>LR898475.1:11454354-12054354 GCA_905067625.1 Blumeria graminis f. sp. triticale | reverse complement strand
GACGATATTTATATCCGCAAGGAGGAAATCAAGTATAAAAATACAAAGCCTGGGTCTTGGCTTGTGGGGGATTGCTGCTCTAATGGGGTTATACATCTTGAGGAAGGACAGGCTGCTGAGATGTGGAGCGAGAGGGGGAATAGGTCTCTGAAGAGCATGCTGGGACCGATATTTTCGAGGGGTTTTCAACTTTGTATTTTTTGTGGGCGCCAAGACCAAGATTCGGCTAATTAGCCAGGAGGACTTCTATTGTCGATGAGTCAACGGCACTCCCCAGCGCCCTGGACGGCACAAAAGAAGTTGGGCTAAGCTACCACACAGCAATCACGCTCTGTCAAGACTTTTATGCCATTTCAGCACGACCTTCGTGAAGGAGTTGTAAGGATGCTAGAAAGGCAGAGGGTGAATTTCCCGAGGTACCCCCAAGTCTGCAGCGCTCAGCTGGCCGGCCTCTTCGAATGCTTCGGAAGGGTCACTATGTCTTCGGATTTAATCCTAATATCGGTATTAAAAGGGCACCGCAGCCAGCGGTTTTTGCAAATCCTCCCGGCTGTCATACATCCGCAAGTGGCCATAGTTTCGTCGGCTGGAGTGGTGAGATAATGAAGGGCAGCCGCTCCTCTGAGTGTATGATCGAATGAGGACCTGTGAGGGGCGGTACTATTTGATGGGGCCTGTATGAGAGGCATAGGAGGGGATATACTACTGGTATAGGTATCCTTCGCCTATAGGCAGAGAGGACATGCATGTCCTACATAGTCCTAGACTCATAAATGACAATAAAATAAATTAATAATAAAAATGTTGAGGATTCTGATAAGACTGTAGGTGAATGATAGACAAGTTTTCAAGAAATAGCGCTACTAACCAAGAGGCTAAAGCGGAGGACGAGGGCTGAACACCTGCCAGGGATGTTGTGAGGTTGAAGATCGAGAGGTATTTGGGGCTATTGCAGGGGAAGAAAGACTAGTATTCGAGCACAGGAACAGAGGAACTTTAACATTAGAGTGACGACTGTAAGAGTTCTCACCTTCATCAATTAAAACCATGAATTGAAGATCTGTGGAGGCAGGAGAGACTACATCTATATACGGGGAACAAGCTTGGTATGACGAAAATTGGGGGATTGATGAGGTACGTGCAATTGTCTCAACTTGACAACATTATCCAACTGAAGTTTGATCCTTGTGTTTAGAGAATCTCCCGTAACTAAGGCAAGAGAAAGGAGTGACTACATAGTTCATGGAATCTAGTTACAAGTGAATTAACAGTTATATGTAGTAGTGCACAGACAGAGAGCCCGCATCGGTACTCTGCAGAACTATTTTATTACAACAGGCGGTCTCCTCTACGGGCCTGGATGTGGAATATTCTTCCAGACCTGATATTCAGTCACGAAAAAGGGTGCATTCGAGAGTTTTCGTCGAGATGTGGGTCGGGAGGAGTGATGTTGGCAAGTTCCAGGTGGAAACTCAGTCACGCAGAGATTTCACGATCGTACAACCGAACCAAAACAAACTTCTACACCCCAAATACAAACAGTAGATAGGATAAAAACTGCAACCCTTCATTATCTCGAATTTTACTGAAGATCCTTCTCAGCTAATTAATCTCGCGACCCTCACCGAAATCATCTCGCCAACCAACCAAAGCAATCTTGATCCAAATGTCGTACTCGCAGTCAAAAATGTAAATGGACATCCATATCACTGTAGGTGTTGTGCTCTGTGAAGGTACGGTCGAAGTACCGGCCTTATACTTGTCTATGCCTCGTCCATGGCCACAAACAGCTCGACCTACAACGGGTCGCCACTGATGAAATACGCACAACATTTTGCCGGTACGTCAACTTGAGCATTTGACAAAGGCTGTGGCATCGCTGCCTCGGTCTTGAGCTGTTAGACTTTACCAGTCAATGGAAAATATATAATTGTAAGAATTATCAATTATTTCGTTGCTCCCTACTGCTATATCTGTTCCTATCTAGATTATGTATTTTCAGAAAAGATCATTTGCTGCCTGTCTCTAAGCATGTTATCATGAAACAGTCCACACATAGCTTTGATGGAAACATGTTCAGTATAAAGCTCGAGACTTCATAATACTATACCCGAAGCGAAACCTCTATGTCCAAGACAAGTAACTCCACAAGATGTATCAACCAAACACCTAATTATTCTGAACACTAAGATTTATCGGTTCCAAACTATCCATATTTTGACAAGAGCTCTTTGGCGTCTAACCGGCTCCCACGCTCACGTGTACGGCGACAACGGACAATGTCCGAGGGATGGTCAGTATCAAGGTTTCTAATATGACGAGATTCACAGCAGGATTAAGCAGACGCTACATTGGAGGGAACAAGGAAGGGAAACACGCTCCTATGGAGTGCTCTTGCGGGAAGGAAACTACTCCAACCCACTTCATCCACTACTCTCAGCGGGGATCAGACAAACTAGTTATTGCCACACTGCATGACACAAAAGAGATCTAGGCGAGAAGTGTCGTTTCTCTGAGGAAATTTTCATGTCCTTGAATTTAGGGTTAAACGATGGAGTCTCGATTTCGGAGTCGGAGTAGGTGGTATCTTCTGAGTTATACTTTGTCTTCTTTTTCTGTAGCGGGTCTCGCGGTTGGAATGAGCTGGGCCTATAAACGATGATCCTGTTGTGATGGGCATGTTATTTGGGAAGTATACTTACATGTATATAGCGTGATTAGATGTCTACGCTGTTCGAGTAGTCCTTGTAATATTTGCTATATCTGTAGAAGGAAGTTTGTGTGTGCAGAAGCTGACTAACGGCCGCATACAAGTATAAGTAGCGAGTGTTCGGCACATAACTAAAACAATACAGCACAATTATCCTCAAGTTTACCTGTAGGGACTGGGCCGTCCAGCACGTGACAGTAGTCACGAGCTGTGGACAGGCACGACGTTAAATTCAATCAAATCAAATCCTCAAGTTGACCTTCAACCACATTCCATTGTTATCGATCTATATACTCGTACAAGGTCAGCATGCATAGTGATACTCACCTAAGCTTATAACTATAATAGATCCCCGCCGGCTCCACCAGTATTGTACCTACAGTGGACTTAGAGCTTTAGCTCAAAACTTTAACATAATAATCAAAAAAAAAGGAAGAAAAACGTTGGAAGCCTCAGTGGGCGCGCCCAATCACCTTGCGGAGTATCTTTAAGTGCGTCTCCATGTAGTTAATACCAGAAATATGAAGGAAACACTAAAGCGCCAGTCATGAATATGTAGAGCGCAGCTTAGTGGGTGAAAAAAAAGCATATGATTGGTTGTAATTCCACACTTATTGCTCACCCTAGAACTACATAATTGAGCGCAGCAAGGCTAGTTACATATACTTTAGAACACATTCGAACCAATCTCCAATGAGATTAGCGTTGAACCCAAATTTGAGCAAACAGTAGAGTGATGCCACGGTGTCAAGTTTGCAATGGGGGCTTTAGCGTGTAATTTAAGACGCCTTAGGCATAGTCACCTTCCATATTGGAGTTAGCCCCCGTATTTGTGCAAATTTTTGAAAGATTTTGCATGGCAGTTTTTATCTGGACACCATAGTTTGCAGTGGGTCTTTCCTTCGTACTAAACCTAATTTGTATAATGATCGGCTGCATAACATTTGTGCATTTTTGCTACTTGACTTTTCAACTTATTTACAAGAGTTCAAAGGATTTCGAATCACAAAATAGTGCCACAGTCTTATCCTAACCTTGGATCTGAGCATTTGACTTCCATATTTTCAGGCCTTAATATCTGGTTGGTCCCCCATACGCATCTATCACAGCCTGACATCTTGCTGGCATACTCTAAATGAGTATCATAAGATCTTCGGAAGACACGGAATCCCATTCCTCCTTTATAATCTTGCAAAGACTATCTTGAGTTCGCTGCTTTCCGCAACCCAGATTCAGATGATGACGCTGGATATAATCCTTCATCCTAATCCAAACTGCTTCAATGGGGTTAAGATCAGGCGAGTTGGCCGGCCAGAAAATTGGCTGAAAAAGCCAGAGGCTCACATCTTCCATTATATTTGATGCTATATGGGCAGAAGCATTATCCTGCATTACGGAAAGCCAAGGTCTCATGAAGACCATGGCATCGATAAGAGGAACTATCTTCTCGCAATATTTTTGGGAGTTCATGAATCCCCACTTCTCCCAAAATAAACAGGGGCCTTTTTCTGGCCCTGAGAAGCAACCCCAGGACATCCAGCCGACCCTATTCTTCGATTTTTCTCCAACACAATCAGCGTTGTATTCTTGGGAAGTCTAACTCATAATGTTAGATCATCAAATTACTATTTATTTATAGAGAAATGTACGAACACTTCGTGTCACCCACTCTCTAGAATGTCTTCTATCCTATACCCAAGTTTTGACTGTCCATAAAACTGACGTCCAGTCTTCATATGTCCGATTGAGATGAGCTTCGGCCCATTCCCTGCATGTCTTCATAGTTTTTTGGGATGTTTGAGGCTTTAGATGAGTTGTTATTGATATCCTATTTTTTGAAGTTCTCTTTGTATTACCTGCTCGCTAACACCAAGTTGTCTTCAGGGCCCAGAGGCGAGTTCCAGAAATGTTTTGCGGCGGTTTTCAGGGGAAGACTCAACGTAAGATATAATCTGATCAACATCAACTGCTTTCAGCCTTGAGGATGTTCTTTTTCTCATTTTGGGGCAGACACTTCCGCGGCGCAGTGAATAGCTAACTTGTCTCCGAGAAATGCCTAGTTGCGCGGCAATCTGCGTCTGGTTTTTGCCAGATTCATGAAGCCCATAAATCAAAATTTTCTTTTAATTTATATTTTTTGATATCTAATTTTTCTACTTACTAAAATGTTTTGATCTCTGGATAATTGTTTGATACGAGGTGTTAGAGGTGGATTCATCTGTAAAATAAGGTTATTATCGAGTAAAGCCATGTGTCTTCGGAATAAATAACTTTATATCCGAGAAATCTAATTCTCATTGTAACTCAAGCACAAGATGAGAAGATCTGTGTAATTTTTTAGCGGTCAGCGCTCATCAAGGCAATGGGAATGAACTAGAGAGCTGGTTGAATTTGCATAAAATTAAGGGTGACATGAAATCTAATTGTGCCCCCGGTTTAGGCCTGGAAATACAGGACATAAATTATGTACCCTGTCAAAATTGGTCATAGCAGGGGAATACCCCTGTAGCAAATATGCGCCCCATATAAATCCACTGAAAACTTCAAATCGTGGCACTACGGTAGATACTTTCATGTGGCATAACTATATGTTAAGAATACAATGAGAGGGATTACGTAGAAATTTTATTTGACTCACCAACTTCAAAGTACTCTGGATATGTGCCTATATTCTTTGAGTCAGTTTCTTCATAGTGCCAATACACATTTTCCAATGTAGTCACGTATGTATCAGTAACGTGGCGTACTTGATGGCCCCAACTATTCAAACTTCTACGGTGTCTCCCTCTTTCATTAGTGCGTATCTCCCTTAGGGATCGAAACTCTCGTAGACGAGATGGCAGTTTAAGTCACCTGACACTGCATTCCATCTCGGGCATCTTCTTCGGTTTGGGGAAGAGGTTGCCGCAAGCTCTAGGAGCTTGCGGCACAAGGAAAACTCTTGTGCTATGCGTAGGCACGACGACACTAAATATAAATAAATATGCAATCTTCCAACAAAACTAAATAAACCCAATATTCCCTCAGTAGACTTTGGAGAACAGATGTTTCCACGAATGCTGGGGTACACCAGGGTGTTGGAGAGTTGATAATCTGTTTACAGATAACCCTGCAAGCACATCAGATTGCCGACAAAGTTCTTCCGTGAGCGATTATCGGACTGCAGTTTGCGATTTATAACATTGTAGGCGCATAGATTTGAGTACCGGAGGGCAAGACTGAACACCTGTACGCCGTGTCCACTGCGAGTTTGGAAGTGAAATATTCTCCCAGAGCCAAGTTCAGTTAAATTTCGCAATATCAATGAAGTTAGCCCACGAGGCAATGATTCAAAACACTCCACCACGTCAAATTTTCACTCCCAACGAAAATAGGGCATGGTCCTCATCATCTATTGGCAAAAGTTAAGCACAACAATATACAAATTTACTATTAGCTTTAAAGCTTTTTAGATGGTTTTAGCTGTCCTTCATAGTCATAGACTCAGTAGGGACATTAATAAAATTCTATTCTATTCTATTCACTCCCAACGAGATCAACTCCCACCTAAGTCTCATCGAATCTACAAGTAAGACCTAGTACATCCTCGTTTCAATAGCCATACTTCTCATCGCCTACTCTCTGGCCTAAGCTGGTCACCAAGTACACGCCCACGCTGATATTTACACCCGACGGAGGAAACAAAGCGTGGAGCACAAATCCGGGAGACAGTTCTTTGGGATTGGCGTGAGAGGATTCAGGGTAAGTTCACGAAATGATGCAGAGGATATATATAACCTCGGTGGGCGTGAAATTTCGTACTTTGGTAAGCAGCTTTTACAAATTGAGCTTTTTGCGTGCCAAGTATTCGGTTGCGAGAGTGCAGGCAACACCAAAAATATCGCCATGGTTGGATGGTGCGGTGGTACATTGTATTGACCGGTCTGCCAAGTAGAGTCTGGATAGCTTGGACACATATTCCACTCAAGAAAGTAGACCACTGGCTCAAATCCGGCAAAACACAATCACTTTTCTCGCGGCGCTAGTATACAAAGATGACAAAGGTATGCTTGGATAACTAAGGGGTTTATAATTCCCTTTGGTGGGTACTTACGAAGGAAGGTCGACTGTATGTGTAAGCAAGCATACCTCATGGTGGTATTTGCGAATGAAATCCAGAGTAGAAGGGTCTCTAACGTCAAAGGAGCTATCCTATATGTATATATAGCACTGGTCATGTGTCAAGGCTAAATAGCTGCATAAACATTAAATTATTTAAAAAAAGATTTGAGGGCTTGTCAAGCTAGGACCATCCCATACATGTCTAACCGAGGCTGGGAACATGGGAGTATAAAAGTACCCTGATGCAAGTGAATCCTTGGCATGTAATGCTCCACAGGTATTGGGAGCTCTACGAAATGAGTGGGACAGATTTCACTAGGAACAAAGATTTGTAGCAAACAGGAGCTACGTCTAAACACATGATCAGATGTCTCGAGCAAATTGGGTATCATCATTTTAATTCAAAGTTTACTACCTGAAGTCAACTTCTGCTATTCTCTATCTAGAGAATAGAGTTTTTATATTTTGTAAATTTACCGATTCGGTAAAACAGGCTGAAATAATATAGGGAGCAACAGCATCCCAGTGCAATCAATTTTTACATTGTGCCGAAGTAAAATTACGCGTTATATCGCGAACAGGAACATAAACCTATGTCCAACCAGTATTCCGTAAATTCTGAAGATACCTGGAACATTATTATCATCTGCAGGTAATTTTAGATGCTATTCGAGCTTTGTTCTCGTAATTTTTCAAAGTCAGGTGTCCCAAGGCCCGTTACTGGATCCCATCCTGTAGATGCACGAAAGCCACTGCCGGAAATTTGTGGACAGCCACTACCTTTTCCTCCAACGATGTCAGTAAAGGCTGCTTGTCCGTTTTCATATAGCCATGGATTTAGTAGGCCCAAAGGCGGAGCCCCACGCTCAATCCGATCACCATTTAATAGAGCAATTATAGCAGCCATAATAGGAGTAGAAGCGCTTGTGCCAGATTCAAGGACATTATTGCCACGAACAAATACGTGGAAATTGACACCTTGCGCTGCTATATCTGGGTAAGCGCGACCTGACAAGTTAAAGTAGGGTGTGAAGCTTGGATCAGCATTATCGAGGTAAGTAGTCACGGCCTGATCCTGATATGCTGGACGGGGGAAGATATCAGAAAACCCGCCACCAGAGAATGAGACGGCAATTTCGGGAGAGATGTGATAGGTCGAGCCAACGCTGGTAACAAATGGGCAGCTAGCTGGAAATGATGGTGTGTAGTAAAGAGAGCCAGGATGGGTTTCATTACAGTTGGATCCGGAGCCAGAGTCTCCGCTTGCAACAAGCACGCTCACGCCACGGGCAGCTAATTGAGAAAAGAGGTCACAGACAGTGCGAGCGTACGACTCTGGTACAGACCATTCAGAGTCACCATATGATATAGAGATTGTCTGTGGGGGCTGATCGATTCCGAGGAGATAGGTAAGGAACTCAAGGTAAGGTTCGTTATCAACCTCGTATTTAGACGTCTCGGGCGGTCGACCTCCTGTTGAGATGTACATAGCTGGTGTTGGATAGGCCAGAAAAGCGTATTGAATGTCTAGATTAGCTTCACCCATATTCAAAGACTTGTCTGTTTCGTTCTGTTGTGTGTTGGAGCCATTATTTACAAGAACAGTGGAAAAATCATTTCCGACAGCATCAGGCTCATACAGTGTTAGGAAACGGTTAAGGTCATCGTGCTGAGCGTATTCTTCGAGAAAACCAGCTAGGGCAAATTGATTATTACTACTATTTGAACCTGAAAATTGGCGGAGGTTATAGAGGTCTTTGATACATTCAAGAGTAATAGATGAATTGCACGCAGCAGCAGCACCACCATCAAGAGACGCAGTATTTTCATGTATTTCTTCCGCAGGCCAGTCCACCAGCGTGGATCTGTAAGCCCCTGGTGTAGAGAATTTGATTGTAGGTGCAATGATGTCGATATGAGCTCTGAGAGAGCGAGGAAGGCTGTAAGATAGTGTCCGTAATACAGACTTTCCTGTCAGTGTATTCTCATAAACTTCGAAGTTTGTGTGTAGAAGCCTTTCGACTCCTCTGACAGTACTTTCCACCACGAACCAATCATTTTCAACAGTTATATTCCCAACGTTTTGTTCTTCTAGCCACTGACGAACCAATAGAAATGAGAGTGGTGATGGTGCTAAGTAACTGTTTACCTCTTTACGTGTCATATGTTGACCATATGATTGATGACCGGGCGTGCTCATTTCGAAAACCTTCTGATGAAAAGAAGGTGTATTTATATTTTTCAGGTGGATCCGAAGCTTAAATGACTGGTCTTGATTGATATGGTCAATTCTTTTCGGAGTCCATGGTGAGGGAGCGACAGGTAGCTGCTCGTAGACCTGATAATCGCCGAAAGAGATACATTTATCAACTTGACCCTGCGGATAAGCTCCTAAGCAGGCGGTTGCAAGGAAAAGAATGACAGCAGCAGTCGCAAGTTCCATAGCTGGTGAAAGGAGTGTGGGATATCTTCAAACCCTCGTGTGATAGAGCAGAATCTAGCAGGCCCTACAATGTGATATAAAGGTCGTCGCGGGCGAAAGATTTGGACCGGCATAGAGCCGGGGCCCGTAGTTTTGGGGGTTCAACGAAAGAGCGGACCCCACTGACATCCGTCCCTTGTAGTTGATTAGTAATACGGTGACAGTGTGAATAGGAGTACGCATTACCATTTAGCTCCCCTATGAACATGCTGTGGAGCACCAGCTGGGTCATAGCCTCTTCCATCGTAAAGTACCTTCAATGCACCCATTCCCTTGGCCCCTCTGCTTTCCGGATTTTCGGATGCTTAATGCCAGTCTAAGGCCACTAACCTCAACATGATTTTTTGGTGAACGCAGTAACCGTCGCACAACAAATAAATTATCAGCGCACGACTGTTCTAACGTTGGGAGGACTGTGAAAATTGACTTGATTAAACCGGCTTCATTAGGGTTTCCGAGAGACAGATAGGTGAAGGGCAATGCATTCATTTACTTTTTCTTTTCCTCAACCTCTTCCAAGTTGTTCATCAGCGATTCCTTGACACAAACTTACAAAGACCACTAGCTTGTGGGGCCTTGAATAACGGGAGCCGCCGTTAGCGAAACCTTATTCGAGCGCCCGCATCAGTTCCCGTACTAGCCTGTTGACCCATACATTAACAACTCGGATATTGACTGTAGTTAAACAGATATTCATATTCTTTCCCACATTCTGGGTTAGTAATATGTTGACAAGTTCAAACTGCTATGAACGAATGACGATAATAATGCATTAGACCAGCACAGATCATCCGCATGACCAAAATCAACCAAGCGCATTATGACAAGGTAGTCCATGAGCTCCACATCTCCTGTCTCCTTTTCTTCAAACGCCCATTGACATTATTTGACAGGGCCTGTCACACTTTGACTTTCGCATTCTCCGGAAGCGAATTCTGGAAAAACATATTTTCCGAGATCAGCAAAATCAACGAATACGTCATTTGACCCTGATTTCTGCAACTCAATTAAAGATCGTAGCATTTGCCGGCTTGGTGAGTTACAATGAACGAGGATATTAAATAGGCCCAGTCTCAGTAACAACCGATTGGACTACAGAATCTCAAATGTTCGTTGTGAGCCATTTTGCCCGCAAAGACGATTTGTTCGCCTTCAAGCGGTGCCAGTACCAGGCTCAATAGTCCCTGCATTTTCGGACAGCAAAGAGGAATCGCCCCCAAATCAAAATTGCACGTAAACACAAGCATACCTAAAATTGAAGGCTCATGTTCAATATCGGTTCTAAGATCCACTGACCAGTCCTCCAACTCAGTCTTTCTACCATTCATCTCACCAAAAGGGAGCTTGTCTCATAAAATACAGACTATCTCCCGATTTGATATTATGGAGCCAAGTGTATCTGTAACTTTTAAAATAAGGGCATGAGCAGAAATGTAACCTTAAACAGGCTAGAGATGTCAGATAAAAGTGGAAAACGATTATTACAGCTTGGTGATATGATGGATAGCTCAGTAGTGATCTATGAACATATTTTAGCGATAGGTTCTACTTGTAGACAAAATTTTGGTACCCACTATACAGTAGATCATTGTCTACCAGGATATTCTACAATTATAATTTCATGCCATTCTATCGGAAGGTAAAGACTGAACAGTTGTCCGCGGTGTCCTCTACGAACCTAGGAGTGAAATGTTGTCCCAGAGCCAAGTTCAGTCAAAATTCGCCATACCGAACTAATTGGCCCACGAGGAAATAGGGCAAGACTCTCTATGAAATCAATTTATCCGTCCTTACGAGATCAATCTCCGCCAAAACCTTATCAAGTTTACAGGTACGACCTAGTAAATCCTCATTTCAATGACCAATCTTCTCTTCGACTTTCTCTGGCCTCAGCTGATCATTAAATACACGCCCACGCCGCTTTTATATCCGACGGAGATAACAAAGCATGGCGCACATATCTGGGAGACATTTCTTTGGGATGGACGTGAAGTGGATCAGGACAAGTCCACAAGATGCTGCAGAGGTTGGATACGTTTTCGACGGGCGTGAAATTTGGAAATTTGGCAAAGAATTTCACCAAAATAGCCTTGTGCGCGCCAAGACTTCGATTGCGAGAGTGCAGCTGACGTTATAAACACAACTCAACGATAGAAGGTGCCGTGATACGCATCCTGGTGGTGTTTACCAGTATTTTTTGAGTAGTCTGGGCATCTATTCCGCTTATGAAGAAGACATCAAAGATCATATTACGCGCGGAGAAAAGTTAGTGGATGATGAAGGCATGTCTGGATAATTCATGGGGGTTGTGATGTTTCTCTGTGTGGATATTCACGGATGAGGATTGACTTGGGTTGAAGAAAAAGCCACCATAACTTCGCAGTGATTTTTGCAAATGAATTCCGAGGCATGAGTGCTCTCATTGTCAATACGTCATCTTTTCTATACTTTTTCTCTGATATTTTGTCATAGCTAGATAGCTGCATACACAGTTAGAATCTGATGCAACTTAATAATAAAAAAATGCCATACTACACTTGACTTCTCTATGCCATTGAGGGGGACTATTCTCAACACCTGTCAGTGGTGTCCCCTACCAACCTCCAGCTCTCACTGCAAAGTCTGCAGAGCCGAGACTGAGTGACAAATTCCTCACTTCGACGAGGATTCCCAATCGCTTTCGCGGTCTGTATTGTCTTCATCTCTCAACACTGCCCCCTATCACCATTATCATGAAGCTGACCACGATCTGATTAGATGGTGGGGTCGGAGCCCCTCTCATCACCAACCCTTGATCATGGAGGAGAAGCCATCCGATGAGTTTCCGAAGCGTACCCAGCACCCGATACAGAGATGGCGGATTGAGTCAAGATGGCCTCGACTGTTACAAAGAAGGGAGATATAGATGAATATGCGCACCTCATGTGGTCCCGGTGTCTAGGCCTCGCCAGGCTGGGGCTGCAGGTTTTATGAGACTTTATCCCGCGCACGCAGTTTCCATTGCTACAATTTTTATTTTTTTTGGGTAGAAGGTTCCGTGGAAAAGGTGGCCGAATGCCACGGATAAATACTGAGCTGAATGGCTATTCATCGCGAGCATTATATCAATGATCTTTTGAGTAACAAAAATGGCAAGGAGCACTGTACAAGGAATGGCCTGGGCCAAAAAGGAGCCCAATGTGCTAGATAGTCATTGACTCAAGTGGCACAATAAATATCACTCACGCTATGCCATTGTGTGGAGCTGCGTCCCAATAATCGGACGTAATAGTGGCTGTGCAGGTCTGTGCAATACTCTCAAAGATTCACGGTATGCCTGACAATTGGCAGGGATATATTTATAGTAACTACGATATATATTATATTATCCATTTATGTCCTATTTGAGTTTACAACTATGTAGGACAGTAGTAACTACGATAATCACATCACAACAGGAAGCAAGCAGCAAGTAAAAAGATACAAATCTGCAGGTTTGGTTTACAGGAGCCGCTGCTTCAACAAGGTTTTTGAAAGTCAAGGGAGGTCTGCCAGCTGGGACTTGGAACAAGAGAGGGAAGAGGTTATCTGGGGCCATACTAACACTAACTTTTTTCGAGGGTTTTTGAATCACATGTGTATGTGGGCGCCGTAACTGAGACTCAATCGAATGGCGCCGCGGTAAATTATCTTGGCTGATCTCCAGAGTATGGTCTGGATGGTTTGGATACCAATCTTGTACAGAACGGATGTTGGCGGTTTCAGATCCTGCAATTTTCAATTCAATTCCTCTCCGCGCCTTGTATTGTACCCTGTTTTTAAATCATTTTAGTGTATTCAGCTTCGCAGCTATGACAAAAGATCTGTGCTATTTATAAATGTTGGATGTCTCTTTTGACGTAAGAGACACTCATAATCTAGTTTTCGTTCGCACAGGCCAGTGTAAAGTTATGATTTTTAAACAGAACAGTCGATCCTCTTCGTATGCCAGCCAAAGGCAATTTTCAAATATTGGTTATCGAAATACACCCCCACTGCGAGAGATGTGATCCAGCTTTGCTCGACTTGGACTTGCCATCTACCATCCCAAGGGGCATAGATATCTAGGCTATCCCGACTCTACTTGAGTGACCAGCGTGGTCAGTTCAATATTGCAAAATTAACCGTGGCGGTATTTACAGTGTAACCTGTTGTTACAATTTTCGAAAATGGCAGTAGAAGATCAAATACCAAAGGGTTGCTTCTTATCATTCCCCTGCCATCATGTCTGAAAAATAGAATTATCTTTCCGCATTTCAAACCATGATTGAGGACTCGCTGATAGCATTGCAAGCAATAAGTCCCAAGACAGATGAAATTAACTGATCACCAGAAGCGTGTTTATGGACCTATGGGAAATATTGCGCAATGAAATGGGCGCAATTTTTGTGGAACGAAAGTAGAAGTTGGCTAAAAAAGCATCATGTTCGAATTACAGCTAAAAGTGGGGGAATTATGCGCTACAAGTACAAGTGTAAGGGACACAAAGCTTTTCACAGTATTGTTGTATTTGTTTATTGTCCTATGAAGTCTATGAATATGTAAGGACATGTAGGTCATTTCTGCTTACAGGCCGGGAGTATCTATGCCTCCTTCACGCCTTCTCTCCAGCAGTAATACCCCCACAGGTCTTCATTCAAGTACACACTAAGAGGAGCCGTTATCCCGTTATTATCTCCCCTCTCCAGCCAACTAAACGATGGCCATTTGCGGGTGTGTAGCTGCTGGGAAAAGTCTCAAAAACCACTGGGTACGGGGCTCTCCTATGACGAAGAGGCCGGCCAGCCGGGCGCAGCAGACCTTTGTATACCTAAGAGCGTCTCTCAACCTTCCTAGCATCCTCCTTGCTCCTTCGTTGATCCATGCCGCAGGAAAAACCGAAGGTCGTGAAAAGATGTCAGAAAAGTCTTGGTCGAGAGTGACTGTCGTGGGTGACTGTCGTGAAGAAGCCTAGCTGTCAGGAACTGAGGATAGAGGTTACTGGGATACAATGGTTGCCATGGGTTACGAATTGAGTAATCGAGTAGTAGAAGGTGGACTCTATGAGACCTAGGTTGCTCTGATTACTATGATGTATATATGGATTGGACAGAGCCGTGGTAGATGGCCATATCTTGTCTTCCGTCTTCTACTGGCCTTGTCTCCGATCCTAGATTCCCTCGTCCCTCGTCCTTAGTTCTAGTTACAATTACAAATTTATACCTATGACCCTTGCCAACCTCCTCAGATATTGCCCAAGTCACTCAGTAACACTCTCGACGCTACCTTTGGCACCCTCGAGTTTAACACTAGCTGAGCATCCAAAAGTCGTTACATACGTGGGGTCGTCGAGTAACTCATAAACTCAGAAGCCCTCCTGACTAGTAGAATCGGAAGTTAGGATTAGAAGGGACAATATAATTGACGAGTCGAAATCTGCTTTTCTTGAGGGCGGACAGGTCTTTTACTTTGCTTTCATGGGCTTTTTGTTCGCCTGCCATGAGTAGCACATATTGTGATATAACCAGGGCTTCTCTGACTACCGTTGTAGCGTTTGGTACCGCATTATCTTTCCTCATTCCCAGCATCATTATCGTCGTCTTGGTCGTCTTATGTGTTATTGAAAGCGTATCTTTGACGGAAGGGTTATCAAACTGTGGATAGTTCGGAGGCGATTAATGTCAGATATAAAGTTTAAGGAGTTAGGTTTACAAAGCTTGGAGTTACTTGTTTCGAAAAAAGGTGTTTCGCTTGGTTTGTAGCTATGGGAACTCTATCTTCTCACTGGAGATGTTTCGTTCCAAACCATGAGAAACTCGGCTCATGGTGACAAGTTAGGGACACATAGAGCATTTGCCATTTTCTAGACTTACATTATCTAGATAGTATCAGAAAGAGAAATGGCAGCCAGGAATTAATTGACACTTTTTACTTTTACTTCATAAATTATTCAATTGACTCGTAGAGTCCAACAGGGGGAGATAACTCAGCTCAAAGTTGAAAAGGTCTTACTCAATTTCGGCTCTGCAGATTCTACAGTGAGAGCTGGAGATTCGTGGGGGACACCACTGACAGGTGTTGAGAATAGTCCCCCAGTTTTGCATGTTATTTTGACAATAAATTTACGATCATGTTAGGTGGATAGAATTTGCATGAATCACGAAACATCGAAAAAAAACTCACAAAGCCGAGATTCAGTCACGACAAAGGGTGGGGTGAATTTTTTTTGGTGGATTTTCGACTTGAAGGAGTTGCACTCGATGTTTTGGTCGAAAAATCAGTCGGCAGAAATTTCACAGCCGGAACAAAGTTGAACAAAAACTCACCACTAACATACGATTCACGAATGGATTTAGGTCTGTCTGGGGGTCGTATTCAAACACCCAATATCTCTCAAACTCCTTTTATATTTGCGACGAAGCATTTCTCAGTCGATTCTACACCTGAGACCCACCTTCATAATCGGCACATCACCTACCTACACACGCCCTAATAAGGAAAGTCATGATGGAAACGGGATGTGTACAAAGGAGGAAGAAGAGGGAAGATACACCGAGGGGATTACAAAAATCCCCAATGACGAAAACAACTCCACGTACGTAACGACTTTTGGATGCTAGGAAGGTTGAGAGACGCTCTTAGGTATACAAAGGTCTGCTGCGCCCGGCTGGCCGGCCTCTTCGTCATAGGAGAGCCCCGCACCCAGTGGTTTTTGAGACTTTTCCCAGCAGCTACACACCCGCAAATGGCCATCGTTTAGTTGGCTGGAGAGGGGAGATAATAACGGGATAACGGCTCCTCTTAGTGTGTACTCGAATGAAGACCTGTGGGGGTATTACTGCTGGAAAGAAGGCGTGAAGGAGGCATAGATACTCCCGGCCTGTAAGCAGAAATGACCTACATATCCTTACATATTCATAGACTTTATAGGTCAATAAACACACATACACATTATGGTTCGTATAATTACATGATCGCTTTACTGTTTACATAATATACCTTTGGACCTGGAGTATTTCTGCCAGCAACTATCTAACACTTTGGTCATAAAACCTAGATGCCATAGTTGCAACATTATTAGACTCGTTTCCCGATGATTGCTATCTTCATAAAGGAGAATACTCCTATATACACCAATAACTTATCTATCTACTGTTTAATGACTTAACGATCAAATGATCAATATGTATTTCCTTAGAACTAATGACTAATTGTGTTGATGAGTAATGAGGTACCCGTTTGGGAATGGCGTTAGGAGACGGGGGTTTTACGGTTTATAGATGTTTTTCTTCAAGGAAGACAGGGGGGAGATAGATCATTTTCATACGTACCATAATTGTTACTGCTACATCAAGCTTGTGATATCAATTACCACCGAAGTATTCCGACATCCACTTACTAAGAGAAAATTCTATCCTGGGATGTAGGATAATCCATAATTTTTTATTATTATATTAAAGTCCTAAGCTAAAGCCATAGGTCCACTATAGGTACATGACTGGTGGAGCTGGCGGGGATCACTGCTTACAGTCCCAGCCCATTCCAACTGCGAGAGCCGCTACAGAAAAAGTAGAAGGCAAATTACAACTCAGAAGATACTACCTACTCCGACTCCGAAATCGAGACTCCATCCTTTAACCCTAAATTCAAGCACATGAAAATTTCCTCAGAGAAACGACACTTCTCGCCTAGATCCCTTTTGTGTCATGCAGTGTGGCAATGACTAGTTTGTCTGATCCCCGCTGAGAGCAATGGATGAGTGGGCAGGTTGGCTACAAAAACAGCCGGTTCCCTCCGCAAATATTTTGAAGCTATCGTGGCACTTGGGCCCGGGAAGCTTTTTGACAAAGTCAGCGTGTGACATTGACTTTCTGAGCCTTTTCATGGTAAAGGAAGATAGATCGACGAGGTCAAATCTGGTGGAATAGATTGTCTATAAAGGGCAAACGGAACTCTTGCTGAGTTCCGTTAAGCTATATACAGAATGAGTGACGGGTTAACGTCATAAAGTCACGTGACACAAATCTACATCTCATTTCTTAACAAGCCTACGTGTGTGTTGTGCGTGGTGGCTACAGTGGATGAAGTGGGTTGGAGTAGTTTCCTTTCCGCAAGAGCAATCCATAGGAGCGTATGGATTGTTGAAACGGCGATGGTATGCCGCAAAATTGCCGTGACCCGTTCGTGCTGCGATTAGTGCCCGGAGGAGGTGCCTAGAGAGAGACCGTTCGGCTGGTTTGCGTCTCCGCACCTGTAGGTTGAGTTGGCGGTATTTAGCCGGACAGGCTTCTTTCCACCAGTTGTCTAGCAGCCTCTGTCGTCTGCGATTCATGAGGCCTCGAAGATGTGCCGGAGTACTGCATGCTGGTTGCGTCTACAGGCTAGGCAATTCTCGAAGTGCTGCACGGGCTATGGCGTCTGCCTCTTCTTTTTTTTTTTTTTTTTTAAATCATTTAAGTGTATTCAGCTATCTAGCTATGACACATGACCGGTGCTAAAAGTCCTGAATATTCCTGAGAGAATTGATTAGGTACCCCATTAACATTACCGTTCCCTTCCGACTCACATACATTTACACTAATCCGAATTCCCTCAGTAGCAAGACCCCGGATCTCCAACATGTCTCCGGGGCCTGCCAAATCATCGCGACCTATTCGCCTTCAAAGAACCATTGATAGAGCGAAATCCAGGCTGGAAAGGCGCTTTGCAAAAAAGAACATACCATTGAGCTCGATAGACGGGCGAAAAATGGAGCTGGACATGACCGAAAGGATAAGAGCCTTCGAAGAAGACTCTAACTCCACGAACCCAGATGTTGAAATGGGTGATGCGGTTATCGACCGATATATCATGGAGGGGCTTGAGAGCTCACAATGGAATGTCAGTGAACCCGAAGACGGTCAGGCCTCAGAGGCCCCCGTTATTACAGACACGAGGAAGATTGCTGTGCCGGCCATGAAGCGGACAGCTAATGTCAACTTAAAAAAAGCCGACGAAGTCGCGCCCACCACAACACCTTAGAATACCATTCCAGGGGCAAGTGGAATCAATAAATCTTCTTACAGCGATAGTAGCTCCAAGAACTCTGCGACTTGTCCTCCCGAGCTTCGAGCCATACTTGAAGCCGAAGAACGGCGGGCGGCCCAGACCGCATTTAACCTAACAATATGCACCTCTGCCATCAATGGTGTGGAGAATGCACTCGCATCTCTATCCAAAGGGCCGAGTGTTCAATTTATAGACTCCATGAAAGTCTACCTTAGAGCTACAGTAGCTTAATTCATGTTTTCGGGACCAGGAACAGTCCTTCCCAACCTCTCCCCACGACCAGACTGCCAGAATCATGGCGGAAAGATCGTGGAAAAATCAATACAAAAGCAGCCAGAGCAGCTACAAAAAGAGAACCAAGGGACGATAATTTCGGTCAAGCCTACCTGGGCAACAGTTCCCCGAACTGGTCTCCACACACCGGTAACACCTGTGAAAGATGTGCGGATCCACAACGAACCCTCAGAACCAACGAGACCTCTAGCAAAGGCTTCGAAAACTGCCCCCAAAGATAATCGTTTATTTCTTCGACTCGGAAAAGAACATGCTTGGCGCCCTCTTTCGCCGGCCGGTGTGCGAGATGCGGCAGCAAAAGTGCTCGAGCTTCCTCCGCAGAATATTGAACATGTATACAGTGTTCCGACTGGCTTCGCACTTCAAGCCAAAAACCAGGAGATACGACAGCTCCTTCTGGAGTTTGCTGAGTCTTTCATCCAGGAAGACGCAATCCTGGAAAAGGCCTCAGATTTAGTGGCCCTTCGTATTGCGACAATTCCCGTCGCAATTCACACAATCCTAGGCAAAGTAGTTGTCACCGACGAGATGGTAGCAGATAAAATCCTCCGAATCACTAAAAAGGTTCCGGTAAGGGTTCGCCCTCATGGAAAAGGGAGAGTGGGAGCCCCCTACCAAACATGGGTAGCTCATTTCGAAAGAGTGTCCGTCCCTAAACCAGGCTTCCGACTATTTGAAGATTCGGGAATCGCTGTTCGCCATCAGCCACGCCAATCTGTGAGCCAATGCAAGCGATGTCTCTTATACCACGGGACCCAGAGTTGCTCACGCGCCCCAGTGTACTGGAACTGCACCTTAATAATGTATTCCACGTCGGAATACCAAACACATACCAAGTGCTGCAATTGCGGTGGCCCCCATAGATTAGACAGCCGAGATTGCCTGACTCGCCCTAACAAGTCCGGAATGGCCCCTAAGGAAACCCTTGAAAGAATCAGGAACGCTAGCCAACGCGAATATGCCGCGGTAATCCGAGCAAAAACCGCCGTTCGACGAGCAGAGGCCGACATCAAAGCCGCCACTGAGTTAGCCAAAATAGCTCCACCGAACTACAGCTCCAGCAACAGCTATGAGATTCTAATGACGGATGAGACGCCAAATGTGACTGAGTTCACAGAGGCGTTGAATCCAAAAAATCACTCATAAAAGGCGCCATACGGGCCTCTTTCTGCCACCCTTCTACTCTAAGGTTTTTGTCAAAAAACGTAGGTAGAGGAGGTCCGGCGTAGAACATTGCACTCGCAAGAGCATTCGAGCTGAGTGTCGACGTTGTTATAATTCAACAGCCTCGGTGGAAGGAAGAGAAAATGTCGCATCCTGGATATATATGCCATCTACCTCATGGTGGCGAAAAGGTCAGGCAAAGGGTTGTGACCTACACCCGGAAGGATGATAGGACGATATCAGCAAGGCAACTCTTCCCCTGCACTAAGCTGACGGGCGACTATTGCTGGGTGCTTGTTAATGGAGTCACCTTCCTCAACGTGTACAAGGCACCTAGAGACACGTCAGCCATACAACCACTTGTAAACTGGACCCCGCCGCCGAACTCGGTCGTTGCGGGTGATTTCAATTCTGTATATTGCGCCTGGCAACCCGGAGTCACTCGCCCCCACGGGCAAGGTGAAATGATTGAAAGATGGGCAGAAGATCACAATCTAACCAGCTTTATTGTCGGAGAGCCCACTCTCAAGGCGAGGTTAGGACAGTGTTCCACAGGGTGCGTATGTGGTCTAACGAAGATCTAGGTGGTAGATGAAGGTGATGAGTGGGTCGAAGGGATGACTGGTCTTCTCTAGGAAGAGACAAATAGGTAGATAGTAGCGATAGAGGCTACACGTGGGTCTTGCTGATGAAGAGCTGGAAAGAGATAAATGGTCCTTCCGAAGAAGAGATGGGTAAACAAATGTATTCTTAGGGTAATTGAAGAAGACGTTGCGTGAAGAATTATGCTTCTTCACCCCGAATATTTATATACATAAAATTACCAAATAGCACGTAGCACACAGCCCCTATGCCCAATTATCTGCTACACATCACCTAATGAAACCAGCCCCTTCTTATCAGTCTTCCTTGCTAGTTTTAGAAGTGCATTGAACTATTATTTGTGTTTTAACTTAGCCGTCCGCATGGCGTTTCATAATACGCTATGCCACAAGGATCCATGAAAGTAGCTCCCCTCCTAAATTGCGAGCTCCTGCGAGTCTAAGTATTTGAGCTATCTTTTTCTCCTAAGATAGTGGGCCTGGTTTATTTGGGTACTGTTGATGGAAGCTTTCAACGGCTACGGTATCATCAAGGTTAACGGCTGGCTCCCAAGTTGGCTCGTTGTCCCCCATCCACTTGACTAAATATTGTAGTCCATTATGTTTTGTCATCTTTGAGTCGTAAATTCGAGAGTCAGAATTTCCAACACTTTGGTTATCCAAGCATGCCTTCGTAATCCATACATACAAGCGCCGCGCGAAAAGTGGTTGTGTTTTGCAGGATTTGAAGCAGCGATCTACTGTCTAGAGTGGGATATGTGTCCAAGCTATCCAGACTCTACTTGGCAGACCGGCCAAGACGATGTACCACCGCACCATCCAGCCATGGCGATGTTTATAGTGTTGCCTGCACTCTCGCAACTGAAGAATTGGCACGCACAAAGCTCAATTTGTAAAAACTCCTTGCCAAAATTCAAAATTCCACGCCCGTCGAGACTGTATCCATCCTCTGCATCATCTTATCAACTTGTCCTGATACCTCTCGCGTCCATCCCAAGAAACAGTTTTACAGATTTGTGCGCCACGCTTTGCTTCCTCCATCGGGTGTAAATATCGGCGTGGGCGTATATCTGACGACCAGCTGAGGCCAGAGAAAGTCGACATGATGTGTGATCATTGGAGTGAGGATGTACTTGGTCGTACTTGTAGAATTCATGAGACTAAGGTACAATTCGATCTCTTTGGGAGTTAAAATTTGATGCGGTGGAGTAGATTGAATGATTGCCTCGTGGGCCAACTTGTTTGGTATTGCGAAGTTTGACTGAACTTGACTCTGGGAGAATATTTCACTCCCTGGTTCGTAGAGGACACCGCGTACAGGTGTTCAGCCTTGCCCTCCCGTCTGCCTCTTCATTTCCTTGAATTCCTGTTAGACACTGAGGGTCAAATGAAAAATGTAAAGTAAGGTTGTATTGATGAAATCTCTGCTCCTAAACTCCTCTCCAGCAGTGATGCTATATACCCATCTGAAACTATCTCGAGGAGAGATTATCTTCTCCTCGTTTCCCAAAATTACAGATGAAATATATTACATGTGTTGAAGATCAAAAGATCTCAAGTTGGAGCTTTGACTGTCCTGAACATCCTGAACATCCTGAACACCATATCCCTGGTGAGATACCAAAGCTCGAGTAAGTTAATCCGAGATGTGTCATCCCAATATGCAATGATTCTCATTACCTTACTCAGTAGGTTCTAAGCTATCAGATGTTTGACAATTCCTGTTGGAAATATCGTGCAATGATATGGGCGCAGTATTCGTGGAACGAAAGTAGAAGTTGACTAAAAGAGTGTCATGTTTGCACTAGAGCTAAGAGTGTGGGAGATGTGCGCTACAAGTACAAGTGTAAGCGACACAGAGCCTAAGCCAAAGCATAAACAAGTGTGGCGCCATCTAGGCATAGAAAACCCCCAATAACCTCCTTGTGCCCACGCCATACAGCCGCTCATATGTCCAATAGGTAGCCTGAAGCGCTACCATATTACCTATTCCAACTTCTTACGTACACGCAAGATCGTGTCGGGAACCTAGACGAAATGGAGGGCCCATACATCCACAACACTCCGTGTCTCCATTTCCAACAATTCCTGCATGTCCTGGGACTCGCTTCACTGATATTTCAGCCTTATTGGATAACGCACGGAATTTGCCTACATCTTCAAGGCTGGTTGAGGACGAGCCTGTTGTTAGTGCGCTTACAGCATGCTGGCTGTCTAGAAACACGTGGATTTGCTGCGATCCTCATACTTTCCTGCACTTCTCGTTCTCCAAGAACTCCAGTGCGGCCTACAGAGCCTTCCTTGCACCAATTATCTCTGCATTCAGCACTTCTCCCCCGCGCTTCATGTCACTTCCTTTGCTGATGAGTTTCTCATTCTTTGTCAGCCCGGCGAGGCTGCAGACCTCTTTCTCTCCTTGTCATTTCTTTTTGTTATCGTGCGTAGCTTTAGGTCCAAATACAAAGCGATAATTCTTTTATCTTTCATCTTTCATGGGAGCTTTCTAGTGTCAACCTGAGGTCAGTCGTAATATACGTAATGCCAGAACTAGCGTACCCAATCATCCTTGGCAAGCCTTGGATGGAAAAGAATGATGTAGCATTCCTAGCAAAGCGAAATTATTTCAGAATAGTATATAGAAGACAGGGAATAATTGTGCGTGCCAGCGGCTAGTACGAGAATAATGCACCTACACACATCAAGTCACGGGTTTCGTACTTCAGCAGCTCTAATTTGGCGTTGACTTCACACTGGGAATTTGCAAAACTTTTCGTAGAAGTGGACTCGGCGACAAAATTAACGCTCGGTGCAATATCAGTACAAGATCTTACACGCGCTCTAGAACAGAAAAGGACGCTGTCCAAAGAGGAAGTAAGTTCCAAACTTCCAAAACAAATTCGCTCCTACATAGACCTGTTTATAGATGACAACAAGAATTCGGATGATATTCTACCACCTCACCGTTCCGGGGTTGATACAAAAATTAACGTCAAGAAGGACGACCAAGGTCGAAGTAAGGAAATCCCATGGGGACCGTTGTACGCTATGTCACGTGAAGAGCTTTTGGTATTAAGAAAAACGTTGACAGAATTATTGGATAAGAGCTGGATTCGGGCCAGTGATTCCCCAGGAGAAGCTCCAGTATTGTTTATCAAGAAAGCAGGTGGTGGACTAAGGTTTTGCGTGGACTATCGAGCGCTAAATGCGATAACAGAAAGAGATAGATATCCATTACCTTTGATCAAAGAAACAGTAGGCATGGTATCCCGGGCAAAATGGTTATCTAAAGTAGATGTGAGGTCAGCATTCCATAGGCTACAGATAGCTAAAGGTGATGAGTGGAAAACAGCCTTCCGTACGCGTTTCGGCTCATACAAATGGCTAGTGACACCGTTTGGTTTAGCCGGAGCACCAGCAGCTTTCCAAAGGTGGATCAACCAGGTCCTAGGGAATTTTCTCGGAGTTACCTGTGTCGCATACCTGGATGACGTGATAATCTTCTCGGAGAACGACTTGGATGATCATTGGTTGAAAGTGAAGCAAGTTCTGGCGCGTCTTAACGATGCTGGGCTTAAATTGGACCCTCCAAGTGTGTGTTTGCATCAAAGGAATTAAAGTATCAGCGGTACATCTTAAATGTCAATGATTGAATAAAAATGGATCCCGAGAAAATAGAAGCTATCACTTCCTGGGAAGCTCCGGAGAACATTAAAGAAGTACGAAGTCTCCTAGGATTTCCCAACTTTTATCGAAGATTTATTAAAGATTTTGCATCCATCTCCTCTCCCTTACATGATTTTACCAAAAAAGGTACTCCATTCTACTGGAAAAACTAACATCAGCTATCTTTTCAGATATACTAAAAATCTCTTTACTTCAGCACCAATACTGAAAATGTGGGATGAAGAACGTGACACTGATGTGGAGACTGATGCTTCTGGGTGGGCTACAGGAGGCTGTTTATCACAATTTGATAGCAACGGCAACTTATACCCAGTGGCATACTTCTCTAAGAAACTTACTCCGGTAGAATGCAACTACAATATTGTTGGAAATATCGCGCGATCAAATGGGCGCAATATTTGTGGCACGAAAGTAGAATTTGACTAAAGAGTGTCATGTTCGGATTACAGCTAAAAGTGTGGAAAGTGTGCGCTACAAGTACAAGTGGAAGCGACAAAAAGCCTAAGCCACGCATCTTCTCACGACTCAAGTGACAATATCGCATTCTACCTACGACATTTTACTGCCACATTTATCTCTCAATCACTCATGCCGCCCCAGTCCTCTGTAGAGGCTGGCCCCTAGCCCCCCCTCCCCACTCTATGTTCGACTCGTCAAGACGTCGAAATGGTCCTTAACGGGCCTCAACCGCCATCACAACCACCCAAACAACAATTTGTAGAGCCAATCTACGAGTCGAGTCATCGAAGCTCACCCCACCAACAAACTCCGTCGCCTCAAATTGTCGCGACCGAATTCCTCGACGAACAGGGCAGGATATTCCAGACGCGCTCTGCATAAGCGGAGCGCTTTATCATCGGGTTCAGCAAGCTGTTGGAACCAGTCACTGACGAGAGACTTCGAAAAATCTTTGATCATAACTTACAGGCTCTTCAGGGCAAGATATTGGAAATTCTATGGGGCAACCCATCTCAAGCAGACGCCAACGCTCCCCCAAAGGCTGCAAGTGGTCATACTTATTTAAAGGCTGAGGGCGATAGATAGGGAGTCGTCACCTTGTGAATAGAATACTGATAGGTATAGGAGAATTCAATAGATCACTTGGACAGAGTAAGATGATTGATTGATGGTGAATTGTATTTGTGGATGATGGATGTAGATACTGAGAGTAAAAAGGCTCTATCTATATACAGGGGTTCCTACACTTATTCCTCTACATGTTATTGTCTATGATAGCTAGATTAACTACAATGGTATCCTCATTGTAGTGAACACGTTGATATTAGTGTGTAGCAACCAGGAGGCAATAGTGATCAGACTCTAAGTGTCAGGGCTCGCGGACGGTGGACTAGGACGAGGACGAAGACGAGGACGCGGACTAAGATGAAGACGAGGACGAGGACGAAGATGAGGTCAAGAGAGTAAGTACATTACAAGACAAGAAGCTACAGTACAATTACAGTCTCAGAGCTCCCATTAGTACATGAGGGCAGTCACCATAACCAGTGATGCCATAGCCTACATCCGTATCATAGCAACTAATTGGTATCTTGGGTGGTAACTGTTGCTATCGCAACACTGTAACTATCGCAACGCATCAACTGTGATTTGAGTGCACTTATGACACGGTTTGCCAGGTGCTACACAACATTATAGGGTCAGTCTGTGACACTAAGGGGTTAACTTTGCTGGTGCACAGTTATCCCCTGAAGGTGTGCACAGTTATCCCCTGAAGGTTTGTGCAGTTATGAACTCAGATTTTTTGCAACAATACTAACCCATCCAATCCGGCTCAAGTTACAGAGTGTGACGCCCCGACATTTCAGTGGCCACGTGGCCGTCGGTTCAATAGTTGGTAAGCCGACTCAAGGTCAATCCAGGAATTCCAACGACTAGTTTCACACACACGAGTCTTGTGTGTGACAAATCACGATTCGAAAGGTTTGTCATGGATATTGGTTTTCATGCAAAACCCTTGGGTTGCAGGCAATGAGGGACAGGAGGTTTCGTGTTGGCAACTCTATTTCAACAGTTGAACTCCTATGTAAATATATACAGATTCATATCCTCCTAGGTACTTTTCTCTTTAGTTTAGAATCTTATGATTTGAGTCCACGCCAGCTTTTGACCACTCGCCAATCGTCTTTTGTCCCTCGAGTTTCCACACAGAGCCTCCTAAACAAAACCCTGCAAGCGTCACACGTCCAGTGCTAATCCTTGCCAGTGAAAAGAACAGACCGGCACCACCAAGGCCGTTAGCCACAACAGCAATTCTCCGGCCCAACCAGGGCTCAAACAAAACCAACAAGAACGCCACAGAGATCTCTTGGACCGAGGTGTTGGGAAAAAGAATTAAGCCAGCAAACTGTCACAGACCGGCTTTCCAACGAGGAAAACGGCCTGCTTGTCACTACCATTGTGCCATAGGCTAATGCTGAGATGCTGCGCTTAGTCTGGTCAACCAAGTCAGGAACTTCCCTAGTAACATAGTCAATGCGTTGCGATGGTTACAATGTTATGATAGCAACAGTTACTAATCAACATAAGCAATCAGTTGCTGTGTTATAGCTGTAGACTACCATACCCCTGATTGTAGTAGCCGCTCTTGAGTACTTAAGGAAGGTCTAGGACTTGATTTATTCTGTAGCTTTTTGTCTTGTAATTATTCTAGACTTTAGATTGATCCGATTATTATAAGCTTTACCTTATACCCCGATTCTGTCCCGTTCCGCCTCAGTCCCGCTCCGTCTCCGTCTTGTCTCACCCTCGTCCCGTTCCGATCACATCCTGTCCCGACTCCGTCCCGACTCCGTCCTGTTCCGACCCTTGACCTCCGAACTAGCCAACGAGCCCGACACAAACTAATTTGCTCTAACTTCAACACTCAAGACAGTACAAATGAGGCCCGTCTCCGCGCTGTAGCCTAAAGCTCCAGCTAAAAACCCCCAACGACCTGACGAGCGCATATTCTTGCGCCTCAGACCTGACCACCCGTGGAGACATATGTCACCCCACTTCGTTAAAATAAGCCTAGTTAGCAAGCTGCGTCTGGCCAACTCGACAATCAAACAGGTCACTGTCGTGAACTAAAGGTTCGCAATACAAGCCGAAGGGAAAGGAGCTAGAGGTGCACTTCTCTCAGGTGGAGCCATCTTAGACAGCTCTGAAATGAAATGGGAAGCCGCCTCCAATTGAACACCAGTCCTGGCACCGAACATCCCAGACAAGCTCTACACTCTAGAAGGGCCCACTATAGTGACACAAGAGATGGTAATAGAAGAAGCAGCTCTCAAAATAGGAGTTAGACCAACCTCGGCTCGTGCTTGCGCAACTAGCATGGCCAGGCCGTCAACAGGCTGGGTGTTGCACTTCGCAACAGGAAAACCGAGACTTGGAGAAAGACTGTTTGAAGAAAGAGGACGCCTTCACAAACTTCAGCGCAAGCTTAAAATTGCGCAATGCAACCGATGCTGGGAACACCACCCATCTAAGATTTGTTCACGAGCAGAGCGCTACTCCCGCTGTGGCTCAATTGAGCACAAAGCTACTGAGTGCAAACAGGTCGTTCCAAGGTGCATCAATTGTCATAGTCCACACGCCGCAACTGAGCATAGCTGCATTGTAAGGCCAATATGTTGTAATCCTAGTCCGTGCTAACATAACGTAGAGACGTGCATGGTCTAGGTCATGGATTAATATAGTCGCTGTGCCTACACAATTGAGGTAAGCTACGTAGTGGTTGTAGAGATCTGTTGAGGATCAGGATGTTGAGAAGTGATAGCAGTGCACGGACCAGCTTCTCATGTATTTAGACAGGTGGTCAGGCACTGCCCCCAAAAGTGTCCAACATAGATCACACACTTTATCCATTATACTTTAGCAAATAAGAATCCCTTCTAAAGTCTACAACTCAGTTCTCTAGCATTATATCACAACTGTCTCTAAGTCTATCCCAAGAATATCTCCAGTGCTCATCATTCATAACAGGTTATGACCCCGGCGTTTTCCTCTGCACAAGAGTTAAACATGTCCAAAAATACTTCACTCGTTATCCTCGGCGAAACAGATTCTTTCAGCCGATGGGACGCATCACTTCGGGCACGATTGGCCAAACGCGACCTCACCGGCCACATCATGCACGATGATCCCGACGTCGATCCCATCTTTCGACCAAGCGAACCAAAACGTGAAGACCAAATAACAAATGATGCCTGGGAGGAGATATGGAGGACTCACCGAAGAGCAGTCTTGACATGGAAGAACCATGAGACAGAGGCGAGGAATATAATTGTCGAACGTCTCAGCGAGAAAGTCTGGCCCAGGGACCACATAAGACTTTCCGCCAAAGCCCAGTACGACAGCGTCTCTTCGCCTAGAAGAGAAACGTCCTCGGCCACCTACATCGATGCGCTCCGACAATTCCAAGCAGTCAAGTTCACCGACTCAATAGAGCGGTACTGCAACGAATTCCAGACTGCTTACCAGAATATAATCACCGCAGCTGAAGCCCTTAGTATGTCCGATGACAAACCAACCAAATGGGCCATTTCTGAGGCCGCAGCTGCGGGATTCTTTTTAGTCGGGACTATTCACGTCCCCTGGTTAAGCTCCTGGAGAGACAACAAAGCCATCGATGCTTCAGACAGACCGACATCCCTAAGTTCAATGATGTCATCACTTCGCACTGTCACTGCAAACAATCATAGGCAAATCAACACCTATGAACCCATCCACAGCGCTTCCGCAGCCAAACCAAAATCATCACCAAATCCCGACGCCAGGTGCAAGAGATGTAAGCATATACATACTAATAAAAAATGCTTCAAGCAACATCCAGAACTTGCAACTGGTCAGAAAGGGCAGAAATGGAAGGAGAATATCCAAAAATATGGTGAAAGATCGGGAAAAGGGAAGGCAATAGCTGAGGCCAGCGACAGTGAAGATGAGGAGTATTATAGGAGTCAAATGGAAGCGCTGCTCAGCGAGCCCTGCGACGAAAAAATATCAAGCGGAATAGCTGCATCAGCATCCAGATACAATAAACTACCTATAATCTATGACACGGGTGCTTCGCACCACTTTTTGCCTGATAGATCCGTGTTTGCTGAAATATACAATCGACAAAATCCCTTTCGATTTGACCAAGCCGTAGGCAGATCATCGCTAACTGAACAAGGAAGCGCAACTATAAAGATCGGGCAACAACAATTGATTTTAAATGACTGCCTATACTCACCCAGATCGGCCTCTGGTATTGTCTCCGCAGGTAGACTACAAAGAATAGCAGGGGTGTTCCCTGACTTTGCCAAAATGCTCCTAGTAAAACATAATCATGAACAGAGTGACGTGCCCATTGCCCGACTAATTCTCCACAACGACGTCTACTACATTCATCCACTGTTACATGACAAGCGCATCAAAGATAAATCCATCGCAGCACCTGGGGTAGCGAGGATTCAGAAGACCAGCAATGCGCAACGCTGGCATCAAAGACTAGGACACATTGCACAAAACATTCTCAAGAAGACAAAAGATCACTCTTTAGGACTTGAAGGCATTGACACAAGTGATCTTAAAATATGCGAAACATGCCATCTAAGCAAGGCTCAACAACATGTGTCGCGGGACCCGAGGCCAACACCGTATGAGCCATTGGACGAAGTATTTGTGGACACCGTAGGTAAACTAGTCCCATCTGTCGATGAAAAGCAGTACGCCGTAATAATCACTGACGCGAAAACTCGCATGCATTGGGTACTCACCAGCCAAACAAAAGACCAAATCGCCTCATCATTAGTGCAATGGGTTAAAATCATGCACCATATTTATGACAAACAAGTGCGAACTATCTTTAGAGACGGAGGATCCGAATTCTCTAAGACAAAAGTCTTTTGTGAACAACATGGAATACGTACCCATACGTCAGCTCCCTACACACCAGAACAGAATGGAGCATCAGAAGCTGCCAACAAAGTAGCTCTCAGAGTAACGAGGTCCATCCTTATAGATGCAAATATGCCTCCATGTTACTGGTCCTACGCGATGCAACATGCATGCTTCATTCTCAATAGGTTATACTGCTTACAAACAAAAAAGATCCCCATCATCGACTTCTTACAAAGCCTACGACAACCACACATGGATAAAATTGATCTCAGGAATCTACCACAATTCGGCTGTCGAGCATACAAATTAATCAGTCCTAAACCAAGCAAATTTGAACCAAGGGCAGAAAAAGGGTGGTTCCTAGGCTTCGAAGTAAACACTTCCAAGAACTTCCTCATACTCCATCCACACAAAACTCCAACCAAAGGATGGAAGTGGATTGTCAGTTTCACTCCACACGCAACATTCAATGAAGATGTTCTATTGGGAGATGAACTAGACCAAATAAATAAGGAAAGAGCCACAAACTACTGGAACAACGATCAACCAATCACACCCACATTAGGCACAGACCAAAGTCCTTCATTGCCGCACAACAAACTGCCCAACCAAGATGCGTCAACGTCAGATCCTAACAATCTGCCATTAAACGCATCACCGCCAGATCTGAGTCAATACCCAGGAAACATACCTCAATCTGAGCTAAATAACGACCCAATACCTGCAAATAAACCTCCGCCACCTAACAATACATTTATGACGCTACCTTCTCTTGAAAAGAATGACAAAACTTACGTTGATCAGCCTCCAACAACCCCTCCGGTGCCTCAATCAACCTGGCAGCATATGAGTCCCAATCCCTGGGCATTAATCAATCCGCAACCGGACCCATTGGAGTCAGATATAAACTCAAACCCTGACATAAGCGATCCAATTGAGCTCAACTCTCCTGAAAGTGATTCGGAACAATATCCAAACACAAAATCACCAGAAAATCAGGAAGCCCAGAAATACGATCGTATTATGACAGGTTGGGACCCAATACCATCAATAGCTGGGCACAAAAGGCCACATTCACCGGAGACTGGGTTAATACAACAGAAAGGTAGCTCAGAAATAATCAATGTAAACAATGGGGCAGATATTGGAAAAGTTGACATATCAAATATCTCTCGCAACCAAACAGATAACGCACAAAGTTCCAAATCAGAACTACAACCAAATGATTCCATCATGACTGGTTGGGATCCAGTCAAATCCCTAGCTGGCCAAAAGAGAGCCTGATCGCCAGAGGGAGACATGATGCGTACAAAACGTGGACGAGCAGTAAAACGAGTTGACTATTATTGCCTCCATCATGGAAAGTCAGCACTTGAATCAAGTGACCCAAAGACCTGGGAAGAAGCAATGTCCAGCCCAGAGGCTCAAAAATGGAAAAAGGCTGCAAATGAGGAAATAAAATCACTCATTGACACAGGAACATTCGACATAATTAAACGCGAAGAATTACCAAAAGGTCGAAAGCCAATGAAATGCAAATGGGTCTTCAAAAAGAAGTACAATGCGGATGGAAGTGTTGATAAATGGAAGGCACGATGCACCGCAAAAGGATTTACTCAAAGACCCGGCATCGACTATCAGGAAACCTTCGCCCCTACCCCGAGGCCTGAAACAGGTAGGATTATGTTAGTAATAGCCCATTACCTTAAATGGTACAGATGTCAAGGTGATGTTCCAACAGCCTTCCTCAATCCAGACCTCAAAATTGATCTATACATGGAGTTACCAAAAGGATTTAAAGAGGGAAATCATGTCATCCGCCTAAGGAAAGGCCTTAACGGCCTCAAACAAGCAGCAGCCCTCTGGTACGATGACGCAAGAGCAGCCTTAGCAACACTTGGCCTTCATCCAACAACATCAGACGTGTGCTTATATTCAAATGCGCAAAATGATCTATTTGTACTCCTACATGTAGATGACTTTCAAGTCATAGGACCAAACAATACAAAAATAGAATTATTAATGCGAGCATTAAACAAAAAATATAACCTCAAACGCGTCAACACAAACTTATTTCTTGGCATACACATCAAGGAAAATGAAAATAAACTCGAACTTTCTCAGGGCCAATACGTCCGCACCCTTCTAAAGCAACATGGATTAGATAACTGTAAGCCAGCAAATACACCAATAGAAAGGCTAATTGAACCCAACGGTTCTCAATGTTCAAGGCAATCACAGCTAGAGTACAATTCGATCATCAGAGGTCTCCAATACCTAGCCAATAACATACGTCCTGACATTGCCTTCGCTGTAAATCACCTTGCAAGATTCTTAAACAATCCATCCGCAGAGCACATCTCAGCTGCCCGCCGCATCCTTCGCTACATAGCCAAACATCCGGATAAAGGCATCACATTTACCAGAAGCAACGAGAAACCAATCCTCGAGGCATACTCAGATGCAGATTTTGCAGCCGATCCCTCGACCAGTCGGTCGACATCCGGGACATTAATCAGGCTTGAATCTGGACCCATCTTCTGGAAATCACATTTGCAGCGAGAAGTAGTTCTCTCAACAACAGAAGCAGAGTATCTTGCAGCCACAGAGACCTGTCGACAACTGCAATGGATCAAATCTCTATTTGAAGAACTCAAACTCACAAAGCTTATAGAAGAAACGGAATGTACCAACCTGTACTTTGACAACCAATCAGCACTGTCTCTGATCAAAAACCATGATAACCATAAGCGATCCAAACACATAGCACTGAGGAACCACTACTGCAGAGAACAGTACAAAAATGGTCGCATAAAAGTCACATATATTCCATCATTAGACCAACTAGCAGATCCACTAACAAAAGCCAAAACCCAAACACAAATCCACTGAGAAACAGTCACTTCCGTGTCACAATCGCTCTGAGCCAGCACATCGACAGAGGGAGTGTTGTAATCCTAGTCCGTGCTAACATAACGTAGAGACGTGCATGGTCTAGGTCATGGATTAATATAGTCGCTGTGCCTACACAATTGAGGTAAGCTACGTAGTGGTTGTAGAGATCTGTTGAGGATCAGGATGTTGAGAAGTGATAGCAGTGCACGGACCAGCTTCTCATGTATTTAGACAGGTGGTCAGGCACTGCCCCCAAAAGTGTCCAACATAGATCACACACTTTATCCATTATACTTTAGCAAATAATAATCCCTTCTAAAGTCTACAACTCAGTTCTCTAGCATTATATCACAACTGTCTCTAAGTCTATCCCAAGAATATCTCCAGTGCTCATCATTCATAACACAATACAGGCTGGCGGGAAGACTGTGCAACGCACAAGAGACCAGCTGTCAGTGATCCGTAAGCAGGGTCAAAAAGAAAGGAATTCTTCGATCAGAGAGATGGAAGCAAAGCAGAAAGCCACCGAGGCTACTGCTGAAAACGAAAATACAAACGTTGCTCACTGCCCGTAAGGGACCACAACCCAACCGAGCTTCATACAACCGCATCATCAATATTGTTCCTCTATGCCAATTTGAGCAGAGGAGACCCCGCCACGGAAATCATCCTGCAATCCGCTTGGGATACAGGAGCCGATGTCCTACTTATCCAGGAACCCTGGTCTCAACAAAAGGAGGAGTACTGGCTTACCAAGCCGCATCCTGGATTCGATAGGCATCTACCTCCTCGGGTCAGACGCGACATGTAGACAGCGGAGTAGAGACTAGGGTCAAGACAAGAATGCCAGGCAAGAGGTTGCCACCCTACATTATGCATGAGATAGGTGCACAACTACTCGGCAAAAAGGCCAGACCAGAATCATAGAACACTAGAAGCAGGTTATCTCCACATATATAGATTATACAGTAGGCATTCCTGACACCCCGTGTCGCCGCCAACTCCACAAGGCCACGCTCCCTAATCTATATGCAAATAAGGATCAAGTCCCAACAGCAAGCAATCTGCGAGTTATCACCAGATCTCACCGCAGTAACGGCAGAAGGAGCCACATTTGTCTCCGTATACCGCGCTCCTGGAGCAGACCTTATGCCGCTGCTGTCATGGGCTCCATCTGGGCCTACAGTTATTGGCGGAGATTTCAATGCCGTTCACACCGACTGGCAGCCAATGGCTACTGGGCTACACGGCGACGGCCAGGTGCTCACCGAGTGGATGTTCGAGCAAGGTATGGACCTATCTTCCGCACCGGGCGTCCCGATCCACGATCTGGAAACACACTCGACCTAGTTTGGTCTAACACTGGCGCACTTGCAGATATTTCGGTAGAGCTTGACTCGACGTCGGACCACAGAAGTCTCGCAGGAGACGTTCCCCGCCCGAACTCGAAAGCCAGAGCAGTTATCAAAACTGGTCAACCAGTACGAGTGACAGACGGCGCCATCAAAGACTTCGCCAAGGTACTAGGTAGGTGGGCCCATGGAATAGGGATGTAGCCTATGGTCTCAAAAAGTGCGGTGGACACTCTTGTTGATAAGCTGGTTCAAATCATCAACAACGCTATTAGAGCTACTGGAAGAGGCGGGAGTGCGAAGAAGGGCAGGACGGCACCTTGGTGGACGTTAGAGTGCGCACAGGCCAAACTTGAATACAAGATATTCAGGGACGAAGAGAGCAGAAAGTATTTCCGTTGCATAGTCAGAAGTGCGAAACAACAATACTGGCGGCGAAAGTTCTCGGTATCACGACCGACCTCAGGTTGACACTAGAAGACTCCCTCGAAATATAAAAGAGTAATTGCTTTGTATTTGGACCTAAAGCTACGCACAATAACTAAAAGAAAAGATAAGGAGAGAAAGAGGTCTGCAGCATTGCTGGGCTGAAAACTCCACCAGCTCGCTTCCAGGACCGACGCTTACTCAGTCAGACTCCACATCACGTGATACCATAAGCCTATCACTTGTAAACTCAAGCCGTAACATTCGGAAGCTAAAACTGACGTCGACATTTATTGTATGGCACGCTGGGCCAAACCGCAACCTACATCTGCTGCTCCGCCACTTCAAACCCTAGATAGTTTGTCTCGGATCCAGGAAAGTGTGCACTTCTATTGCGTGATCTCCTTCTCGGCCAGTTCACTAGCCAAAACGACGTAGACACCGAACACCTCGAGCCAGGACGCGGCATCCTTCCATGGGTCTTAAGCGTTACTGATGAAGAAGCCAAGTGGGTCACAACGTCCTGCCAAAATAAAGTCCCTGGAGCAGACGCAATTTCTGTGCGGCTCCTTAGGACAGCCTGGCCGTCCATTGGACACGCAGTGAGAGTACTTTTTGAGGGCTCACTTCGACTGAACCACTTCCCGAAGGCATTCAAGCTAGCGGAAGTAATTCTGTTAACATTTCTATCTTGATATCGACCCGTACAAATATACCGTATAATAGTAACTCATATTGATACTCAGGATTGCGATGGATAGCAGAGATTGATGGTGTTTATGGCAGTGCAGGGTCTGGTAATTAGTGACAGGGATAGGACACGTGTATATATCTATCGCGCACATGACTCCTCTTTAATACAATGATGCTTCCGACTACATTCACAATGCCCATACCTACTCTAGGCTAATCACCCCTTACTGTATTGGTCCTATCTTCTAATTATTGCTCTTTTCGCCCTTTTATCTTAAATGACAGGTCATAATATTCTTCGTCTTGCTGGCCATCATCAAGCTCGGAGTTATGAACAGATTAATTTAACAAATTCTTCTCCCCAAACGTGGCCGTTATCTTAGTACAGCTAAAGGATGAAGGCCCATCGCACTACTCTCCTCTTTCGGCAAAGGTCTTGAGAGATTAGTCGCAAGGCGAATGGCTTACACCGCCATTTCGCACAAGGCCGTGCCGGAGCAGCTTTTTGGAGCACTCTCCGGCAGATCCGCTAACGACCTTGTCTCATGCGTTATCCACGATGTGGAACATGCAATGAAAAGGCAGAAGAAAGCAGTCCTTGTCACTCTGGACGTACAGGGGGCATTCGACGCTGTACTACACGGAAGGCTGCTGCAAAGGATGAACAAAGTTGGGTGGATGAAAGCAGCTATCACTTGGATAAAGTCTTTCCTGGACAAACGATCCGCCCGCATCAGACACAAGGATGGAGTAACAGACCCAATTCACCTAGAGTGTGGGCTGCCACAAGGTTCGCCTTTATCCCCAATTCTCTTCCTCCTTTACGTGGCCGAAGTCGTGGGGGGCAGTAGTTTGAGATTTGGCTATGCAGATGATGTTGCTATCCTCGGCATAGGTTCGATGCCAACCGAAGCCGCAGTGGCTGTCCAGCGAGAAGTCGATGCAGTCCTAGGGTGGGCTGCTGAAAATGCCGTCTCCTTTGACCCAGATAAGGCCGAAGTAGTCTACTTCGTCGGCCCCAGATCCAGGGGACACGATCTTCCGGCTATAAGGGTAGGCACTCGCGATGTACAAGCATCCGACAATATCCGATGGCTCGGAGTACACCTTGATCGCGGTCTGACCTTCGAAACCCACGTCGCAAAGTGGACCAGTAAAGCAATGCGGCTAGTGCAACACTTCCGGCGACTCACTCAGTGTACTCAGGGACCAAGATCCGACCTACTAACCACAGTGATCCGCACGGTAGTCCTGCCAATCGCGATGCACGCAGCGGAATCCTAGTACCCGGGGCCAACTAGGGAAACATATCGGGGTGTTGCGCGAAATTCATGCAAGAGACAGAGCAAAGTTATTGACCAAACTTCTGCCTTAGGAATTCGCGTGGCTCTACCAACCTGGCGCACCATGCTCATCGCAGCCCTGAGAATGGAGACTGGCATTCCACCAGCACACCTTCTGCTCGAGGAACGCAGGCTCAAGACTGCCGCACGAATCCGAAGACTAGATGAGTACCATACGCTTCGATTCCGGGCCACGGAAAGCACCGACAGCGCTCGCCATCGACTCGGACTAAAAACATGCAACAAAAGCAGACTTGGTCTGGATAGAGTTCATGATACGAGGGTCCAGAGGATGTACCGACTTCTGCCAGAGGCTGAACTTCCGCCACCGCTCCGACCTCCGGTACCCCCTCAGCTAATTTCCCGTTGGACAAGTAAGAAAGAGGCTGTCAAGTTCATAAGAGAGTGGCTGCCTACACTCCCACCAGACTGTCTCTGCGTTTACAGTGATTGTTCTGGGGCTTCAACCGACAGAGTGTCATGGGCCTTTGTGACTTTTATCAGCGGCACAGGCACGGCAATCGAGCAAAGCGGCTCAGGTAAAATTACTAACGCGGAGGTTCATGGAGCTTTGGCCGCTCTAGAAGCAATTACTTCCAGCAATCCAGATCGAGGACGCTGCGCCATCTATCTCCTGCTCGACAATTCTGCGGCTGTTGAGGCTTTACTGACGGGAACAACGTGCTCATCATCCTGGCGTATCCAAAAGTTCGTGAAACTGGCCGCGGGATCTTCCGCACCTGTAAAAATAGGATGGATTCCGGGCCACGAAGGGCTGATAGGAAATGAAATCGCCGATGAACTCGCCCGAAGAGAGCTTAACTCGCCGGACAACTCTAGGACGACACATGGGGTGATGACCCTCGCCTCATCAGGACGGAAAGCCCGTGAACTGGCCAGGCAGATGTTGACAGACTGGTGGCACTCGAATCGCCCCAACCACTACGCCGACCTTGAACTCGAGATGCGGCGCAAGAAACCGCCAGAACTAGCGCTACCGAGAGCGGTCTACGCTCGCTTAATCGCTGCTCGAACCGGACATGGGGACTTTGCGGCATATCATCGCCGCATCAACCACAAAGACGCTACACTTAACTGCGAGTGTGGGAGGGAAAAATCAATTGGTCACCTTGTCCAGTGTCGAAAAGCTCTGGCAACATGGCGGCTGAAAAGTGGAAAGCGTAGGGCGCCGGCTCTGGAAACAATGCTCGAATCAAGTGGATTGCAGCTGTTCAGGGACTACGTCCAGGAGAGTGGAATATACGCGGAAGCTACTCGGGGGATAGCAGGGATATCTGTCATCCGGAGGTGATAGATATGAAGCCTGGGTGGCTTGGCATGGAAAAAGGGATAGGAATCGAGGCTCAGGCGTGTAATGGCTGAGGCGGAACAATGGAAGGAAGATTGGATCAAGTTTTTCTTTTCTAATACGGGATTTTGCGTGAAAGTCTGTGTTTGTTTTCAATTTTTGGCTGCTGAATCTGTCATGGTTCAACATATAGATGCATTTTGGCATGGTTCCGGTCATTTAGGTGGGACGAGGCACTTGTGTGGATCCTGAATTCCAAGTCCGAGCGAAACGCCAAGTCTCACGGCAAGCGAGCCGCCGAGTTGAGGTTCCATCAAGAATGCACCCCTCTCATTCTTTGGTCACAACCCGGGCGGCTAAGCACCTCACTTCTTCCCAACCATACTCTGATAGATTACTTGTCACATATCATGGATCTTTACATTATCTGGAATATAGAGGATTTCATGTATTTAAGGAGGAGTCAGAACGTTAATAGAAATACAAGTTTACACTTAGTCTCAAGCTCTACACACACATCGATTGTCGTAGTCGGAGCCACGAGACATCCGTGAATTTCAGAGTCAACATTTATCATTTTATACTTACTAACGTGCACAAGAAACCTCACTTGTACTGTACGGTAGTTAACCTGATCCGGCCCGACTCCACTCGTGCTCAAGCTCCAGTAGGAGTGCGACAGTAGTTACTTCACCTAGCACGTTAATGAACAATCAAACAAACGCACAATTCGAGAATCCCCCATTTGCCCATTCCCACCCTTTTATCCATCTCGCTCGTTTATTATCGAATCTAATTGCAATTGTTTGTCATCGGCGACATTTTAAAATACCTCCGACGCGTAAATCGCACAAAAACGCGATCAGCAGCACAGCAAAAGATTGTGTCAACAAACCGTACCAATGGACTCCCACCATTCAAAACCACGCGAGAAATATGCTGATAAGACGAGGACTCGAGTCCAACCTTCAGAACATGAACACCATCGCGGCTGCTCTCCTAGCTAAGGGGAACGATGTCCCCGAAGTAGACATGGTGGATGTAGAAGTCGAGAAGTTGAAAACCCTCGCCGATTCAATTTGGGCATCCTCCAGCCAAGAAGACGTGGAACAAGTCTTGGATCCCACTGAATCACCCAGAATAACCATCATCGCACCCGAAAAGCGCGCTACAGTTCCAGCACTACCGCGACCCGCAGAAGTGAGGCCCGCGAAAAGGGCCGACGTACCCTCAACCAAGACAGCAGGACCCATAGATCTTTATGCCAACGTATGAAACCCCGATTCTATCACTTTATCATTGCATTCAAATCACCCACTAAAAGACCCATCATCCGATGCAATGCAGAAGGCAGAACACGAAAGAAAGGAAAGAGTTGGGCTTGCCCAAGATTTCCTAGAACTTATCGACACCTGGGCTAAAACCAAGGCGGACACTAACGCGTCAACAATTCTGGCGTCTTTAATTGCAAATATCGCGCCCATCGTGACCCATTTTGCAACTGGCTCAATGGAAAATTATGAGACCACTAGTAAGGTTCCGAACCCCCCGTCAATCTCTTCAAAACTAGTGGCACACAAGGCAATAAGTACTCCTGTCGCTCACTGTAGTGCTCTACCCGGTAGACCTTCAGAGAACACCTCGCCCTGGGTTACATTGGCCCGAAAAGCAGCCAGGCTACCTGACCCACCTGCTATCCCCTTACTAAGAAGACCGGTCTCACAGACAAACCAATCAACGAAATCGAATCCCAAGGTCGACAAACGCCTTTTCGTACGGTTAGATAGAGACCATGAATGGCGTCGGCTCTCACCTATCACTATTAAGAAGATGATCACTGAGCGTGCAGGAGTTGCACCATTAGCTATCATAACAATGCACCCAGCTCGTTCGGGTATCTCATTTGAGTGCGCATCTGATGCACTTAGGGAAACTATCCTCAGTACAGGATCATCTTTCCAACAGGATAACGTTGTCATTGAGGCAGCATCAGAATGGATATAAGTGTTGGTACCACACGTGCCCCTTTTGATTCGGACACTGGAAGAGAGCATTACAGTCACCAATGAAATGGTGATAAGTGAGTGCCAATCAGTCTGTGGCGCGGTTCCAATTCTAGTACGCCAATCACCGACAAAGCTGGGACAATATTCTACCAGTTGGCTTGTACATTTCCGCCAACTCCATCGAACCTCAAGTTTAGACTGTTCGAGGAAAGTGGGCCGGCAATGTCTTACACGCGACAGCGCTCCATTGAGCAATGCCAGCGCTGCTGGGGATTCCACCCCACGTGAATTTGTACTAAAAGCCAACACTGTGGACGCTGTTCGGGTGTACACGAGACTTCAGAGTGTCAGGTCAAAATTCCTAAATGCTCTGACTGCGCGGGTCCTCATGACTCATTTGAGCTTAAATGTATGGCTAGGCTCAGGCACCAACAAGGAACTATTGTACCTCGCACATCATCAGAGTTGCGCATCATCCGCTGTCAAATTGGAGCGTTGGCGTTTGACCTGAAGTGGAATAGAAGGGCGATAAGAGGTCGGATGGATCGCGAGGGATGACTAAAGATCTACTGGAGATAATTTGGAGAACTAAAGGTTTAAAAATGGGTAATATAAGTGTCTAAAGAGTCTAAAGATACGAGCAAATACTAGTGGTGGCTAAAGGTGCTAAAGGTAACTAGAGGTGACTATAGGTGACCAGAGGTGATCCGAAGGTGGTGGTTATGACAGAAGACTAAGCGTGAAGAACTCTATGCCTACAGACCAAACCATTGTATATATACCTGCCTTCCTTTCACTAGCTCATCATAACATAGACCTCAACATAATATCAACATGATACCATGTGCCAAGGACTGTCCTGTTGTCATAGCGACATCAGGAGAAGTGTAAAATTATAAACTAAAGATAGGATGGGAAGGAGAATCCTTAAATCCACGAACGTGGACATCGTGACTTTAATGCCGCTCGAGCATATTCAGAGAGGAAGGGTAAGGCTGTAGAAGTCATCTCTGCCCCAGAAGCATCTATGCAAGGTTAATATTAGAGAACCGAATCTCGAACACACCCACAGAAATCAAAAGCACTCTTCTATTTCACCAAGTGAACGTGGGAAAGGGTGGAGAAAATATGGACATAGCCTTACAACAAGCATGGGAAGCAGGAGCGCACGTTGTAATGGTACAAGAGCCATGGACGATGCAAAAAGACGGATGCTTTATCAGTAAAAGTCACACTGGCTTCGATAGCCACAGCCCAATCGGCGAGAGAGGAGCTCGGCCTCGGGCAATAACTTTCATCCGCAAAGGCCTGCAAAACCTACAGATAACCCCATCCTCAGGCCAAACAGCTGACTACTGTTTTGTACAGGTTTGCGGGGTTACATTCGTAAATGTTTACCGCGCGCCTGGTCCGAGTGGCACACTAGATCCACTACTACTCTGGAAACCTTCAGGACCTACAGTGGTTGGAGGAGATTTCCACTCAGTATCAAGGCACTGGCAACCGCAAACCTTACGTCAGTACTGCAGTGGTGACCAGATAATGGAATGGGCAAATTCTCACGACATGCATCTAGCAACCAGAGCCGGGGTTCCAACACATCGGAGCGGAAACGTACTAGATCTAGTGTGGAGCAATATCCCAGCATTAGCGTCAGTGTCAACGGAGATAAACTGTACTTCAGATCATATGACCATTGTTGGATCCACGCAGACAACCAAAATGTGGAATCCTTCAAGTATTTCGCAAGGACTGTACGTGAGCGACCAGAGCCTTGGAAAATTCTCCCAGTACGTCAAAGCCTGGATGAAGCTAGGGCCGTTGGAAAACGCTCGAGATATAGAGCTCCAAATTTCTACGCTCCTAGAGACACTTGATAATGCTCGCAACTCAGTAGGACGTACAGCACCAAAAGTCACCGGAACAGCGGCGCCTTGGTGGAACGAGGAATGCAAGACTGCGCAGCGCGAGTACAAACACTGTAGAGCATATCCAGCTCTAGCAGTCCACGCCCGAAAAAGGATCAGAGCTACTGTCAAAGCAGCCAAGAGAGAATACTGGAGGAGAAAATTTGAAAATACGACTACAGACGCCCAAGTATTTAAGCTGATGCAATGGGCTAAGCCTAAGTCATGTCGAGAGTCACCCCCACTTAAGTTTGCAGAGGACAAGTGGCTTTCAGACCAGCTCGAGAGAGCAGAGAGCTTAAGGGACACTTTGATGGCTCGTTTTGATGCAGACAAAGACCTATCCATATGGGAGCTGGACCAACCGGAGCGAATCCCTTGGGACAACAAAATTTCATTATCAGACGTTACAGAATGCACCATTGGCGGCAACAACACGGCCCCCGGAAACGAAAAACTAACCGTGAGGTTGCTCAAGTCGTGCTGGACAGTAATTGGGACGCATGTAAGAAACATTTTCCAAGCCTGTCTGGAGCATGAACACTTCCCATCGGCGTTTCGAGTCGCAGAAATAGTCTTGCTTCCAAAGCCTGGACGAGATCTATCCACCCCTAAGAGATAGCGGCCTATCTCTCTGCTCTCTTGCCTAGGTAAAGGATTGGAACGTATCATAGCCAAAAGAATGGCTTGGTCAGTCATCGAGCACGAAGTAGTCCCTCGACAACTTTTTGGGGCCCTGCCAGGACGTTCAGCGGTTAATCTTGTCTCCTGTGTTATTCACGACGCCGAGGCGACAATGAGGAGTAACAAAGTTACAGCTATGATAACGATGGATGTGCAAGGAGCTTTTGATGCGGTACTTCACAAACGCTTACTGTGTAGAATGCGTGACCAGGGGTGGTCGAGGAGACTGTGCCAATTCGTTAAGTCATTTTTGACCAGGCGGAGTATTTGCGCTCGTCACCGGGAGGGAATAACATGCGAAAAAGTAGTGGAGTGCGGAGTACCTCAGGGCTCACTTCTATCGCCACTTCTTTTCATCCTATACATTGCCATTTTAGTTCAAGATGGGAAAGGAAAAAGATTCGGATATGCCGACAATATTGCATCCCTCGGAATAGGACGCACTGCCGCTGAAGCTGTCTCATCAGCTCAGATAGAAGTAGATAAACTCGTTCAGCTGGCAGATGAGCACAAGATCAACTTTGATTTGGTTAAGTCTGAGCTTTTAATAATAGGTGGCGGACCAAGAAAAAAGTTGGACACGTCAGGTCTTGCAATCCAGATGAAAGGTCTCAATATCTCCCCATCCCCACACGTGAGATGGCTTGGAGTATGGCTTGACTCCCGGCTTAAATTTAAGCAGCACGTGCAAGAATGGTGCGGGAAAGCACAGCGTGTAACACAGTTCATACGGCGTATTAATATGGTTCAGCGGGGCATAGCACTAGGACCAATGGTTAAAGCTGTTCACGCCTGTGTCCTAAGTACGGCACTGTATGGAGTGGAGGCATGGTGGCCTGGCCTAGCCCGAATTACCACGCGGCGAGACAAGAAAGTTCGCACCGGAGTTGGCTGGCATACGGATCTGTTGGACAGAACAATGTTAAAGGCAGTCAGAGCGGCACTACCTGCTTGGCGCACTACCCCTAACTCGGCTCTCCGAAGAGAATCAGGTATTTCACCGGCAGCAATCCTTTTGGATCAGAGGCAACTTCGATCAGCAGCGCGCATCCAACGACTAGACGTATGGCACCCTCTATCACTGAGGGCCAGGGAGCTACCAATCGATGTTATAAAGCGTCTCGAGCTCCGAACAGGCCAGAAAGCCCGACCTATCACTGTTCCAGAGCGCTATATGACACGACTCCAGAACAGTGCTCTAAATGTACCAATCACTGAAGGTCCAGGAAAATTTCCTTACCCATCAACCTACCCTACCAAGTTCTCACCGGGTCTCGGTAGGGAGAATGAGTCGGAGTACGCGAAGATATGGATAGAAAATCTCCCAACAGAGACTGTACGTGCCTATTCAGATGGCTCTTCAATCAACCCAGCGATATCTGCATGGGGATACGCTCTATATAAAGGAAGCAGGCTGGTTGGTAGCGGTGCTGGAATAGTTCTAGGAGCAGAAGTGTACGACGCAGAACTTGTGGGCGCTCAAAAAGCCCTTGAATCAGCTGTGGCTCTAGCAGGAGGTTGTCCTATTAAGATGCTCCTCGATAACTCTGAAGCTGTCCGCTCCCTCAAAACAGGACGAAGTAAGTCTTCCCAAGCTACAGTCGACAAAGTTACAACTCTCCTACAATCAAACGAGTTAGTAGAGATCCGATGGATCCCTGGCCATTCAGGTATTATGGGGAACATCCATGCGGATAAAATGGCCAAATCAGCTTTGAAAGATTTTCCGTTGGTCTCAAATGCAACGTTCACTTCAAGAACAAATCAAGGACAAGTATACACTTTCGCAGCTCTAAATCGATATCTTAGAGACCGTGCTGAGGAGACCGTCGATTCTTGGTGGAGAGAGAACAAACCCAGTCGATACAAAGACCTGGATTTGTTGATGAAGCGAAAACGACCACCAGAGCTCGCTCTTCCAAGATGGGCGTATCATCGTCTGATAGCGGCTAGGACTGGTCATGGCAATTTTGCCAAGTATCACAAGAGGTTCCATCACGAAGGAATAGACCTTATGTGCAAATGTGGCCGAGAAAGACGCCCGTGGCATTTCTCTGAATGCCGGAAAGCGCTAAATGAATGGCGGAAAACAACAAAGGAAATAGTGTTGTAATTAAGGCAGCAACATGACTGCAGTAAACAAATAGTACATATTAGAATAATATGCACTGGCGCCATGAGATATGATTAACCCATATCATCACTCACTGGCATGAATAGTAATTAGCCAATAGATGCCTAACAGCATACATTGGCTTCAGGATCTCCAACAACCTTCCCGTTTAGGTTAGATTAGGGAGTATGTTGGAGTTCACACTAGTGTGCGGAAAACCCCGCTTTCATGTATATAGAGGGACTTCTCGCCACACATGTAGAATTATAGCAATTTCTTTACAATTAACTATCCATTAAACATCAGTAGACTTCGTCGTACATTAAACAAACTCATCATAACTCTAATTTATCCTCATACTTGGTATGTCATTCTTACAATTTCCGGAACCATTCTAATTAATAGCACCAAGTATATGGACAATGTTGGGAGAAAAGGGATGGATAGCTTTTTATAGATTCCTTACCGTAACAGGATGCTGCGGGGTGCAAAGTAGGACTTGAATGACCGAGAGATTCTGGGATACATATAGTACAGGAAACTGCTATAAGATAGCTGGCTAGGCGCAGGGCGTTAAGTCAGGGCAGCAAAAGTTTTTGATGAAATTTTTGTCTTTATTAGATCATGTAAATTTCTGGCCACATAAAGCCAGCATCAGTGGTGTTTGTGGGCCCCCCCGGGAACACGCACCCGTGTCAAGCCTCCGGGGTGTAGGGTTTTAGCCTGATACGTTAAATTATTCAATTCAATTCAAGGCAGCAGGAGCCGAAAACTCTTTGCTGGCCCCACCGCATACACCACCAGAAGCAGCAGGCAGAGAAAAAACATACCCTCCAGACTTGCTAGCAGCGATCGAAAAGGAGGAGCGCAGGGCAAGGCAAAAAGCCGCGCAATTTAAGATCTGTTCGACGGCTATTAGCAGTGTCGAGGCAGCTCTTCTACCGCTCTCCACCGGTGAAGATAAAAGTTTTGTAGACTCCATCAAAGTCTACTTGCGAGCAGCCATCGCACAATTCGTGGCGACCGGTCCGAGCACCGCCCCGCCAGTCCTACCCCAACGGCCAAATGTCGCGACTCCCCCTGCGACCGTGGTCCCTGTAGCCATTCCCCGGAATATTTCAAAGGCTACTGCACCCCTCCCGCTCAGAAGCACCTGGGCCGCTGTCATCAGAGCAGGACACCAAAATTCAGGCGCACAGGCCCCTGCAAACAACACCTTGTCTTCGGCTGCCCTATCTGCCAGGAAACCGGAGGAAAGCCGGCAGCAGCAACAACAGCATTGAAAGATGACCGGATTTTTCTGCGTCTCGATGCAAATCACGAGTGAAGACAGCTCTCTCCGGCTGGCGTTCGCAAAGCAGTAGCGAAACAAACACAATGCACCCTTTCTGATGTCGACCAGGTGCAACGCGTTCCCACTGGCTTTGCCATCCGTGCCAAAAACCCGGATGCAAAAACTCGACTGCTTGAGGCCTCCAGCACCTTCACACAAGTGGAGGCAAAACTAGAACCACCAAGTGATCTAGTTTCCCTCCGGATTGCTACAGTTCCAGTCGCCGTTTTCGGCTTAGAAGGACGAATCGAAGTCTCTGCCAAAATGGTGGCCGCCGAAATCCTCCGGGTAACCAACTACACTTCAGACCGAGTAAGGATACACGGAACAGCCAAGCCCGGGGCTCCCTACAGATCCTGGGCGGCCTTGTTTCCCAGGAATACTAGCCCAAAGACTGGATTCCGACTCTTTGACGACTCAGGAGTAGCAATAATCCAACGAAACTGCCCTGCCATACAGTAATGCAGTGTGACGGCTGTTAAGCCGAAAGACTCCTGTAGCCTACGCTGGCTAGCATTGGATATGGCACAAGGGGAAGGTCTCGGAAGCCACAGAGCTTCGAATATTCTCAGTGAACCTTCTGGAAACACACTGAAGGTTAATGAGGATAACAGGTGTACCGAGAACCTTCTAGGTAGTTGTAGAAGCGTCTCAATTGTTCAGGTCACAGGGAGAATCATCATGAAGGGCAGTAATTTAGAATATATATATATATATATATATATGTAGACTTTACATCGAGGAATTCTCTCTCCAGAGAATTATAATTAATATACTGTACTTACAAGATCGCCCAAGCATTTTGTACTGAAACCGTGACATGTAGGCGATGTATTGGTATTCACGCCACCCGTGGGTGATCTCGCGCGCCAGCCTGCTGGACCTGCGGATCCACCATGCACTCGGCATTTGAGTGTAAGGCGGCCTCTAAATGTCGAAACTGCGGAGGCCTCCATCAATCTGGCAGTCGAGACTGTCTTGCTCGTCCCAACAGGTCTGGCCCAGCTACCAGGGAGCAACTTGTGACGACTGAAAAGCTGGCCAACGCGAGTACCAGGCCGTCGCTGGAGCAAAAACTGCTACCAAGGCTGCTACAGCTGCCGCCAGATCGACACGACCAACATCTCCAGTCGCTGCTAAGGACATATCGTCGACAGATACTGTTGCACTACGGTTATTTTAGGTTTACCTGAATTTACTCATAACATGACTCGGGTCGGAGAATTTAATGCTGATACGTGATGTGTATCAAGGAAATATCTTTTTGTTCGGATTTTACATAACTCATACTTTGAATTGGGTTCACATTTATGTTTTCGATGATATTCTCATCTTATCTGTCCTGAGCACGGATTGGTATGTTTCGGTGGTAGCATTATTACCAGCGAGTTATCTAGTAGGGTTTTATATGAGGAAAACTATGTATTTTAGATACTCGATAGCCAGAGAATAGAGAGACAACCCTTCGATGATTTGTTACCTTCTACTCCCATTTTCAAAATAGTCGAACAGATACAGCAATGACTGAGGGTTCGAGCTTAGGGGCCTTGAACCCTGCAGAAGCTTTGTGGAGGGCGCCCTATAGACCCCTTCCCGCCCCTCTCCTACACTAAGTTTAATGTTGATCAACGTAGATAGGGGAGGCCCAACACACGACATCGCGCTTTCCCGAGCTTATGAGCTAAGCGTAGATGTAGTGTTAATACAAGAGCTTTTGTGGAAAAAAGCCACAAAGGAGATAAAGTCACACCCCGGTTACGACTGCCACACACCACATGGCGGCGTAAACTTTCAACCCATGGCAGTGACTTATACACTAATAGATAGGAGAATCCACTGGGCAACTCAAAAATTTCCCTGCAATCCTCTCACAGTGGACTACTGCTGGGTTGTAGTAAACGGAGTCACGTTTCTCAACGTGTACAAAGGCTCCAACGACCCGACAGCAATCCGACCACTTCTCAGCTGGGACCAATTGTTGTGGTTATGAGCTGTGAGGTATATGGCGATTATGACTCTGCTGTCCATCGGTGGAGTGGCACAGGCTCATGTGCAATGGTGAGTCGCAGAGATGGCGCGCTCACGCTGGTGATGGCACAATGGACACTGAGTGCGTAACACTGTGGCCAAATAGGTGTCAGTGGGTATCAAATGTGAACTCTTACTGACAATGGTTGTTGAAATTGGCGCTACTTGGCAATGAAGAGGCACATTAACATGGAATGTAATAAGGTTCGAATATTACTAGGATGTTCATGACTGCTCATACATTGACCAGCCTCCCAATTATCTAGCACAAGCTAGTGAATCGTGTCCTTCGCTTAGCTGTAGTAATTAGTTAAAATAGCGCTCTGATACTAAGTGGGTTTAATCAACAACTCTCCATTATAGTTTTCAGACTGTTAAGGTTATGAGTTAATTGGGAACATAGTTACTTGGAATGTGTCACATTGTTTGTTCAGATGGTTTGATACTTGGTAACTTGATTGCTGGCAGGTGTCCGATACTTTTCCGATGATGTTCATGAGATAGAACATAGACTACTTATTTACTCTAATATGACCCTTGTCATTGTCTACGCTCTCTCTCCTGACTAACTGCCAACAGCGTGCCTAGGTAAAACTCTGCAGCTCATGAGTCCATCTCTCATGAGAGGCATCCGCTGTTCCGGTGGCTGGCACCCGCGGTCCGAGTATGCGTCGCTGCAATGCCTCGATCACTTACGCGTAATTTCCCAGCTGAGCGATCCTGAACCTAGCTGTTCAGGAACAACAGCAATCTAGTCCATGGTTCGCGCCTGTGGCTTGTATACACACCACAGCGTCGCTCCAATTGTTCCCATACAATGTCTCAGCTCCGCAGTCCTTAGTGCATTACTCAGGAGCGGAAGCAATTGTATAGTTCCGATAATGCGCTAGGTCTGCATGTACCTCTGAGCGCTATCCCGTAATTACCCGGCAATACCTAACCGCTCACGGCTAGCGTGTGTGATCAATAGACTCATCACAACGCTACCCCAATTGTTGCCTTGCAATGACTCAACCCGGCGCTCCCAAGTCCGAGACTCAGGAGCGGCAGCAGTTGTATCCATGGTCAACGCACGACGTGCATATGCACCTGTCGGCGCAGAGCCGGTCATTGATGAGCAATATCACAACACAGACTCTTCAATCTCCCAACTCGCTTCACTAGGTGATATTAAATACAAGCCTAACAGCTTATGCTACTCTATACAACTTCCATTCCAACAATGGTGATCTATGAAGGTGATGCTAGATGTGCATCCCGACAATTGATAATATCATCTGATGGATGATGTGAAGTATGATATTATTTTGGATAGATTGATTCACTAAACTCGGTAGGTGAAGAGATTGTAGAGTACATGAACAGCGTCTGTGCACCAGCCTGTATTTTCCACCCTTTCCTAATCCAGCAGCCCATCCTCCGTTCCCCTGTCTCCTAACAACTCAACCGAGCCAGCACAACACCAACCAACACGATCTGTTGCAGCAGGCGACTTCAATGCGGTGCTCTGCGCCTGGCTACCAGGGGTTACCTGCCCATGTGGACAAGGAATTGAAATCGAGAGATGTGCGGAACGTCATAATCTAACTTGTCTAAATGTGGGCGAGCCAATGCATCGAGCCGGGAACACGTTTGATCTTGCTTGGACCAACATCAACGGGGCCTAAGCATGGGTAGATCGCAACGAGTGCGTAACCAGCAACCACCTAACAATTCGAGGACGAGTCCCCACCGGATCCGGAAAAAGGGACCAGGAGTTTTCGCAGATCAGGGTAACTTTTGGAAACTTGCCGAAGTTCGCTCTTGCCGTAACTAAGTGGACACATCCACCACTAGTCCTAGACACAGTTCACAAAGCGAACAAATACCCCAACAATCTCTGCTCCGCCCTAACTAACTCTATAAAAGCAGCAGGAATACGAAGGAACACAAGACATGGCAAATGTGCGCCTTGGTGGACTCCGGAATGCAAGCTGGCTCGCACACAATATCGTGCAGCAGTGACTCCAGAGCAACGATGGGTGCATGCAAAGAAGCTGCGTTCAAACCTCAGAGCGGCAAAGAAAGAGCACCAGACGCGTCAAGTCGAAGCGATCACAACACCGACTGCCTTGTTTAAGCTAATGCGCCCGGCCGAGCCAAGGCAGGCAAGTGACCTCCCTCTGCTGAACCACGAAGGGAAGATGTACACCGATCCGGCCGAGCGGGTAGTGAAACTCCGAGACGCTCTTTTGGCATGGTACCAAGCGACAGACGATCTACCGCCACTCAATGCGCCGAGCACTAACCGAATCCCCTGGAACGACCATGTCTCGGACAAGGAGATACGCATGTGCACCATTGGCTGTGCCAACACAGCACCTAGAGCGGACGGGATCTCTGTGGATCTTGTACAAACCTGCTGGAAGACGATTGGACCATTTGTTGGCACTCTCTTCCGCGCCTGTATCAGACTTGGCATCCATCCAACCTGCTTCAAGCTGGATGTTGTTGGATACCAACAATTTGGCGCGCTCCCTAAGAGATCGGCAAACGATCTTGTCAGCTGAGTAGTCCACGACATCGAAGAGGCAAGTACCCAGGGATGGGCGGCAACACTTACGACTCTCGATGTCCAAGGCGCGTTCGATGCAGTACTTCACAATCGTTTGGTGAGGAGGATGCAAGAGCAGGGGTGGCCGGACTCAATTCTCTGATGGACGACATTATTTCTTGCACAACGAAAGGTGCAAGTACGATATCCTGGAGGGATACCTGGGCAGAAAGAGCTGGTGAGTGGGGTCCCGCAGGGGTCGGCGATATCGCCACTTCTTTCCCTCTTGTACATGGCAGAGCCAATGCGAAGCGGCAATGCAGAAATGAGGTTCAGCTACGCTGATGACGTCGGGATACTAGGATTCGAGCGCAGCATAGCCGAGTCAGCCGCTTCTGTACAGAAGGAAGTGGACAATCTTCTGCAGTGGGCGAGCACCAATGCAGTCTCCTTCGGTACCAACAAGTCGGAGGTAGTCCAGTTTCCCGGACGCAAACGCGAGGAGCCAGTGGGCATTTGTGTGAACGGCGTGGTTATCGAGCCAGCAGACCAGATACGCTGGCTAGGAGTACACCTAGACCCGCGACTGGACTTCAAACATCACGTCACGACGTGGTGTGGCAAAGCTCTGAAGGTGGCCCAGCAATTGCGCCGCTTCAACTCTGCGTATCGAGGAGCTGCCCTCGCAGTACTGGTTCGGGCAGTGGACACGCGCATTGTCCCCGTAGCAACCTTTGGAGCAGATGTTTAGTGGCCCGGCCTCAAACGTCCGACCAAAAGGGGAATCATCACACCTCGGACTAGCATTTTCTGCGAGATGATCGATAAGGCAATCCTAACGGGACTGCGTGCTGCCCTCCCGGTAATGAGAACGACACCGAATCCTGTTCTCCACCGCGAAGGAGGTATCCCAACAGGAAAAATCATTCTGGAAAGGAATCGACTACGGCTTTCGGCTCGGCTCCACTCACTAGACAACCGTCACCCGCTCCGAACTCGCGCCGCTATGCGTCCAAACAATGGAGCACGGAAATACAAGAAATGTTCTCGGGCGCCCAAGAATCCAGAGATCCACATGTCACGAGTACAGCGTGCTCACCGAGAACTCCCGGATGCGGAAGATGCTGAGCCTTTGCCGCCCCCAAGCTATCTTTCGAGTTTCAACTCAAAGATTTAGGAGGAAGGGAAGGCAACTCGGTCCATTGATAGTGTGCTGGCATCAGATATTTGCGCCTACCCGGATGGATCGTCGGAGGGAAATGGTCGCTCAGTATGGGGGATTGTCGGAGAGGGATATCAAGGGATGGAGTAGATTTCGGTACCGTATAGTCACGTGTTATCACGCGTCTGATGCGCGATTGACGATGTATATATATTTATATGACTCAATAGGAATCACCTTTCCTCTTTGTAGACAATCTCAAACACCAGATTAGACCTCGTCAATCTTTCCTATGACCTTTTCCCTGACAAGGGAGAACGGGGGAAGGCACGGCAGACAGCAGATCAACGTACTGACGTATAGTCAGTCTGCAGTAAAGGCACTGCTGATGGGAATTACCACAACAATCCTCGACGACGTACGCCAATCTAGGGCGCTATCAAAAAAGGCTCTAGTCTCGGTAAAGTGAATACCGGCCCACTCCGGGATACAGGGAAACGAAGATGCAGATAGAGCTGCACGCTCCGGCCTCCAACAACTGCCAAGCAAAGACAGCCAGCCTGGCTCCGTCACAATGGCGTACGTTCGTCGGCTCATGAACCGGAAACGTCAAGCGCTTCTCGACGACTGGTGGGAAAAAGTTTGTCCACCTAGGTATCGAAATCTGGGTCTTCTCTTGCGACGACGCAAGACACGCGAGCAGACACTTTCCCGGCGGCTACTCCGTGAACTGATATCAGCCCGTACGGGCCACGGAAACTTCGCGGCATGTCTTCTCCGCTTCAACAACTTCGCCGCTTCAATGGAGTGTGCGTTTGGAGATGAAACATCACCTCTCCACTACATTCACTGTCGACTGCACGTACGCCACACGCGTCGACTTCGAGGGACAATGTCACATCACCACTTTACCCACAAGCTTCTCGGGCCTAAGTGCCTCGAATATTTTAAAACATTTGCGCAGGAAACCGGCTTCTTTAGGGGCCCACCTGTCGTAAATGATGAGCACTGGAGATATTCTTGGGATAGACTTAGAGTCAGTTGTGATATAATGTACGAGAACTGAGATGTAGACTTTAGGAGGGATTATAACACCACCTGCGACACCTTCTCCAGCTCTCAGCGTAGACGGCAGTAACTAGATCACATCACGAAGCATGACAGGTGGGAAAATGAGACGAGAAGTGTCATTTTCTATTGTGCCTGGACCCACATAGCTACAATGCACAGTGTCAGGAAATTCTGCTTAGTCAGCTAGTTGGTCAAGTGAAAGGTGTCCACATCTTTAGTACATAACATCTTTATAACTAAACACCCTTAGTACTATATCCATACATTCGTCACTGTTGTGCTGGTTCGGTTGAGTTGTTAGGAGACAGGGGAACGGAGGATGGGCTGCTGGATTAGGAAAGGGTGGAAAATACAGGCTGGTGCACAGACGCTGTTCATGTACTCTACAATCTCTTCACCTACCGAGTTTAGTGAATCAATCTATCCAAAATAATATCATACTTCACATCATCCATCAGATGATATTATCAATTGTCGGGATGCACATCTAGCATCACCTTCATAGATCACCATCGTCAGTAAGAGTTCACATTTGATACCCACTGACACCCATTTGGCCACAGTGATATGCACTCAGTGTCCATCGTGCCATCACCAGCGTGAGCGCGCCATCTCTGCGACTCACCATTGCACATGAGCCTGTGCCACTCTACCGATGGATAGCAGAGTCATAATCGCCATATACCTCACAGCTCATAACCACAACACTCACATATCGCATATTACCATCTGCATTATCTTACTCTCGTGACAATACTTCTCAATATCCCCACAGGTTATGAGACCGGTGTTTAATCAATCATCGGCTTCCGTTTTCGAACAATCCACAGCAATGTCTTCATTTACTACAGAAATAAAATATACCCGCAATCATGACAGTCTTCCACAGTACAAATCTAATTGGGGGAACATTGTGATTCTGAGCCTCGGAACATTCACAGAGTGGCGGATTCCTTGCGAGATTGCTTTAATAAACGCTGGCGTTTTAAGTATCGCTGATGGCACTTGGAAGAAACCTATTGCTAATTATTACACACATGCTTCCCGTCCTAATACACGATCAGCCTCTTCCGGTGCAGCACACAATGAAATTGATGCCAATGACAATAAATTTCGAATACAGGAACAGAAATGGTTATCCAAAGCCCGCGACACTCAGATAATCATATCCAACTCCATCGAAACCCAACTGATGGAGCAGTCGCTCGGATTTCTGAGGAACATTGATCCCGCTGAATTATGGAACTTCCTCCTCCAAATGGACCCAAACAGAGATCCTACGACCATTGCAGAATTGAGATCCAAGTTTGCCTCCATGAAGCTTGATCCGAGAACAGACACAATCCAATCTCTTGTTCTACGCCTCAATAATCTCAGAGTCAAGCTATCAATGACCTCTAGACCGATCACCAAGGAAGATGTCAAGGAGCAGCTAATTGCATCTCTTCCTAAGGATAACTCGATTTGGTCTACGGCTCGATCACATGCTCTAAACATGGGTAGAAGTCTCGCAGAAATAATTATATGTCTTCAATCTTGCGAGTCTAACATTTGTTATACACAGTCCCATCAACCACAATCTGCAAATGTAGCACGCAGCAATTATAGAAAAAGAGGACGTGGTACATATCGAAGGGGACGCAATACAGCGCACTTTGATCGTCGTGATCAAGCTCGCGGAGAGCTTAACCGAAAATGAAAGCAAAGAGGGATGGCAACGGACGAAAAGGAGTGTTTCTTTTGTGGTAGAAAAGGTCATGTAGAACGCGATTGTCGCCTTAAGCAGTCCCAAAGTAGAGCAGCCAAGGAAAAGAATAAAGCTAGTGGAGATGCCGACGCTCGTTATGTTCAAGTTAGAAATATTAATGCAAATGATTCACCCTACCTGCCTTATTATCTTGAACTCAGTCACAAAGCTTGCTCAGAGCTAAATATGGATAAAAGTCTGGCCCTACTCAAAATAAAATCAAGTAAAAGTAAAATCCGAAAATATAAAACAAATTCCAAAAATATACAGAGCTTGATCACCAGCGGAATTCATAATCTCCTTAAATTTATACGGCTTCCGGATTCTAATGCAACAGCTCTCCCAACTGTCACAAAACATGCATTACTCACCAAGCCCAGAGAAATTCTCACAATAATCGACTCCGGAGCGTCAGAACATTTCAGTGGTATGAGAGATGATTTCTCTACGCTCAAAAGATGGAGCAGTCCAAAGTCTGTCCAAATTGCAGATGGAAAAGTTATTCAATGCGAAGGCTATGGCAATATATCTTTTAGGACTAGTGATAAAATAATTGAATTAAGAGAAGTCTGGTTTATTCCTGAGTTTGGTCAAATGCGGCTTCTGTCCGTCTTGGCCTTCAATAAGAGGGGCATTAATGTAAAGTTTGCTGATGGCCATTATCAAATAACACGAAACGGCTCAATCTTATTTGAAGCAGAAGGAGAGGATGGTGTCTTCAAAGTTAAAACAAAATCAATACCTCAAGCAAAATCAGCCACAGAAGTTCAGCAACAAATGCCACACCAAACAGAGACTGAATGGGACATTTTGCATAGAAAAATGGGCCATATTAACATCAAAGATATTGACAAGGTTCTGAAAACAGGACACACTGGACTAAAAGTTCCTAACAAGAAAAGATCAATTCCGATTGGATCAAAATCTTGCGAAGCATGTTTAGCAGGAAAGATGAAGGAAAATTTTAATAAGAAATCTGACAATCGTTCAAGCACCATCCTTCGTCGAGTTCACTGCGATATCTCAGGAATCCAGTCCATCTCAGTTAGAGGATATCGGTTCTACTTCCTCATGGTAGATGATGCAACAAGGATGTGCTGGGTCAGGTTACTAAGAACGAAAGAAATGAATGAGGCTCTAGTCACATTCAAGCAAATAAAGGCCGAAGCTGAATTGCAATCTGGCAATAAAATTGTCTATATGAGGGCTGACAACGGCAGGAGTGAATTTGGTACTGCCCTTCAACACTACTTGAAAGAAGTAGGTATAAAATTTGAACCAAGCCCACCATACAAACACTCAATGAACGGAGTTGTTGAAAGATGGATGGGTATTATAGCAGTTATAGCAAGGTCTATGTTATATGAGGCACAGCCACCTCACCAGCTCTGGGATTACGCTGTCGAGCATGCGGCTTGGATCAAGAACAGGGCTCCCACATCCGCGCTACCTTTTGCTGATAATGACGCCCCAGAAAAATTCACTCCCTACAGCGCATACCATGGAAAGCCTGCAGATCTAACCAACATCAGAGTTTTCGGGTGCAAAGCAGATGTGCTTTACCCTTCCGAGTTAATTCCTCAGAAATGGCAACCTTACATTAGAGAAGGAAAATTCATCATGATAGGAATGACTTCGACGAAAATTTGGAAGCTACTTGATACGCTTACCCTAAGAGACACAATCTCTGCAGATGTTGAGTTCAATGAATATGAATTCCCTAAAATTGACATCTCACTCTTTACTCTACCTGATAGACCAGATGTGCTAACACCTAGACGAGTATCTTTAGAGCGAACAAAGACGTACCAGCCGCAGCTGATAGAAGCTAGGCAGAAAGGTGTTAAGCAAGCGCGTAAGAATTACGCTGCAATTCGCCCAATGGAGGCAATGAGTTCGGGCGAAAATGACTCTGAATTGCAAAATCCTGTAACTCGCCTGCGAGAGGCTGGAGATGCGTCTGATCAACGCTATATACAGAAGGCTCCCATTAGAATGGACGAGCAAGAGACCTACATAGGTTCGGTAGAGCTACAGACTCCCGTAATAAGACGTGAAGGAAGCTGCCACGAGATCGCGTGGAGGAAGCTCTCACGCGAACCCATGGTCGAGGCTAGTCATCCTACTGCAGTAGTGGAAGAGGCCACCATAGGGGTAGTAGAGCAAGAATATCTAGGAGGGCGAATGAACTTCAAAGAAAGTACTCCTCAGATTATCCGAGAAGCCATCGAACCATCGATTGGGCAGACTCCTTGCTCCCCGCCAAAATCAAAATTTGGCAGACCGCTGAGAAGAGTGGCGAAAGCTGTGTTCAATCATGTCGTTACAGCAAATGCTATTTCTGCACAGGCAGTCCATATTAATGCCGGTGAGTCGTCATTGATTCAAGTGCCCACTCCTCCATTTGAATCTATCACTGTTGAACAGGCCATGCATGAAGATCCCAAATTATGGAAAGAGGCAATAAAATCAGAATTGCGCTCTCTGCAAGCCACCAACACATATACGATTTTGACTGGGTCTCCACCTCCTGGAAAGAAAATAATATCCAGCAAAATAGTTCTTAGAAAGAAGTTCAGAAGTGACGGTAGCTTAGACAGACGAAAAGCACGAATCGTTGTCCGTGGATTTGAACAGCAGTACGGTATCGATTACTTCGAGACTTTTGCGTCGGTAATACGGTACAACACACTCCGGATACTTCTATCAAAGGCTGCAGTAGACGATCTTGAAATTGAAGCGCTTGATGTGGATACAGCTTTTCTAAATCCAAAATTAGAAGAAGAGATTTATATGGAGATACCTGATTTCTTTTCGTTACAACACCCTGGAATCAATCGAAAGGAAAATTACCTCAAACTTAACAAATCACTATACGGTTTAAAGCAAGCCCCGCATATTTGGTTCAAAGAAGTCAAAGATCACTTTAATCGAATTTCTTTAAAGAGTGGAGATGCTGATCCAAATTTATTTATAGGGAAATTTAATTTCCGTCAAATCAGACATCATGAATAAATGGAGTTGCAAAGCGCTAGGACCAGTTGACACTTTCGTCAGAATTCAAGTGGAAAGAAATAGGCAGAAGCGCACACTTCGCATTCATCAAACTGCCTATACAACAAAACTTATTCAGCGGCTGGGAATGGAGAAAAGTATACCTAAGGATCTCCCACTCCCAGCAGGAACAGTCCTAAGCCCATCTACCAAAGATGATATCCATCAAACGCTCAAAGATGATGACATCTGCCTCTATCGACAAATTGTTGGATCTGTCCTATATACTTCTAATGGTACAAGGTCAGACATATCTTATGCCGTAGGACAACTTGCACGATTTATGTCTGATCCCGATTCAAACCATTTAAGTATGGCAAAGCATCTACTCAGATACCTCAACGGTACAAGGTCGCTCGGGATTAAATACAGATTTGCCGCTACAACAAATATTTGGGCAGCATGGACAGATGCAACATGGGGTACCGAAAATGATAAGAAATCATTCCAAGGGCAAACAATCATATGGAATGGGGGCGCAGTAACTTGGTCCGCTAACCGTCAGAAAAGCACAGCTCAGAGCTCAATGGAAGCAGAGATCATGTCTGCTAGTGAAGGAGCTAAAGAAATCGCCTGGATGGAGAAAATTGCTCATGACATAAACGTCAAAATAACGAAACCTCCGCTTCTACATCTAGACAACCAGGCTGCAATAGAGCTTGCCAAAACCACAAAATTTCATCCAAGAGCTAAACACATTGAAATTAGGCACTTCTACATACGAGACAACATGGTGATGAAAAACAGGCTAATGGTCACATTTACACCAGGTACTGAACAGATTGCAGATATATTAACAAAACAGTTACCCAGGGACCAGTTTGTAAAGTTATTGTCTGAGCTAGGCTTATCTCATTAAACGCTGAACGAATTGTATGGGCGATATTAGTACCACAGAAGTTCACACAGCAGATCATGATGGGACCAGGATAAGAGTACTCTTGTACCACAATGCAGTTTCATTTTTCTGTAGGACTACTGAACTCTTTAAGAAGAGATGTAGGGGTCACACTTTTTAAGTGTTGTGGAAGTTAATGAGGCTCTAGGATATCGCAGCATGGGGGCGTGTCAGGAAATGCTGCTTAGTCAGCTAGTTGGTCAAGTGAAAGGTGTCCACATCATTAGTACATAACACCTTTATCACTACACACCCTTAGTCCTACATCCATACAATTCCTCACATATCGTATATTACTATCTGCATTATCTTACTCCCGTAACTATACTTTCTCAATATCCCAACACCTACTTGTAGCCCCAATTATTCTAGATTCTGATAATTTTTAAATTTCAATGAGGACTATTGTACATTTCTGTTGGAGTTGAAAACCATACCCATAATTTAGACTTTCACGGAATATCATTGGATTGTGCCTCTTGCATCCTTAACTAGCTGACAAACTAGACATGGGTCTGCATGAAGACCAAACAAATCAAATCAATATCCACAGGGATCTAACCCCAGTCATTTAGACAATTGTACCTTTAGCATCCTTAAGAGACGGTAAGCAACACTTAGCCTAAGCCACAGTATAAATAAGTGTGGCGCTATCTAGGCATAGAAAACCCCCAATAACCTCCTCGCGCCCACGTCATACAGCCGCTCATGGAGGACGAAGGCTGAACACCTGTCAGTGGTGTCCTCTACGAACCTGGGAGTGAAATATTCTCCCAGAGCCGAGATTCAGTCACGAAAAAGGGTGGGATGATTTTTAATTGATGGATTCTCGACCTGAAGGAGTTGCACTCGATATTTTGGTCGAAAAATCAGTCGGCAGAGATTTCACAGCCGGAACAAAGTTGAACAAAAAGTCATCACCACCAACATACAATTCACGAATGGGCCTAGGTCTATCTGGGGGTCGTATTCAAACATCCGACATCTCTTAAACTCCTTTTATACTTGCGACGAAGCATGTCTCAATCTTGTCATAACTAGATAGCTGGATACAATATGATATAAAAATAAAATAAAAATAAAAAAAAGCATGTCTCAATCGATCCTACACCTGCGACCTACCTCCATACCCGTCCGATCACCTACCTACACATGCTCTAATGAGGAAAGTCATGATGGAAATGGGACGTGTACAAAGGAGGAAGAAGAGGGATGATGCACCGAGGGGATTACACAAATCCCCAATGACGAAAACAACGCAACGGTACGATATGAAGGTGCAAGGCTAGAGCAACGATGAGATCTTGGACGGCAATTATATTTCGGAGTCAATGAGGATGTCAAGGGCTCGGACGCGTGGTGGCCGAGGCTGAGGAAGAAATTGCGCTACGGCGTGTATACAGCGGGTTTCTGGACGGTTAGGCTTGGTATGATTCAACACATACGTGAAGTCTGAGGTGGTCCGGTCATTAAAGTGGGACGAGGTCTATCTGTACTTCACGGTAGTCAACCTGATCCGGCCCAACCCCACACGTGCTTAAGCTCCAATCGGAGTGCAACGGTAGTCATGTAACCTAGCACGTTAATGAACAAAACAAAAACACAGCTGCTCATGTCTCCAATAGGTAGCTTGAAGGGCTACCATGTTAACCATTCCAACCTCTTAAATACAAACAAGATTGTGTCGGGAACCTTGACAAAACGGAGGGCCCGTATGTCCACAACATTCTGTGTCTCCATTTCCAACATGCATCATCTTGAAAACTTGTCCTAATCCCTCTCACGTCCATCCCAAAGAACTGTCTCCCAGATTTGTGCGCCATGCTTTGCTTCCTTCTTCGCGTGTAAATATCGGCGTGGGCTTGTATTTGGCAATCAACGGAGGCCAGAGCAGGTCACAGAGAGGCGTGATAATTGGAATGAGGATGTAATAGGTCGTACCTGTAAGCGTGATAAGACTTACGTGTGAGTCGATCTTGCTAGGAGTGAAAGATTGCCATGGCGGAGTATTTTGCATTCTTGCTTCGTGTGCCAACTTGGTTAGTACTGTAAAATTTGACTGAACTTGGCTCTGGGAGAATATTTCATACCCAGGTTGGTAGAGGATACCGCGTACAAGTGTTCAGTCATTACCCTCCGTCTGCCAGCTTATCAGGGTAGTTTTATTAAAATATTTTTCATGGATAAACGTGGCGGAAACTAGGATGGTGTCTCATGGGGAGTTCCATTCTAAAACACAACTCGGGGTTAGATCAAGTTCTCAAACAATTAGGATAGGCTCAGGAACATAGGGTCGTTTCATAGGGATTGCGTAGTAATACTGTTCGAGACAGAGCTTAGGGCTGTCCTATTATCTGATGTACATATATACCCAGCGTGAAGGAGTATTCTTCTTCACGCAACGTCTTCTGTTTATACTCCTACCTATTGTTCACGTACTTATCTTTTCTCTAATGAAGACCGCCGTTATTGTACCCCTATCACCTACTACTTATTTTACCTTTACTTCTTCCGTGAACCCTATACCTAACGCTGAATTTATACCTCCTTGTGACGGAAACCGAGTTGGTGATGAATAAATCGATTTATTAAACTATATGAAGAGAAAAGAAATCTCTAGCTACTACTAACAGGTGCTTATAACGTTTGGTCCACTTCGTGAATCTGCTGACTGATAACTTCCCCCTAGGCCTAATACTTACTACCGAGCCAAGTATTATCAGGAACCATTACGCTACGATGTTGCTCCGACCTCCTGGCTAGTAGTGCCATTTCATCTCTATTTGCCCATCCTTTCTCTTTCAGTCTTATCGTAATTAGTCCTAATTAAACGCTTAGGTTTCCTCCTAAGCTAAAACAACGGTCGAACCGTGACAGCGTGCTACATGTTTTGTATTAGTCTGCTCCATCCTAACACTTTGTATACCCTACATTTTCCTTTATCACCGCTATTCATCTTTCGTGAATGTTAACCACACTTAACGGAGACTTCTTCCGAGCAATGCATCTGCTGTAACCCATTTTATTGAGGGCATTTGAAAGTTAATGCTCATTTCATCCCTGGTGGCTGAAGGGTCCCATTGCTAGTTCCAAATAGCACATCTGTCGATTTGAAGGAGATTCCCGGACGAAAGCCTCAAGCTCATCAACTTGTTCCACGCTTAATTTAGGTGAGCATCTTTGGCGAGGAATGGGATTCTCAGTCTCTCGAGCACACGTAAGTTGCACTTGCCTTCTGGAGAAGCCAAGTTCGTCGGATATATGTTGTAATGTCAAGCTAATATGGTTATATGTTATGGGGTATAATTGTGATACCTGAGGTGACGTGCTGGCTACAGCACGTGTGTGGGTTCTAAGAGATGCGATGAGTAACTCACGTAATAAATGGAGGAATAATGTAAGAGTAAGTGGATATATGAATACAGGTGTGTGTGTGTGAACTATGTATCCTACTAACTGCGAACTAGGGAAGAATAATGTATTCTGCGCTACAGTGGTCGAGCCAGTCTCTCGGTGCTCTTTCCTTACAATGTTGAGCCCAACATTATCGTGCGTACCCTTGACTGTCCACAGTAAGACTAGTGTGTTTCCATATCATAACACAAGCCAAGTCTTCTTATTATTCTTATTTCAATACATTGATCGCGAGTTAGATGCCTGCAAACTTTAGTTTCTGAAGCAGACTTTTCGTGAGACTATTTTTTTTGCATCAGATTTTAATTGCGTATGCAGCTATCTAGCTATGACACAATATCAAAAAAAAAGTACGGAAAAGATGACTCAATTTACGAGAGTAGCACTCATGCCTCAGGCTTCATTTGCAGGTATCACTGCGAAGTTATGATGACTTTTTCTTCACCCCAAGTCAACCCTCATCTGTGAATACCCACCCAGGGAAACGTCTCAAAAACCCTGAGTTATCCAGACATGCATCCATCATCCATCAACTTTCCTCCGCGCGAAATGTAATCTGAGATGTCTCATTCCCAAGTGGAGTAGGTGCCCAGACTACTCAAACTATACCAGAGAACATCACCAGGAGGCGGATCATAACATCTTCCATCGTCGGCTTGTTTTTATAGTGTCAGCTGCACTCTCGTGAGCGAAGTCTTGGCGCGCACAAAGCTCAATTCGTAAAACTTTTACCGACATTCGAAATTTCACGTCTGTCGAGAATGTATCCCTCCTCTACATCATCTTATAAACTTGTCCCGATCCCTCTCACTTCCATCCCAAAGAGCTATCTCCCAGATTTGTGCTCCACGCTTTGCTTCGTCCGTCGGGTATAAATATCGGCGTGGGCGTGTATTTGGTGACCGGCTGAGGCCAGAGAAAGTCGACGAGAGGTGTGGTCATTGAAACGAGGATGTACTAGGTCGTACCTGTAGACTTGATGAAGCTTAGTTGAGAATCGGACTCTTTGGGAGTGAAAGATTGACATGATGGAGTAATTTGAATCATTGCCTCGTGGGCCAACTTCTTTGATATTGCGAAATTTGACTGAACTTGGCTCTGGGAGAATGTTTCACTCCCAGGTTCGTAGAGGACACCGCGTACAGGTGTTCAGTCTTGCCCTCCACTCTATGACTCAAGTAGTACAATAAACATACCACTCTCTCACCTAATAGCCGCAGACTGGTTGGCGAGTCCGCTTGACACTGTAAGGTGTTTATCGCTGCGCCCGTACGACTTGCACCTTCGAATGGTAGAATCAATGAGCGTGTAATCTTTAAACCACTTGCTGTGCTAAGGCTCTAAATTCAAATCAAATAAATAATTTATAAATTTAATGCTCCTGCACTTGCTATTGCTTATCCTCAGCATCTAGCTGTTACCAGGCCAAATGCTGAGAATTATGTCATTACTGTTCCTGCGCATGGGCTGTTTGATTAACAAAATATAATGATCCCAACTGCAATCCCACATCATTACGGTGTCATGTCAAGACGTCAGATATTTATAGCCCAGCGCTGATACTTGATTTATGTGAGGACTACTCGGCCTCAAAGTGCCTAAATGAATCTTCTCCATTTTTCACAATATTGCGGAATTGTGCTTCAAAAATCTATTTTCTAACGAGATCAAAAGTCGATAACGACAAAAATTTTGGACGTGACCTGGCCCGACAATTGACAACTACATGCCAATCCAACGAATCCTCTTGCGTGCGCTGTAGGCTTTATCGACTCGTACCTCAACCCACACGCTATACTCATTAGACACGTCTATTACAAAAATCCCCCATTCAAGCAATGTACTGCTTCTACTTTTTTATTAAATTGGTCAAAATTATCGACAATCGTTTTATTTACAACTATAATTTCGTCTCAAATTTAGACTTATCTCCACTTCAATTTACCGGACACGCAACCCCCTATACATTAGACAGAAATACATTGATAACTAGATACAAAAGCATAAAGTTTAGTAATTTACCTTCCTTTATGTATGGAACTTCGTGGGGAAAGTACTGTTCCTCGTCAAGTATGGAACTTGATAACCTGTACAATTATTTTTCCGCAAAAGTCGTTGATATACAAATTAAACTGCAAAACATAGATCTGGATGATTCTCAACCGTATCAATACTGTGTCGATGAATTACAGACGGTATATCTCACAGAACCACACATAAGCATCTCAAAAGTCAGGGCTGGATACTGGCCTTCATGTTCGGTCAGGTTCCTGCTGAAATACATTGCTACAGAGAAGAAATCAGAAATAATGATTTCTACGGATGGAAGGCGTCAAAGGATAAGAAAACCAACTTTCATTATGGACTCAGCCGTTACAGTAGAGGAGTTGTTGGACTCGCCTTATTCTGCTCTGTCACTGAAAAGTGACTATCGCGAAAGTCACTTAGTCTATGTCTTTGGAAGTCTGAGAATTATTCAAAGACTAAATCCGAATGACGATTATGAATTATCATCAACCCTCGCAGAAGAATCGATTTCACAAGTCTATGAGATATTCAAATATGCCGATGAAAAGATACAGGATGCGAATAGTCTAGCTCTTCACGATATTAAAATTCGTATATTGTAGAAAATAAGAATATTCACACGCTACTGATACCTCTAACTTTGTGGTAAACATTAATACGCCATGTTGTATGGGGGCAAAGGGGAAGGGAAACGAAAGCCACTAATCAAAATCTGGCGATTCGGCCCATAATTATGTTTGAATTTCGCACCAGTTGCTTACTCTAGAACTACACAATTGTCGGTGATGATCGGCAAGGCTGCTTAGGAGTAACTTGGCGCACAATTGTACTAGACTGAAATTGGTTTTAGCGTCAGACAAAGAACACGAGTAATATGTAGAAACCCAGATGTACATTCTTTAACATTCTGACGAATAATATAATATAATAAGAACGATTTACGTGAATTATTTATTTGATTGAACTACTACGAAGTACTTTGAAGCTGTGCCTATATTCTTTGAGTGAGTTTCCTCTTAGAACTCATACACACTTTCCAACAGATTATGAGACCAAGTTAGCTACCAGACTACTTGAGTTAAATATATTACATCAAATAAATAAATCCGATTTTTAATATTATTATAAAATTCTTCCTTCGCCATGTCGGCCGCAGATATCCTCAAGTCTATGAAGTGTGCCCCAAAGCTATCAACTTTAACATACAATAGATGGAGTATTCATTTTCAAGATGCTTTGTCTTTATATGAAATCGATGATTACCTTCTGTGACGGCTGGTTCCTGTAGCCTATGTTGGCTAACATAGGCTTGGTCCGATTTAGGGTGCGCACGATCGATCGATCTAATATCGGAGCATCGGAATCTGCATAGCATCCGATTCAACAGTGCAGCTCAACATGGCACCACTTGTCGGTGAGAAGCGATCGGCTGAGAATATACGAGATCGGACACAACCTCCTCAATTGATAGTGCAATGACGTCGTAGAACATGAGGCTCTTTTGTATATATACATGTGTAGATAGATCTTGTAGTTGTTCTCTCCCTAGAATTATTATCTACTACCATCAACCACGTAGTTGCTCCAGCACCTGTCCTAGAATCCGTGACACCTTCTCGTCAATAAAATTACTGAAAGAGATTTAAATGCTAAGGATTCAACCATTTCAGACATCAGAAAGCAGGATAAAAATATTCGTGTTGCCATGTCTCAGCTCGTTCCCGACATTGTGTTCCGACTTGTTGGTCCTTCCTTGACAGCCAAACAATGCTGGGATAACTTTCTGGAGTTCTATTGTCCAAATTCGGGTGAAGATGTTGATGACTTGATGCAAGAGTTTTGGAATTTCGATATTGAAGACGGAGTGGATGTTAATGAGTTGGTACAAAAGTTGGCCGAGATTCGAGGTCGAGTGAACTTGATTGACGGTGTGTCACGGCACGGCATTCTGCTCCGCCATGATATACAATTACGTGGAGGGAGGATGTGAGACTGATGGCTGATGCAGGAAGGAGCACGGACGCGGCGATTTAGTGGAAACCCGCCCGAATAGGAATAGCCTCAGGGCTTTTTGTAATGAGATCCTGTTCTTTTCTATTCTTCTCCAGCTTAGTATTTGCTTCACAGATTGAATTATCGCCATACAAGCTGTACTTTCACTTGTGCCTATTCTACGCCGTGACATAATACTAAGCTCCCTAAACTACTCAACGCGACCTCTGTAGAGAGGTAAAATACTAATTTCAGACTCAGTAATCTGTGGACAGCGTTTCGCTCACGATTATCTGGACAGTCATTGGCTAATTGTCTCGCTAATAAAGGAAAGCAGAAGATGCCAGGAGAGTGGCCGAAGGAAGACTTCACAACCTCGGTGTACGCCACCCGCGCACCCGGGGAAGAGGAGGACCTCACTACGAAGATTGATGTTCCATGGTATCAGAAAGTCACTTTTGAATTGTTGGACAAGGATTACAACAAGAGAAACAAACGCCGCGCTGCTGAAGTCAAGAAGGAGACTGATCAAGAACGTCACGAACATACCCTTAAGACTATGTGTACCGCCCTGGCTGATCGCGCCAACAACATCAGCAACTACCTTCGAGATACATTGGAGCAGAAGGCAGAGGCAGAGAAAATGGCACAATCCTGGGCGGAGGAAGCTGAGCGCTGGAAGGCTGCATTCGCAGAGGTCACTCTAGATCTCAAGGCCAAGGATAAGGGTAAGCAGAAGGAGGAATCCAAGTCGGTGCGAGGATCTGCAGCCTATAACACTGTTGAGAAAGACGCTGCCGGCTGTGAGGCCTCAGATATACCACCAAGATACAAAGAGGTCCGTGACCCACAGGCTAAGCAACTCCGCCACCGCCAGAAGATTGAGAACCCACCCACCTTCATGGGTTCCCATAATCCTACTTTCGAGAACTGGGAACACGCTGTTAAACGCAAGTTGAACGGCGACTCGATCTACTTTGATGATGAAAACCACAAGATCAATTACCTCTTGGGCTTTATTGGTGGTGATGCACAGGAATTCATAAAACCCTACCTCGAGCCAGAAAGCGTCAACCACATCACTGTTGCGATGTCTATCGTCGAAGTTATGCGAGGAGCCTACGGCAAGACCCGAGGACAGAAGCGCTCCGAAGCTCGTGCCAACTTCAAGAAACTCCGACAAGGGGATGACAGCTTCTCAGCCTTCTTCACTAAGTTCCTGACCTTCGCTTCTCAATTGCAACTTAGAGACGAAGACCGCATGGATGAACTTCGCGAAAAGATGAGTCCCAAGTTGCAAAATGTCATAGCCGGATTGGATTTTGAATCTACCTTGGAGATGTCCCAACACTGCTTGAAAATAGAACCACACCTGCAATTAGCGCGCAAATCGGAGGATCAAGCCGCTCGCTACCAACAACGCAAGGACAGGTACAAGAAGCCAATTCTCCCGCCGGGCCTAACTCGTACTGCACCTCCAAGAGCGTCTGGTCCACCCAAGCCAAAAGTCTTGGCCCGAAACGCTGGTGTCTGCTTCCATTGCCACAAGACTGGTCACTACGCTAACGCGTGTCCTACTGCTAAAGTCAATGAGGTGGATGCGAAGAAGAAGGAGGAAGCTGAAGCATCTGGATCGGAATTCACCATGAGCTCCGATGAGGGAAAAGATTGTCTCTAGGAGAAGTCGCCTTCCTAGAGAATAACACGTATCGAGTAAATGGCATTGATTTGGAAAATTTGTTTGGCGGAAGGCCATTAGTTATAGATTGTACTCTTGAAACTAAAAACAATTCCCAATTTCCAATCTCTGCCCTCATTGATACCGGCGCTAATGGATATGCCTTCGCAGATCGTAAACAACTGCGTGATTGGTACCGAAATAGTAAGATTAAGATGACGCGCTACAATCTCCGTCATCCTCTCTCTATCAGAGGCTTCGACGGCGGATCATCCCGACCTCTACGCCATGCCTACGTGATGACACTGACTATAGACTCGCACCGAGTCAACATGCCATTCTTTGCTACCACACTTGGTAACAAGAACAATGTGATCCTCGGTCGGCAGTGGCTGGCCTATCATAACGTACTCCCAGATTGCGTGCGACACCGGCTGTGGTGGCCAGAAGACCGCAATGATCATCAGTGGGACGCTAACCGTCGTGACCGACTGATTGAACTGCCCCCTCTAGAAATCAACAAACCTCCTGCTAAAAGATCTCCACATTTTATGCCAAAGCAGATATTGAAACGCCCTGCAATGGTAGCAGAAGCGCCGGCGACCCCTTCAATTATTCTGACTCCCCGGCCTACACTGCAGGAGCGACAAGAAGCCTACGATAAGAAAAAGGAGGATCTAGGTCTAGACGAAATGGACACACCTACGCTTTCAGCCGTCGAGGTTGAGACAATTGAAGCGGAAGACCAATGCTGGTTCGTAGAAATGGAAACCGCTTGCGACGGTACAGAGATTGCGCACATTGCGGAGCTCGCTGAAGAAGAAGAGAAGACACAATTGTTGGCCCAATTACCTCCTGAATATCACGATCTTGCCCATGTCTTCTCCAAAAGACGCGCAAAGGAATTGCCGCCGCATAGGGAGTTCGACCATAAGATCAATCTGGATAGCGAGCCTGAGCTCAAGCAAGCTCCCCTCTATAAAATGAATCAGAAAGAGCTAGATACCGTACATGCTTACATCGAGGAGAACCTGGCGAACGGGTTCATCGAACCCAGCGATTCTCCGTTCAATTCCCCGGTCTTGTTTGTCAAGAAAAAGAATGGAGACCTTCGATTTTGTGTAGACTACCGGAAATTAAACGCACACACGCGGAAAGATCGCTATCCTCTGCCCCTCATTGGTGAGACATTAGCCAAGATGGCTGGTTCTAAGAAATTCACCATTCTAGATGTCATCCATGCGTTCAACCGTATCCGGATGCATCCAGACTCCGTGGGATGGACTACGTTTCGTACTCGATTCGGTCAATACCGTTACCGCGTGTTACCTTTTGGTCTGTCAGGTGGCCCGGCCACTTTCCAAAGATATATCAATTCGGTCCTAGGCGATCTGCTCGCTCGTTACGTTTCCGCATATATGGATGATGTATGCGTCCACTCTGAAGATAAAAGTAAACACGTGGCAGAAGTACGCGAGGTCCTTCAGCGTTTGGACAGGGCTGGACTGCAGGTGGATATTAAGAAGTGCCGCTTTAATCAAAAATCTGTTAATTTTCTGGGCTTCATTGTTAACACTTCCGGACTCCTGCCAGACCCGAAGAAGCTGGAAAGTATTCGCGCATGGGAGAGACCTACTAGCAAGACTGCCATTCAATCCTTCTTGGGGTTCTGCAACTATTACCGTAACTTTATAGAGAATTTCTCCCGGATCGCTAAGCCACTGTACAACCTGACAGCAATCCCAAAAGGCCAGTTGTTCCAATGGACCGAGCAAGCTGAAGAAGCGTTCCTTGCCCTGAAAGAGAAATTGGTCAGCCCACCCATTTTACTGTACTTCGATCAGAAGAAGCCTACACGTATAGAGACCGATTGTTCTGATCTAGCAACAGGAGGAGTACTCAGTCAATTGCAGGAGGAAGGCGTGTGGCATCCTGTGGCTTTTCACTCCCGAACCTTGACTGGTCCGGAGGCAAACTATGAGATCCATGATAAGGAGCTGTTGGCTATCATCCAATGCTTGAAAGAATGGCGCGCAGAGCTCACCAGCACCTGGGAGCCGTTCGTGATTCTGACTGATCACCGAGTTCTGGAATACTTTGGTCAGAAGCAGCTACTCAACGATAGGCAAATCCGATGGTCAGAGGTGCTATCGCAATTCAGTTTCGACCTTCAGTACCGACCAGGCAAGGAAAATATTCTGGCGGACGCGTTATCTCGCAAGAAAGAACTTACCCCTACACAAAAAGCTGCAAAAGAACTGGAACGTACGAAAATCCTCCTCCCTCAAAAGAAAGTTACGTTGCCACATGACAGCAAGGTGTTAGCGCCCATCGACGAGGATCTGGATACTATTGATCGTATTTTTATGGCCAACCGAGCAGATCCCGATCTCGAGGATCTACGCCAGCAAGCACGACAGCGGGAAGAACCTTATTCTTTGGAACCTACCGGGTTGGTGCTTCATAAGGGACGCGTGGTGGTGTCAGCCAAAGACAATCTCCGTACTCAAGTGTTGAAGATGATCCACGAATCTACATCCACCGCTCATCCAGGACGAAACAAAATGAGGAAACTAATCGGCGACCGGTACTGGTGGCCACGATACGCAGCAGACATCGAGCGTTATGTGCAGAACTGCCATGTCTGCCGACGATCGCATAAGCCTAGAGACAAGACACCGGGCTTACTACAGCCTTTAGCCATTCCAGAACGTACATGGGATGATATATCGATGGATTTTCACGATGTGGGGGTACCAGACAAACGAGGGTTTAATAACATTTGGGTAGCTGTTGATAGATTGTCTAAACGCCAAATCTCCATCCCCACCACTAAAAGTGCTACAGCAAAGACTGCTGCAGACTTGTTCTACCGTTATGTCTGGCGATTCCGTGGCGCACCGAAGACCATTACCAGCGACCGCGGTCCGCAATTCATTTCGGATTTCATGGATGAGTTGTCAAGGTTAGCGCGCGTCAAACTCAAGCTATCTACGGCAGAACATCCGCAGACAGACGGCCAGACCGAAATTATTAACCAGATCATTGACCAGCGACTGCGACCATTTGTCAATTTCCACCAAGACGATTGGGCGGAGCTGCTTCCCGCTCTAGATGCTGCTGCGGCAGCTATTCCAAATGAATCTATAGGATTGTCGCCATCAATGATTGACTATGGTTACGAAATGCGTTTAGAATTTGACTGGAATCAGCGACTGGAACCACGAACCCCTCGAGAGAAGCTGAATCGGGACGAGGCCGCGGTGTGGCTTAAACGGATTAGCAGCGCGTTGGATTATGCTAAAGAGAGCATCAAACGCTCACAGGAACAACAGCGTGTTCAAGCCAATAAACATCGCTGAGAAGTAGACTTTGACGTTGGAGATAAAGTGTATATCCGGCGCGGTGCTTGGAGAACTACGAGACCGTCGGATAAGCTGGAAAATCCAATGGTGGGACCATATCGGATCATTGCCAAAGAAGGGCATTCATTCCGCGTTCAACTACCCGCCTCTTGGAAAATACACCCTGTATTTTCACCAGACCGACTGCGCAAAGATCCAGATAACCCGTTGCCCGGCCAGGCCAATCCAGAGCCGTCGGCAGAAGAGGTCAATGGAGAGTTAGAATGGGAGATCGAGAAGGTGTTAGACGCGCGGCTGTATCGCAATCGGCTGCAGTACAAGGTTCAATGGGAAGGCTGGGACGCAGACGAGGAATGGTATCCGGCTGCCAACTTTCGGAACGCACCCCTCATATTAGAAAAGTTCCACGCTGAGCACCCTAAATTGCCAGGGCCACCAAGACGTCTCGCTACGTGGTTGGATGATGCCGCACATGATAGATTTAGTGAGGAACATCCGGAAGATAATATGGTGACCAACCAAGGTCGTGACAACCAACGCCGCCGCAGAAATTAGTCGATTTGGGACAATCGAAGGCTGAGGAGGGGGTGATGTCACGGCACGGCATTCTGCTCCGCCATGATATGCAATTACGTGGAGGGAGGATGTGAGACTGATGGCTGATGCAGGAAGGAGCACGGACGCGGCGATTTAGTGGAAACCCGCCCGAATAGGAATAGCCTCAGGGCTTTTTGTAATGAGATCCTGTTCTTTTCTATTCTTCTCCAGCTTAGTATTTGCTTCACAGATTGAATTATCGCCATACAAGCTGTACTTTCACTTGTGCCTATTCTACGCCGTGACACGGTGCAACCATATCTGATTCCAGCGTGAAGAAGCGTCTTCTAAACCACTTCATGAAATGCTGTAATGGATTCTAATGTCGACGGTGATTTTGTTAAAGGATCCCTCAATCAGTTTTCAATCAGCTGTCACTTCAATTCACGCGTCCCAAATTGTCTATCGAGATTTGCACCCAACACCAATGATTGCCCTATTAAATAATGATCGTCCAAGCAGTTCAACTTCGTCACCATCGACAATTGATAACAAAAAGACATGTGCTTACTGTAAGCGTCGAGGTCATTTGCGTGAGGGCTGTTTTCTCTGGATGGATACTCCAGACGGGTCAAAGTGGGCATTAAAAATCCCGAGAAGGCAAAGAAGGCTATGATATACGGGAGAAAATTAAGCGGCGCAGGGTTAAATCAAGGGCTGAAAGACAAATACCCAATAAAAACAACGATAATCCCAAGGAAGGGGCTTGGATAATGGAGGAACTAATTTTAGTATCAGAAGATCGCCAAAAGAATGATAATGTAGGTCTCAATACCGGTGCTACAAATCACATATTTCACGACTGTTCGATGTTTCATGGTATCTCACCCATTGACAAGTCTATCTGTACTGCATCGGGCCAATCTATTCCTGTTTCGGGTGTCGGAACTGTAAAGCTAAGGGTTTTTACCTATGACAAAATAAGAGCCAGCAAGATTATTGAGATCGAGAACGTGTGATATGTCCTGACATGTACCAGAGATCTTGTCTCAGGAGTCCAGCTTCTTTCGAAAGGCTTTGAAATGTGCTCCTCGAGCGGCGGAATGAGTGTGCTGTCATGCTCTGGAGAAACTATTGCCACAGCGAGACCCAAGGGCGGGCTGCTCTGTTTCAACACTTCTTCAGAGTCCACTCACCATTATCCTGAAGGTAAAACAGATGCATTGTTCTCCTACGACGTACAGAGATCACCAAAAGAAATCTTACATCATAAATTTGGGCATGTTGGTCCTCGACTTCTCGAGAATATCAAGGTGTCCGAATTTAAGCCTCCGATCGCCAAGGCCGGACAGATAGATGATTTTCATGTCAATAAAAAAGATGTACAAAATTGTGACGTATGCAATCTGTGTAAACAAGTCGAGAAATTAACCGTGTACCTCAACCAAAATCCTTGATTAAATTAGAGTTAATTCACAGTGATACATGGGGTAAATGCCGAGCTCCTGGAATTTTTGGAAGTCTTTATTTTGTCATATTTACTGATGAATTTTCTCGCGAGGTTATGCTTTATCTGATGAAAAGCAAGTCCGACGTTCCCCACTATTTCCGAGATTACAAGGAGAAAAAGGAACTCCAGACAGGTGAGAAAATAAAGGCAATGCGTATCGATGGTGGAACGGAGTACAAGACTATTAGTTTTGCTGGTATTTCGAAGCAGATCTGCGCGCCTTATACTCAACATCAGAATGGAGTATCTGAAAGATTAAATAGGACATTAGTCACAATGGCCAGGTGCATGTTTTCTCATTCTCGACTTCCCCTTCGTTTTGGGGATGCAGCTGTTCTTACGGCATGCTACTTGCGCAACAGGCTCCCAATCCACCAGAATAAGTTGACGCCGTTTGAAGCTATGAACGGTCATCAGCCTAATATATCTCACTTATTAGTCTGGGGTTGCGTATGTTATGCGCTTATTGACAAAAAAATCCTCAGCGATATAAATTGAAGGAGACATCCCTGAAAGGCATTTTCGTGGGTTATTGTAAATCAGCAACACAATACCGCGTCTATATTCCCTCGAAACCAGGAAGAGATAAGACAATAATTTCAGCAAACGTACAGTTTTTAGAAGAGTCTTTCTGGGAGTGGGGTGAACCTTCACACCAAACAATTTCTAGAGAAATCCTACCATTGGATGATGACTTAACTCTTGCTCTCGAAACTAACACTGATACAGGCACTGAATCGGAGCTGGAGATGGATACATTTGATACACAGAGAATTACCCATCAATTCCAAGTTAGTCCAACCAGAAATACATCCATTGGAGGAGCTAGAGAAGCATCTATTGAGGTAGGAGAGGAACCAGAAAGAGACGGAAATATATTTGCACCGACTGATAGCTTACTAGCTGCCGATGAAAGCGAAAATGTGGATGTACCAAATCCTCCAGGTCCATCTAAAGCTCAGGATGTCTCTAACACCCCAGAAGCTCCCCTGGAACCTAACCTTCGGAGGAGTTCACGCTTACGAAATCCAATCGGGCCTAGGTCTGATCGGCAGCCGAGGCCTCATGCTCTGCATGTAGGAAAAGGTAGCCCTATCCCTGGAAGCTTTCGGGATGCTTCAAATGGACCAGATAAAACTAGGTGGAAAGCCGCGATCGATGAAGAGCTTAAATCATTGAAAGAAAAAGAGGTATTTAAGCCTATAACTCACGTCCCTCGTGGAAAGAAGATCGTTGGCTCTAGATGGATCTTTACAGTTAAGTCTGATGGAAGATACAAAGCTCGCTTGGTTGCAAAGGGCTTTAGCCAGGTCCATGGAATCAATTACTTCGACAAATATTCCCTGAACTTTCGAATGGACTCTTTAAGGATACTTCTTGCCGTTAGCGCCTTCTACGATTGGGAAACTCATCAAATTGATGTTAGGACGGCCTATTTTGAAGGAGACTTAGAGGAGGATGTGTACATAAAATGTCCAGAGGGAATTCAAGGCGCTAACTATGTCAAGGTCGATGAAGCCCTATACGGATTAAAACAGTCTGGACGGGCATGGTACAAGAAACTGGACGCAAAACTTTCTTTGATAAAGTTCAAGAGATCAGTAAGTGACCAATGTATTTAAATACATCCGGAACTACAAATAGTAATTGTCGTGTGTGGTAAGGTTCTTAGTCAAGTTGTCAGGGCAAAACAACAGCTCTCGTCGTATTTCCCGATCAAAGACTTAGGGGAACTAGATGTTATCATGTTACAGGCTGCGCCTTACATCCATGTGCTTGTGCCTATCTATGTGCAAATCGCCGATGTTCTGTTATGGAATAAAAGTGATCGCCGATCCAACAAATACGAATCGTCGATAGATCACCTCAAGAATGCGGATGATCACCGATCCGATAGATATTAACCTCCCTGGAGTCAGAGCTACATGTATATATGTCCTGCAGCCTAGATAGATACCATTTCCTAGATAATTAGAAAATAGACTGTATTACGGCCAGCTTACTTTGTTCTTATTGTTTTGGTGATAGCCCATCACATATTGTCATAGCTAGATAGCTGAATACAATCTGAATTAAAAAAAAAAGCCCATCATATATTTTCTAATTCAATTTCCAATTTCCGGCTTGCTAATCAAGAAGGATATAACAGATTCACTGTCGTGTATGTTTAGGATCCCTTTCTTGGACAGCAATTCAACCGACTGCAATAAATCTCGAGTCACAGATTCAGAAACTACTCAATAGACGAAGACAAATTTGCGGCTGCCATTTCCGAAAAAAGCTCGAGCGATTACGAAAGTTGTAACTGGCAACAATTTCAAACAATGTCAGATCAAAATATGTCAGATCACGTCTTTTCGCCCGTGGAGCAACAGGATGCGCCACAAGGACATCCAGAGCAACCCGGCCAACAAACACGACAACCTGGGCTCACAAACATTCCCAATATCACACCGTCCCAATATCAAGCCCTCCGAGAGATAATAATGGCTGAGATCGCAAGCCAACAATCTCAGCAACCTCAGCAACCTCCAACATTTCAACAAACCCAACTATCCCAGCCTGCTCATCCAACTCAGCAATCCCAATCAATTCAACCCTCAAAACCCCCCTTCTTAACTTCAACCAAGCAACCGAGCCAATGGCCAGTTTGGGATGGATCGACAACATCCCTCAATGCCCACCTACTTCTTCCGAGAATTAAGATTAAAGAGGGTCGAGCTGTACTCGGCTCTGATAGAGCTATTTGTTTCGATATTTTTCGCTCTGTCCCGTCAGATAAGCAACCAAGAATCTTAAACTGGCTTGAAACTGGTGGTTGTGATAGTAATTATAATTGAAATCATTTTCTAGATCACCTGAAGGAAACATTTGAGAACAAGTTAGCCCGCCAAATAGCAGCTGATCAACTCAGTCGAATGCGAATGGGTGCCACTCAGTATTTTGTGGACTACCTTCAGGAATATGAGTTAAAGATTTCACAATGTGGAAAAACAGGTTGGACGGATGAATATAAAATAATGTATCTAGAAATTGCCATCAATGCCCCGCTTCGTCAGCTGCTGATGAACAAAAACTTGCAGGAAGACGATTATGCTAAATGGATTTCCAAAGTTAAAAGGATCTCTGGTCGTCTTGAAAATTCGCCGTCTTATCGGCCCCGCGGATCTTCAGGAAGCAAGACGTGGTATGTGGCCCATAACGGATCGAACCCGCAAGTACTATCTCAAATGCCAAAATTGAACCAACAGCCGGTCATAGATGCAGATGGGGAAACAAAAATGGGTGGTTTCAATGCCTTCAAAATTCTTCAAACAGCAATTATAGCCCTTAATGCAGGACATGATAATACTGCCGACAACAAACCCAGAGCTAAGTGGAGATTAAAAGATGAATTTCAAAGGCTTTCAAACGAAGGTAAGTGCATAAGGTGCCGAAAAATGAGACACAAATCTCGAAATTGCCCTACTTACCAACTAGCTATACGGCCGAAAGAAATTGCTAGTCCCAACAGCTCACGGATAAAAGAATCTGACAAGAATTCAAAGGATATTAAAATGGAGTTTGAGGAGTCAGAAAATGCTCTGTCGGGGGAAGACTAACCTCTGAACAACATTGCGTTCAGAGGGAGGGAGAAATTTGCAATAATAAGATTGAAACGGCTTTAGACGATATGAATAGCTCACTATATTTAATTGATTGCCAGTTAAATTATAGCTTTTACGTACATGCCTTAATTGATACAGGCTATCTATGTTTTGCTGTCTTCTCAAAAGATCTTGTGAAAGCCAATAATTTCCCGCGCATAAAAATTCCAAAACGAATTCTCCAATTAGCTGAGAAAGATGAAAAAGAAAGAACGATTAACGAGATAACTTTGGCTGACTTAGACATCGATGGAAGGAAAGAAAGAGTCTATGGATACATAATCCAAGATCAATCTTACCAGCTTATACTTGGGAAACCATGGATGGAGCAAAATGATGTTGTTTATCTTGCAAAAAAGAGAGAAATTCGTTTCGGAACAAGGGCAGATAGTTTAATTGTTAGAGAAAAGGGCTGGTACCATAGCAATGACTCTTCTGGTTTTAAAACAAATATACATTTTGTCGCCAGTGCTGTTAGGGTTGTAAGCTCAACTTTTATCTTGTTGATCAAACTAGCCAAGAGAAAACCTGGATCACGGATTTTCGCTATTTCGATGGAGGATATAAACAAAGCTCTAGAAACAAAAGCGACTGACACACCAAGTCTGATCAAAGCTCAACTACCGAACGAAATTTAACACTGGCTACAACTTTTTATCGAAGATCAGGAAAGTACTCTCCCGCCACACCGAGCATCGGATATGAAAATAAATTTGGAAAAAGATGATAGAGGTAGAGAAAAGCCAATACCGTGGGGGCCTCTCTATGGTATTTCAAGAGACGAATTGTTGGTCCTAAGAAAAACCTTGACGGACCACTTAGATAAAGGATGAATAAGGGCAAGTAGCTCATCAGGCGGTGCACCCGTGCTATTTGTGAGAAAACCTGGAGGTGGCTTCAGATTTTGTGTGGACTATCGAGCCCTAAATGCAATTACAGAAAAGAATCGATATCCCCTGCCATTGATCAGGGAAACACTAAGAGCTATTTCTAAATCCACGTGGATTACCAAAGTTCATGTTCGAGCTGCGTTCCATAAGCTAAGGGTCAGAGAAGGAGACGAGGAAAAGACTGTATTTTGTACAAGATTTGGTTCTTTCGAGTGGCTCGTTACACCTTTCGGTCTTCAGGGAGCTCCAGCAGCCTTTCAAAGATATGTTAATGAATCATTAGGTGACTATCTAGACAACTTTAGTACAGCATACTTAGATGATATTCTTATTTACACAGATGGTGACATCAATGATCACTGGCGGAAAGTGGAAACGTATTTCATCGCCTCAGCAAAGCAGGCTTAAAATTAGATCCAAATAAATGCGAGTTCGCTGTAAAAAGTACTAAATATTTGGGATTTATTATTAGTCTTAGTGAAGGCATCAAGGTCGTTCCTCAAAAAGTTAAAGCAGTGAAATCCTGGAATATCCCGACCACTATAAAAGGAGTACGAAGCTTCCTTGGCTTTGCAAACTTTTACAGACAGTTTTTCCCAAATTTTAGTGAAATTTCACAACCTTTAACTAACTTAACAAAAAAGGAGCAGGCTTTTCATTGGCTAAAAGAGCACGAGGATTCGTTCGAAGATCTCAAAGAACTATTCATCGAAGCTCCCGTGTTGGCACTTTATGATCCCGATAATAGAACGGTAATCGAAGCTGATTGTTCTGGATATGTGATGGGGGCCTGTCTATCTCAGTTTGACAGAACCCAAGTCCTACGACCGATAGCCTATTTCTCGAGAAAACTTACCCCAGCAGAATGTAACTATGAAATTCATGATAAAGAATTACTTGCTGTGGTTTCGGCTTTGGAAGAATGGAGAGGGGAACTCATGGGATTAAAAGAATCTTTTCTGGTATTATCAGACCATAAAAACTTAGAATACTTCATGACAACCAAAAAGTTATCTGAGCGACAAGTCAGATGGAGTAATCTTCTCTCTCAATTCCATTTCCAGTTAAGGTTTAGAGCTGGTAAAAACTCAGCACGACCAGATGCGCTATCGAGAAGAGAACAAGATATGCCAGGCAATGCTGAGGACGAACGATTGACAAACCGCAAAATGCAGTTGATAAAAGATTCTTGGTTAGAATTGCCGTACCTCGATGAAGAATCCATTAAAACACAAATAACTTCAGTTTCAGCTATCCCAAGCTCATATCTTGACAAAAATTCACGAATCATACCACCTGGGTGCCACATATTTAACGAGCCAGAGCTTCAGTTTTTGTGGGATAGGAGCTGCACAGAAGACGTTAACTTTTGAAGCAATGTACAAATCACTTAAATACGAAGAACGAAACTTCCCATCAAGTCTTAACCTTAAAGTTGCAATTTCAGAATGCAATTTGGATGAAAGAGGTGCTCTTCAATTTCGGAATAGATTATGGGTGCCTAATTGGGAACCTCTACAAACGGCCTTGATCCAGAAAACCCATGATTCCTACGTTACTGGACACCCTGGTAGAGATAGTACTTATGCAATTTTGTCACGAAGTTTCTTCTGGCTAGGTGCTTCCTTGATGGTGAGAATATTTTTTTAAAAACTGCAGCCCCAGCCAGATAGGGCCTATACAACGGGACCAAATGAGGTGCACATATCTACCTTTAGCTTCCCTCTCTGTAAAATTAGAGGCCCACTTAATCCAAACCACCATCCTCATATCGGGTGCTGGGTATTATGATACCTATGGTTCTCGCTTATTACCTGACCTATATGTTGCATAACGCAAAATTATATTGCAAAGGTCTACACATTCATTAAATGGATACGTTTTATGAATATCCTGGTGATACCCGATGCATGTTCGCATTGTTATGAATTTGTTAGGTGTAATTCGGATGTAGTGGCACAGGGGTTATCTTCTTAATTCAGTTAGGTCTGAGGCAACGGGACTTAGATTTTTTCAGGCTTGAAATTTGAATTTGTTCTTTAGCTCTAACAACCTTTTTTGTTCATTGTATAATATGCTTATTGGGAACTCGATATTTTGATAATATGATAATTTGAACATATGAATTCGTAACTTCGACCTTCGCACCTTCGTAACTTTGTAACCTTGAACCTTCGATAATTTGTCTTCGTCGAAATCGACTCGACCTCTGCAGCTTAACAGCTTCGAAAATCTGCCAATAAGTAGATTCATAACACGCACCTCATGAGAGGCGCTTTTTCGCATGCGAGAGATGAGCATTTTATCGTCCGAAATACCGGATAAATTGTGGAGCAGTAGAAGCTCGGCAAGATACTAAAAGGTCCACAACCCTCTCTAAGTTTGCTGAGGGCGTCACGAGCGTCCTCTTTCTCATTGAATTGGATTGAATTTCTCTGGTTTAAAGTCCTATTGTTACGGCGTGCGCTAAGGATCCTGGGAATCGCCGTCTGCCGAAGGTAAGGTATTAATAGCTGAGAGGATTATAGTTGCTAACGAAGGATACTTAGACATAATTCGATTGGCGAAATGCCAGGTAGTCAAAAGTTGTAGAACTACAGGATAGCCGAAAGACACGAAGTTAAGAAGTCGAGTTGGCGAGCAGGCGATCAAGAATGATAACTCAGGGTGAACAGAAGTACGAAGAATGTAACAAATAACGAAAGACTGAGAATATCGGACTGTGAGAATATACGATTATAACATTATGTAAATGCTAGATTGCGAGATCAAAGATCAAAAGAATGAAAGATTGAGAAGCTGGAGAGCTACTATGTGGCAGCTTCAGCTTCCTTAAGTCTAACTCGAGACAGTACTTGAACTCAACTAAGACTATGACGAATGCCATCATGACGCCAGCCCCTCCATCTCTAACTGTAGGAGTTTTCTCGGAAACCTTCTCAGTAAACCTTTTCCCAAAACCTTTCTCAAAACCTTCTCCTATCACCTTTTCCTGAGAACCTTCCCCTTGAAACCTCTTCAAGGATGCTAGGCCATAACACCTATGCAGTTTCTATATACAGATCTATGAAGACGGTAAGCCGCTTTGGTAATGGAAAAAGCTTTCAACAAACAAAACCCAATATCCTGCCACTCTGAACCGACCTAGCTTATTGCTTATGCCGTTCCTTTCAATCACAATTTTATAAACTCTCCTCAGAATTCGTTAACTCCGCCTTCAATCATACTAACATTGAGAGGATTTAAAAATATGAGGCAACTCCTCCCTCGGTGTTGGTCCTCAAAGTGTCCGAAGAGTTGCCCTCGATGGTGGTACTGCTGTCGTCGGGGTGGTTGGTGCCACTAAGGCTTCGACTACCTTGCGCAACCGTCTCGGCCCTCTTTTGAATCCTTCAGCCTTTTTACTGGCGACTGAAGTAAATCCATGATCATCAGTCTTTCCGACTGTTCGTGTTGGCGCCGTTGTGGGGGTTTCATTCCATATATCAGGCGTTCTTAAAAGCAACTCCATCCGAGCCTTCTCCATACTTCCCCTGTAGACTTGGTAGGACCGATACGCTGCTTTTTGTCATGAACGATGTTCCTTGCTGCAGCTCGCGCACGAAACACTTTTCCACGGACATTCCCGAATTTGATGACCACACGTGCGTGGTGAAGAGCATGTTACTGATTACAAGGCCCTGTCAAATAGTCTCCGTTTGAATTGCCTTCGGTGGGAGGCTGACCACTATTGATCCGCGGTTGCGGCCATTTTTCTTTGACCGTTGGACTTCCTTTCCATCATGTAGCTTTCGTATTCTATTAATTGATAGGCCTAGAATACGCACCCCCTTCACCGTCTCAATCTCCCTGATGATGACGTAGTTATTGGAATCTCTGACACCTTCTATTCTTGTCTGTAGTGGGACTCCGGAAATCTCACCGGGAAAATCTTGCTGTAGAATTTTAAATTCGCTAGGTTGTCGCATATTAATCGCCGCGTCTCTCTGGGAAGCCGACTGGAAAAACACTTCGGTGTCGCTGCTTCGCATCTGTCAATTTGCGAATGCTCCTTCAATGTGTTGTCTGGCCCTTGACAGCAGCTCCTCCGGTTGCAGGTTTTATGCGCCGTCGATTCTTATTCTGACCGTCATTTTCGCCATTTGCAAAGCTACGACCAACACGTAGGTCCTTGGTTGCGGCTTCCCCGATGACACAATAGGAGCTGCTTGTTGTGCAGAGTTCGCGAGGCTTTTCTTAACGACCTCCTATAGCGCCATAATCCTCTCTTCGGTAGGAGACTTTTTCTGAGACGTTTCCTTCTAGCCCCTTTTGTGAGTATTGAATGCCTTGACGGCTTCATTTACGTCTTCTATTGTTGGTAGGTCCTCTTCATCCATCTCTCCCATCACTATAAGCATGACCTTTTTCAATAGTCTCCCTGTAATTTCCGAGTTAGGATCCTTTTGGAGCTGTCTACGCTTCGCTGCCGTTGTCTGTTGAGGTCATTGTCGCTTTTTACAAAGCGTGGAAACTGCGGGACTTACCCACACCAGCACTCACACTCGCCATGTTGAAGTACGGAAAGCGAAAAGATGAGGTGAGGGTAATGAAGATAGAAAAATGAGGTAAACGATGTCAAATTGATCATACGGGCAGCGTGGAATGCTGATCAGCTTTTTGGCAAAATTGATGTTTTTTGTTAGATTATGATTCCTTTTTCCTCTTCCTCATTAGGATTCCTGTAGGAGACATCCAAAACATTCCAAACTTTATCTAAAGACGCGAAATCGAATAGGCCTTCTTGTTGGAAATTCTGACTCTCGAATTTAGGACTCAACCATTAGCTGTTACGTCTCAGGTTCCCGACAAGATCGACTCTCTCTACACATGTCCCGAGTACGCTAATCGCGCCTACCGTCGCCTATACGTTTGGATATTTACGTACTACAGTGTACCTTGGCTCATCATGGTAGATGAGAGGTGGCTGGTCATCATTAGGTTTGACAGGCACATGAGACTAGCGGGAATTTCTCCCCTAAGATGTACATATAAGTCCAATGTTCTTTTTTTTTTTACATCAGATTTTAATTGCGTATGCAGCTATCTAGCTATGACACAATATCAAAGAAAAGTACAGAAGACATGATTCAACGTAAAGGAAGAGCACTCATGCCTCAGATTTCATTTGCAAGTACCACTGCGAAGTTATGGTGGCTTTTTCTTCACCCCAAGTAAACCCTCATCCGTGAATACCCACCCAGGGGAACGTCTCAAAAACCCTGAGTTATCCAGACATGCCTCCAGCATCTTTCAACTTTTCTCCGCGTAAAATATGGTCTGAGGCGTCTCCTTCCCAAGTGGAGTAGGTGCCCAGACTACTCAAACTATACCAGAGAACATCACCAGGAGGCGGATCATAACATCTTCCATCGTCGGCTTGTTTTTATAGTGTCGCCTGCACTCTCGAAACCAAAGTCTTGGCTTAGGCACAAAGCTCAATTCGTAAAACTCGTAGTCAGAATCCCAGAATCTACGCCCGTCGAGCATGGCTAATTATTGGTAATAGAGTGTTAGCTCTCTTCCGCTAGTGCGATAAGATAAGAATATACCTGCTAGCCTTCAAGAATTCTAGAGTGATTATTCTTCCAAAATAAGGAACCCGAGATTTCACCCTGCCGAAGTCCTACAGACCGATCTCTCTACTTTCATGCCTAGGTAAAGATTGGAGCTTGACATAGCTAAATAGCTGATTACAATATGAATTAAAAACAAAAAGATTTGAGCGACTAATAGCACGGCGACTTTCATTCATAGTTCTGAAATATCGAGTACTCGCTAAAGACCAATGTAGTGTGTAAGGATTCTGGAGAAATGCCTCAGGCAGCATTTATGGGTTCCTTGTTCAGCACCACTATGCTTCTTTTTTTTTTGCATCGGATTTTAATTGCGTATGCAGCTATCTAGCTATGACACAATATCAAAGAAAAAGTATAGAGAAGATGACTCAATATACAAGAGGAGCACTCATGCCTCGGATTTCATTTGCAAGTACCACTGCGAAGTTATGGCGGGGAGAGCAAGACTGAACACCTGTACGCGGTGTCCTCTACGAACCTGGGAGTGAAATATTCTCCCAGAGCCGAGTTCAGTCAAATTTCGCAATATCGAACAAGTTGGCACACGAGGCAATGGTTTAAAATTCTCCACCTCGTCTATTTTTCAGTTCCAAAGAGTCCGATTCTCAACTAAGCCTCATTAAGTTTACAAGTACGACCTAGCACATCCTCATTCCAATGACCACACCTCTTTTCGACTTTCTCTGGCCTCAGCTGGTCGCCAGATACACGCCCACGCCGATATTTACACCCGCTGGAGGAAGTAAAGCGTGGCGCACAAATCTGGAAGACAATTCCTTGGGATGGATGTTAGAGGGATCAGGACAAGTTGATAAGATGATGCAGAGGATTGGATACAGTCTCGACGGGCGTGGAATTTTGAGTTTTGGAATGGAGTTTTTACAAATTGAGCTTTGTGCGTGCCAAGTCTTCGGCTGCGAGAGTGCAGGCGACACTATAAACACCGCCATGGTTGGATGGTGCGGTGGTACATCGTCTTGGTCGGTCTGCCAAGTAGAGTCTGGATAGCTTGGACACATATCCCACTCGAGACAGTAGATCGCTGGTTCAAATCCAGCAAAACACAACCACTTTTCTCGCGGCGCTGGTATGCATGGATGACGAAGGCAAGCATGAATTACCAAAGGTTTTGAAACTCCCTTTGGTGGGTACCTGCGGAGGAGGGTCAACTGTTTGTGTAAGAAAATAAACCTCATAGTGGTATTTGCGAATGAAATCCAGAGTATGAGTGCTTCTAACGTCAAAAGAGTCATCTAAAATGTATTTACAATACCGATTATATGTTATATCTCGATAGCGCAATACACATTAAATAACTTAAAAAAAAAGAAGTTATGGTGGCTTTTTCTTCACCCCAAGTCAACCCTCATCCGTGAATACCCACCCAGGGGAACGTCTCAAAAACCCTGAGTTATCCAGACATGCCTCCAGCATCTTTCAACTTTTCTCCGCGCGAAATATGGTCTGACATGTCTCCTTCCCAAGTGGAGTAGGTGTCCAGGCTACTCAAACTATACCGGAGAACACCACCAGGAGGCGGACCACGGCACCTTCCATTGTTTGCTTGTTTTTATAGTGTGAGCTGCACTCTCGCAAGCGAAGTCTTGGCGCGCACAAAGCTCAATTCGTAAAACTCTTGCCGAAATTCGAAATTTCACGCCCGTCGAAAATGTATCTCTCTTCTGCATCATCTTGTAAACTTGTCCTGATCCCTCTCACGTCCGTCCCAAAGAGCTATCTCTCAGATTTGTGCTCCACGCTTTGCTTCCTCCGTCGGGTGTAAATATCGGCGTGGGCGTGTATTTGGTGACCGGCTGAGGCCAGAGAAAGTCGACGAGAGGTGTGGTCATTGAAACGAGGATGTACTAGGTCGTACCTGTAGACTTGATGAAGCTTAGTTGAGAATCGGACTCTTTGGGAGTGAAAGATTGACATGGAGTAATTTGAAATTTTGCCTCGTGGGCCAACTTCTTTGATATTGCGAAATATGACTGAACTTGGCTCTGAGGGAATATTTCACTCACAGGTTCGTAGAGGACACCGCGTACAAGTGTTCAGTCTTGCCCTCCTGTAATGGTCTTTGCATATGTAGATAGATAAACATCAACCTTAGTAGGCACGTATTACCCAACACGAGTTCAGATTATTCATCAGACGATTTGTTGGAAAATATGGTTATTTATAGACGATCATATCACTCACTAAGTAGCAGTAGTGTTTGGAACCCTCTGATTGGTCTGAAGTGAAGGTCCTCTTTTTTTTTTTTTTTTTTTTTTTTTGCATCAGATTTTGATTGCGTATGCAGCTATCTAGCTATGACACAATATCAAAGAAAAGTACAGAATGGATGATTCAACGTAAAGGAAGAGCACTCATGCCTCAGATTTCATTTGCAAGTACCACTGCGAAGTTATGGTGGCTTTTTCTTCACCCCAAGTCAACCCTCATCCGTGAATACCCACCCAGGGGAACGTCTCAAAAACCCTGAGTTATCCAGACATGCCTCCAGCATCTTTCAACTTTTCTCCGCGCGATATGTGATCTGAGGTGTCTCAAGTCCAATGTTCACATAGTTGTAAAATATCAAGTCTTCTTTACTTCATCATATTTATCCATATAATATCGTACAGAGTATATTTTCCAACACTTCTGTAGTCAAGTACCGGTCCAAAAATTCTCTTGGTCCCGGGCCCAGATTTTGATAAATTAATGATATTTGCGACTGGATGGTCACATACCAATCGGAGTTTTGTTCGAGAGCTATTCGGATGTGGCATCGGAAGGATGAATATAGCTTCTTATCCTTACCTTAAAAGTTTCTTTGATTTTGAACAGCTCTGACCTCACCTGTGCCACGGCTGAGTGCGCAGGGTCGGCAAGATTGATAGACTGAATTTCAAGCTTTTCATTTAGCTTTTCAGCCTCGGACAGGCAGTACTGATTAATTGCTGAATATTTCAATAATTTGACATTTTCTTCACAATTGTAAGAAAGATCACGCCTGAGCTGTTCATTAATTTTTCTGCTCTTAATAAGCTCGCGCCGAGAATTCGAAATAGAGGATCGATATTCTTCAACTCGTTTCTCTGAGGTTTGTCCCGATGTGAAAACTCTGGTAGTCAAGGCTTCACCTGCATCGTCATTCAACGAGCGAAGGTGTTTTAAAAAATCTCAGGCGGTTATAAATTGGACGACGAAAGCCATTGAGAGAATGTGGGTGATTGTTGCTGCAACGTAATATCACGGGTGGGTCTCGTTGGAACGGAGTCACAAGCAGATCGGAGATACGTGAGGACAAGTACGGGTAGAAATATATTAATAAGACGTTGTACTATCTATTCTATTCTATTCTACTCAGTTACTTATACTTGATTCCTGCGCTAGCATCAGTAACACAACCAAGCAAGATAATTGTGCGTCATGTAACTTACTGGTCACGTCATAAACGAGAACCATAGGTACCATGACACTGGGCTCGCTCCGGAAACACATCGGATGGCTTTTCCTCTATGAACAAGGGTTTTTGATGAGAAGGGCTTCGTCCCTGCCATCTGATCTGATCGTGGTTAGCTTCATGATAATGGTGATAGGGGAATATGTTTAGAGATGAAGACGATACAGACGGCAAAAGCGATTGGGAATCCTTATCGAAGGGAGCACTTTGTTACTCAATCTCGACTCTACAGTGAGAGCTGGAGGTTCGTAGGGGACACCACTGACAGGTGTTGAGAAAAGTCCCCCCTCATCCAATACTTATATACAGCACTGATCATGTATTATAGCTAGATAGCTGAATACACAAAAATGATTTAAAATAAAGTTAATATCGCCGATCGATGGAGCAGGAAGTAAGATTAAAATGTAGATTGAATAAGAAGATAGGCCTTGATAGTTGACTATGATACTAAAACGATGGTGGCCCTTAATCATCAGCGAAAAAGTGACAAGTTAATCTCCAGATATAACGCGACGGTAGCCCCTTCCAATCTCACAAGACGGCCTCTCAACTTAATCCATCTCGATTGATTGGTTCAAATTTTAGTCTCTATCAAGTCCTGAATTACCAAAGACTACTAGTGGATCAAATTTATACGCTCCTTAATTTATTTGTTAAATTATCAATAGAATTACTAAATTTTATGCCAGTAGGTCTTGAGGGTAACCAACCTATCACTTGGCCGACAAACATATATGCTTTATACTAGGAGAAGTATTTTCCATGGGTACATATTGATCTAGATAGAATCCATAACGTAAAAATTATTCCATATATCTCTGTATTTATTTTACTCGAACTGTGATTTATCAACTTCTGGCCCCATGGCTCAGTGAATGCATCGTTAAAAAACCTAGAATATCCTAAATCTAGCCAGCTTAAAATTGGGTATGTCTGCGCGAATTTCATTGGATTCGTTTTGTATCAAGTATTGGATAACCTCGTCGTCAGACTGGCGTCTATTTCTCGTAAATATTAAATATTCATTATTTGTACCAGAATCGATAGTGATGTATAGTTTCCCGGCTATAGAGACAAGATATGTATTTGCTTGACCCATTTTTGCCATCGTCAAATGATGATACGAGTCCAAGATATCTTCTGCGGCAAGAGCCATGTCTGCAACGAAGCATACACTCTCTTTCCTTTCCTCACATTGAGTTGTTGAGTCTAAAATTAACGATTCCCTGGACATGATGTATCTCACCAAGTGTTTGACTCTGCAATAAGGTACTGATCCCTCTTTGACCATGGAGAAGCTGATTATGCTGCCTTCAATGAAACTAGATAACTCTGCAACGCAACGGTTATAATCAGAGTCTACTTTGTCACGAAATCTGACTTGAGATCTTTCGAGCCTGGCTTTTTGAGAAATATATTCATACGCAACTGCATAACCTTTCTCGTCTTCAGCACAGTACTTTCCCGACGCACTGACTCTTGTCATAATTGGGCTGCGATTAAAATGTAAAAGTTTACCACTAAAGGTCCGAAGCCATTTTCCGAATGGGGTCACAAAGTTCTCGCCATAATCAAAGGTGAAATATTGAAAAGGATCATGCGGTGATGATATGGGATAGAAATTATAACTGTATAAAACGCGATTGTTCCACATCGCTGCATATGATACTAGAAGGTAGAAGCATCTCATGATTTAGACCAGATATGATGGTAAAAACTGCGCCGCCTTTGGTTTTTCGTAAGACAACATGTAAATACAAATAAACTTCTTCAACGTTTCAGAATGACGTAAGCTGAAGTGTCGGTGGGATAGACCAAATAATTATTGCGCTTTGAGATAAGCTTTCCTATGGGCGATAATGATTGTGATGGCTAGTTCAAAGTTCCTTGAACAGGTTTTGGTGAAATTCAGTGAAAGTAGATAGTGAATTGAGTGTGATGGATTTATCTTCCAAAGTCGACTAATGGCCGCTACATTGCATATATTATTTCCTGTAGCCAATTTGGCGTGCAGTTTCGCAATAACAAGCACGACTCAGGCCCTGGAGTAAACTGCTCACCGGAAATACACCGTACCCACCGAATCTCGGATTAGATCAGATACATTTGTGCTAGGAATCAACTTTGACGAATCCTGCACCTTCCAGTAGTACCAGTGTAATCGCCAAGTGTGCTCTGAATCCCTAGGATGGCTAAGAAGAATCGCATCCGGAGAGCAGTCAGGAGGAAATACAAGCACATTTATCGTCAGCAACTATCATCAATTTCAGGCTTCCCATTCTCACGCTAGTCTTCTAGCTCTATCCTACCACACACCACATCGCCCAATAAACCGATCAATTACTCCAATCGTCAGCGTAAACTTGCCTCATCAATCATCCACCATCTCCTGCTAAAAAATCACGATACCATGTTTACCCACAATAAAGAAATTAAGTCATCGTATGCAAAGCTTGGGTCTTGACTTATGGGGGATCGTTGCTCTTATGGGACCATACGACTTGCGACCGGATGTGCGGCTGAGATATGGGTTTAGAGAGGGAAGAGGTCACTTGTGTGCATGCTGGAACTAATATTTTTTAGTGGCTTCTGATTTATGATGTTTTTGTGCGCCAAAACTGTAGTTTTGGGTAATTGGCCAGGAGCACTTTTACTGTCGATGAGTCTACGCAACTCCTCAGTACCCAGACGGTGCATAAGAAGTTAGGCCAAGCCACTATACAGCAATCATGCTCTGTCAAGACTTTTCTCACATTACAGCACGCCATTCGAGAAAGAGTTGGTAGGAGCTTTGAAAAGTAGAGTTTAAATTTTTTCGGTACTCACTAGTCTGCTGCACCTAGCTGGCAGGCCTCTTCTAACGCTTTCAAAGGATATCTTGAGAAAATTATGACTTCTCAGTCATTTAGGCTGTAAAGCGCATTCATTCTGTTTAAATTCTGAACTCAGATAATATATGAATCAGTTATGAGCATTAGCTTCAGACTGTATATATTTCTGAGCATGTTACTTAGACAGTTAGAGCGGGCTGGTATTTATAATAGATTAGATTAGATTTTCTTATAGTCCTGTCTGAGTCTATGACTATGGAGGACTTCTAGGATCTACCTGAAAGAAATTAACTAATTTTGATTCATTTAAACATGGTAAATTGAATTATTTTCTTGTAGACAGTGAGGAGGGCTGGTATTTAAATGAACGTGTCGGTACATCACGGGTATTAAATGTGCTAGCACAATAGGTTCTGAATTTCAGAGGGGTTAGTTGTTCTTCTCTTCTCTATATCTAAGCTATCTATTATCAGGGCATGACTCTCACTATCTATTGGAACACACTAAATAACTTCATTTGAACGGTGAAATAGTGGCCAGAATTTTGATGGTAGATTCTAGAAGTCCTTCAAAGTCTTTGAATCAGGAGGGCCTATGATATAAATTTTTATCTAAGCTATCTAGTGAGAGTTACCCTATGTAGATGCCAAGGCGCTAGAGCGACCAACACCAGTAAATGAGAACCTTCACAAGGAGGGCAAGACTGAACACCTGTACGCGGTGTCCTCTACGAACCTGGGAGTGAAATATTCTCCCAGGGCCAAGTTCAGTCAAATTTCGCAAAATCAAAGAAGTTGGCCCACGAGGCAAAATTTAAAATTACTCCACGACGTCGTTTTTCCGCTCCCAACGAGTTTGACGCCTACCTAAGTCTTATCAAGTCTACAAGTACGACCTAGTACATCCTCATTCCAATGATGACGCCTCTCTTCGACCTTCTCTGGTCTCAGTTGACCACCAAATACACGCCCACGCCGATATTTATACCCGACGGAGGAAGCAAAGCGTGGCGCACAAATCTGGGAGACAGTTCTTTGGGATGGACGTGAGAGGGATCAGGACAAGTTTACAAGATGATGCAAAGGAAGGATATAACCTTGAAGGGAGTGAAATTCCGAATTTTGGCAAGCAGTTTTTCGAATTGAGCTTTGTGCGCGCCAAGACTTCGCTTGCGAGAGTGCAGCTGACACTATAAAAACAAGCAAACAATGGAAGGTGCCGTGGTCCGCCTCCTGGTGGTGTTCTCTGGTATAGTTTGAGTAGTCTGGGCACCTACTCCACTTGGGAAGGAGACGCCTCAGACCATATTTTACGCGGAGAAAAGTTGAAAGATGCTGGAGGCATGTCTGGATAACTCAGGGTTTTTGAGACGTTCCCCTGGGTGGGTATTCACGGATGAGGGTTTACTTGGGGTGAAGAAAAAGCCACCATAACTTCGCAGTGGTACTTGCAAATGAAATCTGAGGCATGAGTGCTCTTCCTTTACGTTGAATCATGTCTTCTGTACTTTTCTTTGATATTGTGTCATAGCTAGATAGCTGCATACGCAATTAAAATCTGATGTAAAAAAAAAAAGAACATTGGACTTATATGTACATCTTAGGGGAGAAATTCCCGCTAGTCTCATGTGCCTGTCAAACCTAATGATGACCAGCCACCTCTCATCTACCATGATGAGCCAAGGTACACTGTAGTACGTAAATATCCAAACGTATAGGCGACGGTAGGCGCGATTAGCGTACTCGGGACATGTGTAGAGAGAGTCGATCTTGTCGGGAACCTGAGACGTAACAGCTAATGGTTGAGTCCTAAATTCGAGAGTCAGAATTTCCAACAAGAAGGCCTATTCGATTTCGCGTCTTTAGATAAAGTTTGGAATGTTTTGGATGTCTCCTACAGGAATCCTAATGAGGAAGAGGAAAAAGGAATCATAATCTAACAAAAAACATCAATTTTGCCAAAAAGCTGATCAGCATTCCACGCTGCCCGTATGATCAATTTGACATCGTTTACCTCATTTTTCTATCTTCATTACCCTCACCTCATCTTTTCGCTTTCCGTACTTCAACATGGCGAGTGTGAGTGCTGGTGTGGGTAAGTCCCGCAGTTTCCACGCTTTGTAAAAAGCGACAATGACCTCAACAGACAACGGCAGCGAAGCGTAGACAGCTCCAAAAGGATCCTAACTCGGAAATTACAGGGAGACTATTGAAAAAGGTCATGCTTATAGTGATGGGAGAGATGGATGAAGAGGACCTACCAACAATAGAAGACGTAAATGAAGCCGTCAAGGCATTCAATACTCACAAAAGGGGCTAGAAGGAAACGTCTCAGAAAAAGTCTCCTACCGAAGAGAGGATTATGGCGCTATAGGAGGTCGTTAAGAAAAGCCTCGCGAACTCTGCACAACAAGCAGCTCCTATTGTGTCATCGGGGAAGCCGCAACCAAGGACCTACGTGTTGGTCGTAGCTTTGCAAATGGCGAAAATGACGGTCAGAATAAGAATCGACGGCGCATAAAACCTGCAACCGGAGGAGCTGCTGTCAAGGGCCAGACAACACATTGAAGGAGCATTCGCAAATTGACAGATGCGAAGCAGCGACACCGAAGTGTTTTTCCAGTCGGCTTCCCAGAGAGACGCGGCGATTAATATGCGACAACCTAGCGAATTTAAAATTCTACAGCAAGATTTTCCCGGTGAGATTTCCGGAGTCCCACTACAGACAAGAATAGAAGGTGTCAGAGATTCCAATAACTACGTCATCATCAGGGAGATTGAGACGGTGAAGGGGGTGCGTATTCTAGGCCTATCAATTAATAGAATACGAAAGCTACATGATGGAAAGGAAGTCCAACGGTCAAAGAAAAATGGCCGCAACCGCGGATCAATAGTGGTCAGCCTCCCACCGAAGGCAATTCAAACGGAGACTATTTGACAGGGCCTTGTAATCAGTAACATGCTCTTCACCACGCACGTGTGGTCATCAAATTCGGGAATGTCCGTGGAAAAGTGTTTCGTGCGCGAGCTGCAGCAAGGAACATCGTTCATGACAAAAAGCAGCGTATCGGTCCTACCAAGTCTACAGGGGAAGTATGGAGAAGGCTCGGATGGAGTTGCTTTTAAGAACGCCTGATATATGGAATGAAACCCCCACAACGGCGCCAACACGAACAGTCGGAAAGACTGATGATCATGGATTTACTTCAGTCGCCAGTAAAAAGGCTGAAGGATTCAAAAGAGGGCCGAGACGGTTGCGCAAGGTAGTCGAAGCCTTAGTGGCACCAACCACCCCGACGACAGCAGTACCACCATCGAGGGCAACTCTTCGGACACTTTGAGGACCAACACCGAGGGAGGAGTTGCCTCATATTTTTAAATCCTCTCAATGTTAGTATGATTGAAGGCGGAGTTAACGAATTCTGAGGAGAGTTTATAAAATTGTGATTGAAAGGAACGGCATAAGCAATAAGCTAGGTCGGTTCAGAGTGGCAGGATATTGGGTTTTGTTTGTTGAAAGCTTTTTCCATTACCAAAGCGGCTTACCGTCTTCATAGATCTGTATATAGAAACTGCATAGGTGTTATGGCCTAGCATCCTTGAAGAGGTTTCAAGGGGAAGGTTCTCAGGAAAAGGTGATAGGAGAAGGTTTTGAGAAAGGTTTTGGGAAAAGGTTTACTGAGAAGGTTTCCGAGAAAACTCCTACAGTTAGAGATGGAGGGGCTGGCGTCATGATGGCATTCGTCATAGTCTTAGTTGAGTTCAAGTACTGTCTCGAGTTAGACTTAAGGAAGCTGAAGCTGCCACATAGTAGCTCTCCAGCTTCTCAATCTTTCATTCTTTTGATCTTTGATCTCGCAATCTAGCATTTACATAATGTTATAATCGTATATTCTCACAGTCCGATATTCTCAGTCTTTCGTTATTTGTTACATTCTTCGTACTTCTGTTCACCCTGAGTTATCATTCTTGATCGCCTGCTCGCCAACTCGACTTCTTAACTTCGTGTCTTTCGGCTATCCTGTAGTTCTACAACTTTTGACTACCTGGCATTTCGCCAATCGAATTATGTCTAAGTATCCTTCGTTAGCAACTATAATCCTCTCAGCTATTAATACCTTACCTTCGGCAGACGGCGATTCCCAGGATCCTTAGCGCACGCCGTAACAATAGGACTTTAAACCAGAGAAATTCAATCCAATTCAATGAGAAAGAGGACGCTCGTGACGCCCTCAGCAAACTTAGAGAGGGTTGTGGACCTTTTAGTATCTTGCCGAGCTTCTACTGCTCCACAATTTATCCGGTATTTCGGACGATAAAATGCTCATCTCTCGCATGCGAAAAAGCGCCTCTCATGAGGTGCGTGTTATGAATCTACTTATTGGCAGATTTTCGAAGCTGTTAAGCTGCAGAGGTCGAGTCGATTTCGACGAAGACAAATTATCGAAGGTTCAAGGTTACAAAGTTACGAAGGTGCGAAGGTCGAAGTTACGAATTCATATGTTCAAATTATCATATTATCAAAATATCGAGTTCCCAATAAGCATATTATACAATGAACAAAAAAGGTTGTTAGAGCTAAAGAACAAATTCAAATTTCAAGCCTGAAAAAATCTAAGTCCCGTTGCCTCAGACCTAACTGAATTAAGAAGATAACCCCTGTGCCACTACATCCGAATTACACCTAACAAATTCATAACAATGCGAACATGCATCGGGTATCACCAGGATATTCATAAAACGTATCCATTTAATGAATGTGTAGACCTTTGCAATATAATTTTGCGTTATGCAACATATAGGTCAGGTAATAAGCGAGAACCATAGGTATCATAATACCCAGCACCCGATATGAGGATGGTGGTTTGGATTAAGTGGGCCTCTAATTTTACAGAGAGGGAAGCTAAAGGTAGATATGTGCACCTCATTTGGTCCCGTTGTATAGGCCCTATCTGGCTGGGGCTGCAGTTTTTAAAAAAATATTCTCACCATCAAGGAAGCACCTAGCCAGAAGAAACTTCGTGACAAAATTGCATAAGTACTATCTCTACCAGGGTGTCCAGTAACGTAGGAATCATGGGTTTTCTGGATCAAGGCCGTTTGTAGAGGTTCCCAATTAGGCACCCATAATCTATTCCGAAATTGAAGAGCACCTCTTTCATCCAAATTGCATTCTGAAATTGCAACTTTAAGGTTAAGACTTGATGGGAAGTTTCGTTCTTCGTATTTAAGTGATTTGTACATTGCTTCAAAAGTTAACGTCTTCTGTGCAGCTCCTATCCCACAAAAACTGAAGCTCTGGCTCGTTAAATATGTGGCACCCAGGTGGTATGATTCGTGAATTTTTGTCAAGATATGAGCTTGGGATAGCTGAAACTGAAGTTATTTGTGTTTTAATGGATTCTTCATCGAGGTACGGCAATTCTAACCAAGAATCTTTTATCAACTGCATTTTGCGGTTTGTCAATCGTTCGTCCTCAGCATTGCCTGGCATATCTTGTTCTCTTCTCGATAGCGCATCTGGTCGTGCTGAGTTTTTACCAGCTCTAAACCTTAACTGGAAATGGAATTGAGAGAGAAGATTACTCCATCTGACTTGTCGCTCAGATAACTTTTTGGTTGTCATGAAGTATTCTAAGTTTTTATGGTCTGATAATACCAGAAAAGATTCTTTTAATCCCATGAGTTCCCCTCTCCATTCTTCCAAAGCCGAAACCACAGCAAGTAATTCTTTATCATGAATTTCATAGTTACATTCTGCTGGGGTAAGTTTTCTCGAGAAATAGGCTATCGGTCGTAGGACTTGGGTTCTGTCAAACTGAGATAGACAGGCCCCCATCACATATCCAGAACAATCAGCTTCGATTACCGTTCTATTATCGGGATCATAAAGTGCCAACACGGGAGCTTCGATGAATAGTTCTTTGAGATCTTCGAACGAATCCTCGTGCTCTTTTAGCCAATGAAAAGCCTGCTCCTTTTTTGTTAAGTTAGTTAAAGGTTGTGAAATTTCACTAAAATTTGGGAAAAACTGTCTGTAAAAGTTTGCAAAGCCAAGGAAGCTTCGTACTCCTTTTATAGTGGTCGGGATATTCCAGGATTTCACTGCTTTAACTTTTTGAGGAACGACCTTGATGCCTTCACTAAGACTAATAATAAATCCCAAATATTTAGTACTTTTTACAGCGAACTCGCATTTATTTGGATCTAATTTTAAGCCTGCTTTGCTGAGGCGATGAAATACGTTTCCACTTTCCGCCAGTGATCATTGATGTCACCATCTGTGTAAATAAGAATATCATCTAAGTATGCTGTACTAAAGTTGTCTAGATAGTCACCTAATGATTCATTAACATATCTTTGAAAGGCTGCTGGAGCTCCCTGAAGACCGAAAGGTGTAACGAGCCACTCGAAAGAACCAAATCTTGTACAAAATACAGTCTTTTCCTCGTCTCCTTCTCTGACCCTTAGCTTATGGAACGCAGCTCGAACATCAACTTTGGTAATCCACGTGGATTTAGAAATAGCTCTTAGTGTTTCCCTGATCAATGGCAGGGGATATCGATTCTTTTCTGTAATTGCATTTAGGGCTCGATAGTCCACACAAAATCTGAAGCCACCTCCAGGTTTTCTCACAAATAGCACGGGTGCACCGCCTGATGAGCTACTTGCCCTTATTCATCCTTTATCTAAGTGGTCCGTCAAGGTTTTTCTTAGGACCAACAATTCGTCTCTTGAAATACCATAGAGAGGCCCCCACGGTATTGGCTTTTCTCTACCTCTATCATCTTTTTCCAAATTTATTTTCATATCCGATGCTCGGTGTGGCGGGAGAGTACTTTCCTGATCTTCGATAAAAAGTTGTAGCCAGTGTTAAATTTCGTTCGGTAGTTGAGCTTTGATCAGACTTGGTGTGTCAGTCGCTTTTGTTTCTAGAGCTTTGTTTATATCCTCCATCGAAATAGCGAAAATCCGTGATCCAGGCTTTCTCTTGGCTAGTTTGATCAACAAGATAAAAGTTGAGCTTACAACCCTAACAGCAGTGGCGACAAAATGTATATTTGTTTTGAAACCAGAAGAGTCATTGCTATGGTACCAGCCCTTTTCTCTAACAATCAAACTATCTGCCCTTGTTCCGAAACGAATTTCTCTCTTTTTTGCAAGATAAAAAACATCATTTTGCTCCATCCATGGTTTCCCAAGTATAAGCTGGTAAGATTGATCTTGGATTATGTATCCATAGACTCTTTCTTTCCTTCCATCGATGTCTAAGTCAGCCAAAGTTATCTCGTTAATCGTTCTTTCTTTTTCATCTTTCTCAGCTAATTGGAGAATTCGTTTTGGAATTTTTATGCGCGGGAAATTATTGGCTTTCACAAGATCTTTTGAGAAGACAGCAAAACATAGATAGCCTGTATCAATTAAGGCATGTACGTAGAAGCTATAATTTAACTGGCAATCAATTAAATATAGTGAGCTATTCATATCGTCTAAAGCCGTTTCAATCTTATTATTGCAAATTTCTCCCTCCCTCTGAACGCAATGTTGTTCAGAGGTTAGTCTTCCCCCGACAGAGCATTTTCTGACTCCTCAAACTCCATTTTAATATCCTTTGAATTCTTGTCAGATTCTTTTATCCGTGAGCTGTTGGGACTAGCAATTTCTTTCGGCCGTATAGCTAGTTGGTAAGTAGGGCAATTTCGAGATTTGTGTCTCATTTTTCGGCACCTTATGCACTTACCTTCGTTTGAAAGCCTTTGAAATTCATCTTTTAATCTCCACTTAGCTCTGGGTTTGTTGTCGGCAGTATTATCATGTCCTGCATTAAGGGCTATAATTGCTGTTTGAAGAATTTTTAAGGCATTGAAACCACCCATTTTTGTATCCCCATCTGCATCTATGACCGGCTGTTGGTTCAATTTTGGCATTTGAGATAGTACTTGCGGGTTCGATCCGTTATGGGCCACATACCACGTCTTGCTTCCTGAAGATCCGCGGGGCCGATAAGACGGCGAATTTTCAAGACGACCAGAGATCCTTTTAACTTTGGAAATCCATTTAGCATAATCGTCTTCCTGCAAGTTTTTGTTCATCAGCAGCTGACGAAGCGGGGCATTGATGGCAATTTCTAGATACATTATTTTATATTCATCCGTCCAACCTGTTTTTCCACATTGTGAAATCTTTAACTCATATTCCTGAAGGTAGTCCACAAAATACTGAGTGGCACCCATTCGCATTCGACTGAGTTGATCAGCTGCTATTTGGCGGGCTAACTTGTTCTCAAATGTTTCCTTCAGGTGATCTAGAAAATGATTTCAATTATAATTACTATCACAACCACCAGTTTCAAGCCAGTTTAAGATTCTTGGTTGCTTATCTGACGGGACAGAGCGAAAAATATCGAAACAAATAGCTCTATCAGAGCCGAGTACAGCTCGACCCTCTTTAATCTTAATTCTCGGAAGAAGTAGGTGGACATTGAGGGATGTTGTCGATCCATCCCAAACTGGCCATTGGCTCGGTTGCTTGGTTGAAGTTAAGAAGGGGGGTTTTGAGGGTTGAATTGATTGGGATTGCTGAGTTGGATGAGCAGGCTGGGATAGTTGGGTTTGTTGAAATGTTGGAGGTTGCTGAGGTTACTGAGATTGTTGGCTTGCGATCTCAGCCATTATTATCTCTCGGAGAGCTTGATATTGGGACGGTGTGATATTGGGAATGTTTGTGAGCCCAGGTTGTCGTGTTTGTTGGCCGGGTTGCTCTGGATGTCCTTGTGGCGCATCCTGTTGCTCCACGGGCGAAAAGACGTGATCTGACATATTTTGATCTGACATTGTTTGAAATTGTTGCCGTTTACAACTTTCGTAATCGCTCGAGCTTTTTTCGGAAATGGCAGCCGCAAATTTGTCTTCGTCTATTGAGTAGTTTCTGAATCTGTGACTCGAGATTTATTGCAGTCGGTTGAATTGCTGTCCAAGAAAGGGATCCTAAACATACACGACAGTGAATCTGTTATATCCTTCTTGATTAGCAAGCCGGAAATTGGAAATTGAATTAGAAAATATATGATGGGCTTTTTTTTTTAATTCAGATTGTATTCAGCTATCTAGCTATGACAATATGTGATGGGCTATCACCAAAACAATAAGAACAAAGTAAGCTGGCCGTAATACAGTCTATTTTCTAATTATCTAGGAAATGGTATCTATCTAGGCTGCAGGACATATATACATGTAGCTCTGACTCCAGGAAGGTTAATATCTATCGGATCGGTGATCATCCGCATTCTTGAGGTGATCTATCGACGATTCGTATTTGTTGGATCGGCGATCACTTTTATTCCATAACAGAACATCGGCGATTTGCACATAGATAGGCACAAGCACATGGATGTAAGGCGCAGCCTGTAACATGATAACATCTAGTTCCCCTAAGTCTTTGATCGGGAAATACGACGAGAGCTGTTGTTTTGCCCTGACAACTTGACTAAGAACCTTACCACACACGACAATTACTATTTGTAGTTCCGGATGTATTTAAATACATTGGTCACTTACTGATCTCTTGAACTTTATCAAAGAAAGTTTTGCGTCCAGTTTCTTGTACCATGCCCGTCCAGACTGTATTAATCCGTATAGGGCTTCATCGACCTTGACATAGTTAGCGCCTTGAATTCCCTCTGGACATTTTATGTACACATCCTCCTCTAAGTCTCCTTCAAAATAGGCCGTCCTAACATCAATTTGATGAGTTTCCCAATCGTAGAAGGCGCTAACGGCAAGAAGTATCCTTAAAGAGTCCATTCGAAAGTTCAGGGAATATTTGTCGAAGTAATTGATTCCATGGACCTGGCTAAAGCCCTTTGCAACCAAGCGAGCTTTGTATCTTCCATCAGACTTAACTGTAAAGATCCATCTAGAGCCAACGATCTTCTTTCCACGAGGGACGTGAGTTATAGGCTTAAATACCTCTTTTTCTTTCAATGATTTAAGCTCTTCATCGATCGCGGCTTTCCACCTAGTTTTATCTGGTCCATTTGAAGCATCCCGAAAGCTTCCAGGGATAGGGCTACCTTTTCCTACATGCAGAGCATGAGGCCTCGGCTGCCGATCAGACCTAGGCTCGATTGGATTTCGTAAGCGTGAACTCCTCCGAAGGTTAGGTTCCAGGGGAGCTTCTGGGGTGTTAGAGACATCCTGAGCTTTAGATGGACCTGGAGGATTTGGTACATCCACATTTTCGCTTTCATCGGCAGCTAGTAAGCTATCAGTCGGTGCAAATATATTTCCGTCTCTTTCTGGTTCCTCTCCTACCTCAATAGATGCTTCTCTAGCTCCTCCAATGGATGTATTTCTGGTTGGACTAACTTGGAATTGATGGGTAATTCTCTGTGTATCAAATGTATCCATCTCCAGCTCCGATTCAGTGCCTGTATCAGTGTTAGTTTCGAGAGCAAGAGTTAAGTCATCATCCAATGGTAGGATTTCTCTAGAAATTGTTTGGTGTGAAGGTTCACCCCACTCCCAGAAAGACTCTTCTAAAAACTGTACGTTTGCTGAAATTATTGTCTTATCTCTTCCTGGTTTCGAGGGAATATAGACGCGGTATTGTGTTGCTGATTTACAATAACCCACGAAAATGCCTTTCAGGGATGTCTCCTTCAATTTATATCGCTGAGGATTTTTTTGTCAATAAGCGCATAACATACGCAACCCCAGACTAATAAGTGAGATATATTAGGCTGATGACCGTTCATAGCTTCAAACGGCGTCAACTTATTCTGGTGGATTGGGAGCCTGTTGCGCAAGTAGCATGCCGTAAGAACAGCTGCATCCCCAAAACGAAGGGGAAGTCGAGAATGAGAAAACATGCACCTGGCCATTGTGACTAATGTCCTATTTAATCTTTCAGATACTCCATTCTGATGTTGAGTATAAGGCGCGCAGATCTGCTTCGAAATACCAGCAAAACTAATAGTCTTGTACTCCGTTCCACCATCGATACGCATTGCCTTTATTTTCTCACCTGTCTGGAGTTCCTTTTTCTCCTTGTAATCTCGGAAATAGTGGGGAACGTCGGACTTGCTTTTCATCAGATAAAGCATAACCTCGCGAGAAAATTCATCAGTAAATATGACAAAATAAAGACTTCCAAAAATTCCAGGAGCTCGGCATTTACCCCATGTATCGCTATGAATTAACTCTAATTTAATCAAGGATTTTGGTTGAGGTACACGGTTAATTTCTCGACTTGTTTACACAGATTGCATACGTCACAATTTTGTAGATCTTTTTTATTGACATGAAAATCATCTATCTGTCCGGCCTTGGCGATCGGAGGCTTAAATTCGGACACCTTGATATTCTCGAGAAGTCGAGGACCAACATGCCCAAATTTATGATGTAAGATTTCTTTTGGTGATCTCTGTACGTCGTAGGAGAACAATGCATCTGTTTTACCTTCAGGATAACGGTGAGTGGACTCTGAAGAAGTGTTGAAACAGAGCAGCCCGCCCTTGGGTCTCGCTGTGGCAATAGTTTCTCCAGAGCATGACAGCACACTCATTCCGCCGCTCGAGGGGCACATTTCAAAGCCTTTCGAAAGAAGCTGGACTCCCGAGACAAGATCTCTGGTACATGTCAGGACATATCACACGTTCTCGATCTCAATAATCTTGCTGGCTCTTATTTTGTCATAGGTAAAAACCCTTAGCTTTACAGTTCCGACACCCGAAACAGGAATAGATTGGCCCGATGCAGTACAGATAAACTTGTCAATGGGTGAGATACCATGAAACATCGAACAGTCGTGAAATATGTGATTTGTAGCACCGGTATTGAGACCTACATTATCATTCTTTTGGCGATCTTCTGATACTAAAATTAGTTCCTCCATTATCCAAGCCCCTTCCTTGGGATTATCGTTGTTTTTATTGGGTATTTGTCTTTCGGCCCTTGATTTAACCCTGCGCCGCTTAATTTTCTCCCGTATATCATAGCCTTCTTTGCCTTCTCGGGATTTTTAATGCCCACTTTGACCCGTCTGGAGTATCCATCCAGAGAAAACAGCCATCACGCAAATGACCTCGACGCTTACAGTAAGCACATGTCTTTTTGTTATCAATTGTCGATGGTGACGAAGTTGAACTGCTTGGACGATCATTATTTAATAGGGCAATCATTGGTGTTGGGTGCAAATCTTTCACGGATCCGTAATTAGAATTTTAATACTAATTTTAATTCGTGATAAGATGAAGGGGTAGTTAATTAAAGACATCAATTTAATAATAGCTTCCCCTATACAATTAGTCGTGTAAAAAGTCATGTAAGGAAAAGCAAGAGAGTCATGAAGAGAAGGACAAGAACACAGCCATTAATGCGAAGATATTGGCAAGAATTGATTACGATTAATTCCGGTTGGCAAAGGCTTCTACTCTTGTATATAATAGTTCGGCGTGAGAGAGATTTACTCCTCACGCAACGTCTTCTTTATTTACCCTTTACAATACATTTGTTTACCCATCTCTTCTTCGGGAAGACCATTTATCCATTGCTCAGTTCTTCATCAGCAAGACCCACGTGTAACACCTACTGCAACTAGTTGCCCATTCATCTCTTCCTAGAGAAGACCTGTCATTCCTTTGACCCATTTAGAACCTTCAATTACCACCTAGATTTTTACTAGGCTATACAACGCACCCCGTGGAACACTATCAAACCCTCATCCCCGAGATTACGTTGCGTCCTTATCCACGCCGTGCAACATGACTACTGACTACTCTCGTGATTGGGCTCCCCCTACCACAGTCGAAAATTTTAGGCAACAGTTCGAAACTAATGCTGATTCCCTTTACGCATACATGAACGGTCACCTGAATCGATACCGCACTGAAAGAGATACTGTTCAAGGCCAGCTCATGGCCGCTCGCCAGGTTATAGAAAGTCTCGAGGAGCAAACCAATCAGTTGAGCCTTGACCTAAATATCGCCAAGGCTGGTCATTCATCTACTTCCTCTAACTCAGCTGCAGCCGCCCGGGATTCAGCCTCAACATTCCGCTCCGAGAAATTCCCGGATCCCGAAAAATTCGACGGTACAAGGAGCATACTGCCCGGTTTCATCACACAATTACGGATGAAGCTCGAGGTAAACAATGACAGATTCCGCGACGAGTCTGCCAAAGTCATCTACTCGATTAGTCGGTTGGAGGGACAAGCTCTCGATCAGATTGTTCCCCTAGTTAACACAAACCCAGAAAAGCCTTTCACATCTATCACTGCATTCTTGTCATATTTAGAAGCCTCATTTGGAGACCCAGATCCTCGAGGAACTGCCCGTCGTGAACTGACTACTCTCAAACAGGGGGCTGGTGACTTTGCGTCATATTACTCGAAATTTCTTCGAGTTATTAGCTACCTCGAGTACAATGAGGCGGCGAAAATTGATGCCCTCGAAAAAGGCTTATCAGAAGATTTGAAAGACGCCATGTCACATCGGGTAGAATCACCAATTATCTTAGAGGACTACGCAATTTTACTCATGAGAATTGACAACCAGATTCGGGGCCGCAAGGCTGAACAAAAATACACTCGTGACTTCCCGAAATACCTTACTGAGAAGCATCTTGCGCACCCATCACATGTTCCAGGTGGTCTAACACCAATGGATTTGTCAGCAATGCATTCGTCAACTACCACTAGACCATCACTCGACAAGCGCTACGTATTTGTCAATGGTTCTCGCAAACTTTCAGCAGGTGAAAAGCAATGGCGTCGAGATAACTTCCTCTGCATGTATTGCGCGGGGGCAGGACATGGCTCTGACAAGTGCCCCTCGGCGAAACACCCGAGAAATCAGGCATCAATTACTGGTGCTGTTTTAAGAACAACACTGCCCACACACCAGTCAGTAAGAGCAGAGGGCACCGAATCCGAGTCGGGTTTTCAGTAGTCCCGGATTTGACGAATGGCCCTGATCCGGGACCTCCCATAGTATCCTCAGTAAATGCTTTATCCAGGTCCAACCACTCGAGACCATTTGATGAAAGTAAGCTGGACGGCGATCATTTGATTGCAGCTTGTAAATTAAAGATGAATGAGAAAACTATCCAGACTCATGCACTTATAGATTCAGGTTGTTCAGGCTTTGCATTTATTGACGAAACTTTTGTGCGCCACCATAATTTCCCCTTATTCCCCTTGAGATTCCCTCGCAAGCTCCAAGTGATTGACGGCCGAGATATCTCCTCCGGTAACGTCACTCATGTCTGCCATTTACCATTAGAAATTGACTCCCATCATGAGAACGTAACATTTTTCGCCACAAAACTTGGTACTTATCCCATCGTTCTGGGGATTCCGTGGCTCCAGCTGCATGACCCGCTCCTAAAATTCAAAAACAATACAATTTTCTTCAATTCTCACCTATGTCGCTCGAAATGCAACCTCACTATAAACCCAGTCCCGGTCAAAGGACTTGCCGTTCAAAAAGGATCACATTTAACAAGTTCAGCGGCGTTGGTTAGCAATGAAAGGGCGAAAACTATTTTTATGGATGCAACAATTAGTGAAAATATTAGTGAAACACCAAAAGAAAAGACACACAAAGACTGGAAGAAATATATTCCAGTCCAATATCACAAGTATAAAAACATGATGGACGAATCCTTAGCAAATGTAATGCCACCACGCCGGACTTACGACCATAAAATACCTCTAAAAGAAGGGAAAGAGCCCCCTTTCGGCCCTTTATATGGAATGTCAAGAGAAGAACTGTCAGAATTAAAAAGCTATATCAAAGAAAATCTTGAAAAAGGGTTTATCCGGGCCAGCTCCTCACCAGCAGGAGCCCCAGTACTTTTCGTTAAAAAACCCGACGGCACACTACATCTCTGTGTTGACTACCGCGCACTAAATAATCAGACCATAAAAAATCGCTATCCATTACCACTAGTTAAAGAAACCCTAGATCGCCTGTCAAAAGCTAAGTACTTCACTAAACTAGACCTCCGACAGGGGTACAATCAGATCCGAATGGCGAAGGGTGAAGAATGGAAAACAGCTTTCCGGACAAGATATGGTCACTTCGAATACACGGTAATGCCATTTGGCCTGACAAATGCACCAGCTACCTTCCAACACTTCATCAATGACTGTATTCGTGATTATTTGGACATATTCTGCACAGCTTATTTGGACGATATCTTAATCTACAGCAACACCCTAGAAGAACATCAAGTGCACGTCTACAAAGTTTTGGAAGCCCTTCGACAGCAAGGTGTTCTGCTAAAGCCAGAGAAGTGCGAATTTCACACACAGAGTACTAAGTATCTGGGACTCATAATCGAATCTGGTGGTATAAAAATGGACCCCAAAAAGATTGAAACCATCAAAAACTGGGCTATACCTAGGAAAGTAAAAGATATTCAAGCTTTCTTAGGATTTTCTAATTTCTATCGGCGATTTATTTATGGGTTCTCTGCACTAGCACAACCACTCACCAAATTAACGCGAAAAGACACACCCTTCATTTGGGATAATCGAGCTGAAGCGTCTTTTAAAGCATTAAGAAACGCCTTTATAACTGCACCAATCTTAGCCCATTTTGACCCAGATAAAAGAATAATTATTGAGACTGATGCTTCCGACTATGTTGCTGCAGGTATCCTCTCCCAATTTGATGACAAACATAACCTTCGACCTGTAGCATACTTTTCGAAAAAACACTCCCCCGCAGAATGTAACTACGAGATTTATGATAAGGAGCTCCTAGCAATTATCCGAGCGTTTGAAGAATGGAGAGCTGAACTAGAAGGTGCTGCTTACCCTATTGCCGTAATATCTGATCATAAAAACTTGGAATATTTTATGAGCACTAAACAACTCAACCGAAGGCAAGCTCGGTGGGCCGAATATCTTTCACGTTTTAACTTTGTCATCCAATATAGACCAGGAAAACAGGGTGGAAAACCTGATGCCTTAACCCGGAGATCAGAGGATTTTCCCGACATTAACGATGAAAGGATAAAACACCAAAGTCAAATAGTCCTGAAGAAGGAAAACTTGGCGCCTCAACTACAATTGTCATCGGTTAATATTTTGAAAGACAAGTTCCCCAGTAATAAGTTATTGGAAAATTTATTCTCAAGAGGTTATGAACGCGATCCAATACCACTTCAATTGCTAGATCTACTCACGAAAGGCGAACGACACTCAAATCAAATATCATTAGCCGAGTGTACCGAAATAAATGGAAGATTGACATACAGGGGCGTGCTATATGTACCTAACTACGACCCACTTAAACTTTACATCCTTAAGAACTATCACGATAATCCATCTGCTGGACATCCTGGTCGCGAAAAAACATTTGAAATTATTAGCAGAGATTATTTTTGGCCCCAGATGCGTAAATACATTTCTCAGTATGTTCGCAATTGCCACACGTGTCACAGGTCTAAGTCTAGTAACCACGCGAAATTTGGAGTACTTCGGCCTCTACCAATTCCACAACAGCCATGGCAAGAGGTTTCAATGGATTTTGTGACGGGCTTACCTACGAGCGAAAATTACGACGCGATTCTAGTTATAGTCGACCGCCTAACAAAAATGCGACATCTGATATTTTTTTTTTTTTTTTTTTTTTTTTGCATCAGATTTTAATTGCGTATGCAGCTATCTAGCTATGACACAATATCAAAGAAAAGTACAGAAAAGATGATTCAATCTACAAGAGGAGCACTCATGCCTCGGATTTCATTTGCAAGTACCACTGCGAAGTTATGGTGGCTTTTTCTTCACCCCAAGTCAACCCTCATCCGTGAATACCCACTCAGGGGAACATCTCAAAAACCCTGAGTTATCCAGACATGCCTCCGTCATCCATCAACTTTTCTCCGCGCGAAATATGATCTGAGGTGTCTCCTTCCCAAGTGGAGTAGGTGCCCAGGCTACTCAGACTATACCGGAGAACACCGCCAGGAGGCGGACCACAACACCTTCCATCGTTTGCTTGTTTTTATAGTGTCAGCTGCACTCTCGCAAGCGAAGTCTTGGCGCGCACAAAGCTCAATTCGTAAAACTCTTGCCAAAATTCAAAATTCCACGCCCGTCGAAAACGTATCCCTCTTCTGCATCATCTTGTGAACTTATCCTGATCCCTCTCACGTCCGTCCCAAAGAGCTATCTCCCAAAATTGTGCTCCACGCTTTGCTTCCTCCGTCGGGTATAAATATCGGCGTGGGCGTGTATTTGGTGGCCGGCTGAGGCCAGAGAAAGTCGACGAGAGGTGTGGTCATTGAAACGAGGATGTACTAGGTCGTACTTGTAGACTTGATGAAGCTTAGTTGAGAATCGGACTCTTTGGGGGTGAAAGATTGACATGGTGGAGTAATTTGAATTTTTGCCTCGTGGGCCAGCTTCTTTGATGTTGCGAAATTTGACTGAACTTGGCTCTGGGAGAATATTTCACTCCCAGGTTCGTAGAGGACACCGCGTACAGGTGTTCAGTCTTGCCCTCCAGTCTGCGGCCATTAGGTGAGAGAGTGGTATGTTTATTGTACTACTTGAGTCATAGAGTGGAGGGCAAGACTGAACACCTGTACGCGGTGTCCTCTACGAACCTGGGAGTGAAACATTCTCCTAGAGCCAAGTTCAGTCAAATTTCGCAATATCAAAGAAGTTGGCCCACGAGGCAATGATTCAAATTACTCCACCACGTCGTTTTTTCGCTCCCAACGAGTTCGACTCCTGCCTAGGCCTCATTAAGTCTTCGGTTGCGAGAGTGCAGGCGACACTATAAAAACTGCCATGGTTGGGTGGTGCGGTGGTACATCGTCTTGGGCGGTCTGCCAAGTAGAGTCTGGATAGCTTGGACACATATCCCACTCGAGACAGTAGATCGCTGGTTCAAATCCAGCAAAACACAACCACTTTTCTCGCGGCGCTGGTATGCATGGATGACGAAGGCATGCTTGGATAACCAAAGGTTTTGAAATGTCCCTTTGGTGGGTACTTACGGAGGAGGGTCGACTGTTTATGTAAGCGAACATACCTCATAGTGGTATTTGCGAATGAAATCGAGAATATGAGTATCTCTAACGTCAAAAGAGCCATTCCACAAGTAAAGATAGCACTGGTCATGTGTCAGCTCTATAGCTGAATACACATTAAACGATTCAAAAAAACCCCCCTAAAAAGACCACCCTTCTTATGTGTATGTACGCACGTATCATCTTCACTGCCTGCGTAACTGCCAGTCCTCATATATTACAATACCACATAACTAGAGCTGATTATACTTAAATATACATCCGCTCACAAATGAAGATTAGTACTTAACACTCTTAACAGGTGTAATTTCGTCAAAACCAAAAACCTCACTGATCCTAACCTTTTATCTCTGATCCTGAATCCCCGAATATCTCACGATTCATACAGTATTAACTTGAAGGTCACAATTCACTTCTGTCAATCCAGAAACCTCCACACCTTTAATAGCCCTGTCGCAAAAGCTAGGCTCTTCACCGCGCACGTGTGGTCACCAAATTCGGGACTATCCGAGGAAAAGTGTTTCGTGCGCGAGCTGCAGTAAGGAACATCGTTCACGACAAAAAGCAGCGTGTCGGTCCTACCAAGTCTACAAGGGAAGTATGGAGAAGGCTCGGATGGAGTTGCTATCAAGAACGCCTGATATATGGAATGAAACCCCCACAACGGCGCCAACACGAACAGTCGGAAAGACTGATGATCATGGATTTACTTCAGTCGCCAGTAAAAAGGCTGAAGGATTCAAAAGAGGGCCGAGACGGTTGCGCAAGGTAGTCGAAGCCCCAGTGGCACCGCCATCGGGACCTACTCTTCGAACACTTCGAAGACCAACGCCGAGTGAGGAGGCGCCTTCCCTTTTCAATTTTTCATATCGATAGTCTGATCGAAGGAGGAGTTAATGAATTAGGGAGAAGGTTACAAATTTGTGGTTCGAAGGAACGTCCTCAGCATTAATCCGGGTCGGTTCATATTTGCAGGAGAGTGAATTTTGTTAAAAGCCTTTTCACTAACCAAAGCAGCTTACCGTCTTCGGGGTTCCATAATATAGATACCAGATAGGATATAAAATAAGAATGAACTCAATTCAATGCAATTCAAAGAAAATTTTATCTTCCAACAGTCCAGCTAAAGGGCCCAGATTCCGTAATACCACGTAACTATACTTTAGTGCAATTTAAAATTGTTATATTAGATTAATGAGTTGAATGGTGCAGTGGCACATAATCTAGGCAGCTTTCTCATGTAAATACTAGGGAGGTTTAACACTATGCCCATTCCAGATAGGATAAATCTCGTTCGATTCAAGTTGATCATTCATGCAGCAGCCTGTAATGATGATTTTGTAATTTGGGAGGCTGCACGAATACTCTCGGACGGCCACAGGGCTTCCATGCGTTTCCCTGTGAGGTGCATGCACGGAAGATATCGTATGTCGACTGGGCTAACCTAGAGTGGTGATCGCAAATAAAATGTGACTGAGCCATTCAACTCCAAATTCATGTTTTCAAAGGTCCCTGCACGGGTCTCAAGGCGTCATATCAGCATTACTTAGCTATTAATTTCTTTCTAGTAAACGTTATCGTGGTTCATCACTGTTTCTGTTATCACGAACTGCGAAAAATAGTATCTTGCGCGATAATAGTGCTACGGAATCGATGCGTAGTTATTCCTATACTTTCCTACTGTTACGTTTCAAACATATCGTTACTTTCCCTCTACTCGCAACACAAAAGATGGACCAAAATAATTATAATTTTCATCATAGTCAAGTCATCTACTGGCTTTATTGGAAGCATTTATTAAGCTATTTACGGATGAATTTAGCTGGGTATACGTTGGTATTGAACACCATATGTGTGCTTTCTTGCGAAAAAACTGATTCAACATAAGGAATGTAGCTGGTATGTTTTGTGAAATAATGCACTTACATACATACAGTACTTTGATGTAGATTCGCCGCCGTTAAAGATATACTGACTGAAAGGATCTGATAAATTATGTGACGAAAAATTACTACCTTTTATTGCAGATCAGGCCGTTGGTATATCTATTCGGCCTTCCGATGAGTCTAGACTGGTAAGCGTTTACTAACCCGAGATTTTGTAGGACTCATGTGCGCTCCGTGCTACAGCAGGATGAGGCCGGCGTAAGTTTAGAGGTTTATTTGAGATTGTATATAAACCAATGATGAAATAGGTCCGATCGCTGATTTCTCATATCACGTTTTGATACAGAATCTTGGCTATATGGCTGGTACTTCCATCAATTAGTGTGGCTAGAAGTTCATAGTATGCTCCTAGATAGAGATAAAGAATTTTGATCTGTGTCTGGATAATTCAGTTGCCTCCTAGCCTATGACCAGAGCCACGGCTTTGCCATGATTGAGGAAGTATTCTGTTAGTTCTACCAGGTACCGATTGAGGATTCTGAGGAGAAAATGATTTATGTGATGTGCTGTATCCACGGCCCTGGGTTGATGGTTGCTTTTGCTCCCAAATATTCCGGATAAAGCCAGGGGTGGGTATTAAGTTTTTTCCACCTCCAAATGTTGGCCAAAGATGAGTCAAAAAGTAGTGAAGATGGGCGGCGAGTAATCCTGTTACTTGAACCTTTGCGACCTCAGGACCAGCCATTAGAAAGTTGACGAGTAACATTGCGTATGGTACCCATAGAGCAGGTATAGTAATTATGTAGAAATTAGCTTTCTGTCCCTTATCATCCTGACAAGACGTATACGCAAAGGCGAGAACTAAAGCCGAAGTAAATATGAAGCCATCTATGAACATATTAAGACCCTAGAGAAGTCAATTACAAGCACGACAATTGACGAAGTACATCCATGCAGAGATCTGTTTATGTAGGGTGCTGCAAAGACTGCTAAGATATGAATGAATCTTAGTCGTGTTTTGTTACAGCTTCCCACCATGCCGACAGCACAATATGACACTTGAGGTTGTGAATAGTGACCATATGTGCTGTCGGGGCAATTTCCCTCATTTCCAGGAACCGCATCAGTTAGGATATGCACTGTGCGGGCAGATAATATGAGGTAAATGATTACTTAGACTCTTACTGAAACATAAGCTTACCACGATGACGGAGCTAACAAACAAAATATAAGTTGCGAAATCACCAGGCTGGGAGAATTTTGGGGAAGATGTCTCTAATTTGGATCCATATTGATATACTTTCAGGAGTTAATTGAAAAGGGTATCGAGCGTGAGGATATTCTTACAAAAATATGTGTCAAATATGATCCCAAGCTCTTTTCCAGTTATCAAGAACGGAGTGACTAACCGCCACAATTGTGGGGGGATTGTCCAAATATTTTTGGGGTCAAATATGACAGCGTGGAAAGGTACGAACCCAGTATACACCGAAATCGAGAGAATGAAAGCTGAAGCGGCGAGAGTCCTTTACCGAGTTAATCATTGCACGTTTGATTGGTTAAAAATAAATAGAGACGAACCTTGATATAGGAGGTGCCGCCCAGAATACGTCCATTGAAGACATAGTGGAAAGTAATAATGAAGGAAAGAAGAGACTTAGGGGGACAAGAGATTGACGTTGGATGAAACGGTGTTTAGATCGCTGTCCGGCGCTAAGTACAGGCACTAGTTTGTTTGCTTCCGGTCATCGGGGTAGCAGGGGCTGAAAGGGAGGGGTCATGCACAGAGTACAAATTCTCCAAGGCACTTCACATTCTCCGCCGTTATTTGCTATATCGTGAAGGTCTTTATTAATCATGGCTACGCCTAAGTGAGTTTGCAAGATGGATGTCTGTATTAACCCAATGCTAAGTGTGACTTAGGAAAGTTCTCTTGCTTGGAGCAGGTTTTGTCACACGCCCCACTCTTGATATTCTTAGCAATGCTGGAATTCAGGTGACTGTCGGCAAGATAAGCATCCCACCACAATAACACTTAGAACTAACCCTGAATCAGCTTGCAGAACCATCCTCAGCGCTGAGAAACTCATCAAGGGCATCACAAATGCGCAGCCAATAGCTTTGGATGTAAATGATGCAAACGCTCTCGATATCGAAGTATCAAAGAATGATCTAGTGATAAGTTTAATTCCATACACTTTTCATGCTTTGGTCATCAAGTCTGCAATAAGAAACAAGAAGAACGTGGTGACCACAAGTTATGTCTCACCGGCAATGCTTGAACTGGATGAGGAGGCCAAACTAGCGGGTATTACAGTATTGAATGAAATCGGTCTAGATCCTGGACTTGATCACCTATATGCCATTAAAACTATCGAAGAAGTGCATAGTGCTGGGGGAAAGATTAATTCTTTCATTTCATACTGCGGTGGGCTACCTTCACCTGAGGCGTCTGATAATCCATTAGGCTATAAATTCTCTTGGTCTTCGAGGGGTGTTTTATTGGCTTTAAGGAATGCTGCAAAATACTACCAGGAAGGCAAAATTATAACAGTTTCGGACCAAGAGTTAATGGCAGCAGCAAAACCTTACTTCATATATCCAGGATTTGCGTTCGTGGCATATCCTAATAGAGACTCCACGCCATATAAGCAACGATATAATATACCAGAAGCACAGACGATAATCAGAGGAACTTTAAGATATCAAGGGTTCCCAGAGTTCATCCGTGTCCTAGTCGACATTGGATTTCTCAGTGACACAGAGCAGCCGTTTCTAAAGGAGCGCATTGCATGGAAGCAGGCAACTCAAAAGATTTTGGGCACTTCTTCCTCTAACCAGCAGGATCTGGAGCGAGCCATTGAAAATAGCACCAAATTCAAATCAACAGAAGACAAACTACGCATCATTAGTGGATTAAAATGGATTGGCATTTTTTCAGATGAATTAATCAACCCGAAAGGAAATCCGCTCGATATACTCTGCTCAACTTTGGAACAGAAAATGCTCTATGAAGAAGGAGAGCGAGATATGGTTATGTTGCAACACAAATTCGAGATAGAAAATAAAGATGGTAGTAAGGAGACTCGAACATCTACTCTTGTGGAGTATGGATCTCCTTCAGGCTATTCTGCTATGGCGAAGCTAGTCGGCGTTCCGTGTGGGGTTGCGGCGAAACAAGTTCTGAATGGAACCATTTCGGACAAAGGAGTAATTGCACCCATGTCATCCAAAATCAATGATCCGATCATCAAAGAATTGCGAGACGAGCATGGCATCTTTCTTGTGGAAAAAAAAATTTCCTAGATACAGACTTCTCTTGTAAATAAGCTTGTCTTCTGCACGTTTCATAGAATGATGGTGCTGCTGATCATCTAAGACATAAAGTTAGACTAAAAGTGGTATTAAAAATAAACACCGATACCCCCCTGATACTTTGTAAACTTTTGATAACTACAGTTATACCGGTAATGATCAATTAGATCCCCCTGGAAAGAGCTGACGTGTCCCATATCACTCTCATACTTGTGAATTCATCATTAGTTGTTTTACCCCTCGTTTTACTGCAGCCATTGTCTAAGCTAGCAGTATCGCACAAGATTACTTGATGTATTTGTGATACCATCAAATAGACAGAGCCTGTCCATTGACTCCATATTGCCAGTTTTAAGATAAAATTTCTGTCGGAATACTCGAGTGGTATTATATCACAAGCTTTCTATAGCAGTAATAACGATAGGTGGTTAACATATAATCTCTCTTCTCCCCCATCCTAACTAAATGAAACACGTATATACAGCAGTTGTCCCTCTCTCCTGACGCCATTCCTAAACAGGTAACTCATTATTCATCAACATAATTGGTCATCATTTATAAGATAATACATGAAAGGTCATTAAGTGTTGATAAATTGGGACTAACAAGTTTATCTCAGAGTGAAGAAATGTGATTGATTGATTTTTATGAAGTATTCCATCTCTCTTTAAATACAAGTCCATCCGTCCTTCATCCGATCACCCACGTACAGACAATATAATCTCCCCATACTATTGTGCAAGCTTAATGAATCAAAAAGTCCTAAGTATGAAGTAATAACACGATTAGTTCCAATATCGCAAACAGCAACTGTCAGGAGCGACTAATACTAGTACAAGTTTACGAGTCGTAGATAACACGAATATAGATAGTTACAGGAATACGACTCGTACATGATTACATGAGTACAAACAGTTACAGGATATTTTCACAGATAACGTCAGGTAAAACGTTTAGAGCTCAGTATGTCTCACGTGAGATCTTGGCGCACTTAGCCCGCAGGGTTATATGTACTTTCTTGTCGGTTTCACATCGCTTTGGATGCAGGTCATGGTTAGGTTGACATTAAGTCATTAGGTCATTCAACAATTTCCGTCACAAGCTTTAACCCGCATGGTTATCACCAGGTGTTTGTATGTATTAATTTCGTATCTGGCAAAAGCCCTACACCCACGACGTACGATACAGGTGTGTGATCCCTAAAGACTTACTAATAGCTATCCGTTCAGCTTTCTAGCCCGAGAACGTAGATGAAAGAAGAGATAGAGAAAATTGCCTACGCCAAAATACCCCGTGCCCTGACTTCATTCATGTTACGGTTCGAGTGTAGATGCTGGAGCGATCGGACGTACAAAGGTAGGTTATAAATTTCTCCATGGCCAATTAGTGAAGCATTACTTCAACTATTTATACAATTGTGAAAATATCTAGAATACTCGTTCTTGGCTGATATCCGCTTCTCGCACATTCCACTCATTGTGTGTGTGAGTTTATTGTACTACTTGAATCTATGACTATCTAGCATATTGGGCTCCTCTCTGACCCAAGCCATATCTTATACAGTGCTCATTGCCTCTCATGTTACTTGAAAGATCATTAATATATTGCCCGTGATGAATAGCCATTCAGCTCGGTATTTACCCGTGGAAATCAGCCACCTTTTCCACGGAACCTTCTGCACAAAAAAGGTAGCAATAGAAACTTTGTGCGCGGGAAAAAGTCTTAAAATAAGCCCACATGCCTAGACACCGGAGTAATACGGGGTACGCATATCCATCTGCATCTCCCTTCTTGGTAGCAATAGAGGCTGACTTGATCCGATCCGCCATCGCCGTATCGAGTGCTGGCTATGCTTTGGAATTCATTGGATTTCTACTCCTCCATGAAAAGGGTTTTGACCCCACTGTCTCACCTGATCGTGGCTGTTACAGGCCAATGCCTTATGGTCGGAGCAGGGGCTCTTTAGAGAAGCTGAAGCCATTACGCTTCTGTTCAAAGCAGCCTAGTGAAGCGAACGAGAAAATGAAACATCTGTAAATTGTAGTGTAGACTTGTTGATTATGTCCTCTGAGTAGAAGGCTGCAAAGTGATTTAACTATCATGACTAAGCAAATGACACGACTCCTCGCCTCTTTTTCAATTCATACTTGAAAGAATTCACAGCGAAATTATGCAAAAGTCGCGTGATCGTGCGGAACTGAGCCAATTCGAGAGGGCAATTAGTCATCAAGAGATCTCACTACTTCATACTCCTTATTTTTCTTTTAATTATTTAATGTGTATTCAGCTTTAGAGCTGACACATGACCAGTGCTATGTTTACTTGTGGGACGGCTCTTTTGACATTAGAGATACTCATATTCTCGATTTCATTCGCAAATACCACTATGAGGTGGGGGACTATTCTCAACACCTGTCAGTGGTGTCCCCTACGAACCTCCAGCTCTCACTGTAGAGTCTGCAGAGCCGAGATTGAGTAACAAAGTCCTCACTTCGAAGAGGATTCCCAATCGCTTTCGCGGTCTGTATCGTCTTCATCTCTCAACACATTCCCCTATCACCACTATCATGAAGCTAACCACGATCAGATCAGATGGTCGGGTCGGAGCCCTACTCGTCACCCACCCTTGATCATGGAGGAAAAGCCATCCGATGAGTTTCCCGAGCGTACCCAGCACCCGATACGGAGATGGTGGATTGGATCAAGTCGACCTCGAATGTTACAAAGAAGGGAGATATAGATGAATATGCGCACCTCATGTGGTCCCGGTGTCTAGGCCTCGCCTGGCTGGGGCTGCAGGTTTTTTGAGACTTTTTCCCGCGCACGCAGTTTCCATTGCTACCATTTTTATTTTTTTTGGGTAGAAGGTTCCGTGGAAAAGGTGGCTGAATTCCACGGGTAAATACTGAGCTGAATGGCTATTCATCAAGGGGAATATATCAATGATCTTTCAAGTAACAAAAGAGGATAGGAGCACTGTACAAGGTGTGGCCTGGGTCAGAGAGGAGCCCAATGTGCTAGATAGTCATAGACTCAAGTAGTACAATAAAACACACACACACACACACACCACTATGAGGTATGTTCGCTTACATAAACAGTCGACCCTCCTCCGTAAGTACCCACCAAAGGGACATTTCAAAACCTTTGGTTATCCAAGCATGCCTTCGTCATCCATGCATACCAGCGCCGCGAGAAAAGTGGTTGTGTTTTGCCGGGTTTGAACCAGCGATCTACTTTTCTCGAGTAGGATATGTGTCCAAGCTATCCAGACACTACTTGGAAGACCGGCCAAGACGATGTACCACCGCACCATCCAACCATAGCGGTATATATAGTGTCAGCTGCACTCTTGAAACCGAAGACTTGGCTTGCACAAAGCTCGATTCGTAAAACTCTTGCCAAAATCCAAAATTTCACGCCCGTCGAGAATGTATCCCTCTTTTGCATCATCTTGTAAACTTGTCCTGACCCCTCTCACGTCCATCCCAAAGAACTATCTCCCAGATTTGTGCGCCACACTTTGCTTCCTCCGTCGGGTATAAATATCGGCGTGGGCGTGTATTTGGTGACCGGCTGAGGCCAGAGAAAGTCGACGAGAGGTGTGATCATTGGGTGAGGATGTACTATGTCGTACTTGTAGATTTGATGAAGCTTAGTCGAGAATCGGACTCTTTGGGAATGAAAGATTGACATGGTGGAGTAATTTGAATCATTGCCTCGTGGGCCAACTTGTTCGGTATTGCGAAGTTTGACTGAACTTGGCTCTGGGGGAATATTTCACTCCCAGGTTCGTAGAGGACACCGCGTACAGGTGTTCAGTCTTGCCCTCCCCCACTAGTCTTTATTGCTTAGCGAGGATGTTTATGTAGTTTTCATTTCCGAAAATGAAATCTTCACGCTTTGTTTTCTGTCTTTAGGAATAGTTACATTGTTTTAATTACATCTCACTCTCGTCCTCTGCCAACCCTAGTGACCTACCGTCACCTCTGGCCCCTCTATCCAGAACGACTCCCCGCTCTCCCATTTACCACTTCTCTAGAAAGCCCTCCGCGTTCCCACGAGGCGTCCTTCCTCAGTACAGCGTACGCTACGCCCTCTCCTACGCCTCGAGTCTTGCGCCTAGTGAACCTGCGCCTGACACCCATCATGTGCAAATAGACACGTGAATTTACGATACGAAGCCTTGTGTGGTAGAATCCTGAGTCTATGTCCCAGTTATGACCTTGAAATTTGAAAAGTTTGAAAGAAATATTGTGTTGATTGGTTTGGGCCTGGGTCCTGTAGTACTTGCCGAGTCCTTTAGCTTTTTAGCCCTCCTCCTCATGCCAAATCTCCAGGTTCCATTTATTATCCCATGCCTCCAGTGCCGATTACTTTGCTTTTTGTTTAATGAATGTATGAGTTGTAAAATCATCTCTTTTGATTACTGACCTTGTACTCCCATTTATGGCTAGCTCATTACCGCATGTTCCAACATGTGTTGGATACTATTGAAGACGAAAAGTGCACCTTTGGAATGCCATCCTGACCTGGTGGGAAAATTGGCCAGCGCTGTGCTGGACTCGAAGGATGCTAGCCTGGCTATCAGTGAATATAGGTAAGGTCTCGTAAGCGAAATATCTCTTCACATATTGTATTGCTCTCAATTTGCAGTGAGTCTCGGCGCCTCTGACACCCATAGTGTCTCCTAGGTGACAGGAGTAACATTTCATATCCTAGTGTTTGGCAGGTAGACCACGAAGCCAATGCTGCTCCCCGTCTCTTTTGAAAGGGATTATTGAAGATAATGGGTGGCTGGCCAATACGAGGTTCCTGATGGATTAGTATGTGTGAAAGTGAGGTAGGCTTAGCTTTGTGATGGCGTAGGTTACGGGTGTCTCGCGGCTCCAAACTACCAATATGTGTAGTAGAGCTTAAGGCTAGATGTAATTTAATTTTCTATTAATACAGGGCATCGTCTATTTAAATACTGTATTCTTTATCTTACGCCCGGACTTGATCGTGAAGGGGGACTATTCTCAACATCTGTCAGTGGTGTCCCCTACGAACCTCCAACTCTCACTATAGAGTCTACAGAGCCAAGATTGAGTAACAAAGTCCTCACTTCGATAAGGATTCCCAATCGCTTTCGCCGTCTGTATCGTCTTCATCCCTCAACATATTCCCCTATCACCATTATCATGAAGCTAACCTCGATCAGACTAGATGGTAGGGTCGGAGCCCTACTCGTCACCCACCCTTGATCATGGAGGAAAAGCCATCCGATGAGTTTCCGGAGCGTACCCAGCACCCGATACGGAGATGGTGGATTGGATCAAGTCGACCTCGACCGTTACAAAGATGGGAGATATAGATGAATATGTGCACTTCATGTGGTTCCGGTGTCTAGGCTTCGCCTGGCTGGGACTGCAGGTTTTTTGAGACTTTTTCCCACGCACGCAGTTTCCATTGCTACGATTTTTATTTTTTTTGGGTAGAAGGTTCCGCGGAAAAGCTGGCCAAATCCCACGGGTAAGCACTGAGCTGAATGGCAATTCATCACGGGCAATATATCAATGATCTTTCAAGAAACATGAGAGGCAAGGAGCACTGTACAGGTTGTGTCCTGGGTCAGAAAGGAGCCCAATATGCTAGATACCCTATGACTCAAGAAGCACAATAAGACATCACGTCACACATATACAACAATTAATCTATATACTATATGTTCTTGGTACATACCTGAGGCAAAAGGGAAATTTAACAGAATATCTTGCCAGTCTGATTAGGGTCATGCCACTATATTGTAGCTGCACGTATCGCCCTCTCTCACCACAACCACCTCAACCATGGTAATTTTTAACAGACACCAAGCGCGATCTTGGACGTACTCAATCCTGTGATAATTCCTTGTCAACTTAGATCCTATCCTCATCTGACCAAACACATTCCACGAAGATGAGAATAGCCGCATGCAGATATAAATACAGCACATGAACCTAAGGGGACACATTTTTGGGATGCGCGTGAGAGACATTAGGATGAGAGGGAAAAACGCGCCATGGATAGATATAAACTCCAAAGGGGCGAGATTTCAAATCTTCAATATGAGATTTATATATCGAAGAGCATGTGCTTACCAAATCATATATCACGGGAGGACTAGTGTTGATCAGGATTTACTTCTATTTGGGGTTTATGATAATGAATTTGTTAGGTGTTATTCACCTGAATTATGTTTAAGACTCGTTGGAAAGCCTGGAAGATTTTGCGGTTGTGAGCTGAGAGGTGCATGGCAATTATAACTCTGCTGACCGTTGATGGAGTGGCACGGGCTCACGTGCTAAGGTGAGTCGCGGAGATGGCGGGCTCACGCTGGGTGATGGCACGATGGACACTGAGTGCGTATCACTGAAGCCAATTGGTGTCAGTAGGTATCAAATGTGAACTTTTACTGACAATGGTGATCTACGAAGGTGATACTAGATGCGCATCCCAACAATTGATAATATCATCCAATGGATGATGTGAAGAATGACATTATTTGGATAGTTACCTCAATAAACTAAGCAGGTGAAGATATTGCATAGTATATGAATAATATCTGTGCATCAGCCTGTATTTTCCACCCCTTCCTAATACAGCAGCCCATCCTCCTTTCCCCTGTCTCCTAACAACTCAACCAAGCCAGCACAACAGAAGATGGAATTAACCGGAGACCAAGCCAGCTCCGGGAACTCCGATGAAAGTAATTTGCTGTCCTCGGTTCCTAACGTGGGGTCCAAATTGTCAAAGCATTCAAAAATCAAGTAGTCTAGGCTGAGGGTAAAATGTCAAAACGGAGCTAGGGAAACTCGGTATATGTAAATAAGTGAGAGATAGCTTAGGGTAAGGCACAAGAACTTCTTTTCAAAAACGTCCTGACTGAACCTATGTGATTATCAGCTGCTATCTCTGTAAATATGGTCAAGTTGTCAACTCAGAAAAGTTGGATGGTCATTTTTTTGCATGGCACTCGTACATTAGTTAATATCTTTGTTCTTGTCTCATAGTTTCGTATTGTGATAACTGAAAATGGTACAAGAAATTATAGAGACCCCGATGCTGCTTATCCGATAAGCTTCCCTAACCCATTCGACCAAATGATGTATCGAGACAGTTCGATTCCTTATTTCTAGAGACCACAAGTATCATCGGATAGAGGAGTGCGCATCAAATGTTGAATAGAGAGAGATTAGTTTGTTACATCGAGGAAGTTTCTGTATATACTAGATCCTTCATCCGTCTGACTGGCATATAAATCTATAGCAGCAGATTCCAGATTCTTTACGTCTGCAGAAATACGATTTTCGTGTTTCAAATTCAAAAACTCAAAAATATCGTCGTCTGGCGGACCACCAAGTTTTGGAATTATGATATATTTTTCCCCTAATACTTGTAAAATAACCTTGAGTTTCCCGGCAACGGTGACAAGGTAAGCGTTCCTACCATATCTTTTTGAAGTCAAAAGGGGCTGAGATTCATCCATGATCGATTGTGCTGGAACACTTCTATCTCCTACTATGCACAGATTCGGCGATTCGTTCCTACACTCGCTTTCCAATTTTCTAACCCTAACTCTTTTGGATTGAATAAGCTCTATGAGGAGATTTGCTTTGCAGTGTGATAAGAATCCATCGATGATATTTGAGATGCTTATGATGCCACTTTTGTTCATCTGCACTATTTGGTCTGCACAAGCCTGATGGTTGAAGTTCATTTTAAATTCCATATTTAATTGCTTGCTCTCTTCAGCTAGCTTACGAGTAAAGGCATGGTATAATTGTAGAAAGGCTTTCTGTGAGTTGTGTACATGGTATCCTGATGGTTTTATTAAACTCAAGGGTCCTGATTGGGAAGACTGGAGGTTTCCAGTGGTACTGCCGCCAAATTGGGACAGATATACGTGGGGTGGTTGGTAGCTGTAGAATTGGATAGGTGACCCTACATCATTACGATAAACAGTGTTGTAATTGTAAATACTTTTGTGATTCCATATACCGGCTGATGATACTAGGAGGATAAAGGGAGGGCGTACCATCACCAGTGCTTGTGATTACTATACCCGGTAAAATGTTGTTTGTGAAACTAACTGTCAAAGAGATTAGTCTATATCTCCCACATCCCTGAAAATATCACCTAAAAGATTGGGCAAACCCCTTTTATGATTGAGCTTTGAAGTAACGGCGATAGTGAGCAGCAAAAAACAATGGTGTAGCTTGAGAAGGGGTTTTGCAGGGTTTTGCAACAGACTTTGTACAGCATTAAAGGTTTCACAGCAAAATTGAGTTCAGATTAATATTCACAGGCGAAAGGATGGTGGGTTTTCAGGATGCATAAACTTCCTAGCTGTAGCTTTACTCGTGTCACGGAAGGATCATTTTCTGATATCCACTATTAATTGAAAGACGGCTTCATTAAAATTTGTTGAAATCTTGTACCCATTACACCTATGCAGCTGCGCTGAGTTAGGTTGTGATTTGAGGAACTATAAGATTTCGAGCAGAGCAACGATGGGTAGGCGCCGTTAGCGTCGACGAGGTCCAACGCACTACATTCTGTTTGCGATGTTTGTGTTTGCTGGTGTTGACAGTTACCATTCCTAGCAGATGGTTCCCAGCTCAGAAAGCTCAAGCACTTGGAGAGTCACAATATGCAATCAGACACTGTCCTTCGACATTCAAACTTGTCGGTAAAAGGATCATGTTTGGACAGTATAATTTTTCTGTGTTATAGCGATATTCAGGTTGTCGTTAAGACACTGACAGGGATCTGACTTAGCTCATTGGCGAGGCGCTTGGAGTAGAGGAAGAAAGGGGAGGCAACGTTTTACGTATTTCGGGATACCAGTTCATTCACTTTATTCTCCGACTTCGTGACGGCACCCAAATTATACTAATTCGTGTTTTACCAACAAAACTAGATAAAATACCAGTTAGCGTGACAGATACAAACATAAGTAGTGATGTGGAAAGAAGGAATTTTGCGGCTTAAAATGGTATGATAGAGTATTTCCCTCACAGCCATAGACTCAGACAGAACATAAAATTAAATAATAATACATCTCAACTCAATTGAGTGGTGGCAGAAGTTTCGGCCGGAATGATACAAAGACCTAGACCTCTACATACGCTGCAAACAGCCACCGGAACTGGCTCTACCAAGATAGGCGTACTACCGTCTAATTGCGGCAAGGACAGGCCACGGGGACTATGCCGACTACCACTGGCGTTTCAATTGCGAACACAAAGATATGAAGTGCGTTTGCAGCCGAGAGAAAAAGCCCGAGCATTTTCAGAGTCTTGTCTTGTTCATTTGCGAGCTAGGTAGAGTGATTCCCGTCGCACTCCTACTGGAGCTTAAGCACGGGTGGGGCTAGGCTGGATCAGGTTAACTACCATTAAGTACATCTACCTCGTCCCGCCCGAATGACCGGTCTACCTCAGACTTCACCCATTTATTGAATCATGTCAAGCCCAACCGTCCAGAGAACCCCCTTTTGGCGCGCCGAAGCGCAAATTCCTCCTCAGCCTCGGCCACCACGCGCCCGAGCCCTTGACACCTTCGCCATCTATAACTTTTTCCTCAATTCAGCCCCAGCTTTGGCTCATCTGAGCATCTCCTCATCTCATGCAGGGTCGATTTCTTCATTGGAGGCCTCATCCAGTCGCCCATCAAGGCCTCCTCAGTTTGCATCCACTTTTAGTTCCTTCATACCGCATCCCTCTATCCTTCAGCCGATCTTGTCATCCCAGAAACTCTGTAGAATGTCCACTCCTCCAGCCTTTGTCGAACGCTCTGGTTGGTGTGCCGGCGAAATGTCGTACGTATTTCGTCGGTGGCGATTCGTCGTAGGTCGAGTTGTTGGTGCCCTTGGCCGAGGTGAGTACGCATTTAAGAACGGTATTTCGACCGTACCTTCACGGCGACTAGCAGTTGCGGAGGGTCGGAAATCCTCTTGCTCCTTTGTTGGCGATTTGACTTTTGGATGTATGGGATTGATTAGGTAGGTGGTGAGATGATTATGGAGAGGGCCGCGAGATGAGTTTGGCTGGGAGCGATTTTCCAGAGAAAAAAAAATAAGATGTTTAAGGTATCGGTTTTTGTAATACGAACATCAGACAGGTTAGAGGCTGTCTGCGGTTCGTATCTGGGGTGTAGAGGGTTAATTTCGTTGAGTTGTGCAGTCGTGAAATCTCTGCAGGTCGGATCTTCGGCCAAAAATGAGCCAACACCACTCCTCCCGATCGCCAACTCGACGAAAACTCTAAAATTCATCCTTCGTCGTGGCTGAATCTCGGCTCTGAGAGAATATTTCACTCCCAGGTTCGTAGAGGACATCACTGACAGGTGTTCAGCCTTCGTCCTCAGCATTTTCAGAGTTTGTTTTTTTTTTTTTTACTTTTGGTCCTAAGCTAAAGCTATCTTTTCCACATTGGGTCAAGGACCGGTGGAGCCGGCAAGGATCACTGCGTACAGGCCCAACTCATTCCAACCGCATGAACTTCTACTGAAATTGTAGAAGTTAACAGCAAAACTGAAATCAAATTTGGAAGAAATACTGTTTGGTCCGGATCCCGCGCTTCTCGCCCGCTCCCTTTCCTGCCACATCTTCCACGTGACTTTTTCTTATCTCCGCTGAGAGCGAAAGACTAGTTCGCAGATACCCTGAATTCAGCTGGTATCCTGCCATATATACTGAAGCTTTTTGTAGACTTCACCGAGGGTTGCTGTACCCTCAAACTTCTTCTTCGGATCCCAGGATTCTGAAACCGGATCCCTCGGCCATCGAGACATCCTTCGTTGAGGCCATCGTTGCCTCTTCGGCCCTTTTGGCTGCAGCCCTAAATCGAGCCACTTTCGCGAACTCCCCTTGCTGGATCTGGCGGATCCGCGCGAGCTGCTCTTTTGTCACCGGTCCGGACTTGCTGGGTCTGGCTAAGCAGGCCCGGAAATCCGATCGGTGAGGTCCCCCACAGTTTCGACACCGGGTGAGGGCCTTGCACTCTGATTCTGAGTGCATATTAGATCCGCAATTCCAGCAAGCTGGAGCGCGGGAACAGCCACGGGTGGCGTGAAATTCAAGACAACGTTTGCATTGTTCGATTTTGCGACGAGGTCGGAAGAGCTTTGCAGCTTCAGAGTCGTCGAAAAGGCGGAATCCAGGTCGAGGAGCGGATTCTCGGGGAAAGAGTGCTTGCCAATTTGAGTAGGGCGCCCCTGGTTTGCTAGTCCCATGAGGACGAACCAGAAAGGGAACCAACTGGGTCACTCGCGTGACTTCGTCGGCAACCATCTTTGCTGTCACGGCAATTGGGCCAGCAAGAGTTCGAATTGTCTCCGGGACGGTGGCAATTTGCATGGCAACCAGATTTGATGCTGGTTCCAGTTTGATTCCAGATTCGCTCCGTGATGTGGAGGAATCTAGGAGCTCTGTTCGAGCGAGTTCATCCTTTGCGGTTATTGCAAAGCCGGTCTTTACCCGCTGAACCAAATTGATATTGTTGGCAGCGGTTCCCAGCGCCTGAGACACCGCTAGCCTTACTCCAGCTGGAGAAAGGAGACAGTGGGGATGGAAATAGTCAAGGCGCAGAAAAAGTCGTGAATCGGCTTTTCCACTCGAGTTGGCACTCTTTGCTTTCTGGGCGGGCGGTGCTGCCGCTTTTGTCGATTTCACAGCGCTGCTGACTAAGCCTGCCCGAGCTACGATGGCCCAAGTCGTCTTTGGGGACGGAGCCTGGGTTTTCGTAGAGTTAGGTGCCCTAATTTCTGGAGCCCTTGGTCAGAGAGGGTTTGCGGGGCGGGCAGGAAGGACTGGTGGTGTGCTTCCTGGACCGGATTGAACGAACTGGCCAATAGCTGCTCGTAGGTAGACTTTTATACCGTCTACGAATTCTTTATTTTCGCCGATCGAAAGAGGCGAAAGTGCTGCTTCAACACTGTTTATCGCAGTCGAGCAGATGGCGAGGCGGGCCGTAATTTGCGTCGTACGTCGCTTTTCGGCCTCCATCACGGTTTGCAGCTCCGGAGGAAACTCCATAGCTGATGTCGATGCTGCGCCTTTTGAGGCTGGCACAGCATTTTTTCCGGCAGACGATTCTGCACGTTCGGTCGTCCTTTCTCTGACGACCTCCTTTCCTTTCCTGGAGCTGCTTGCCTCGAGGACCAGCTCGGCGGGTTTCGCGGTCTGTTGACTGTTCGTTTCTGTTCTGATCGGATCAGAATCAGTCATCTCTTGGTCGGGAAGGGTGGAAGACTTCCCTGGGACAAAGGCCTCACTCGCAAACAAGCTTGATAATTTTTGCGCGAGGCCAGGAGGTTCTGGTCACATGTGTGTCCGTTCAAAGCCGACAGAAATGGTCGACTTTGGTCGTTTGCTCTTCATCGGAGGCATTTTGGGACGCCTTTCTATGGTCATCAATTCAAGAACTCAAGCACAGGAATAATCATGAGAAGGGAAAAGGGACATAGGGAATTTTCGAATTTCTCGAATTGTGCGTTTTTTGTTCATTAACGTGCTAGGTGAAGTGACTACCGTCGCACTCCTACTGGAGCTTGAGCACGAGTGGGGTCGGGCCGGATCAGGTTAACCACCGTAAAGTACAAGTGCCTCATCCCACCTCAATGACCGGAACCATGCCGAAACGCATCTATGTGTTGAAGCATGACGAGTACAGCAGCCCAGAGTTGAAAACAAAACAAAAGAAAACTTCCACGCAAAATCCTCCATTACAAAAGAAAAACTTTGACAATCTCCCTTCCATCGTTCCGCCTCGGCCACCACGCGCCCGAGCCTCGATTCCTATTCCTACTTCCATGCCAGATCACCTAGGCTTTCGTTCATCACCTCCGAGTCACAGGTATCCCTGCCATCCTCCGGCTAGCCTCCGCGTATATTCCGCTCTCCTGGACGTAGTCCCTGAAGAGTTGCCACCCGCTTGATCAAAGCATTGTTTCTGTAGCTGGCGCCCTTCGCTTTCCGCTTTTCAGCCGCCATGTTGCCAGTGCTTTTCGACACTGAACAAGGTGACCGATTGATTTTTCCCTCCCACACTCGCAGTGAAGTGTAGCGTCAGTGTGGTTGAAGCGGCGATGATAAGCGGCGAAGTCTCCATGTCCGGTTCGAGCGGCTATTAAGCGAACGTAGACTGCCCTTGGTAGTGCTAGTTCTGGCGGTTTCTTGCGTCGCATCTCGAGTTCGAGGTCGGCATAATGTCTGGGGCGATTCGAATGCCACCAGTCTGTAACCATCTGCCTGGCTAGTTCGCGAGCTTTCCTTCCGGAAAAGGCGAGGGTCATCACCCCATGTGTCGTCCTCGTATCGTCCGATGAGTTAAGCTCTCTTCGAGCGAGCTCATCAGCCATTTCATTTCCTACCAGCCCTTCGTGGTCCGGAATCCATCCTACTTTAACAGGTGCTGCTGCTCTAGCGACCATTTTGCAGAACTTTTGAATCCTCCAGGATGATGAGCCTGTTGTTCCCGTTAGTAAGGCCTGGACAGCCGCAGAATTGTCGAGCAGAATATAGATGGCGCTACGACCACGATCTCGCTTCCTGCTAGTGATTGCTTCAAGAGCAGCTAGAGCTCCATGAGCCTCCACGTCGTAGACCTCCGCATTGGTTATTTTGCCTGAGCCGCTTTGCTCAATTACCCTGACATTTTCGGAGTGTCGACCTGCTTTGCAACGTTGGAGAAGCTATGGAAAAATAGCCCCACCTGGGGCCAAGGAAATGATTGTTACAGGCTGTAGCCTTGTATGTGGACCCGTAACTATCTGGCTCCGTCTATTGTTGTGACCAGACCCACTTATAGATCACACAACTTGGAATGGCTAGTATTGGGCAAGTGAACCAACAAGACAAGCGACCCTGCGTCAATGATACGTCATCGGCACACAGCAATGACAACACCAATATCTCAACCATACATGATTATATGATAATATGACGCAGGTATATCTAATGACATAGTTGTTGAATGTCTGAATGGTTGGCAGTTACTGCTATTGATGGTATATTGTGTATATTGTCTTTGTGTATAAATACTCACTGCTAGACCTCTGTATATGATCAACCTTTTCCTCTCTTATATTCAATAGTCATCAATATAGCAGATCTACAATATATATCTGTCTTCTTCACGTTAGACTTAAAGTGCTATCTTACATCCACCCAAGTTGACTGTTACACCCATTGTGACAATTCTTAGACTTATCATAACCTCGTTATTACAATATCTATGAACAAAAGCGCGCTAGTGTCACGGGAAAACGCGCTCGATTGGAACAAAACATCTTGCGCGCGCGTCGTAGATATTCTCCTCCTTAGATAAAATATAAATTCATTTTTGGACCCACAATTGTGAACAACAAATGTGAAGTCCCTCCACAATGATAGGGGAAAAAGGATCGCAGAAGTTCATCCAATTCCTAAATACAAGCAGATGTTACAGTCTGCCAAAGAATGAACAGGGTGGGAGGTGAACACGCTAAGACGGATTCCCAGTCGGAAGGGGATGTGCTTCGAAGATATATTCGAGGATCCAAGATTGACAGACCCCTAGATTAGCACGAGGCTCTGATAAATTGTAATGCTTATGTAATGTTGTTCACGTTGAAGTCCGGGCGCAAGATAAAGAATACCGTAGTTAGATAGACGATGCCCTGTATCAATATAGAATCAAGTTACATCTAGTCTTGAGCTCTACTACACATATTGGTAATTTGGAGCCGCGAGACACCCGTAACCTACGCCATCATAAAGCTAAGCCTATCTCACTTTTCACACAAACTAATCCATCAGGAACCTCAGGGATGCGGCGTAGGGCACTTTTTTCCTTTTTTTATCGCTTCTGGCTTTCATGCCGGTCAGATAGGTGTGGATCCGGAAAAGACTTACAGGGTTATGGGAAGTCGCACAATAATATTACATAATCATAATGATAGAACACTTCGGCACTGAGGGGTAAGAAGGGATTGATGTATTTAGGCGTAGAAATATCCTACACTTGTAGGATATAGAATTCACGTATTAGTCTCAAGCTCTACACAAGATCCGTTGTAGTTAGGAGCCACGAGACACCACGTGATATCACCCCAATCATACACCCACACCCATTGTATAGTAGGTATACAACGCGCGCTCGGAACCTCATAGGTAGCTATGAGTTCTCAGAACCCATCTACCCGCGTCATGTCTGAATAGGTACTTGGTCCATCATGTCACGTTAAAGATTTTAAATTCGAATTCAATACAATTGTCTTCACACGAATCTTACTTTCTATAGCCTTCAACAAGCCTTAATGTATCGGTATGACCGCTGACACTGACTCCGCTCTCACCTCCGTCTTCGCTCAAGCTCAAAACTTCATCAGGTGTGTCCTCAGTGGGCAAGGGGAGGAGGAGGAGTGCTTCGATAGGCAAGAGATAGGTCTTTTGTAGCAATGACTAACAGCCTATATGATATGGAGAGAGTCACAAAATGGATCCTGGTTGGAGGCTGGTTCGAATAGTTCCAGCTTGCAGGAAAAATAGTCATTGCAATAGACGAAACGATGAAACGATGAAACGATGTAGATAATGCTTGGATGGAGTTCACAATATATGAACAGCATAAACTCACTTCCTACAGGGAATCTCAGAAAACCCAATAAATACGAGACAGATTGTTTGGGGGTTTTTTACCGAATTTGGTGTCTTCCTGTGTAAATATCATGACTAGACATACCTGTATGGACCCATAGGTTACCTGACCGGGCGAAATGAAATCAAATTACAATAAAAATATTTCGCCGGCTGAGCTACCGAGATATTCTTGAATTATCGGCTACAAAAGCTCTACTGTATTTTGCCTGATAGTTTAGGGACGGATTAAACTCCGTACGCACATCGAGCTGAATTGCGCCGTGACGAGTATGTGGCTTCGTGTGGTGACCACGATCTAAATAGACGGCCAAAATTGGAGTTCAATATTTTGGTCATTTATCCTGCGCAATGCTGAATTTAATTCAAAGTTTACGTTGGCTACTTTAACGGGTCCACACTGTCTTTTTTCACTTCTTCGGAGTGACTCGGTTGTAATGTTGACTTATTATGAATTTATGTTAATAGAACTGTCCTTCTGTAAACTGTGGATATGGGAAATGAACCTTCTGTGACTCGAGTCGAGATATTACTAGGTGACTTGGGATTTCTGCAGATCCTCGCACACCTAGTATCTCACACATCATATTGATACTTTACAACTAGTAGCACCATCTCTTCGCATGTTAAGAATTTCATCTCCATTTTGTCATTTCTTGAAATCTTCAGCGCCATGCGAAATCCGTTGCGAAAGCTTCAACGAGACCTTATTTGCTACATCACCTTTATTTCATAGCTAAATTATTTCAGCTATTATTCGCACAATCTATTTGGTAATTCACATTCAAGGTTCGCGAAATAGAGGCTCATCCCAATAGTTGGTCCCATAAAAAACACTCAGTCAAAATAGCCACAAGCTTTGCTCATGTTAGGACCTCCATTTTTCATTCTTATATCATCGGCTGGGATATGGAACAACGAAGAGATTTACAATTACAATACTGTATATCATCATCAAATAGGGTCAGATATCCAATACTTCAGCAGTCTACCACCCATCGAATATACGAGTCGGATTTCTAGATTTATCGATATAAACTTCCAGTTATCTCGATCAGGATCCCGGAATTTTATCAAACCACCGGATTACCATACCATAAAAAACCAACAAGCATTCCTTAAATCATACCGAGATTTTACTCAAAATTACATTGAAGAAAGTAAGGGATTAGATCATGAGTACAAAAATAGCTTCAACTATCGAGATTGTAGGCAACAGTTAGCGAGTATAAGTCAATATTTCGTTCCAACTATCTCTAATATCATAGATGGACATTTATCACATTGCAATGTGAAATTACTCATAGAGCTTATTCAGTCCAAACAGCTCAGAATTGGGAAATCAGAAAGAGATTGTAAAGCTGCATCGCATGAACTCTGCATTATTGGGGATAGAAGCGTTCCGGCACAATCGATCATCGATGAATTTGAACCCATTTTCACTTTGGAAAGGCAAGACAGGAAAGCCTACCTTGTTACTGTTGCCGGGAAACTTATGATCATTTTGCAACAGTCAAGAAAAAAACACATCATGTTCCCGAAACCTGGGGTCCAACAACATACTGACATCTATCAATTTTTAGTCACGTACTCAGCGTTTAAATTTCCCAAAAAGCCAGAAAACCTAGGATCAGCTCTCATAGATTTGTATGCCAGTTCGAGTGATGAAGGGGTCAGTTTGTGCAGAAATTTACTTCGAATTGACGATTAATTATTTTCTATTCTACTTGAAGGCATATTACTCCATCTAATGACACACTTGGCCCCTTGTAAGAAAGCGCCGAAATATTATGATGTATTTTTTTGGTTGAACGACGCAGGGAAGTTCATCCGATGAATAGTATTCGAGTGTTCATCATTCCGCGTGATAAGCTCTGTTAACACGGCTCGAAATTATAAGATGGAATTAAAGATGCTATATGAGGTTCCGATTTCTCCAGATAGAAAGTTTGGGCTTCAGTACGTCGAAAGATGTAAGGAAACTTCAAAACTGCCCTTTGCAACTATTGATGGTGACTTGAATTAAGATGATGATTGTGATTGAGATAGATTTCCATATGTTTTATCAAACATGATATGCTCAGGCTCACACACCTCGAGCTAAGCAACCAGATTGTGTTCCTCCAGATCTAGGTTCATCAGAGTAACTTATTATCCTGTAAATTTCTCCTTATCTCAGTTGCGTGTTTAAGATCTTGACTAGGTTTCTAGTAAGTAGACAGTGATATTCTCCCATCACTGAGACATAGTCATGGTTGATACAATAAATAAAATCGATGAATCATATCCATACATGACATTAAAATCTAGTCATGATCGTTTGAATAATATCAACTAATGAATGTGTTATGTCTCTACATGACAAAAGAGGATTAGTTGGTGATTTTTACATTAAGACTTCTCGTGCATGCAACGCAACATCTAAGCGATTAAAACGCTTGTTATCACGCCTTATTGTTATCTTCCGTTGAAACTGGTGCTTCCCGCTGGGTATAGACAGGGGTGCATAGAAAACAAATATCAAATAAGTTAGTAGACTCTTTAGTAAGAAGAGCTGCAAATGAACCCCAATTAAAAGGAATTTATATAAAAATAAGCTTCCTCAGACAAGAGATTTAATGATTCATGAGGGATGCCCGGTTTAAAGACTGGACATCCCAACTACAACGAGAAGAAGGTGTGAGAAGAGCTATAGTACGAGACAAACCATGTAAATCTCAGGCTAAATGCCACATTCCCAACGTCAAATTCAAACCATTCAACATGGCCAACCTCGGTCTAATATTCCAGTCGGCTTATATTCAGGCTAGAACAGGCATTGCAAGCCACCTAGCATATATTAAAAAGATTGGGAAAAGTGTTGGAAGATGTGCTGTGTGCGATATTACATGGATGTAGGATGATGAAGTTAAGAAGACTTGATATTTTACAACTATCGGAGAAATCAAGGCGTTAATCAGGCGAAGAGAGAAAAATGGAAACACAGAACAAGGACGGAATCGACACTGGCAACAACAGTGTGAGTGCACTTCCTAGAGGTAAGAATATGATGGCGTAGAGTCCAATCAGACAGCTAAGGGGGATTGACTGCAGTATTTCCTCCTACATGAATATTAGAGTTCGTAGACACCTGCATGGGCCCATAGGGCGCCAAATCGGGCTAAATGAAAACAAAATCAAAAAAATCTAATTCAGTTATCCTCTTGCGTTAGACAGCTCAAGGACGAGCCGGAGATGGCACTGAGGGACTCTTCTGATTATAAGAAGCAGAAGAGTGTTATGAATCTACTTATTGGCAGATTTTCGAAGCTGTTAAGCTGCAGAGGTCGAGTCGATTTCGACGAAGACGAATTATCAAAGGTTCGAGGCTACGAAGGTGCGAAGGTGCGAATCAAGGTAATCGAGGCTCGAATTATCATAGGTTACGAATTCATATGTTCAGATTATCATATTATCAAAATATCGAGTTCCCAATAAGTAAATTATCCAAGAAACAAAAAAGTTGTTAGAACTAAAGAACTATTTCAAATTTCCAGCCTGAACAATTCTAAACCCCGTTGCCTCAGACCTAACCGAATGAAGAAAGTAACTCCTGCATCACCACATCCAGATTAAATCTAACAAATTCATAACAGAGATGGCTTAACCGGATCTCCAGCTTCGCCATTTGTATTATTTCCTTTGTCTCGATTAGAGTTGTCGGTTTATCGCCGGTTCTAGTTAATGTGCTAGCACAAAGATTGGGCAAAATGGTTATTGATCAAAACTTATATCTATATCTCTATGTATCTTGAATGATGAACGGAAGTAAACCCCAACGCCGCACTAATACCACGTGACTAATATCCGTAAATTTCCCCATAGCTACTCTACCAACGCCAATTTTCACACAATAGTCTTCTTAGCTATCTTGTTGCCACACTCATTACCAAATTCTACTTCCTCGTAAGATTTCCAACCTCCACCGTGAACCTCCTCCCTTGTCAACTTTGAAGACGACGAGTTCTACCCTCGGGGGAGCTCGCCGTAACAATTACCCTGTAATGCCGTCCATGTGTAACAATCACGTCCTCTGCATCGACGCCAATCTTGCACCGGCCCTGCCTCGTCCCCTAAGCAGCATTTCGACTGCATTTGTCATGCGGAATTATCCTATCCAATCATTGCTGTGAATCCATTGCGTGGTCCTTTTCATGCGACCAGGATTGTTTATCATGGTTTCGAAGGGGTATATTCTGTCTCTCACCCAGATCTCTCCTCTACCATTTGACAACTTGGGGCAGGAAATGATCACGTGCTTGGAGTTTGTGCTTGGTAGACTCCGGGTACTTTTCTGTGCAAATGGGAATGGAGCCGGATGTGTTCGCTTCAGATTTGGATTGCGAGGCTACTTTGGGCTCCTCTCCGGTTTTATGGAGGGAAAATGGAAATTGTTGGAAGTTTGTTCGGTGACGTCCAGAATGTCAGCATTGATAGAACTTGGCTACAGGGCATGACCCTCAACATTTATTGGAAAACATTAAATAACCTCATTTTAAAATTGAAATAGTAGCCAGAATTTAGTTGGTAGATTCTGGAAGTCCTTGATAGTCTTTGACTCAGAAGGGACTATAATAAAAATTCTTATCTTCTTATCTTAGAGCTTGGCTGCTCTCCAAGCTGCAGGATCTGGTATGGCAAGTTTTTGAGGCTATCCGTTTCGCCTGTACTAGGTTTACTGCAACCTCAACGGCTTCTTAATCTGGTTTGTTTATTATGTGACGTCTAGGTAACGATTATCAAACTCTGGTCCCGAGTTTGAAAGTTCTGGGCAAAGCTATACTTGTTTGAATCTCTCTCAGAGTTCATTGAACTGATGGCCCTCCACGAGAAATCTTTCTAGGTACTATACACATCTTGAGAGTATTCTACTAATTCCAGAGATAGACCGACTCTTAGATTTTCCACGCGAACTTCTCAAATCTCCGTTCCAAACATGGTTCTAAAATTGGCTCTGACATTATCACGGGCAACAGAAGGAATAAAATAAGAATGGAGTTGTGCGTAGGAAATTGGCCATCCGTCTGGTCGCTAGTTGTAACATTTGCATGAAGAAATTATTGCCTTCGATGCATCAGCCTCGTATAATCGCTTGTAAACTACTCAACTTAAACATCGTGATACTGTATGTAAATTTAGGGTAATCTGTTCGACAGAAAAGGACGCCAGAGCTTACTGCTCTGGGGGCCTGAGGCACTATTCCAAACCACAGAACAATAACACCTCGTTACGACTTTGTCAAGCTCCAAAGGCAGTTACTCGCACATCATTAACTGTTTATACCTATTCTTGATTTCCCTCAGGCGCCCCGTGATCACGTCGTGAAAAAGCATTCTCCCATTACTTACATCTGAACTTAATTTAGAATTGAGGGTATCCTTCTGAGGTATTGAAACAGAAGATTAAGTCAAGCATTTCATACTCGAGTAGACGAAAGAGAAGAGTCTCTGCACTCCTAACTTTGTTGAAGATCATTGACCCTTCCCTACCGATGAAGATGAAGATATCTGATCATGGCTCTTTACTGGATGTAAATTAGATGAAGAGGAGAATTTCGTGGTTAAGTTTAGATTTAATAACGGCTCTCACTGAAAAAGTAGGTGTAACAAGTCAGTATTACTGAATTCCTTTCGGCGAGTATGCGATCGAGATATCTTTGCCTCCATCGTCAGCGGAGGCTCTACAGCTTGATAATTGACCCACGTTCGTCTCTGTCGTCGATGGTGACGTTTGATGGCTCATCGGGCACAATGCTGACAGTAATCCCCTCTCTGTCTTCCCTTTAATCGAATTTTGATTTGACGAGTGTCATGCCCATTTTACCCTGTACTTTGAGAACGAATTGTTCTCCATACGCACACCGAGATGAGTCGCGCCGTCATCATGATGCGGTTCCTAGTGGTCAACTTTATCTACATAATGGCTGAAACTGAAGAGGAATGGTCAGCTCAATGATTCGGCCGAATTTTCGATTGAATCCAAAATAGATATCGGCTACTTTGGTGGGTCCATGATGCCCTTTTCCATTTCCTCTGTGATGCAAGTCCCGGTCGCAGAATGATTTCTTTCCGGTTACTAAATTTGTCCCGCTGATTGGTATTTGAGAAGTCCTAATTTCGAGTGACAGTGGCCGATTACTTGACCTGACTCTCCGCGCGCTTAAGCTTTCTGGGCTTGGCACCGTCTGCTGGGAAGAGGAACTGCCGACACCAGCGAACACAAATATCGCAATCAGGTTGTAGTGTGTTGGACTACGTGGATGCTGTACTTGATATCTTGTAGTTGGTCAAGTCATCACCCAATTCAGCGCAACTGCACGGGTGTAACGGGTACAGGTCTTCAATGAACTTTAATGAAACCGTCTTTCAATTAATAATGGATATAAGAAAATGATCCTTCCATGACATGAGTAGAGGTATTAAGAGTAAATCTAGGATGCATACAAACCCTACCACTCCTTGCGCCTTATGCAATTTATTGTAAACTTATAACAAGTAGCATCGTGCCTGTAAATGTCAGCCATCTGCTCCACTCAGTCATTTCCTGAAGCCTTCAACGTCGTACATCGTACATCGTCCGTTACGAAAACTGTAGCAAGACTTTCATTCTAGTTATTTTAGGGTTCGTCTTTACCTCAGGTTAACGTTGATCTAAGCTCGAATCATCAAATTTGGTTATCTCCTGTGTCATTCGGTAATCTAATCTAATGGCTCGGAAAACTGAGGCTAATCCAGCAAACAGATAGCCTCATAAATAACGCTTACTAATTATATTATCACAAGTATTAACCATGGTATACAGGCTTTTCTTTCTTATATCACTCGTCGAGTTTTGGGACAATCAAGTTATTTATACCTACAATGTTGTCTATCCTGCAAACCAAGGGGCATCTATTCAATATTTCAGTAACGAAGACCCAAAGACATTCACGTTAAAGCAGGCTATCAGCCCTTTTCAATACTTCAGTTGGAACAAACCAAAACTCATGAGTCTAAACGATCCCTCCGCATACTACGCCACTCAACACGCAGAAGATTTTTCAAGATGCCACAGTAAATTTATGCAACTCAAAAGTGAAAGTAGCAATTTAGCCTATGAGTCTATGATAAACTCAAAGCATGAGGCCTGCGCAGATCAATTTAAGATTGAGAGTCAAAAAGACGTTATAAGCATTTCTAATATCTTAGCAAGACGTTTGTCAAAATGCAAAGCAAGGCTCATCATCGAGCTGATCCACTCCGGACAGATCAGAGTCGTCAAGCCGGGAAATGGTTGTAAAACTAATTCGCAGAAACCTTGCATTGTGGTTGATAGAACTATCCCACTTCAAACCCTTGTGGATGGATATGAGGCCCTTACGTCTGTGAATAGAAATGGTATTAACGGTTATCTAGTCGCCATTTCAGGGAAACTTAAGGTGATTTTGCAAAAGTCAGGAAAAGAACACGTTATAGTTCCGATGCACAGTGATGAGCAAAATGCTGTCATTTTCCGATTTTTATCCTCAACTTTAAATGATCGAATTCCTGGTGATAAACCAACCCTACGTTCAGCTGTTATAGACTTACATACTAGCTCTACAGATGAAGCGGTTAGCTTGTTCGACAATTTTGTAAATAATATTATTTGATAACTGTTTGTAAAAATTTCTGGGCATAAAACTTTGTCAAATGACGTTCTTGACCTCTGGAAGAGAGTGTCGAGATCTCCATGATCACTTGTTGCAATATTTGTTGACAAAACACTTAATCGCGGGCCGTAAAAAAATTGATTCATGCCTCGGTTTTCCAGGTAGAAAGATTGGACGTGGGGCGTTGGGTGTTGGGTGTTAGTGCGTCGAAAAAGAATAGAAAATCTTTGCGGTAAACTTTCTTGTGCAGACAACTCTGCCTCAAAGTGACCGAACCGAGATAGAGACAGACATGTTTGTTGTAAACCTTGAGTTAGAGACTATCTAGTGTATTGGGCTCCTCTCTGACCCAGGCCACAACCTGTACAGTGCTCCTTGCCTCTCATGTTTCTTGAAAGATCATTGATATATTCCCCTTGATGAATAGCCATTCAGCTCAGTGCTTACCCGTGGGATTTGGCCAGCTTTTCCACGGAACCTTCTACCCAAAAAAAAAAAAGGTAGCAATGGAAACTGCGTGCGTGGGAAAAAGTCTCAAAAAACCTGCAGTCCCAGCCAGGCGAAGCCTAGACACCGGAACCACATGAAGTGCACATATTCATCTATATCTCCCATCTTTGTAACGGTCGAGGTCGACTTGATCCAATCCACCATCTCCGTATCGGGTGCTGGGTACGCTCCGGAAACTCATCGGATGGCTTTTCCTCCATAATCAAGAGTTGGTGATGAGTAGAACTCCGACCCTACCATCTAGTCTGATCGAGGTTAGCTTCATGATAGTGGTGATAGGGGAATGTGTTGAGGGATGAAGACGATACAGACGGCGAAAGCGATTGGGAATCCTTATCGAAGTGAGGACTTTGTTACTCAGTCTCGGCTCCGCAGACTCTACAGTGAGAGCTGGAGGTTCGTAGGGGACAGCACTGACAGGTGTTGAGAAAAGTCCCCCTGAGAGTGAGGTTTGTGGGTCACGATGTATGAGATAACTGAGGTGTGAATGTATGAGTTCCTTACTATTATTGTTTTATGTTTTGTTTTGTTCATTTACGTGCTAGGTATAGTAATTCCCGTTGCACTCCTACTGGAGCTTGAGCACGAGTGGGTTCGGGCCGGATCAGGTAATCTACCATACATTATAAGTGCCTCATTGTGACGGTTTCATAACAAAATGCATGAGTGATCTTGTAGGTACAATATTTTAATTATAATTCTCTGAAGAGAGAATTCCTGTACTTATTTTTTTGTTTTTTTTTCAATTGATGTGTATTCAGATATCTAGCTATGACACATGACCGGTGCTATGTATACATGTGGGATGACTCTTTTGACGTTAGAGACACTCATACTCTGGATTTCATTCACAAATACCACTATGAGGTATGTTCACTTACACAAACAGTCGACCCTCCTCCGTAAGTACCCACCAAAAGGACGTTTCAAAACCTTTGGTTATCCAAGCATGCCTTCGTCATCCATGCATACCAGCGCCGCGAGAAAAGTGGTTGTGTTTTGCCGGATTTGAACCAGCGATCTACTGTCTCGAGTGGGATATGTGTCCAAGCTATCCAGACTCTACTTGGCAGACCGGCCAAGACGATGTACCACCGCACCATCCAACCATGGCGGTGTTTGTAGTGTCGCCTGCACTCTTGCAACCGAAGAATTGGCTCGCACAAAGGTAAATTTGTAAAAACTCCTTGCCAAAGTTCAAAATTCCACGCCCGTCGAGACTGTATCCATCCTTCGCATCATCTTGTTAACTTGTCCTGAATCCTCTCACGCCATTCCCAAAGAACTGTCTCCCAGATTTGTGCGCCACGCTTTATGTCCTCCGTCGGGTATAAATATCGGCGTGGGCGTGTATTTGGCAGCCAGCTGAGGCCAGAGAAAGTCGAAGAGAGGTGTGGTCATTGGAATAAGGATGTACTTGGTCGTACTTGTAGACTTGATGAGGCTTAGGTAGACGTCAAACTCGTTGGGAGCGGAAAAACGACGTGGTGGAGTAATTTTAAATTTTGCCTCGTGGGCCAACTTTTTTGATATTGCGAAATTTAATTGAACTTGGCTCTGGGAGAATATTTCACTCACAGGTTCGTAGAGGACACCGCGTACAGGTGTTCTGTCTTGCCCTCCCCTCATACACTATATAGAAGCTGGCATGCGCCGGCGGGGTGTTGAGACCGGCTTTGTGCTAGGAAAGCTGGATCTTATGTTAAGGATAGCTTGACGGCCTCGGAACAAGTGATTCTTGTATACAGATGAGGCTTTCAACGCGAGTATGTTTTGATTCTATGCTGATCGGTTAGTAAGCTTTCAAAATACCAACGCCCAAGCTTCCCGATTGGGGCATTTCCGAACCCTCATATTTCTTCTTGCCTACATCTCGTGATTTCGGATTTTGTTAGCGATTCTAATCACACGCATCATTGGACGTGCGGATGTTGCTGATCCATTCACTTTCCCCGAGCTGTTCGACCAAACGATGTGGCTGGGCATCTCGGCGCTTCCACCCCCCGAGGTCAAGATTGCGATGGGATAGAGTAGTTCTCGGAGAACAAGGATGTACTCGCACTCCTAGCATTACTTTCTGAGTGGTTTACAAAATTTATCGATCCAAGAATGGCTACGAGGTTATGTTGAGCTGGCCCGGTTGAGTTGTTAGGAGACAGGGGAAAGGAGGATGGGCTGCTGTATTAGGAAGGGGTGGAAAATACAGGCTGATGCACAGATATTATTCATATACTATGCAATATCTTCACCTGCTTAGTTTATTGAGGTAACTATCCAAATAATGTCATTCTTCACATCATCCATTAGATGATATTATCAATCGTCGGGATGCACATCTAGCATCACCTTCATAGATCAACATTGTCAGTAAGAGTTCATATTTGGTACCTACTGACACCCATTTGGCCACAGTGATACGCACTTAGTGTCCATCATGCCATCTCCGCGACTCACCTTAGCACGTGAGCCCGTGCCACTCCATCAACGGACAGCAGAGTCATAATCGCCATATAATTCACAGCTCACAACCACAACAGGTTACAATGTTTGTCAACTTTCGCGGGTGGAGCAATGCAGTAGCAGCTGACTCACCATGAGGCCTCGGTTGCCATGGTTACTACGATGCACATATCAACCGAGAGTCTGCATACAAACGTCAAACGATTATCAATGACCCTATCTACTGATCCTAGGTGCATCTAGAGCGACGTATTGATATCTTCGTCTCTTGCCAAATTTGGCTCAAACTCCACGCAACTTGAAGTAATCTTCCACGCGCCATCCCTCGTCATCCTAGAGGTTGGCAGCAGTATATCTTAGTCTTCATGTGTAAAGTGGTCAATTTGTATCAGGTAACTGGGAGCCTCACCTGTGACAGGCGAAGTGTATGTAATTAAAGTAAAAGATAACTCAGTAAAAACAATGAGGAATGTTCAGCTGCAGTGAAAAGGGCATGGAGAGCAAGAAGAAAATGGACCCGTGACTGCAACGAGGAAAGCTGAGTTGGATACCAAGAAGCCACAAACCAGAAAAAAAGGCAGATAAAGAAAGCCAAAACGCTAGGCTGGAGAGCACTTGTTTCGGAAATAACAGAAGACCCGATCAAAATATGGAAACTAGCTAGACGGGCCAAGAAAAATGACGGAGAAATAGGGAGTTCCACTCTGATACCAGACTTCAAGGACGCCAAAGGAAATGCTGTCAAAGAAAACAAGGAGAAAGCCAACATCATGGCTTCTCATTTTTTCCCACAACCCTCGCAGGCAGGTACCAGCGATATTGCTAACACAATCTATCCCCCGGAAATAGAGACAATCTCCAACAGAATGACCGAGGATGAAATTGAAGAAGTAGCAGGATCCCTACCCAGTGACAAAGCCCCAGATCCGGACGGTATACCGAATCGAGTCTTAAAGCAGTGTAGGAAGACTCTGAGCAAAATACTAACAGTCTTGTTCAATGCCTGTCTCAAAATTGAATATCATCCGAGAGAGTTCAAGGATTCTACCACTATTGTCTTGAGAAAGCCTCAGAAGCCAAACTACGACACTCCAAAAGCTTATAGACCGATCGCACTTCTTATCACTATAGGTAAGCTGCTAGAAAAGCTGGTAGCCAATCGTCTCCCCAAGGCAGCCGAATCTTACAATCTCTTTCCCGAAGAGCAGATGGGCGCTGGACTATAACGGTCCACCATCTCGGCAGTAGAGCTTCTCGCGGAACAGATTCATACCATCTGGGGTAAAGATAAGAAGCGAGTGGCCTCTCTGTTAAGTCTAGATATATCGGGAGCCTTTGACAACGTGTCCCACCAAAGGTTACTACATAACCTGGGGGAGAAAAGAATTCCGGGGTGGATTATACTATATATAAAATCTTTCCTCGAAGATAGAACAACCTCCATGGTACTGGGATCATTCCGAGGAAAGAAGATCTCTACCAGTACAGGAATACCGCAAGGCTCCTCTCTATCACCTATACTGTTTCTATTTTTCGTCAGTACATTCCTTCCAATGTTGAACACTTCCTCTACATCAGCAGTAGGATTTGTTGACGATACCAACATTCTAACTTGGTCCAATACAACGGAGGAAAACTGTCGAGAACTCTAGGGAACACAAGGTCTGCGAGCAGTGTGTTAGGGTATTGCTACATTTAGATAGGGTCACGTGTGATTAGGGAATCGCGTAGAGCGCAAACGCATCTGTATTTAGTTACTCTCTAGCCTCAGGTGGACCACCTTTCCTCCTTGTAGACAATCTCATTCACCAGATTTGACCTCGTCAATCTTCCACGTACCCATACCTTGACATATTGTCTACCAACATCTTACAATTTACTGCCCTAGCGCGTAAATACTACACTTGAGCTTTTAGCAAAGTCTAGCTAATCAACTCAATCCTAAGACTGTATCACATTGTAACATTTTGAAGAAATATGGAAACCAACCCCCTGGAATCTCGAAGGGGCTAATATTCCATACGCTCAGCCGACTAATTCTACTCTTCCCAACCAATTTAACGGTCGGGATGCTCTATTTGTTCAAAGATTCCCTCTCCTCTGTTCCGTACCGAACGCTGATCTCTTTGCCACTGCCATGCAGGGTTACAATGGGGCTGTCGACAACACACAGCTCGGCGAAGAGATCATGACCCTGGCAAACTCCTACATCCAGCTTGATGCTCAATTCAGCAAGCACAAGAATGAATACAACGTACTACTCGAAAAAAATCTTGAGCTTTCGGAGACATTTGCTAAGCTTCAAAAGAAAAAGGTAGTGTCAACTACTGCTAGCTCACAACTACAGCAGCACAGCTCTGTACTCCAACAGCAAGTACAGCATCTCGAACAGCAAATTGCCTCTAGTTCTCAACTCTAACAACAACATGCCCTACTTCAGCAAAAAAATCAGGAACTGCAACAGCAAGCTCTTAACTTTGCCTAAGGCACTACTCATAGTTCCCAAAGATCTGCTGAATACCCGGATCCCGAAGTCTTCTCTGCTGAAAGTTCTGAATCACGCAAAGAACTCCCATTATTCATCCGAAAGGTTAACATGAAATTTATCTCCAATGCTGATTGGTACCCATCTGAACAGAGCAAGATGTCATACATAGTGTCTCGACTCAAAGGCAAAGCATACTCCACCATAGCACACAGCATAAAGAGAGACGGCACAATCAACCTCTCTTCTTCCGACGCCATGCTGACACTACTGGAGCAAGCTTTCGCCATTGTAGATGAATGCAACACTGCTCGTCGCCAAAATTTAGTTACCAAGCAGGACCAGAAAGAAACATCTAACCATATTTCTGATTGGCTTGAAATTGCCCACAAAACTGACCTCTCTGATGATGCTTTGATAAACCATTTCTACGACTCACTTCACCCATTAATTGTAAACCAAATTCAAAACAGGTTAATGATACGTCAGGAAATGCCCGCGGATCTTTGCTCTTACTTAGTTGAAGTCAGTCATATTGAAGCTGTACTCCGTTCTTCTAACCCAAACTATACAAAGAATAAACCAAGTTTCACTAGCTCATTTCAAGCTTTACGGCCCATGAATGCCCAATATCATGCCGCTGGGAGTGACCCTATGGACCTCAGTGCTTCAAAAGCTTCTACTCATATCACTTGGACTACAAGAGACGCTACAAACCATCGCATTCCACGAAACGAAGCAGAAAAGCTTGCAAAGCGCGACTACTACTTTGAGAATAATTTATGTAGATGGTGCTATGATCCTGGCCACCGAGCTCGGGTTTGCGCTGAAGCACGTTAGAATCAGGGTGAGAAGAAGTCTCAGGATAACAAGACAGTTATCGAGGAGGAAAAAGCCTAGTCTCTGATCAGCGTCGCGATCAGGGACCAATTAAGGGTCATTCGTACGAAAATTTGAAATTTTTTACAAGTTGGGAAAAAGATACCTCAGGCGAAACTAGTGTGAAAGATTTGGCAATATCATCAATTTCAGCTCCTCACAAAGATCGTCTTCTTCTCCCCTGTACTATAGGTTTAAACAAAAATAAATTCGCCTCACACGCATTTCTCGACTGTGGTGCAACCGACGATTTCTACGATCTTGACCCTGCGCAAAAAAGAAACCTCCCTCTCACTGTACTCTCTCCCTCGCCAACTCTACCTTGTTGATGGTTTATTAGCTGCGGGTATAACACACACTACAACAATAAAAATTGATATCATGGGCCACAAAGAATCAGTAACTTTTTTTCTAACAAATCTTGACAAGTATGAACTCATCCTTGGTCGTAAGTGGCTCCGAAAACATAATCCCTTAGTCAATTGGGCACAGGATGTCGTCTCTTTTAATTCAGAATATTGTAAGACACATTGCTTTCAATCAAACACACGCCAGATAACCGTCCCTAGCTTTAAGAGCCATCTTTCAACTATAAACTGCGAATTAAATGGATATAGTAAAGGACGCCAGAGGAAAGTCGGAGCTGCCGCTTTCCAAACCCTCTCTAAACAACCCAATGTTAAAATATTTTCTCTATCCCTCTATGAAGTCGATAAGAGGTTACGGGACTTGGGTATAAGGGTTGACTGCCAAACGCCAGATTTACCCTCAGTAAATCCTCTTACCAGCCCCACACCTATACAAAAGATGTTTCGTGAGCTACACCCCTTTTATAATGAACTCCAAACTCAAACAGCTTCTCGTCATGGAGCTGCTGATATGCATATGGCCGGCTTTTCGCTTGAAGATATTCAAGTAGCTCTCCAGACTAAAGACCGGCCGGACCCTAAAAAGAAACTACCATTACAGTGCCACCAGCATCTGCCTGTATTTGACTACAATAGTGTTGATACACTTCCACCTCACAGAGATTGTGACCACAAAATCGAATTCCAACCCGGTACGACACCACCCCATGGCCCTCTTTATAATATGTCTGTCGATGAACTCCAAGTATTACGAAAATATCTAAATGAACAGCTCACGAAAGGTTTTATACGCGCCAGTAAATCTCCAGCAGCCGCACCAGTCCTATTTGCCAAAAAACCGGGAGGTGGCTTACGATTTTGTGTCGATTATCGAGGCTTAAATGCGATCACTATCAAAAATAGATATTCCCTTCCACTCGTACAAGAAACTCTTTCTAAACTAAGCAATGCCAAGTACTACACAAAGCTAGATATCATTGCGGCTTTTAACCACATCAGAATTTCAGAGGGCCAGGAGTGGATGACGGCATTTAATACAAGATATGGCCTATTTGAAACGCTAGTGATGCCTTTTGGTCTATCCAACGCGCCGGCTACGTTCCAAGCTCGTATCAACGAAGTATCACGCCCGTTTCTCGACATTTTTTGCACTGCTTACATTGATGATATCCTAATCTATTCTGAGGACCGACTCTCGCATCGATCGCATGTCAATATGGTGCTTGATGCTCTAGGTAAAGCCGGACTACACTGCGACATTAAGAAATGCGAATTCGAAGTTCAAGAAGTAACATACCTGGGTATGATAATCTCCACCACAGGTGTAAAGATGGATCCAAAAAAAGTGCAATGTATCGTTGATTGGAGACCCCCCTCGTGCCTTAAAGATGTTCAAGGCTTTTTAGGATTTGCCAACTTCTACAGGCGATTTATCAGAAATTTTTCAAAGATTGTCAGACCCCTCGTATCACTCACGCGGAAAGATATTAGATTCTTCTGATCTGATACATGCCAGAAAGCATTTGAGTCTCTCCAGAGATCTTTTATTTCCGCCCCAGTCTTGCGCCACTTTGACCCCTCAAAGGAAATATTTGTGGAAGCAGACTCATCTGATTTCGTCTCTGCAGGAATTTTGTCTCAAAAGGATAATACCGGTGACCTACATCCAGTCGCCTTCATGTCAAAGAAACTTGAGACCGCGGAATGCAATTACGAGATCTATGATAAGGAGCTTCTAGCAATTGTTAGATGCTTTGAAGGGTGGAGGGCCGAACTCCAGGGCTCCAATTACCCGATAACCGTCCTAACAGACCACCACAACCTCCAGTACTTCATGACTACAAAAGAGCTCTCAAGGAGCAGTGTTATTAGTATTCCGTAGGGTACGAATTTGGTACAAGTAGGTTACAGGTGTGGAGTATGGTGGTGATTCCTAAGAGTAGGAGGTATAAATTCAGCGTTAGGTATAGGGTTCACGTAAGAAGTAAAGGTAAAATAAGTAGTAGGTGAGAAGGGTACAATAACGGCGGTCTTCTTTAGAGAAGAGATAAGTAAGTGAACAATAGGTATGAGTATAAACAGAAGACGTTGCGTGAAGAAGAATACTCCTTCACGCTGGGTATATATGTACATCAGATAATAGGACAGCCCTAAGCCCTGTCTCGAACAGTATTACTACGCATTCCCTATGAAACTACCCTATGTTCCTGAGCCTATCCTAATTGTTTGAGAACTTGATCTAACCCCGAGTTGTGTTTTAGAATGGAACTCCCCATGAGACACCATCCTAGTTTCCGCCACGTTTATCCATGAAAGGAGCTTTCTAGACGTCAAGTTCGATGGAGTGAATTTCTATCCCAATTCAACTTTATCATCATGCCTCGATCGGGAAAAGATAACACAAAAGCAGATAGTTTGACCCGACGCTCTCAAGACATCCCAAGTAACAACTCTGACCCCCGAATACAGTACCAAAGGCAAACTCTCCTTACCCCTGAAAACCTCCATGAGTCTGTTGTAGAAGTTTTAAATGATACAGAGAATCGGCCTAAACTCATCTCTAACACGGTCCCAAATCTATCATCAAGTACACTTGTGGAAAATTCTGAAGTACCACTAGATCAAAAGATTGCCAACTTATTTGACCAAGGTTACAAGAGTAAAGCGGACAAATGGCTAACAAAAATAATCGCAGAACTAACCAAATCCAATGGAGTTCCTCACTCAAAAGACATCTCACTCTCTGAATGTGAGGTTCGCAGCGGCCGTCTTTATTTCCGAGATAGACTCTATGTGCCTGACAACGAACTGAGGCTCCTACTTATACAGACCGCTCACAACAGCTGCGAAAAGGGCCACCCTGGAAAGAATGCTCTATACCACACTATATCAACTCACTACTGGTGGCCACGCCTCTCCCAACAAGTAGAACGATTTGTGAAAAACTGTCACAATTGTTTGAGAAATAAAGTGTCTCGTTTAAAGTATCAAGGAGCTCTAAAACCTCTCCCTCTCCCAGATCAAAGATGGCGCGACCTGTCAGTAGATTTTGTTGGTCCATTGGCAGAATTTAAAAATTTCAATTGCATAATGGTTGTGGTTGACCGCCTCACTAAGGAGCGACACTACATACCTTGCCATACTAAGATTAAAGCAGGGGAGTTAGCTAAAATATTTGTTCGCGATGTCTGGCGACTCCATGGCTTATGTGACTCAATTGTGTCCGACAGAGGCCCAATTTTTGTAGCTGAGTTTTGGAGAGCAGTCTGTAATTGCCTCCAAATAAAAGTTTCGCTATCTACATCCTACCATCCGGAGACAGATGGCCAGACAGAGAGTGCTAATGCGTTTATGGAGCAATACCTGAGGCTATATATTGATTACTCGCAAGAAGATATTTACGACTGGCTACCTATGGCTCAGTTTGCAGCCAACAACGCAGTCAATACTTCTACACAAGTGACACCGTTTTTTGCAAATAAGGGGTTCCACCCACGAATGAGTTTTGGACCCCCACGGGAAATCCTCAGAAGCTCTTCAAAAAGCCTTCGTAAACAAATCACTGCTGGAAATGACTTTGCCTCCAAAATGGCTGAGATTCTCGAAATACTACGATCCAATCTTACATGCGCCAGAGATAAGCAGGAGAATGCTTCAGTATCAAATCGCTCGCCTGCACCAGCATACCGAGTTGGCGACGAAGTCTTTCTTGACACTCGTAATATTACTACTTCCCGACCAATTGAGAAACTCGACTGCAAATTCATCGGACCATTTCGGGTGATTAAGATAATTAACTCCCACGCCTACAAGTTACAGCTCCCATTTGAATATGAAAAATTACACAATGTTTTTCACACAAGCCTCTTGAGACCAGCGCCCACAAACCCGTTACCAGGCCAGGTAAATCCTCCACCTCCACCAATTGCACTCGACGAATCTGGGGAAAAGCTGTACGCTATCGAAGCCATACTTGACTCAAAACGTGGTAAAAACAAAAAAAACTTTCAGTATCTGATACTCTGGAGAGGCTATGATTCAGAAAATCAGACATGGGAACTACTCAAGAACGTTGTAAATGCGAGTGCCTCGATAAAGGAGTTCGAACGACGCTTTCCTCACAAGATAAAGCCGAGTAGTTCTGAGATTGAAAGAGCACGCAATCTAGCAACCAAGTCCACTTCTCTGATACCTCTCAATAATTCGTGAGGTGCCCCGAGACGGGAGTAAGGTGGGACCATATGTTAGGGTATTGCTACATTTAGATAGGGTCACGTGTGATTAGGGAATCGCGTAGAGCGCAAACGCGTCTGTATTTAGTTACTCTCTAGCCTCAGGTGGACCACCTTTCCTCCTTGTAGACAATCTCATTCACCAGATTTGACCTTGTTAATCTTCCACGTACCCATACCTTGACACAGTGGGCAAAAACGCACGGAGTCAGATTTGCGCCTGAGAAGTATCAACTAATGCATTTCTCACGAGCTCGGAAGAGACATGATCTTAAAGTAACAGTCCAGATCCAAAGTCACACTACAGCGCCACAGCCTTCCCTGCGCGTCCTTGGAATCTACACTGATCCGAAGCTCAACTGGGGGGCGCACATCAAAAGTCTGAAGCTGAAAGCTGAGACACAGGTCCAGGCCATAAGTAGGCTGACGCAGTCCACGTGGGGAGCCACATTTCACAAATCAAAGCTGCTTTATAGCGTAATAGTGAGACCAGCCCTTACGTATGGGTCGCCAATCTGGGCTGAGGCCGGGCCAGGAGGTAGAATACTCTAGAGGACAGTCAAACCCCTTCGAAGCTCTAAAAGAAATTGTCTGAAATTAGTAACTGGAGCATACAAATCGACAAGCACCAGGGTGCTGGAACATGAAAATACTACTCTTCCGATGGAAATCTACTTGAAGCAACAAAGGGCTCAGTATGTAGGCCGCTCAAATTCTCTACCAGTTCAAAAGACTACTCAATTAGCATGTGCTAAAATAAAACTTCCCAGAAGAGGAAGAGAAGGTATTAGAGCACATAATAGAAGAGCAGACCTTGCATACTGGAAAGAGATTTGCGGAGAGGAGAAATCCAAGGACTTACAAAAAGAAGCGATGAGAGTTGCAGCGTACCTAGAATGGGCGAAATCTTGGTCAGTCACAAAGCGCACTCGACAGCCTAAAAGATTTGCTTCAGCAGATCCTAAAACTTGGGCAGCAGCAAAGTTTTACCAATGCCGCCATTCTGGACGTACAAAAATAAGCTTCCGGGAGTCGCCATTTTCTCTCCACAAATACCTACGAGGGCCCAAAGTAGCTTAGCAATCCAAATTCGAAGCGAGCATATCGGGCTCAATTCGTCTTTGCATAGAAGAAAAGTACCAGGAGTCTACAATCCATGCTGTCCGTGTGGCTACCAATCACAAAATCCCAAACACATGATCATGTCCTGCCCTAAGTGGTCAATTGGTAGAGGAGAAATCTGGAGACAAGCCCGAAATCGCTCCTTTGAAGCAATGAACAACAATCCTAGCGATATGAAAAGAATCACACGATGGATTCTTAATCATGGTTGGATAGAACAATTCCGCTTGACAAATGCAGTCGAAATGCCGCTTAGGGAACGAGACGGAACATGTAGAAGGTTGGGGTCGATAGAAGGGACGTGATTGGTACACATCGACGGCGTTACAGTGTAACTGTACTTCCTGAAGGATAACCTGCAAACTATAAGAATTAAATCAGAAAGCTTGGGGGGTTTTCACCAAGAGGTTTCCTCCTAAGTAAATATATAGATAGGTTTATAGCCACCTGCATGGGCCCACAGGGCGCCAAATCAGGATAATGAACACAAATCAAAAACTCAGTAAAAATAACTTGACTCTTTCTTCCGAGCATCGGTCCCCAGAAGTTATCACTTCTCTAGGTGGACCGTGCGTTCAACTAGCTAATTTAAAGTACTCTATTATTGGACCCAGTATATCCAAATGTGAACCAAACATCAAATAAACCTTAGATACTTCCTAATGTCTAATAATTTACGCCATCAATGAAATAACGGTACAAGAGAGCTGCATCGCTCGTCGCACTGGTATATAAATCTACAACGTCTGACTGTTGCAATACAGGATCAGAAGGAACTCGATGTTTCGAAAGCATGACTAAAAATTCATAAATAGCGTTACTCTGTTGATCCCCGAGCCTCGGAATTATAATGTGTTGTTTTTCTGACTGTTGCAAAATAACCTTGAGGGTGCCAGCAACAGTAATAAGGTAAGCTTTCTTACCCTGACTTCTCGCCGACGCAAGGATCCGAAAATCATCCGCAATGGTAAGTATTGGGACAGTTTTGTCTGCTATAATGCACGGGATCTGTGGGTCATATGTACAATCGCTTTCCGACTTCCGAATCCTGATCTGTCCGGAGTGAATAAGCTCTATCATGAGATTGATTTTGCACTGTGCAAGACGTCCATCCAGGATGCTGCTAATGCTTACAGCTCTGCCCCTACCCGCGTGCCTTAATTCCTCAACACAAGCCGCTTGCCTATTGATCGTAATGGATTTGATTTCTATCCTTTCGTCCTCACTTTCGAGTTCGCGAGTAAAAGCACCGTAGCTGTCAAGAAAATCTTGACTGTCTTTCATGATGTAGTGTCCGGATGGATTAAGAAAGTAATTGATTCGTGATTTGGTGTATTCAAAGTCTTGGAGGAACTTCCCACCAATCTGAGTCCAAAACTTTTCCGGAGTTCGATTGCTGAAGTATTGGATAGACGCCCCTTGATCTGCAGGGTAGACCATATTATAATTATACAAATTTTTATTCTTGAGCATTCCTGCTTTTAATATAAGAAGGAAAAAAGGGTGTTGCATGATTACTGCTTGCGACGGTTATTATTAGTGGTTGTTATTTGTGAAAGCAACTGTTGGCAGGATTAGCCCTAGTTTTCTAAGCCAATATAATAAATAACCAACAAAATAGGCAAACAAATAATCTGACGACCCAGCTTTGAGTTGACGGCAAGTTTTGGCGGCGGTTAACACTGATTTAGCTAGAAAGGTCCTGCTACAGTTTCGCGATAGACTGTTTATGAGGTCAAAGAATTCAAGAAATTACTGAGCGGAGATGAATGATATTAAAAGGCACGGTGCTAGTTCCCATAAATGACCAAGATGCCGAAAGAGACCCAAGATATCCTAAGATTGGTGCGTGAATCTTAAATTTACCCTTAATACCTCTACTCATGTCATGGAAGGATCATTTTCTTATATCCATTATTAATTGAAAGACGGTTTCATTAAAGTTCATTGAAGACCTGTACCCGTTACACCCGTGCAGTTGCGCTGAATTGGGTGATGACTTGACCAACTACAAGATATCGAGTACAGCATCCACGTAGTCCAACACACTACAACCTGATTGCGATATTTGTGTTCGCTGGTGTCGGCAGTTCCTCTTCCCAGCAGACGGTGCCAAGCCCAGAAAGCTTAAGCGCGCGGAGAGTCAGGTCAAGTAATCGGCCACTGTCACTCGAAATTAGGACTTCTCAAATACCAGTCAGCGGGACAAATTTAGTAACCGGAAAGAAATCATTCTGCGACCGGGACTTGCATCACAGAGGAAATGGAAAAGGGCATCATGGACCCACCAAAGTAGCCGATATCTATTTTGGATTCAATCGAAAATTCGGCCGAATCATTGAGCTGACCATTCCTCTTCAGTTTCAGCCATTATGTAGATTAAGTTGACCACTAGGAACCGCATCATGATGACGGCGCGACTCATCTCGGTGTGCGTATGGAGAACAATTCGTTCTCAAAGTACAGGGTAAAATGGGCATGACACTCGTCAAATCAAAATTCGATTAAAGGGAAGACAGAGAGGGGATTACTGTCAGCATTGTGCCCGATGAGCCATCAAACGTCACCATCGACGACAGAGGCGAACGTGGGTCAATTATCAAGCTGTAGAGCCTCCGCTGACGATGGAGGCAAAGATATCTCGATCGCATACTCGCCGAAAGGAATTCGGTAATACTGACTTGTTACACCTACTTTTTCAGTGAGAGCCGTTATTAAATCCTCCAACGTTGAGTTCTTCCGCTATCCTGTTTTCTTACTCATCTCAAGAGCTATGACATGGCTACTTTGGTTTTTCTCGGAAGAAGACGATTGATGTTCTTCAAAGAAGTTTGGATGCTGAGGCTAGTTCTCTTAGGCATGCAAAAGTGTGCGAGGCTTGACCTTGTGAACTAGTCAGATGCATTAGTTATAGGACCAAACTCCTGGCTCAGGGCCCATGTCAGTGATAGAGAAGCACTGTGATAGGACAGATTCGCGAGGTGTCCATTTAAATCTTATGAACTTGCGTTAATAACTCAAATATTGTTAGAATTGGAATAATTGGGGCTATCAAGTAGGCCACGTTGTTGATGCACACGTGACTACCGAAGTGATACTAATACTTCCATTGCAGTGAGTCTAAAGAAGGTAGATAGGAAGCATTTAAAGGCATTATGTCATTGAAACTAGAGATATTGTTCAATACAAAAATAGGAAAAGAGGCAGCTCTCCTCTTCCTTCGAAGCACAGGATGTATGAAAGCATGCAAAGATGATTAATAGGGTGAGGATTAGAAGATAAGCAGAGGGAGTGTAGTTTAAATATTTTTATTTAGAAATAAAATAATTAGATATGTCATATCTAGATAGCTGAATACACTGTGAATTAAAAAAAGAAGTGGAACTAAGTACATAATTTTAGTCACGTGTGTATCAAAAATGCGCCCTTCTTGACAGTCCCAATTATATAAATATCTCCACGCCAAGAGCGTCTTTTGTCTCAGTAGGGACTTAATAGGGCCACGCATCAAGCGTGTGGCTCGCTAGACGTAAAATAAAGATCATCATCATCATCATCTCCACGCCAAACGTTCTGTAGAAGACTTAGAGGCCGGGTTAGTCCTGTGTGACTTCTCTGCGTCAAATATTTAGAAATGAATGTTGAAGCATCAGTCACTGAGCCTTAGAAGACATGTGACTTGATCTGTAAACCGGCCTAAACTAGGGTGGATAGAATAGAATAGAATGTATGTCACTATGGTAGGGTGTATAGAATGTATCATAAATGTAGAACTTAGTGGTCAGTACAATTATATACGCAATAAGCTTTAGGCATTTACCAGCAGTACAGTTTTCTAACAATATCTTCCTCCAATAATAAATGATAAACTTCTCCCAGTCATCATGTCCCCACTGGGTTGGGGCAATCGCCTTCGCCTTCGCCTGCTAGACAACAAAAATAAATCAACCTCTCTTCTGCCTTACTCCTGCGGGGCTAACTGGTCATCCACTCACTTAGTTTTGGCCCCCTTGTACGAGAGAGACTGGCTTCCGCCGGCGACGAACGGAGTAGAGGATCACTCGATTTTCCCCTCAGCACCTCCCCAGAAGCTAAGCGTCTCGCCACCACTTTGGAGAAGGTATTGAAATGTATAACCCACTACTTACTTCGTGGACTTGTTAGTAGAGGGAAGCTTGTGCAATAATGAAGGATAAGAGGATGTCAATTAGACTACTCTCCCAAACACAGTCACCAGACTCCTTTTAATCCCAATAGCTAGTTCGTGCGGGATCTCCTATTAACAGCAGTAGACAACGCTGCCATAGAGAGTGCAGGCGACACTAAACACCGATATGGTTGGATGGTGCGGTGGTACATTGTCTTGGCCGGTCTGCCAAGTAGAGTCTGGATAGCTCGGACACTTATCCCACTGGAGACAGGACATGCATGGTTGGAATCTAGCCAATCACACTACGTTTCTTGCGGCACTGGTATGCTGGGATAATCAGAGGTTTTGAAATTCCCTTTGATGGGTACTTACGGAGGAGGGTCGACTGTTCATGTGAGCAAACATACCCCATAGTGGTACTTGCGAGTATAATCTAGTATGAGTGCCTCTGGTGCCAAAAGACCCATCCAACAAATATACAAAGCACAGATCAAGTGAGATTACTAGATAGCTGAATACACCTTAATAGTTTAAAAGTGCTAGGTAATTAGCACCATTGTTAAGATTGTGAGCACATAGGGGTTGAATCTCTACTCTGGAAGGATGCTGTATGTGCTTGTAGAACACCAAAGTGTAGGTATCAAGAAGACTTGTATTGATTGAAGAGCGATAGTGTTTGGATGACTTGTTTTCTCCTCTTTCTTTTTTTCGGAAAATCATTGAGTATATGCAGCCTATCTAGCCATGAGACCATTTTACAAAATCAAAACAAATACAAATTCCTTAGTCTAGACTACTTGACTTTTGAGTGCTTTGACAATGCCGGGCCCGTGCCAGGAACTGTTGACATTAAATCTCTTCTATCGGAGTTCCCAAAGCTGACTCGGCCTCCGCTCAATACCGTCTCCCTTCCCGGCTTTCCACGAACTCCGATACATAAACAAATAATTCAAATTTCCCAATTTGGCGCCTTGAGGTCCATGCAGGCTTCATCGGAAGTCATGTACTTTGAGTAAGATGATTCAATTTGACGCTAAGAACACTCACACCCAGATATCATTTGCAGATACCATTCGAGGTTAGTGTCACGGCAGTAGAATAGTAGTTGGCGTGGTTTGAGATTAAGCGATAACTGAGCCTCTAAAGACCTTCGTGTAGCTAGATAGTCTCTTCCCTTCTCATCGCACAACTCATATATAATATTTACCTCGTTCTTTGTACCCTCGCCCTGTGACAGTTAGCCCTTACGGCGTATAACCACTTCCGCACATACCCACCACAGGGAAAAGCGTGAAAACCCCATTATTATCCGAGTGTGCTTTCATCATCCCACAGGTACAGTATGATCGCGAGAGGGAGTGGTGTGTTGGTCTTACTGGATTCGAACCAGCTTTCTCCTGTCTCAAATGGGATAGGTGTTCAAGCTACCCAGAATCTACTTGGGAGAATTCCACGCATCCGTAATTAGAATCTTAATACTAATATTAACTCGTGATAATATGAAGGGCTAGTTAATTAAAACCATCAATTTCATAATGGCTTCCCCTATACAATTAGTCATGCAAAACGTCATGTAAGGATATGCGAGAGTCATGAAGAGAAGGACAAGAACACAGCCATTGATGCGAAGATAATGGCAAGAATTGATTACGAGTAATCCCGGCTGGCAAATGCCTCTACTATTGTATATAATAGTTCAGTGTGAGAAACATCTACTTCTCACGCAACGCCTTCTTCATTTACCCTTTACATTACATTTGTTTACCCAGTTCTTCATCAGCAAGACCCACGTGTAATATCTACTGCAACTATTTGCCCATTCATCTTTTTTTTTTGCATCAGATTTTAATTGCGTATGCAGCTATCTAGCTATGACACAATATCAGAGAATTGTATGATAGATGACTCAATTTACAAGAAGAGCACTCATGCCTCGGATTTCATTTGCAAGTACCACTGCGAAGTTATGGTGGCTTTTTCTTCACCCCAAGTCAACCCTCATCCGTGAATACCCACCCAGGGGAACATCTCAAAAACCCTGGGTTATCCAGACATGCCTCCATCATCTTTCAACTTTTCTCCGCGCGATATGTGATCTGAGGTGTCTCCTTCCCAAGTGGAGTAGGTGCCCAGGCTACTCAAACTATACCAGTGAACACCACCAGGAGGCGGACCACAACACCTTCCATCGTTTGCTTGTTTTTATAGTGTCAGCTGCACTCTCGTAAGCGAAGTCTTGGCGCGCACAAAGCCCAATTCGTGAAACTCTTGCCAAAATCCGATATTTCACGCCCGTCGAAAACGTATCCCTCTTCTGCATCATCTTGTAAACTTGTCCTGATCCCTCTCACGTCCATCCCAAAGAGCTATCTCCCAGATTTGTGCGCCACGCTTTGCTTCGTCCGTCGGGTATAAATATCGGCGTGGGCGTGTATTTGGTGACCGGCTGAGGCCAGAGAAAGTCGACGAGAGGTGTGGTCATTGGGATGAGAATGTACTAGGTCGTACTTGTAGACTTGATGAAGCTTAGTTGAGAATCGGACTCTTTGGGAGTGAAAGATTGACATGGTGGAGTAATTTGAAATTTTGCCTCGTGGGCCATTGCCCATTCATCTCTTCCTAGAGAAGACCTGTCATCCCTTTGACCCATTTATTATCTTCATTCACCACCTAGATCATCACTAGGCTATACGACACACCCCTTGGAATCCTGTCAAACCCTCATCCTTGAGAGGGAACGGGCCGAATGGTGTACCACTGCACCATCCAGCCCATCTCCGATACATAACTCAAGTGAAACCCGCCTTGGAAATTCACCAGAATAAATAGCCATAAATTCACCAACATGTAGCTCAAACAGAAGGAAATTCTGGTCAACACACTCAATATTAGAATAGAATTGAAGTCCCTACTGAATCTATGACTGTGGAGGACTTCTCAATATTCAAATGTAGTGCATGAAAACCCAGATTTGTTCCCAATCAACTTCAGATCATCTTTGATGACTCCAACTAAATACAAGAATTTTTTATTTCTCAATCAATCGTCAAAATCTAGTTTGTTCTTTATATCTCCTGGTAGTAGGAATAAGAACAAGTCATCTGAATGCAAGCTTTCTTCACATAACACAAGTCTTTTCTATATCTACGTCGGTATTCTACGAACACATATAGCATCCTATCGAGGTAGAGATTCAATCCGTATGTGCTCACAATCTTAACAATTTGGTTGTTGATAAATATCTCAAAAGTGCATGCCTCCCTGTTGCGGTTTGACGGTTGTTTAAGCTTAGGTGAATTCATAAGTGTATTGTTGAGAGTGTTGACACAAAGGCAGCACGGGGAGGGATAGATGAAGCTGAACAAGACGGCACTACTAGTCATGAGGTCGAAGCGTTACTACAACTAAGTAACACCTGGTAATGCGTGGCTGCGTACCAAGAATTGTGTGTAATGGGTGCTCCATATATCACGTGATCTACCACGTCATAAATTGTATTCATAGGTAGTTAACAACACTTAATGCGTCTTTTGTCTCAGTAGGGACTTAATAAGGTTACTCGCTTGACGCGTGATCCGCCAGACGTTAAATAAAGATAAAAAAAAAAATAACAACACTTAATGTAATATTTATGCTTCTTGCACATCATTGTGCCTAAGGATAAGTCATCAGTCTGGAGATTGACGGAGGGGTCCAATTCTTCTAAATACCTGTTAGTCGTAGCTAGAGTTCTCCTTGCTCATATAGTTTCATAATTTGATTTATTCATCACCAACTCGGTTTCCGTCACACTCCCTATCAATGTATTAAATAAATAGGGAGTATGTTAGGCAAAGTGACACTTATGTGAATCTCTCTCAAAGTCGATTGAACTGATTGTCCTCCACCACGAGGAATCTATCTAGGTACTATACACCTCTTAAGAGTATTCTACTAATTCCAAATATAGACCGACTCCTAGATTTCGTCAAGAGTACAAGAGTTCGACAGTTCAAGATAAGATTCAATAATGTCTAAAGAGTTCCTAAGAATACAAGACCATAATCTTCCGAATCACGGTCAACCCAATTACTCATTATATATCCTTCTTCGTACAGAATAGAGTGGAGTAGAATAGAAAGTAAAGACAAGTACAGATCAGAATAGAACGATATAGAATGGAGTAGAGTAGGATAGAATAGAACAGAACAGATTAGGATAGAATGTAGCAGAATAGCACACATATCTTCGTACATACTTCTTATTGACTCAGAATAAGCCCTTGGTCCGTGACAGATTTTCCATGCGAACTTCTCAAATCTCCCTTCCAAACATGGCTCTCACATTACTACGGACAATAGAAGGAATGAAACAAAAAGGGAGTTGTGCATAGGAAATTTGCCATCCGTCTAGTCGCTAGTTGTAATATTTGCATGCCGAAATTATTGCCCTCGATACATCCGTCTTGTATACTCGCTTGCAAACTACTCAACTTAAACATCGTGATACTACATGTCAATTTAGGGTTGTGGCACCTGGACCATCAAGTTGAAGAAGGGCTCGGAAGTGAATCCTAAAAGCATAAGATTTAAAGGTAACGATGAAAGTCTGGGTGTGCTGCCCTCTAATCTACAACTGTTCTTGGCTCCTCAGGCCAACAACTGCTAAGCTAAACGTACAAGCCTAGTAAATAACAATAGATAAAAGGTAAACCTCCCTTGATGACAAGCAACTAGTAATCCTCCATATTACAATATGAAATGCCTGGGGCATATCCATCTATCTTTGTGGCTCTCAGAGACGGGACGTCACAAGGGTAATCTATTCGACGGAGCATCAGTGGTGGGATATCTTTAAATTCTTTGCTGCTTGAAAGCTGGGCAATGAAGTAGAAGGTGCTGGGTAGTTTGAACACTTTGACTGCAAAAGCTACAGATATCTGTGTTACTCTTGCCAATCGGAGGACGAAGGCTGAACATCTGTCAGTGGTGTCCTCTACGAAACTGGGAGTGAAATCTTCTCCTCGAGCCGAGATTCAGTCATGATAAAGGGTGAATTTGAGAGTTTTCGTCGAGTTGGCGATCGGGAGGAGTGGTGTTGGCACATTTTTGGTCGAATATCCGACCTGCAGAGAATTCACGACTGCACAACTCAACGAAATCAACCATCTACACCCCAGATACGAACCGCAGACAGGCAACAAACTATATGATGTTCGTATCATAAGAACTGACACCATCAAGATCTTAACTTATTCTCTCTCAAAAATCATCTCACCACCTACCTAATCAATCCCATACCTCCAAAAGCCAAATCGCCAACTAAGAAGCAAGAGGATGTCCTACCCTCCATTACTACCAGCCGCTGTGAAGGCGTCGTCGAAATACCGGCCTTAAATGCGTCCTCACCTCGGCCAAGGGCGCCAACAACTCGATCTGCGACGAATCGCCACCGACGAAATACGTACGACATTTCGCTGGCACACCAACTAGAGCGTTCGACAAAGGCAGGAGGAGTCGACATTCTACAGAGTTTCTGGGATGACAAGATCGGCTGAAGGACAGAGGGATGCGGTATGAAGGAACTAAAAGGGGATGCAAACTGAGGAGGCCTTGATGGGCGACTGGATGAGGCCTCCAATGAAGAAATCGACCCTGCATAAGATGAGGAGATGCTCAGATTAGCCAAAGCTGGGGCTGAATGGAGGAAAAAGTTATAGATGGCGAAGGTGTCAAGGGCTCGGGCGCGTGGTGGCCGAGGCTGAGGAGGAATTTGCGCTTCGGCGCGCCAAAAGGGGGTTGTCTGGACGGTTGGCCTTGACATGATTCAACATATGGGTGAAGTCCGAGGTGGGATGAGGTAGATGTACTTAATGATGGTTAACTTGATCCAGCCCGGCTCCACCCGTGCTTAAGCTCCAGGAGGAGTGCAACGGTAGTCACTTTACCTTGCACGTAAATGAACAAAACAAAACAATTTGGTGAGAACCCCCCGATCCTGTCTATTTCTATTCCTATCAATTTATTTAGTTTACCTTCAGGACGTGCAATGTACACTGCTCTGCCAGTGTGGATTCCGTCCTCTCCCCTTCCAGATCGTTTTCTTACATCCGAAATTGCTGCCTCGACTTCCCCAGCAAGTCGAAACTGTTTTATCCACCCTTTGCTTAGTATCCACTATGTGATTCTAGCCACATCTTCTGGCCTGCTCATTATGGCCTCAAAGACGGCAAAGACGAATTCTTCACCTTCCAGTGGTGACGGTGTAATCGCTCAGTATGCCCTGCACATCTGGGATAGCCAAGAAGAATCGCACCCGAATCGAAGTCAAAAGCAATCTCAAGCATATTTCTATTTGAAGACTTCTCAATCACGCAGCACTCACCATTATCTTCTGAGTCCTCAACCCCGATCTAACCACATATCATCTCGCCTCGCCGACCGATAAAGGCGTCACCCCAATTGCAAACAGGAGCTTGCCTCATTCATCGCCGGCCATCACTCACTACAAATTTACGACGCTACGTATACCCGCAAGGAGAAAATTAAGTCACAATATACAAAGTTGGGGTCTTGGTTTATGGGGGACTGATGCTCTAATGAGGTTATACATCTTGAGGAAAGACAGGCGGCTGAGATGTGGAGCGAGAGGGGGAATAGGTCTCTGAAGAGCATGCTGAGACCGATATTTTCGAAGGGCTTTCAACTATGGATCTTTTGTGGGCGTCAAGACTGAAATTTCGGCTAATTGGCCAGGAGGGCTTCTTCTGTCGATGGATCAACAGCACTCCCCAGCGCTCTGGACGGCACAAAAGAAGTTGGGCTAAGCTACTATACAGCGATCACGCTCTGTCAAGACTTTTCTGACATTTCAGCACGACCTTCAGGAAGGAATGGGAAGGAGGCTAGAAAGGCAGAGTGTGAATTTCTCGAGGTACCCACAAGTCTGCAGCGTCTAGCTGGCCGGCCTCTTCGAACGCATCAGAAGGATCACTATGTATTCGGATTTAGTCCTAATTTAGGTAATAGGAGAGCTACGCACCCAGTGGTTTTTGCGATTTTTCCGGCCGCCATACACCCGCAAATGGCCATCGTGTCGTTGGCTGGAGAGGGGAGATAATGAAGGGCAAAGGGCTCCTCTAACTGTATGAATGAATGAGTACTTGTGAGGGATGATACTGTTTGAGGGGAGCTGTATGGGAGGCACAGGAGGGGATATAGTACTGGTATAGGTATCCTTGGCCTGTAGGCAGAAAGGACCTGTATGTCCTACATAGTCATAGACTCAGACAGGACAATAAAAAAAATGAAACCATGGCTTCAAATGACCTGTCTTTAGTTCATCGGAGAAAGTCGCCTGTTCCATTTGCCCACTGCGGACACGCCAACTCCATGTGCTCGACGTTTTGCGACGGATATTCACATTGACAGCTTGGCTTTTTTACTCCGGGTACTTTTCCTCTGCACAGGTAAGAATTAAGTCCAAAATGCTCGCATCTTAGCTGAATGGCGGAACTGCTTTGGGCCCTGGTCAGGTTACGGTGGATTTTTAAGGGTGTATCTTTGAAGTTCATTTTGGTGCTGACTGTCTGTTCATCAGTAAATATATCAGCCGCTTTCCAATGTTCTGGATCGGCTGATGCTGGTCGGCCGGGGCACTGTTTCCTGTTCTGGCATATCCATGAATCCTTCTACTCCTGAAATGCCGATATCTTTCTAGCTTCTCTCTGCCTCTCCTCGTCCTCTTCCCTTCCGCAAGTTCTTGTCCATTCGGCGATATCTCTACTCTTGTTCAATGCATGCGGAGTTTCTCTTCCGTTTTTGGGCAGCTTTATCCTCCTACATGCCGATCGGATTCTCGCTTGAACTGGGAGTTTAGCTGATAGTCCGGCGTGCTGGACCCTCCTTTCTTTGAGGTATATCTCTATAGGGACACACACATATTTTAACCTCACTACTATACAAATTCTCTATATAACTTATCTTACCCTCTATCTATTCTCGTCACTGTGACTCCACTTTCTCCATAAACCTAACACTTAGTTGTATGATTGGTGCTAGCGCAGAAATGAAGTATAAGTATCTAAGTAGTTGCACTCTAGGATAGATTGTGTAACGTCTTATTAATATATTCCTACCCGTACTTCGTCCTCTCGTATTTCCAATCTGCTTGTTACTCCGTTCCAACGAGACCCACCCGTAGTACTCTATATTTTACTGCAAAATATCATCATCTTCCACTACACAATCGAACCAGCACATCTGTGAAACTCAAGTACAGCAGATCAATTTTTTTGTAGTAATTTAGTTACAAGAAGGACTGTCACAACTCATCGCAAATCCTTCTGTTTTGCGATTGTTATTATTAACTTATTTTATTGTCCTGTCTGAGTCTATGACTATGTAGGACATGCAGGTCCTCTCTGCCTACCGGCTAAGGATACCTATACCAGTACTATATCCCCTCCTGTGCCTCCCATACAGCTCCCCTCAAACAGTATCATCCCTCACAAGTACTCATTCATTCATACAGTTAGAGGAGCCCTTTGCCCTTCATTATCTCCCCTCTCCAGCCAACGACACGATGGCCATTTGCGGGTGTATGGCGGCCGGGAAAAATCGCAAAAACCACTGGGTGCGTAGCTCTCCTATTACCGAAATTAGGACTAAATCCGAATACATAGTGATCCTTCTGATGCGTTCGAAGAGGCCGGCCAGCTAGACGCTGCAGACTTGTGGGTACCTCGAGAAATTCACACTCTGCCTTTCTAGCCTCCTTCCCATTCCTTCCTGAAGGTCGTGCTGAAATGTCAGAAAAGTCTTGACAGAGCGTGATCGCTGTATAGTAGCTTAGCCCAACTTCTTTTGTGCCGTCCAGAGCGCTGGGGAGTGCTGTTGATCCATCGACAGAAGAAGCCCTCCTGGCCAATTAGCCGAAATCTCAGTCTTGACGCCCACAAAAGATCCATAGTTGAAAGCCCTTCGAAAATATCGGTCTCAGCATGCTCTTCAGAGACCTATTCCCCCTCTCGCTCCACATCTCAGCCGCCTGTCCTTCCTCAAGATGTATAACCTCATTAGAGCATCAGTCCCCCATAAACCAAGACCCCAACTTTGTATATTATGACTTAATTTCCTCCTTGCGGGTATACGTAGCGTCGTAAATTTGTAGTGAGTGATGGCCGGCGATGAATGAGGCAAGCTCCTGTTTGCAATTGGGGTGACGCCTTTATCGGTCGGCGAGGCGAGATGATATGTGGTTAGATCGGAGTTGAGGACTCAGAAGATAATGGTGAGTGCTGCGTGATTGAGAAGTCTTCAAATAGAAATATGCTTGAGATTGCTTTTGACTTCGATTCGGGTGCGATTCTTCTTGGCTATCCCAGATGTGCAGGGCATACTGAGCGATTACACCGTCACCACTGGAAGGTGAAGAATTCGTCTTTGCCGGCTTTGAGGGCAAGCTCGCCTAGTATACTAATCTCTACGTTCATGTGATGCTTACGTGTTGAGATAGTACCAGCAAATAACGGTCACGATACCGAAGGTGCGAACCCACGCCCTACGCTGCAACACGCACATCTACTGCTCACCACCCAACTCAATCGATGTTCCCAAGAATGAATCATGGTCTTCCAAGAAAATTACTTAGACCCTCCTTTTGATCTCGACGTCCCCCAAAGCTCCTTTTCAAATCAAAATCTCTTTTATGATGATGTTTCTGAAATCAAACCCCCGGCCCCATTCAACGGTCTTGTTATAATTACGAGGTTAGATGGATAAGTATTGTGGGAGGATAGTATATATATATAAAGAAGAATGTGGAATGAATATTCTGGTGGTGGGCGAATGTATTTAGACTATCTGAGGATAATATGGATATCTAAAGATGAACGCATTATCTACCTAAGAAGTAAATGGACCTGATAATATACATGTACGATCTAGCCTACAGCCGTGTCCATTGATTGTCTGATGTACTCATGTAACGCGTATCGACATTGTTTGATCCTTAAGCTCCTGATAATGAGCACTACTCACATTTGAGTCATGCATTAATATGAGCTTGTATAACTAAAGTCACGTTGTTTCATCACTGAGTCTTGTCTATGAAGCCCTTGCTTCCTTGCGCAGACTAGCATCACAACAGGTCCCTCCTCGAAGCCGCTCAATTAGCAGCCTCGAGAGCTCGTGAAACAGAAACTTTGTTTGGCTCATCAGCCCGACTTCTCGACGAACATTGTTCTTCTCACGCCCGCGCTATTTTACCAGAGCCTCAAGCTCAAGCCCTCCGCAGCTGCACCTCAGAACCAGCGACTATTGCTGCTAAGCACTTCAACGCATATATGCATGGTACCTCAACTATCGAGATATCTAGCCCTATGAAGACAGCGAAAGTAAACGTCTCCCAAAGCTACGCGGGTGCCGCCAAACGAGGCGCACAGAAGACCCCTCCCCTACAAAGAAGCTAAATGCTCACGTACGAACTGAAAACGCTAAACCAGACCACAGATTGTTCGTTCGCCTCCCATCCAACAGTTCTCTGCGCAACGCATCGGGCTATGCAATACAGACGCACTTAAAGTCTAAGCTTGGCAGCCAAAGTAAACTTCTATCAAATGTTGTGTTAACAAAGACAGGATTTGCTCTCCGCTCGAGCGCTGGTAATGCCGATGCCTTAAACGAAACACTGGAAACAGTTGATCTGTTTGAGACTGCTCCCATTGAGAAAGCCTCGCCCTGGACGTCCTACAGGATTAAGAATGTCCCTCGATTCTACGGGACAATAAACCAAAATTTGCAATACTGCCTCGAAACAGTCACGACCGAAGCCGTAACAGCTGCTGTAGCAACAGCAGCTAGTGCTACCCCCATCTCCGTACTCCCGTCCCAGGATAATGAGACAAGCCCAGACACAACCTGGATTGGTCGCTTTCCTCAAGAGCACAGCCGTCTTCCGCGTATTCTTTATCTCTTTGGGTGCCGCGCCGTCACCCGAATCCTTCCTAAACGCTCGTCGGCAGTACAGTGCAGGACGTGCTGGCTTTGGCACAACAGTCGCGCTTGTTCCTCTGCCCCAAGATGCCGCCTTTGTGGGTCCATCCAACACACAGAGAAGGACCACAATAACCTCTGCGCCGCACCGGCTGGACATACCTGCCATCCGCAATGTGTGCACTATAACGGCCCTTATCCAGCAGACGATCCAACTTGTGAGCTACGAACACAATCCTCTAATCCTCCAAAGACAAAATCACAGGTTGCCGCCATCCGGAATATCTTCTCTGAGGCGCGCATCCACCGCCAAGCAGAAGCTGGATGCGTTAAGCATTCTGCCGCCCCGCAGAGCTCCAGCACCTCTCACACAGCACAGCGCACTAGCTATCCTGAAGTTTCCCAAGTACCAGGACCATCAACACGATCTGCAACCGCATCCAAGCGGACTATTTTCTTAAACCCTTTTGAGATCTTGAAGATATCAGCCAGGGCGTCAGATGAGCAGATGGAACTTTGATAAGATAGAAGTCAACCTGGCAACCTTTCAACTTGCATTGTACTAACTCATTACGTACTAACTTTCCCTCATATCCGTGGGTATTGCAGTTACACCAAAGACGTTTATTTTTGATTTTTAATTTTTTTCCCTTATATATCATTTACCATAATTGTATTTTAGTCATCAGATACTCTCTAATTTTGTAGATCAGGTCTCATGTACCTAGGTTAGGGAGTCGTGGGCCTCCGACAACTGGGGCAGTAAGCTTTGGCGTCCTTTTTCCATTTGGATTTTAGATAAGACAGGCCTAGGCCTGATTTTATATAGACGTTAAATAGAAAACAAACAAACAAACAGCTCGCCACCAAGCTTCGGGCGCGGGAGCGCCCAGGTAAAAACTATTCATGGAAGCGATCGGGGTGGCGACACCATAAGCTCCTGGAATATAAGCGCTAGCCGCAAGGGGTCGGGTACCACTCAGCGTATATGCAACAGCATCGAGTGTACAGGTGTATCTCGAGTGTCCCTAAAGGAAACCAGTACGGTCGCCCCTGGATCAGCTATTCAGCGGCGCTCAACTACGGTACTGAGCTGCGATTATAGGGGCAATGATGTGACTGGCAGGCAGAGGATATACGTGAGCCGCAGGAACAGCGATGACCGCTCATGAACTGTGGATTCATAAGCGTTGGATTGGTGGTGTGATTACTATGGATAGTCAATCACGAGATGGAACTAAGACTATGACATGGGTCATATAGATGTATATAAGATAGCATATGTTCATGCTTCTGACAGTATCGAAATCTGTCGAACACACCCTCTACATACTCCAATCAGATATAACAAGTGACATGTAACTATGTTCCCATATGACTCATAACCTTTTTTTTTGCATCAGATTTGATTTGCGTATGCAGCTATCTAGCTATGACACAATATCAAAGAAAAGTACAGAATAGATGATTCAACGTAAAGGAAGAGCACTCATGCCTCGGATTTCATTTGCGAGTACCACTGCGAAGTTTTGGTAGCTTTTTCTTCACCCCAAGTCAACCCTCATCCGTGAATACCCACCCAGGGGAACGTCTCAAAAACCCTGGGTTATCCAGACATGCCTCTATCATCTTTCAACTTTTCTCCGCGCGAAATATGTTCTGAGGCGTCTCCTTCCCAAGTGGAGAAGGTGCTCAGGCTACTCAGACTATACTGGATAGCACCATCGGAAGGCGGACCACAACACCTTCCATCGTTGGCTTGTGTTTATAGTGTCAGCTGCACTCTTGCAAGCAAAGTATTGGTGCGCACAAAGCCTAGTTCGTAAAACTCTTGCCAAAATTCGGAATTTCACGCCCTTCGAGGTAATCTCCTTCCTTTGCATCATCTTGTAAACTTGTCCTGAACCCTCTCACGTCCATCCCAAAGATTCATAACCTTAACATTACGACTTGGCCTGAAACTCACTATTTCAACGATATCTAATTTTAAAACTCTTAGTTCAGTGCTTTTGTACGTTATCCAAATCATAAACCAGCCAAAATACGTGGATAGTTTTGACAATCAAATAGCATCAATTCAACAAGTCGTTGGGATTTTACCATTATCACATATTGAATTTGAGTTTCAGCCTCAATTTTAATCACAATGTACATCAAGTTTACTTCATTCGTTGCTTTTCTACATGCAACTTCAAATATGGCGGATGATTCTAAAAATTCTAGTATTATTCAATCAGATCCATTCAACCTCTTCGTGTCATCTGTGAAAGAAAAAATAGGTAACTCACTCTTGACTTCATGTCATGAGGGTGCTGCCACAGACGCGCTTTGCAACTCCTTGACTCCTTTGTCAAATATTTCGAGATCTTTGTATCGTTTAAACAACACCATGGCTAAAAATCTCGACGAAAAATTCCGTGACCTTGGTATTCTGACGGAAGTTCTACACGGAGTTAATTTCAAATTAACAATACCTATGAATCTTGTCTTTACAGAAAATTCTAGTGATGCTATACCACTATTTATGCCTTTAGACACTGGAACCCTCATAGGCTTTGATGCTAACGACAACATGTTTGTTCCGAGGAAATCTGGCGACGAAGAGACTCCACCGACACACAAATTCATTCCTGAATACCGATGGAATATGTGTGACACGAACATAGGTTATCACTATCGAACACTTGTATGGATTGCCGACACGAATTTATCTGTATCAAGTAACACTATTAATTGTGAGAAGATATGCGTGACTCGAAAGTTTATCACTCCCTAAGTGTTAATAAATAATATAAATTATGAAGCAGATGTACTCTGCTTTAGTGAAATTTCCTAGGTGGAAAGTTGAATAAAGAGTATTTTTTATCTATTTGATTTGATGATTTTGAATTGTTTGTTTGTATTATTTTACGTCTAATTAGAGTGAGCCTTAGCCCTTCGCTCTATACACCCAACCGGGTAAAGGATGCAATGATTTTGAATTGATTGAATTTAACACCGTGCCTGTCCACAGCTCGTGACTACTGTCACGTGCTGGACGGCCCTGAGGGTACTGGTAAGTATTGAATTGAATTGAATACATTACGTATCAGGCTTACGCCCTACACCCAATAGGCGTGATACGGGTCTGTGCTCCCTGGGGCCACACTACAACCTAGGTACATAGTTTGCTTCTCAGAAACTTTTTGTAGAAAACATAGATAATTAATTAAATTTCGAAAAAAAAAACGCCCTGCGCCTTTTCTCCTTCCTCGTGGCCCTTAGTCCTGTGAAAAATTTCCTCCGGCAGGACTTAATTCTTCCGGTTTGCGCTCTGCATCTCGTAACACTTAGTTACTGTTAAGAACTGGAGAAATTTAACCCCCTCCCTTTTCTGCCAGCATCTCCCGTCCACTCGGTGGTGGTTCATGCTTCTCTTCTCTCCAGTGCCGTAGAGCAATCCGACATTCGGCAAAATGTCAGGGACGTTTCTCTCTTCCGCAAACGCATTTGCAGTCTTCCCATTCGTGGCCAAACCTTTCATGGTAGTTCCTAAAATCACCATGTCCCGTCCTCGCTGCGACCAAGTGGTGATGCGCCCACCTCGGAAGTGCTAGCTCTGGTGGACGTTTTCGTTTCATTCGGAGGTCCAACTCCTCATAGCGGCTAGGTCTATGTTTTAGCCACCAGGATTCCACCGCTTCTTCACACCTTTGCCTGACAAACCGGTTGAGGGCTGCGAAGGTGTATTTAAGTCCATCCTTAATTGTTGAGGGAGCTGTAGTCGTTTCAGCCGGGAGTTTCCTGAGGGCTTCCTTCGCCAGTCTGTCTGCCTCCTCGTTCCCAGTGATCTCTGAGTGGGCTGGTATCCACCTGATTTCAACTGATCTGGCTCGTCGTACCAGTCTTGTGAGTGTGTCTACCAGCGCCTGAGAAGATTTCGTTCGACCGGTTTGAAGAGCTCTTGCGGCTATGGAGTTATCGAGGAGCACTTTTATCGGAGAGCTGCCCGCTTTTCCTATCGCTCCTTCGAGGGCTTTTTGGGCGCCAAAGATTTCGGCATCGTACACCTCCGCCCCTGGCAGAGGACCGGCATCACTCCTAATCATCTGGCCTCCTTTGTATAAGATGTATCCCCACGCCGATCTAGCTGGTCCATATGATGAGCCGTCTGAGTAAGCGCAAACTGTCTCATCCGACAGGCTTGCTATCCATTGCTTAGCGTGAGCTGCTTCTTGCTGCTTGTCACCGCCAGTGAGCTGTCTGATGGGCTCAGCTTTTGGGAAATACAGTTTGCCGGGGCCCTCGGCCATCGGCATATTTTTGGCGCTGATCTGAAGTCGCGTGAGGTACCTTTCTGAGCACTTGAATAGCCGGTTCCTCTGACCTATGCGGAGACCTAGGCGGCTTACCGTATCTTTTGGCTCCTCTGTAGACCTGAATGCTAAAGGATGCCACGCGTCCAGCCTTTGAATCCGTGCGGCAGCTAGAATGTTTCTCTGCTGTAAGATAATAGCAGACGGGGGAATACCCGACTCTCTGTGTAGCGCCGTTTTTGGTGTAGTTCGCCACACCGGTAGCGCAGCTCGAACTGCCTTCAAGATAGTGCTGTCGAGGAGATCAGTGTGCCAGCCTACTCCTGTGCCAACCATTTTGTCCCGCTGGGTTGTGATTCGGGTGAGACCTGGCCACCACGCTTCGGCTCCATATAGTGCCATACTTAGGACACAGGACTGCACTGCTTTAATCATCGGTCCCGGAGCTGCGCCATGCTGGACCGAATTTATCCGTAGTATAGACTGTGTTAAACGTTGCGCCTTCCCGCACCATTCCTGAACGTGTTGCTTGAAGTTGAGTTGAGAATCTAGCCATACTCCCAGCCATCTCACGTACGGGGACGGGGATATGCAGTGGCCTTGGATCTGGACAGCTAGACCTGTGGTGTTCAGCTTTTTCCTTGGCCCACCTCCAATTAACAGTAGTTCAGACTTTGCCGGGTCAAAGTCTATCTGGTTTTCGCTCGCTAATTGGACGAGTTTGTCGACTTCTTTCTGGGCTTCGGCCACTGCTTCAGACGCGGTGCTCCCTATGCTGAGTATAGCGATGTCGTCAGCGTACCCGAATTTTGTGCTCTTGTTTCCGTCTCGCATCAAGATTTCGATGTAGAATAAAAACAGAAGGGGTGATAGCGGCGACCCTTGTGGGACTCCGCACTCTGCAACTTTGTCCCGCGTGGTTCCATCACGGTGTCGCACCCTTATCCTTCGTTGGGTTAGAAATGATTCTATCCACAGGCAAAGTATCCTTGGCCATCCCTGATTCCGCAATCGATGGATCAGCCGTTTGTGCAGGACCGCGTCGAACGCTCCTTGTACGTCCAGAGTAACCATGGCCGTAACCTTTTTGTATCGCATTGCCGCCTCTGCATCGTGTATGACGCAGGAGACCAAGTCAACTGCTGAGCGACCAGGCAGTGCACCAAACAGCTGTTGAGGAACGACTCGGTGCTCGATTGCTAGCCAGGCCATTCTCTTGGCTACAAGTCGTTCCAAACCTTTCCCAAGACAGGATAGAAGAGAGATTGATCGCCAACCTTTAGCTGTTGCGAGGTCCCGTCCTGGCTTAGGGAGGAGGATGACCTCTGCAACTCGAAACATAGTGGGGAAATGTCCAAGCTGTAAACAAGCTTGAAAGAGGTTCTTCATTTGTTCGCCAATTTGCTCCCAGCACGCCTTAAGCAGCCGAACCGTGATTCTGTCCGCTCCTGGAGACTTGTCGCCTGTTCCAATGGTGCTCGATTTTACATCCTCTGTCGACAATATTGGGTTCCACGGAATAGTCTCTGGTTGTCCCGTCTCCCATGTGGAGAAATCGTGGGCTGCGTTGAATCTAGTCATCAAGATGTCCCTCAGGGTTTCTGCCCTCTCGAGTGGGTCTGATAACCATTTGTCCTCCGCGACCTTCAGAGGAGGAGGTTCTCGACATGGCTTGGGTTTAGCCCATTGCATTATCTTGAATACCTGGGTGTCCGTGATGGCATTCTCGATCTGTTTTCTCCAGTGTTCCCTTTTTGCCACTTTGACTGTAGCTCTAAACCTTTTCCGGGCCAGGGCTGCTTTTTCTGAGTCGTCTCTGGATTCAATGAACTCGAGGTGCTTTTTCTTGCACTCCTCATTCCACCATGGCGCTGATTTCCCGGCTATTCTCACTGGTTTCCGTCCCACTGCCTTGCGGGCATCCCCCAGAGCCTTCAGCAGGTTCGCTACTTGGCTTTCAATTTCCAACTCGTTGCGTATGGGGCCAGGCTTGGCCCAGGCTTTGACATACTGGGCGAATTTACCAACGTCTTGGTCACGGACTCGCAGATCCTGTGAGACAGCGTTGAGGTCTGCCATTTTTGTCACCTGAACAGATCCTGCGATAGTCATGTAATCCGATGTACAGTTGTATTTATTTGATACCGACGCCTCAGCGAAGGTGTTACTCCACACTAAGTCTAGCACGTTTCCATCTCGATGCGTGGGTACGCCGGCTGAGGTTATTAACTGCATGTCCCGCGCTAGTGCCCAGTCCATGATCTGGTCGCCGCTGCCATATTGCCTTGGTGCCTGGGGTTGCCAGTGTTTCGAGACCGCATTGAAGTCTCCCCCGACTACCGTGGGGCCTTGGGGCGTCCATTGGAGTAAGGGTTCTAAGGTACCGCTTGGCCCGGGTGCACGGTATACGTTTACAAAAGTCAGGCCAGATACTTGAACGAAGCAGTAGTCCAAAGTTTGTCTTGTGGGAGCCGTATGTATTTGTGAGGCTTCGAGACCTTTCCGGGTAAAGGTGATTGCTCTTGGGCGACCTCCTGTATCTCCGATGGGCTTGTGGCTGTGAAACCCAGGATGATTTTTCGTTTTATACTCCCCATCTTCTTGCAATGTCCATGGTTCTTGTACCATGACAACGTGCGCTCCTGCGTCCCACGCCTGTTGCAGCGTTATGTCCATATTAGGTCCGCCCTTTCCCACGTTCACTTGGTGAAATAGAAGGGTGCTATATTTTCGGTTGTGCTTGTGAGAATTTGGTGTATTACTCATTATCAACCATCGTTTCTTCTGGTATATTAATGACCTCGCGGGCCTTACCTTTTTCTTGAGATCTTAATATTGCGGCCTTAAAATCTCGATGTCCTCGCTCTCGAATAATTTGTTACGGCTTGAGTTTACAGATGATAGGTTTATGGTATCACGTGATGTGGAGTGTGGTTGAGTAAGCGTTGGTCCCGGAAGCGAGCTGGTAGAGTTTTCAGCCCAGCGAGGCTGCGGACCTCTTTCTCTCCTTGTCTTTTCTTTTAGTTATCGTGCGTAGCTTTAGGTCCAAATACAAAGCAATTACTCTTTTATATTTCGAGGGAGTCTTCTAGTGTCAACCTGAGGTCGGTCGTAATAAATTCGTAGCTCTGCCGGTGATCGTGATGTCACTTGGCCATGGTATCGCCTTGGACGGGCCATGAAGTCCAAGTGTGTTGACTCGTGTGGTCCAGCACAGTTTGAACATTTGGGAATGTCGGCTGTGCATTCTGCTGCTTCATGCGTGCCCGAGCATTTCACGCACCGCTGTCCTTTGACGCAGTTCCTTGTCGAGTGATAACCCCAGCAGCGTTGACATTGCTCGATGGGCCGTTTACGAGAGAATGGTATGGCTGGTCCACTCTCGTCGAACAGCCTGAACTTTAGGTTGGCTGGTGCCTGTTTGAAGTGTACAATCCAACTGGTGGAGTACTGAACCAGCTTTATGTCATTTGGGCGCGCCTGTATTGGCGCGACACCACACACTGACTGGCATTCGGTCTTCACAATTTCGCTGGTGACTCCTATTCTTCCGTCCAATGTCCGGATGTTGACCGGTACATGAGGGACCATGACAGAGGTCCAGTCTGAGGCAGGCTCAATTGTTATGTCCTCCTTTTGGAGAGAAGCGCCAACACTCAGGATTGTTTCTCTGAGTGCGTCTGATGCACACTCAATTGCTAGGCCAGACCTAACTTGTGTCATTGCTATGATGGCTGAGGGTGTGACCCCAGCTTTTTCAGTTACAATCTTCTTTATTGTGACAGGTGACAACTTCCGCCACTGGTGTCCTTGACCTAATCGGAGGAACAGTCTTTAGTCTTCTTTGGGTGGTTCTTGTTTTTTCGGCTTTGTATGCACAACAGGTCTATGTTTGACCAGATTAACTGGCGGGTCCGGGAGCTTGGCCGCCTTCCGCGCTACAGTGACCCACGGGGAAGCATTTTCGCGTGGCTTTGGAGGAAGTTCGTGGCGGGGTTTCGGGTGCTGGTTTCTTGCCTATGTTAATTTTGACATTGGTGTTGCCTATCGCAAATGCTGTCACAATAGGTGAAATGTTTTCTATAAGTGGCGCAACTAGGGTCGCGCCTTCAGTTCCCACCTTTGATTTTGCCCAAGCGTCAATAGTATGCAAGAAATCTTGAGCTACGCTCATTCGCTGCTTTCGTTCGCGTTCTGATTGCTCCATTGCAGCAGCAATCCCAAGAAGGCTCAGGTGAAGGTGGTCGCCTGGGTCGATCGACGCCGAGGACGACGGCTGGTTAAACGCAGCCATGATGCTGCTTGATTCTGCGCGTAATGCGATGGTTTGGAAGGTTTGATGAACGATGTTATGTGTGATTATATAAATTGAGAAGTATATAAATTGAAAAGTTCGGTACTGGTAAGTAGTTGAGTCCGTTATCGCTCGGGACTCACGATATCAGATTCACAGGGTGATCAATATCGAAGTCTAAGATAAGCAGAAGGTTGTCTAGCCTTTCCTCTAAGGACGACCATGCTCTATATACATTCTACGCTATTGCCCTGAGTGGCGATCTGGTCTTACCTAACTAGTGGTAAGGCGACGCTCGTACCTCGTCTCCAGCACCCGATTATCTTCACCTTCAGGATCCACAGCCCAGTCCCTACAGAACTACCCGACGCTCTAGCGCTCACTACGACACCTAGTCTGGGAAGGGGTCCTACGTGTAGCGAAGTGGCTTTTCTTTCTGAGTTTTACACAAAGACCTGCCCTAGACATCCTAGAGGAGGAAGAAATAGGTCTTAAACTCTGCCTCAACTTTGAGCCTTGTATTATGGATGGATGGTGCGGTATTTCTGAATGGATCTATTAGTAGCATCTCGAGAGTGGTAGTAATACATCAAAGAAGTAAAGAGCCTTGGGGACTGGCCGTAAAAGTGCAGGTGCTGTGCTACACGCAATCATGTAATTAGAGAATTGCCCTACAAACCTGGTTAGGAAGTAGCAAGGGCGAAGCCATCAGGGCAGTAAGCACTGGCGTCCATGCCTCTAGTTAGTTTAGTGAGTAGTAGGGACCTAAGTCAAGCTTGGCGCCCCGACGGACGAAAAATAGAAAACAAACAAACTAGAACACCTAGAAATAACAAAAGAGTCCGACCAGCTGTCCGCCACGACCTGGTCTGGTCTAACGCTGGTGCCCTTGCAAGTATTTCGATAGAGCTTGACTCGATATCGGATCACAGAACTCTTGCGGGAGACGTTCCGCGTCCAAACTCGAAAGCCAGAGCTGTAATCAAAACTGGTCAACCGTTCCGAGTGACAGACGACGCCCTCGAAGACTTTGCCAAGGTACTTGGTAGATGGGCTCATGGAATAGAACTACAGCCAATGGACTCAATAAGCGCGGTAGACAATCTCGCTGATAAGCTGGTCCAAACCATTAGCGATGCAATTAGGGCTACCGGAAGACGCAGGAGTGCGAAGAAGGGTAGGACGGCACCTTGGTGGACGATAGAGTGCGCACAAGCCAAACGCGAATACAGGATATTCAGGGACGAAGAGAGCAGAAAGGATTTCCGTCGCATAGTCAGAAGTGCGAAACGCCAGTACTGGCGGCGGAAGTTCTCCGAAGCCACAACTGACGTCGACATTTATCGGATGGCACGTTGGGCAAAGCCGCAATCTACATCTGCTACTCCACCACTCCAAACTCCGGATGGTTTTGTTTCGGATCCAGGAAAGCGTGCACTTCTATTGCGCGATCTTCTTCTCGGTCGGTTCACCAGCCAAAACGACGTGGACATCAAACACCTCGAGCCAGGACGCGGAAACCTTCCATGGGTCTCAAGCGTCACTGATGAAGAAGCCAAGTGGGTCACAACGGCCTGCCAGAATAAAGCCCCTGGAGCAGACGCAATTTCTGTTCGTCTTCTTAGGACAGCCTGGCCGTCAATTGGACAAGCAGTGAGAGTACTCTTTGAGGGCTTACTTCGACTTAACCACTTCCCGAAGGCATTCAAGCTAGCGGAAGTAATTCTTCTCCCCAAACCTGGCCGTAATCTCAGTACAGCTAAAGGATGGAGGCCCATCGCACTGCTATCCTCTCTCGGCAAAGGTCTTGAGAGACTAGTCGCAAGGCGCATGGCCTACACCGCCATCTCGTACAAGGCCGTGCCGCAGCAGCTTTTTGGAGCACTCTCCGGCAGATCAGCTAATGACCTTGTCTCATGCATTATCCACGATGTGAAGCATGCAATGAAGAGGCAGAAGAAAGCAGTCCTTGTCACTCTGGACGTACAGGGTGCATTCGACGCTGTACTCCACGGACGACTGCTGCAAAGGATGAATAAAGTTGGGTAGCCGAAACCAGCCATCACTTGGATAAAGTCTTTCCTGAAAGAACGATCTGCCCGTGTCAGACACGAGGACGGAGTAACAGACCCAATTCACCTAGAGTGCGGGCTGCCACAAGGATCGCCTTTATCCCCAATTCTCTTCCTCCTTTACATGGCCGAAGTCGTGGGGGGCAGTAGTTGGAGATTCGGCTATACAGATGATGTTGCTATCCTCGGCATAGGTTCAACTCCGAACGAAGCCGCAGCAGCTGTCTAGAGAGAAGTCAATGCAGTCCTAGGGTGGGCTGCTGATAATGCCGTCTCTTTCGACCCAGATAAGGCCGAAGTAGTCTACTTCGTCGGCCCCAGATCCAGGGCTCACGATCTTCCGGCTATAAGGGTAGGCACTCGCGATGTACAAGCATCCGACGATATCCGATGGCTCGGAGTACACCTTGATCGCGGTCTGACCTTCGAAAGCCACGTCGCAAAGTGGACCAGTAAAGCAATGCGGCTAGTGCAACACTCCCGACGGCTCACTCAGTGCACCCAGGGACCAAGGCCCGACCTACTAACCACAGTGATCCGCACGGTAGTCCTGCCAATCGCGATGCACGCAGCGGAATCCTGGTACCCGGGGCCAACTAGGGAAACCTATCGGGGTGTCGCGCGAAATTCATGTAAGAGACAGTGCAAAGTTATTGACCAAACTTCTGCCTTCGGAATCCGCATGGCTCTACCAACCTGGCGCACGATGCCTATTGCAGCCCTGAGAAGAGACTGGTATTCCGCCAGCACACATTCTGCTCGAGGAACGCAGGCTCAAGACTACAGCACGAATCCGAAGACTAGATGAGTACCATCCGCTTCGACTTCGGGCCACGGAAAGCACAGACAGCGCTCGCCACCGACTTGGACTAAAGACATGCAACAAAACCAGACTTGGTCTGGACAGAGTTCATGATTCGAGGGTCCAGAGGATGTTTCGACTTCTGCCAGAGGCTGAACTACCTCCACCGCTCCGACCTCCGGTCCCCCTCAGCCAATTCCCTGCTGGACAAGCAAGAAAGAGGCTGCCAAGTTTATAAGAGAGTGGCTGCCTACACTCCCACCCGACTGTCTCTGCGTGTACAGTGATGGTTCTGGGGCGTCCACCGACAAAGTGTCATGGGCCTTTGTGACCTTTATAAGTGGCACAGGTACGACAATTGAGCAAAGCGGCTCAGGCAAAATTACCAATGCGGAGGTCTGCGACGCAGAGGTCCATGGAGCTTTGGCTGCTATAGAAGCAATTACTGCCAGCAATCGAGATCGAGGGCGCAGCACTATCTACATCCTTCTCGACAATTCTGCGGCTGTTCAGGCTTTACTGACGGGAACAACGGGCTCATCATCCTGGCGTATCCAAAAGTTCGTGAAACTGGCCGCGGGATCAGCCGCACCTGTAAAAATAGGATGGATCCCAGGCCACGAAGGGCTAGCAGGAAATGAAATCGCCGATGAACTCGCCCGAAGAGAGCTTAACTCGCCGGACAACTCTAGGACGACACATGGTGTGATGACCCTCGCCTCATCAGGACGGAAAGCCCGTGAAGTGGCCAGGCTGATGTTGACGGACTGGTGGCACTCAAATCGCCCCAAACAATACGCCAACCTTGAACTCGAGATGCGGCGCGAGAAACCGCCAGAACTAGCGCTACCTAGAGCGGTCTTCGCACGCTTGATCGCTGCCCGAACCGGACATGGAGACTTTGCGGCATATCATCGTCGCTTCAATCACGCTGACGCTACACTTAACTGCGAGTGTGGGAGGGAAAAATCAATTGGTCACCTTGTACAGTGTCGAAAAGCACTGGCAATATGGCGGCTGAAAAGCGGAAAGCGTAGGGCGCCGGCTCTGGAGACAATGCTTGGATCAAGGGGATGGCAGCTGTTCAAGGACTACGTCCAGGAGAGTGGAATATACGCGGAGGCTAGTCGGGGGATGACAGGGATACCTGTGACTATGAGGTGATAGATCAAAGTCCTAGGTGGTTTTGCATGGACAGAGAGATTGGAATCGAGGCTCAGGCGTGTGGTGGTTGAGGCGGAACAGAGGAAGGGAGATTGTTGAAGTTTTTCTTTTGTAATGCGGGATTTTGCGTGAAAGTTTTTGTTTTGTTTTCAACTCTGGGCTTCTGAATTCGTCATGATTCAACACATAGATGTTGTGCTCAGCTAAGGTAGCCCTGGCAGGTAGCGCATGGAGGGTGAGTGTGTCATCAAGGTACCTCAGGCATGGACAACTCACATGACATGTTTGGCGCATTTGTTCAGGCAAGGCACACTGCATGAGTAAGCATGATGGGCATATGATTCGCTGGTAAGCGAGTCCATGGGGTATAAAAGGGGAGTATTTCCCACTGTAAATTAGAATACATATCCATAGAGTCATCTACAATTCACTCTCGATAAAACATCATATCTTAGCCGTCAAACGCAAGTGTACGTTCCCCATCTCATATACCAAGTAAAACAATAGATGCATTTGGGCATGGTTCCGGTCATTTAGGTGGGACGAGGCATTTGTACTGCACGGTATTTAACCTGATCCGGCCTAACCCCACTCGTGCTTAAGCTCCAGTAGGAGTGCGACGGTAGTTACTTCACCTAGCACGTTAATGAACAAAAAACGCACAATTCGAGAAATTCGAAAATTCATTTTTTCCCATTTTCCTCCCCTTAAATCACCCTCCGAACTTCGAAACATCAATTTCTCGTGGTACCACGCCACTCAGCCTTGAAATGGCACCGGTACCCCCAAAATCCGCGAAACCCGCGAAAATTGTGTTAACCACTAAAGTAGTAAAGCACAACCACCAGACGCGTCTGGAATCATAGAAGCAAATGCTGAACAAAGCAAAAAGCATTGCAATGCAAAAAGCGACAACAAAGGGACTGACGCAGAACGACATCGATCTCGAAGGGATGGAAGCCGACATAATCGCGCAGATGGAAGAAAGCGGCAAAATCGACATTGAGATGGAGGATGCCACTCCCATAATTGATGCTTGGATCAGAAAGGGCCTAAAGGACTCGCGTTGGGCAACTGCAGGAGCAGAGAGCTCCCAGAACGCGTCAACAGCACCAACAATTGCCATCGAGAAAGTAGTCTCGGCGAAAGCAATGCCAGAATCCGCACGCGTTGCGGCACGAAAAATTGCGGTTCCGATAGCAAAGCGGACACTAACCGCGAGCACACCGAGGGGAACGGAAGTCCCGAACTATACAGTGGCATCAAATGCCTCAAGACCTCAGCCACCCCCGGCCTCGATTCCAGGGACGGCTGAGTGCCACAACCACTCTTCTGATGGTGCTCCCACCGGCACCACGCCAATTCACCCGCCGGAAATAGAGGCTTTACTCGAAGCCGAAAGAAAGCGGGCTGCAAACACCTCAGCCAGGCCCGAGATAGGGTCAACGGTGTTAAAAACATTGGAAAGTGTTATCCTGTCCATGAAAACGACAGATAACAAAGAATACTTGGACGCGATGAACGTGTGTCTGAGGGGCGCCCTCGCCCACTTCCTGCGCACTGGAACCACACTAGTGCCGACAAGCCTTCCCCCCCGCCCCATCTGCCAGCAGGCCAGCAATAGCGGGCCCTCACCACCATCGACCACCAGGACAGCAAATCCTGCCGTCGCGGTGCCCCAGGTTACTTCAACCTGGGCAACGATAGCCCGGAAAGGGCTACCCAAATAGCCAACGACAGTGATGACAAGTCATGCCCCGAAAATGCCGACTCCGCCGACCAGGAAATCGGCCAAGACGCCCCCTTCGTCCACGCCGGACAACCGACTGTTCCTCCGGCTAAATTCTAAACACCAGTGGCGAAATCTTTCACCAGCTGGCATCAGAGAAGCCGTGGCACAGCTCACCAACGCGACCCAAGCAGCAATTGAACACGTATACCGTGTCCCAACAGGTTTCGCGCTCCGAGCGAAGGACCAGGAATCTCGCCAGCTCCTATTGGACGTGGCGGAATCTTTCCTCCCCATCGGGAGAAGACTAGAGGAGGCCTCCAACCTTGTGGCGCTCCAGATCTCGACGGTCCCCGTCGCCATCCACACTCTTCTTGGAAGGGTACAAGTGACAGAAGAGATGATGATCGAGGAGATCTCGAGAGTTACAAAGGCCATTCCAGCCAAGGTACGGCCCCACGGGAAGACCCGGCTGGACGCGCCATAAAAATCATGGCTGGCTCATTTCAAGAAGGGAGCGGCACCAAGACAAGGGTTCCGCCTATTCGACGACTCGGGCGTCGCGGTCCCACACAAACCGCGACAGACTGTGCAGCAATGCAAACGCTGCCTGCAGTTCCACGGGACGCGCGGTTGCTCTCGCGCCCGAGCTTGCTGGAACTGCTCCTCAACGATGCACTCGACAGACAAGTGTCGTGCACACACCAAGTGCCGCAACTGCGGAGGACCGCACAGGTCCGACAGTCGAGTCTGTCTGGCGCGCCCCACCAAGTCCGGACCGGTAAGCAGAGAGCAACTGGCCAATATTCGCATCGCGAGCCAACGCGAGCTAGCGGCTGTTGTGAGAGCTAAAGCTGCAGCCCGTCGCGCAGAGGCAGCAGTTCTAGCGGCTGCTAGGCAAACGCAAGACTCACCAACAGTGGTGAAATCGAACAACAGTTTCGAAGTTCTGATGACCGACGTCGCCCCCGACGCCACGCCCATAGGAACGACGAATCCTGTTGAGTCTTCCTGAAGGGCTCCTCACGGGTCTCTTCTAGCCTCTCACCTACGATAAGTTTTATGTCGATCAACGTAGGTAGGGGAGGCTCATCACACGACATCGCGCTTTCCCGAGCTTGCGAGCTAGGCGTAGATGTGGTGCTAATACAAGAGCCTTTGTGGAACAAAGCCACAAAGGAAACGAAGTCACACCCTGGATACGACTGCCATACACCACATGGCGGCGTAAATATTCGACCCAGGGCGGTGACTTACACACTAATAAACAGGAGAAACCTTTCGGCAACTCAAATTTTTCCCTGCAATCCCCCAACGGCGGAGTACTGCTGGGTTGTGGTAAACGGAGTCACGTTTCTCAACGTGTACAAAGACCCAAGCGACCCGACAGCAATCCAACCCCTCCTCAGCTGGGACCCACCATCCCGATCCGTCGCGGCTGGTGACTTCAACGCGGTGCACTGCGCGTGGCAACCAGATGCTGCCCGCCCACGCGGATAAGGAATCGAAATTGAGAGATGGGCGGAACGTCATAATCTCACTTGTCTGATTGTGGGCGAGCCAACGTATCGGGCGGGAAACACGCTGGATCTTGCTTGGACCAATGTCAACGGGGCCCAAGCATGGGTGGATCGCAGCGAGTGCGTCACCAGCGACCATCTTCCCATTCGAGGACAAGTTCCCACCGGATTCGGAAAAAAGGGACCAGGAGCCATCGCCGGTCAGGGTAACGCGCGGCAACCTGCCGAGGTTCGCCCTCGCCGTCACGCAGTTCACGCACCCGCCACCAATCTTGGACACGGTTTGCCAGGTGGATGAATACGCCAACGATCTCTGTTCCGGCCTTACTAACGCTATCAAAGCAGCAGGAACACGAAAGAACAAAAGACGTGGCAAATGTGCACCTTGGTGGACACCGGAATGCAAGCTGGCTCGCACGGAGTATCGTGCAGCAGTGACTCCGGAAAAACGATGGGTGCATGCGAAGAAGCTGCGTTCAACCCTCAGAGCGGCAAGGAAAGAGCACCAGACGCGTCAAGTCGAAGCGATCACAACACCGACCGAAGTGTTCAAGCTGATGCGCTCGGCTGAACCAAGGCATGCAAGCAGCCCCCCCTCCACTCAACCACGAAGGGAAGCTGTACTCCGATCCGGCTGAGCGGGCAGAGATACTCCGAGATGCTCTTCTGGCACGGCACCAAGCGACGGACGACCTACCGCCACTCGATGCGCCGAGCACTAACCGAATCCCCTGGAACGACCATGTCTCAGACGAGGAGATTCGCATGTGCACTATTGGCTGCGCCAACACAGCGCCTGGAGCAGACGGGATCTCGGTGGAGCTTCTGCGAACCTGTTGGAAGACGATTGGACCATTTGTCGGCACTCTCTTCCGCGCCTGCATCAGACTCGGCACCCACCCATCCTGCTTCAAGCTGGCTGAAGTGGTGCTCCTTCGCAAGACGAACCGAGATCCAGCGACTGTTAAGGGCTGGAGACCGATCGCACTTCTGTCATGTTTGGGTAAGGGATTGGAACGACTCTTGGCGAAGCGGATGACCTATCTCGCGGTTACGCTCGACGTTGTCGGATACCAACAATTCGGCGCGCTCCCCAAAAGATCTGAAAACGACCTCATCAACTGCGTAGTCCACGACATCGAAGAGGCAAGCACCCAGGGATGGGCGGCCACATTCACAACTCTAGACGTCCAAGGAGCGTTCGATGCAGTACTCCACAACCGTTTGGTGAGGAGGATGCGAGATCAGGGATGGCCGGACTCAATTCTCCGATGGACGGCGTCTTTTCTTGCACATCGAAAGGTACAAGTCCGATACTCCGGAGGGGTAACCGGGCAGAGAGAGCTGGTTTGTGGGGTTCCGCAGGGATCACCAATATCGCCACTTCTCTTCCTTCTATACATGGCAGAGCCTATGCGAAGCGGCAACCCAGGAATGAGGTTTAGCTACGCAGACGATGTCGGGATCCTAGGGTTCGGGCGCAACATTGCTGAGTCGGCCGCTTCTGTACAGAAGGAAGTCGATCACCTTCTGGAGTGGGCAAGTAACAATGCAGTCTCCTTCGATACTAACAAGTCGGAGATAGTCCAGTTTCCCGGACAGAAACGTGAGGATCCAGTGGGCATTCGTATGAACGGCGTGGTTATCGAGCCAGCAGACCAAATACGCTGGCTTGGAGTACACCTAGACCCGCGGCTGGACTTCAAACATCACGTCACGACGTGGTGTGGCAAAGCTCTGAAGGTGGCCCAGCAAATGCGCCGCTTCAACTCTGCGTATCGTGGAGCTGCCCCTGCAGCACTGGTTCGAGCAGTGGACACGTGCATTGCCCCCATAGCAACCTTCGGAGTAGATGTTTGGTGGCCCGGCCTCAAACGTGCGACCAAAAGGGGTATCATCACACCTCGAACCAGCATTTTCTGCGAGATGATTGACAAGGCAATCTTGACGGGACTGCGCGCTGCCCTCCCGGTAATGAGAACTACACCGAATCTTGTTCTCCACCGAGAAGGAGGTATTCCAACAGGGAAGATCATTCTGGAAGGGAACCGACTACAGCTTTCGGCTCGGCTCCACTCACTGGATAACCGCCACCCGCTCCGGACTCGTGCCGCCGTGTGTCCAAACGTTGGAACACGGAAGTACAAGAAGTCTGCTCGGGTACCCAAGAATCCGGGGATCCAGATGTCACGAGTACAGCGGGCCTACCGTCAACTCCCGGACGCGGAAGACGCCGAGCCTCTGCCGCCACCATGCTATCTATCGAACTTCGGTCCAAGGACAGAAGAGGAGGACAAGGTAACTCGGTTCCTTAGAGGTGTATTGCCATCGGATATCTGTGCCTACCCGGATGGATCGTTGGAGGGGCATCGTCGCTCAGCATGGGGGTTCGTCTTGAAGAGGGATGGAAAAACTCTGTTAAAGGGATGTGGTATCAAGCATGGTGGTGAAGTGCTCGATGCGGAAATACTAGGGGCGAGGAAGGCCCTGGAAGCTGCGCTAGGATTGTTGGAGAGAGAGAACGGGAGAAGTAACGGCAGGCAGTGGATCAACGTCTTGACGGATAGTCAGTCTGCAGTGAAGGCACTGCTGACGGAAACCGCCACAACAAGTCTCGACAATGTACGCCAATTTAGAGCGCTATCAGAAAAGGCTCGAGTCTCGGTTCAATGGATACCAGCCCACTCTGGGATATAGGGAAACGAAGAGGCTGATAGAGTTGCACGCTCCGGCCTCCGACAACTGCCAAGTGAAGAGAGCCAGCCTGGCTCCGTCACTTTGGCGTACGTTCGTCGTCTGATGAACCAGAAACGTCAAGCTCTTCTCGAGGAATGGTGGGAGGAAGCATGTCCACCTAGGTATCGTAATCTGGGTCTTCTCATGCGACGACGCAAGCCACAGGAGCAGGCACTTTCTCGGCGGTAACTCCGTGAACTGATCTCATCCCGAACGGGACACGGAAACTTCGCTGCATGTCACCGTCGTTTCAACAACTTCACCGCTTCCATGGAGTGTGCGTGTGGAGAGGAGACATCACCTCTCCACTTCATTCACTGTCGACTGCACGAACGTCAGACGCGTCGACTCCGAGGGACAATTTCTCATCACGACTTTGTCCAAAAGCTCCTCGGGCTTAAGTGCCTTGAGGATTTTACAAATTTTGCGCAGGAAACCGGCTGCTTCGGCGACTCACCTGCAAGTCCGTCACCAGCTCTCAGCGGAGACAACATTAACTAGGTCATAGCACGAAGCATGACAGGAAGGAAAACGAGACGAGGAGTGTCGCTTTCCTACCTCAAATTGGAGTATTGGATTTGGAATTTTGGTTATGGGAGTCTGTGGGAGCATTTATATTCTTTCTTATAACTAGCTATTGGTTGTGTAGTGGGTCACGCAGTGAGACCGAGTCGGGCATGTGGGAAGCATGATCTTGGCCGTGTACACCGGTCCTTGACTCCTAGGAGATATAGAGCAAAGCTCAGGACCTAATATTTATAAAAAAAAAAAAAAACAAACAGCTGTCCGCCAGGAGGATGACGGCTCAAAATCTATCAGTGGTGTCTTATACGAACATGGGAGTGAAATATTCTCCTAGAGCCGAGATTCAGTCATGACAAAGGGTGAATTTGAGAGTTTTCGTCGAGTTGGCGATCGGGAGGAGTGGTGTTGGCACATTTTTGGTCGAATATCCGACCTGCAGAGAATTCACGACTGCACAACTCAACGAAATCAACCATCTACACCCCAGATACGAACCGCAGACAGGCAACAAACTATCTGATGTTCGTATCATAAGAACCGACACCATCAAGATCTTAACTTATTCTCTCTCAAAAATCATCTCACCACCTACCTAATCAATCCCATACCTCCAAAAGCCAAATCGCCAACTAAGAAGCAAGAGGATGTCCTACCCTCCGTTACTACCAGCCGCTGTGAAGGCGTCGTCGAAATACCGGCCTTAAATGCGTCCTCACCTCGGCCAAGGGCGCCAACAACTCGATCTGCGACGAATCGCCACCGACGAAATACGTACGACATTTCGCTGGCACACCAACTAGAGCGTTCGACAAAGGCAGGAGGAGTGGACATTCTACAGAGTTTCTGGGATGACAAGATCGGCTGAAGGACAGAGGGATGCGGTATGAAGGAACTAAAAGGGGATGCAAACTGAGGAGGCCTTGATGGGCGACTGGATGAGGCCTCCAATGAAGAAATCGACCCTGCATAAGATGAGGAGATGCTCAGATTAGCCAAAGCTGGGGCTGAATGGAGGAAAAAGTTATAGATGGCGAAGGTGTCAAGGGCTAGGGCGCGTGGTGGCCGAGGCTAAGGAGGAATTTGCGCTTCGGCGCGCCAAAAGGGGGTTCTCTGGACGGTTGGGCTTGACATGATTCAATAAATGAGTGAAGTCTGAGGTGGTCTGGGGGGTTTTTTTTTTGCATCAGATTTTAATTGCGTATGCAGCTATCTAGCTATGACACAATATCAGAGAATTGTATGATAGATGACACAATTTACAAGAAGAGCACTCATGCCTCAGATTTCATTTGCAAGTACCACCGCGAAGTTATGGCGGCTTTTTCTTCACCCCAAGTCAACCCTCATCCGTGAATACCCACCCAGGGTAACGTCTGAAAACCCTGAGTTATCTAGACATGCTTCCGTCATCCATTAACTTTTCTCCGCGCGAAATGTGATCTGAGATGTCTCCTTCCCAAGTGGAGTAGGTGCCCAGGCTACTCAAACCATACCAGAGAACACCACTAGGAGGCGGACCATAACACCTTCCATCGTCGGCTTGTGTTTATAGTGTAAACTGCACTCTCGCAAGCGAAGTCTTGGCGCGCACAAAGCCCAATTCGTAAAACTCCTTGCCAAAATTCAGAATTTCACGTCCGTCGAGGTTATATCCTTCCTTCGCATCATCATGTCGACTTATCCTGATTCCTCTCACGTCCATCCCAAATAACTGTCTCCCAGATTTGTGCGCCACGCTTTGCTTCCTCCGTCGGGTATAAATATCGGCGTCGGCGTGTATTTGGCGGTCAACTGAGGCCAGAGAAGGTCGAAGAGTGGTGTGGTCATCGGGATGAGGATGTACTTGGTCGTACTTGTAGACTTGATGAGACGAAGATAGGAGTCAGACTCGTTGGGAGCGAAATAATGACATGGAGGACTAATTTGGATTTTTGCTTCGTGGGCCAACTTCTTTGATATTGCGAAATTTGACTGAACTTGGCTCTGGGAGAATATTTCACTCCCAGGTTATTAATTCATTTTATTGTCCTGTCTGAGTCTATGACTATGTAGGACATGCAGGTCCTCTCTGCCTACAGGCCAAGGATACCTATGCCAGTAGTATATCCCCTCCCATGCCTCCCATATAGCTCCCCTCAAAGAGTACCGCCCCTTACAAGTCTTCATTCGATCATACACTTAGAGGAGCCCTTTGCCCTTCATTATCTACCCTCTCCAGCCAACGAAACGATGGCCATTAGCGGGTGTATGGCAGCCGGGAAAAATCGCAAAAAACCACTGGGTGCGGGGCTCTTCTAATACCGACATTAGGAATAAATCCGAAGACATATTGCCCCTTCTGAAGCGTTCGAAGAGGCCGGCCAGCTGGGCGCTGCAGACCTGTGGGTACCTCGGAGAATTCACTCTCTGCCTTTCTAGCCTCCTTCCAACTCCTTCCCGAAGGTCGTGCTGAAATGTCAGAAAAGTCTTGACAGAGCGTGATTGCTGTATAGTAGCTTAGTCCAACTTCTTTTGTGCCGTCCAGGGCGCTGTTCAGTCCCAGATTCGTAGAGGACACCGCGTACAGGTGTTCAATCTTGCCCTCCCCTTTGATACATTATTACGCGCACCATTCGTATTTCCGGGAGCGCTGCCCTGTCACAGCTCAATCTCGACCACAGAGAGGTCGTAGTGACCAATCCTAATGCCAGCAGATTCCGCCACACTGGGTCAGGATTCCAAATTGTTCGTCAAAATTTTCGGTGTTTTAATTCAACCGGGCGGATCATCAGCTTCTGCGTGATCCCAATAGCCCAAACTGCTCTAATTAGCAGGGCTCATCAGTAACTTTGAGCGCAGATCGGAATAGATGTTGTATTAGAAACTATTTGTAATAGCCTCAGTAGATAGGGAGTTCTCGGGGGCTCGTTTTAGTCTGCCGACGGTGGCCCGGCACTCGTATTTAAATTAATAGCTGCGCGCACCCGTTCGAGACCGTAAGCCGTCCTAGTACTTTTATCTCATCCTTCAGACTGATTTTCACTTCCCATTCGTCTCATTGAAAGCGCGACTCCACCTCTGATGCTTGTATGATCACAAGATTGGATAGTTAATGGCATTGCTCAAGATTACGGTTATCAAGGAAGAAAACAACCCTGAAACTTACCCAAGTCTCTGCTATGAAAGCGTCAATGAACCGCAGTATCACTAGAGTAATATACGGATTGTTAAGCGTACGGAGTGAAGTAAGAAGACGAAGCGCTGAAATGAGGTGAATTTTGGATTCATAGGGCATGAGAAATTAAAAGAATTCTAAAAGTTTGTTTCACCAGCTGTCAGTTTTTTGACTGAAAGATCATAGCACTTCGATGCAAAGACAAGGCTTTAAATTATTGGCGCTCTGGCTCAAGGAATTTCTATAACCATTCGGTGGTTTAGCATGAGAAATCTGGATTTAGGTTATTTGAAATTTTTGGTGATGAATTTCTCGCTATACTAGATTTAGGGAGATGACTAGGCGTTGCACGACGTGATTGATAGCCTGAATCGAGCCGTAATCAAGTTTATCGCTCACGATCACTCAGAACTAAGGCCCTTGGAAAGAATTGTAGCTTTGATGCTTCTAACTTTTTGCCTCTTCTATCCATATACTTTCACGTTTGAGGCCGTCACAATCAATCCAACCCATTTTTCATCGAGGAAAAGGAATCTTCTTTCCGAAAGCCAATGCTAACCAGCCACCAATAAGACATAGGCCACCGATGGGCGTAATGGGACCGAGGAACTTGAATCGATGTGGATCGAGAATGAGGAGGTAAATACTGCCACTGAACATGGTCATACCGGCGGTGAATAGGCCGGCGGCTAGGGTGTTTCGGGGTGCCACACTGTGGGAAAGAAGGAGAACGGCCGAGTGGATGAGCTGAGAAAGAAGCGAGTTAGCTTAGATCTCGATTGGGGGGATGTAGAAGGTATTGATAAGGATGCAAGGGAATCAGTACTTGGTACTGTGCCGCAGTGCTCCAGCTGGCAAGCTTGGTCGGGTCAGATATGCGCTTCTTGAGGCCATGAGCACCAAATGCACCTAGGGCAACGGAACTCGCGCCATATAGAGAGCCGATGGTCCAGTATGAGAGAGGCATGGCTGTTAACGAGAAATTGTGAGGTAAATGCGCTTTTCAAAGGAGAATAGGTTGTAGTTGCTTGTACCAGGATGAACTCGATGACATGTAAAAGGTCCCTGCGCCGCAGCTGACGCTATTTCGTCGGTTATTCACTTCGCGTTTGTCTTTATTGTTTCATAAATTCCAAAAATTTGTTTGTAGTCCCAATCACCAAAGTTAGTCTGTAGGTGTATTTTTAAAGCTCTAACATTTTAAAATGCTGCTAAATCCCTGCGTCAGATAAAAGTTGAAGTCCGCGAAAATTGCTATCAGGAAAATGCAGGCCACAATTGCATCTCGGGATTTCTCTCCTATGTTGAAGATCAAGCTGGGATAACCCATGTTTAACGGTGGAGATACTCTATTATGCAGACGCATACCCTGTGGATACAATTTCAAGTTATCAGTGGATTTAAATGGGCCGTATGTTCGCTTCAGGGGCTAGACCCCTGTTAGCGCATAATAAGACAATGTACATAATTCTTGTCCTAGATTTCAAGGCCTAGACTAAGGGCACAATTTGATTTCTTGTCACCCTCAGTTTTATGCAAATCCAAGCTCTTCTCTAGTTCTTTTCCATCACTTCTCTGTCCGCCGACCCTTGCAGGGTATGACGCGATAATCGATGTTGATGCATGGGAGAATGGTGAACTAGAGCTTATCCCATGGACCGGAGAGGCTTCACTGTAAGATGTCACAGCAGCAACTATTGGGAGTAATGAAACCGCCCCGGGTTTCGACAAGATTACCGTCCGACTTCTCAAGGCCTGCTGGAAGACGATAGGAACTTTTATCAGGGATCTCTTCCCAGCTAGTTTGAACTTGGCCGGCGAAGACGAATTCTTCACCTTCCGGTGGTGCCGGTGTAATAGCTCAGTTTGCTCTGCTTATCTGGGATAGTCAAGAAGAATCGCATCCGAATCGAAGTCGAAAGCAACCTCGAACACATCTTCATTTGACAACTTCTCGGCAATGCCTCTCTCATCATTATCATCTGAGTACTCAACCCATCTCTAACCACGCATCATCTCGCCTCAACAACCAACAAAGAAGTTGCTCCAATTGCGTACAGGAGCTTGCCCCATTAATCTCCAGCCATCTCTCACTACATATTTACGACGCTATTTATACCCGCAAGGAGGAAATCAAGTCGACAAATACAAAGTCTGGGTCTTGGCTTATGGGGGACTGTTGCTCTAATGGGACAAACAGCTTGAGGAAGTACAAGCGCCTGAGATGTGGAGCGAGAGGGAGAACAGGTCTCTGAAGAGCATGCTGGGACTGATAATTTCGAGGAGTTTTCAACTTTGGATTTTTTGTGGGCGCCAAGACTAAGATTTCGGCTAATTAGCTAGGAGGCCTTCTGTTGTCGATGAGTCAACGGCACTCCCCAGCGCCTTGGACGGCACAAAAGAAGTTGGGCTAAGCTACTATACAGCAATCACGCTCTGTCAAGACTTTTCTGACATTTCAGCACGACCTTCGGGAAGGAGTTGGAAGGAGGCTAGAAAGGCAGAGAGTGAATTCTCCGAGGTACCCACAGGTCTGCAGCGCCCAGCTGGCCGGCCTCTTCGAACGCTTCAGAAGGGGCAATATGTCTTCGGATTTATTCCTAATGTCGGTATTAGAAGAGCCTCGCACCCAGTAGTTTTTTGCGATTTTTCCCGGCTGCCATACACCCGCTAATGGCCATCGTTTCGTTGGCTGGAGAGGGTAGATAATGAAGGGCAAAGGGCTCCTCTAAGTGTATGATCGAATGAAGACTTGTAAGGGGCCGTACTCTTTGAGGGGAGCTGTATGGGAGGCATAGGGGGGGATTTACTCCTGGTATAGGTAAACTTGGCCTATGGGTAGAGAGGACCTGCATGTCCTACATAGTCATAGACTCAAACAGGACAATAAAATGAATTAATAATAATAATTTTTTGATTTGATTTCATTTAGCTCGTTCAGGTACCCTATGGGCCCATGCAGGTATAACTAGCTATAATATTTACACAGGAGGAAACCATATTCGGTAAAAACCCCTCACAACTGTCTGTATCGTGTCTATTTTGTTTCTGAGGTTTCCTACAGGAAGTGCGATTACACTGGTTATACAGTGTGAAATCCGTCTTATCCTTGTCCACATCGTCTCATCCTTTCGTCCAATGCTATTTCTACTTCTCCTGCAAGCCGGAATTGTTCAAACCAGCCTTTTGCCAGGATCCATTTTGTTATTCTCTCTATGTCATCTGGGCTGTTCATCATTGCCACAAATGACCTGTCTTTTGCCTTTTGAAGCACCTCTCCTCTTCCCATGGCCCATTGAGGACACACCAAGACCATATGTTTGAAATTTTGAGACGGATATCCACACTGACATTTTGGATCAATCACTCCGGGAACTTTCCTTCGATACAGATAAGAATTAAGACCAATGTGCTCACTTCTTATCTGAAATGCAATACTGCTTTGGGCCCTACTTAGGTTTCGGTGGGTGTTTGAGGGTGTGTTTCTGTATGTAATCCTTTTTCTGCCTGTTGTCTCATCTGTAATAATATTTGCGGCTTTCCAATGTTCGGGGTCTGCCGAAGCTCGATGACCAGATGGTATCTCGTTTGCTGGACGTGTCTATGAGTTTTTCCACTCCTGGAACGCGGCCACCTTACCGTCTTCTTTTTGTCTCCCTTTCTCATTCTCCAGGCCACAAATTCTAGTCCATTCTTCAATGTCTTGCTTTCAATTCTTGGCGTGCCTGTTCTCTGTTCCCCTTGTAGTCTGCTTGACTTTGCGCCACGCAGATACTAATAATAATAATAATAATAATAATAATAATAATAATAATAATAATAATAATAATAATAATAATAATAATAATAATAATAATAATAATAATAATAATAATAATAATAATAATAATAATAATAATAATAATAATAATAATAATAATAATAATAATAATAATAATAATAATAATAATAATAATAATAATAATAATAATAATAATAATAATAATAATAATAATAATAATAATAAGCAGTAAACCTTTTTACAGATGAAAAGACGGGAAAGACAAGAATGAGCCAAAGAGGAACACCTTCTAGTATCCATAAACACCTTAACAGGGCCCAGAGCAGCATAGCTATACAGATAAGAAGCGAACACATTGGGTTCAATTCCTATCTGCACAGAAGAAAAGTTCCGGGAGTAGACAGTTCACGATGCCAATGTGGATATCCGTCCCAAAATGTGAAGCATATGGTCATGGCCTGCACCAGCTGGGCCAAAGGAAGAGGAGAAATACTGAGAAAGGCAGAGAACCGGTCATTTGAGGCCATGATGAACAATCCCACAGATATAGCAAGGATAACTAGATGGATCCAGCAGGAAGGAAGGCTAGAGCAGTTTCGACTGACGCTTGAAGTCGAAGCCATGATGAGTGACAGAGAGGGCAGTAGGGGAGAGGTGATCTCCTGCCATAAATAAGGGAGTGGACGGTATCCACACTGGATAAAACAGTATTAGTGCACTTCGCGAAGGTAACACAAACTTAAAGTGTATATAAATTGAGAAGTTGAGGGGGTTTTTACCATAAAGGTTTCCTCCTATATAAATATTAGAGTTCGTAGACACCTGCATGGGCCATAAGGCGCCAAATCGGGCTAAATGAAATCAAATTCAAATAATAATAATAATAATAATAATAATAATAATAATAATAATAATAATAATAATAATAATAATAATAATAATAATAATAATAATAATAATAATAATAATAATAATAATAATAATAATAATAATAATAATAATAATAATAATAATAATAATAATAATAGAAATACATCATCATTTGGTCAAAAGCGGCACCACGTTCCACGAACGTTATATCATCGTTTTAATTATTGCATTCATCTCAATCAATCACTCTTACTTGATTCCTCGAATTTTTTTCGTTGCGCTTCGGCATGGCGAGTTGGGGGACAGGAAAGGTGGATTTCACGGCTGGAAAAATTTTCACGGCACCACCACCACCACCAACGGATAGCGGAACAGCCGCAATAATGCTTGTAGAATCTCTCGCGACTTCTACTGGCATGAAATTGGAGAAACTAAAAACCGTGGCTTATTATTTAAACAGGGTCCGAGATAGACTGGCGATTGCAGGAACTGATAAATCTGCGACGCCAATGGTCGAGATAGATGAGGTACTTGATGCCTTCGTTGCCCACGCCAAGATGTTCCGATCAAAGCTGACGGCTAACCCAATGGAAGATCGAATGTTGGCCTTAGAGAAGGTCGTAAAGGAGAGTCTCGAAAAGCCGGTCTGCAAGACTGCACCGCAACCAGCACAAGCAATGGGAGGTCGACCCACGTACGCCTCGATCGTCGCGCCGCCAGCAACCAAAGCGGCAGTACGGATTCGAGTAGAAGGGGCCAATAAGATGCAGCCGACAGAGCTGCTTAATAAAGCAAAATTACATATAAATGGAGCATACGCCGTGAGGCAATTAAGGAGCAACGATACTGAGGTGTTCGTGCAGTCGGTCTCCCAGAGAGACGCTGCCTTGAGGATGGCGCAGCCCAAAGAGTTCTGCGTCCTAAAGCAGGATTACCCTGTTGAAATCTTGGGAGTCCCACTGGGGACAATTATACACGGAGGAAAGAATGCCAACAACAGCGTGGCAATATTTAAAATGACGACGGAAACAAAAGCACGGATTCCAGGAATACAGATCAACAGAGTGAGGTGGCTCTATGACGGGAAGGAACACACCTGGGCGAAGGAAAATGGCCATACTCGAGGGTCAGTCATTGCGAGCTTACCGACCGAGGCTCTACAACGCGAAGTGATTCGAAATGGTATTGTAATGGACTCAATGCTCTACACGGCCCAGCTCTGGTCACCCCGGGCACAAGTCAAGCAGTGCTTCAACTGCAGCCAATGGGGGCACACCCAAGCTTCCTGCAACAAGGCAAGGAAATGTGGAGGGTGCGCGGGCACCCACCAGACCAGGGACTGTCCGAAGAAGTCGGTACTTTGCTGCAACTGCGGCAAGGCCCACTTATCGTGGCAGAAGGGGGCGTGTCCAAGCTTCGCGGCATACAAGGCCAACGTTCAGCGGGCACGGTATGGACTCATGGAGAGAACGGCCGAACTAAGAAGGGAGAGCGAAACACTAACGGAGTTACCTCAACTAAGTACTGCTAACATACCAGACGACCATGGGTTCACGCTAGTGACCAACCAAAAGCCAGAAGGCTTCAAGAGAGGGCCGGGACGCCCGCGCAAACAAGTTCAGGTCCCAGCCCCATCACAACATCTATTTGCGCCATCGGGGTCGAAATCAAGACCACAGCCATCACTTTTCGGCACGCGAGGGCAGGGAAAGGATGGCGAGGTATACTTTAGCTAGTTCTATTTCGGACTAACGGCCATTTGCACTTACTGTAGGTAACGAAGAACTACAGGTAAAAAATTTCAAAGGGGGAGGGGGTTTTTATCGTAATGGTTTCCCCCTCATGTAAATAAATAGTTTAGGTTTATAGTCACCTGCATGGGCCTTAAGGCGCCAAACCAGGACAATGAAATCAAATTCAAAAATAATAATAATAATAATAATAATAATAATAATAATAATAATAATAATAATAATAATAATAATAATAATAAACCACCACGCCACAGCAGATCCCAAAATCTGGAACGCAGTAAACCTTTTTACAGATGAAAAGACGGGAAAGACAAGAATGAGCCAAAGAGGAACACCTTCTAGTATCCATAAACACCTTAACAGGGCCCAGAGCAGCATAGCTATACAGATAAGAAGCGAACACATTGGGTTCAATTCCTATCTGCACAGAAGAAAAGTTCCGGGAGTAGACAGTTCACGATGCCAATGTGGATATCCGTCCCAAAATGTGAAGCATATGGTCATGGCCTGCACCAGCTGGGCCAAAGGAAGAGGAGAAATACTGAGAAAGGCAGAGAACCGGTCATTTGAGGCCATGATGAACAATCCCACGGATATTGCAAGGATAACTAGATGGATCCAGCAGGAAGGAAGGCTAGAGCAGTTTCGACTGACGCTTGAAGTCGAGGCCAAGATGAGTGAGAGAGAGGTCAGCAAGGAGAATTGGTCTCTTGCCACAAATAAGGGAGTGGACGGTATCCGCACTGGATAAAACAGTATTAGTGCACTTCGCGAAGGTAACACAAACTTAAAGTGTATATAAATTGAGAAGTTGAGGGGGTTTTTACCATAAAGGTTTCCTCCTATATAAATATTAGAGTTCGTAGACACCTGCATGGGCCATAAGGCGCCAAATCGGGCTAAATGAAATCAAATTCAAATTCAATAATAATAATAATAATAATAATAATAATAATAATAATAATAATAATAATAATAATAATAATAATAGCATGTAGCAAAATATCACAGGCTTATAGCCTGAGCGAAAATAGCCACGCAAAAAATCGAAGCTGAGACACTAGCGAATGGAATAAAATCTGCGGGAACGAAAAAGCGAGGCGTAGACAAAAAGAAGCGGGCAAGATAGGAGCGTTCCAGGACTGGGAAACCGCATGGAATACTTTTAAGGAAGAACGACTTTCTTCTCATCAGGCGTCAGCAGACCCAGAACTTTGGACAGCAGCAAGTATAAGCACCGACAAGAAAACAGGTAGAAAAAGAATCACCTACAGAAACACACCCTCTAACATCCACCGAAACCTGAGCAGGGCCCAAAGTAGTATTGCAATACAAGTAAGAAGTGAGCATATCGGCCTCAACTCTTATCTTTATAGAAGAAAGGTCCCTGGAGTGGCAAATCCAAAGTGCCAGTGTGGATATCCGTCACAAAACGTAAAACATATGGTCATGGCTTGTCCTCAGTGGGCTAAGGGAAGAGGAGAGGTGCTGCAACGGGCAAAAGATAGGTCTTTCGAAGCTATGATGAACAGCCCGGAAGACATGAAGAGAATTACAGATTGGATACTTACAAACGGCTGGCTTGAACAGTTCCGGCTTGCAGAAGAAGTTGAGACAGCAGTCAGCGAAAGGATTGAGCGATCGGGAAAAGGATAGGACGATATTCACACTGGACGCACAGTGTAAGCGCACTTCCTGTAGGAAACCTCGGAAATCATATAGACACGAGACAGACAGTTGTGGGGGGTTTTTACCAAATATGGTTTCCTCCTGTGTAAATATTATAGCTAGATATTCCTGCATGGGCCCATAGGGTACCCGAACGGGCTAAATGAAATCAAATCAAATCAAATAATAATAATAATAATAATAATAATAATAATAATAATAATAATAATAATAATATATTGACGTTAGGGACACTCATACTCTGGATTTGTTAGACACTGAGGGTCAAATGAAAAATATAAAGTAAAGTTGTATTGATGAAACCTCTGCTCCTCAACTCCTCTCCAGTAGTGATGCTATATACCCATCTGAAACTATTTCGAGGAGAGATTATCTTCTCCTCGTTTCCCAAAATTACATATGAAATATATTACATGTGTTGAAGATCAAAAGATCTCAAGTTAGAGCTTTGACTAATCTGAACATCCTGAACATCCTGATCACCATATCCCTAGTGAGATATCAAAGCTCGAGTAAGTTAATCCGAGATATGTCATCCCAATATCCAATAATTCTCATTACCTTATTCAGTAGGTTCTTAGTTACCAGATGTTTGACAGGATTTCATTCGCAAATACCTCTATGAGGTATGATCGCCTACACAGTCAACCCTTCTCCGTAATTACCCACCGAAGGTAAAGCCAAAACCTTTGATTATCCGTGTATACAAGCGCTGCGAGAAAAGTGTTTGTGTTTTGCCGGATTTTAACCAGAGATCTACTGTCTAGAGTGAGATATGTGTCCTAGCTATCCAGACCTTACTTGAGAAACTGGCCAAGATGATGTACCATCGCACCATCCAACCATGGCGGTGTTCATAGTGTCGCCTGCAATCTCGCAACCGAAGTCTTGGCGCGCACAAAGATCAATTCGTGATACTCCTTGCCAAAATTCAAATTCACACGACCGTCGAGAATGTATCCATCTTCTGATCATCTTATCAACCTGTCCTGATCCCTCTCACATCCATCTCAAAGAACATTCTCCCAGATTTGTATGTCACGCTTTTCTCCCTCCGTCGGGTGTAAATATCGGCGTGGGCGTGTATCTGGCGACCATCTGAGGCCAGAGGGAGTCGACAAGGGTGTGGTCATTGGGATGAAAATGTAATAGGTCGTACTTGTAGACTTGATGAGACTTGGGTAGGATTCGATCTCGTTGGGAGTGAAAATCTAACGAGGTGGAGAAAATTGAGTCATTGCCTCGTGGGCCAACTTGTTCGATATTGCGAAATTTGACTTAATTTGGCTCTGTAATAATTTTTCACCCCCAGGTTTGTGGTGGACACCGCGTACAGGTGTTCAGTCTTGCACTCCGAGCTGGAGGTTCGTGTGGGAAACATCTGACAGGTGTGAAGGATAGTCCCTGATCCTGGTGCGAGAGCCAGACCCATCTGCCACATCCCACTTACAGGCAAGGCTGGGCCCGTCAGCCAGCCCAGCCACCCAACGCCGGGTAAAACCCGTAACCAAAATGTTTCTTTGATTATCTTGATTTTCTTTTGGAAGATAATCACGATTAACAGATGAGTGGAATTAAAGCTGTCAACACCGCAATTAGAACACCGTACAATCAATAAAAGAAGGATATATCTCAACTTTCAAGCGAAGAGTTGGTGAAGAAAACCAGCACAAGTGAGTTATAGCGGCAATATAGATATAGAACGGACATGATAAATTTTATTGTCGGAATAATCTAGTGGTACTCACATTACAAGCTCGATATAGCAGTGACAATACTCGGTGGCTAAAATTTATGTTGATTCCTTCTAATTCTCCAACTATAAGAAACATATTAAGATTTTTGATTTTGATTTCATTAATCTGATTTGACGCCCCATGGCCCCACACAGGTGTCTATGAACTATGATAATCTTATGGCGCGAAACTTGTGTGGTAAAAACCGCAGTTCTCTCTATTTATTGTCTTTGATTTTCACATATGTTCATCAGCAAAGCGCAGTTACACTGTTGTGCCATCCATGTAAGTTTACCACATCACTTTTATTAACCCCCAGAATTGCTCGATCCGCTCCTTTCCCTCTATTTTTTCGACCGACTTTTAAATGTAGAATTGCTCCATCTAACCATGATTTAGAATCTTTGATATAATACTTTTGATGTTGCGAGGATTATTAATGGTAGCTTCGTAGAACCAATCTTTGTCTGATCTGCAGGCCTCTCCTCTACTACTTGGCCATTCAGGGCATGACATAATCAAACGCTTGGGGTTCTGGGATTGATAGGCACATGAACAACCTGGACTAAATACTTCGGGTAATTTTCTTTTGTGTAAATACGAGTTGAGCCCCATGTGTTCACTGCGAATTTGCAATGCCAAACTTCTTTGGGTCCTTGTCTAGTTGTGATGTTGTGATGTAGAAAATATGATGTGTCTTGAGAACTCAGTTTTGCTCTCCAGATTTTATACTTTGGTAAAATTTGATCGCTCTCCAGGTGCCGGGATCTGCAGAAATTGGATAGGTAGTGAAAAGTTATTGGCTCAATCTCGCATTATGATAAGATCATTGAGGTTCTCTAAGGGGACTATTAACAGCTGCCAGTGGTGTCTCCTACAAACCTCCAGCCCTCACTGTAGAGTCTGCAGAGCCGAGATTGAGTTACACTGTCATCACTTCGATAGGGATACCCAATCACTTTCGCGATCAGTATCATATTCATCTCTAAACACAATCTCCTATCACCACAATCAGATCAAATGGTAGGGTCGAAGCCCTACTCATCACCAACCCTTGATCATGGAGGAGAAGCCATCCGATGAGTTTCCGGAGCGTACCCAGCAACCGATACTGCGATGGTGCATTGGATCAATTCGGCCTTGAATGTTACAAAGAAGGGAGATATAGATTAATATGCGCACCTCATGTGGTCCCGGTATCAAGGCCTCGCCTGGCTGAGGCCGCAGGTTTTTGAGACTTTTTCCCGCGCACGCAGTTTCCATTGCTACCATTTTTATTTTTTTGGATAGAAGGTTCCATGAAAAAGGTGGCCAAATTCCACGGATAAATACCGAGCTGAATGGCTATTCATCACGGACAATATATCAATGATCTCTCAAGTAATATAAGAGGCAAGGTTCACTATAAATGGTATGGCCTGGGTCAGAGAGGAGCCCAATGTGTTATATAGTCATAGACTCAAGTAGTACAATAAACAACTTACACATATTATCATCCTGAAAGTATTCAAATCGCAGTAGGTATGTTATTATAGGCCATAGGTGTGATTGAAATGAGGTTATACTGGGTCGAGCTGGTAGACTTAGCAAAGCTTTGGTCTGAAATGTTCAATTTAGGGAAGAAATCTTGAACTGGTAGGAAGTCATAAATCATTGCCATGGGCAATGTATTCGAATTTTTGAAATCACAATAGATTTGATTCAGAAAATGCATTTCAATCCTAGATTTCTACAAGCCACTTCTACAAGCCACCTCTATCAGGTATCCATTCTATACCTATCGGATTATATGTATCATCTGTATGATTTAACTGATAGGAATAAATATGTCACAAGGTTTTTTGTAGAGTCAAACATCTATGGGTATTTTACTCCAATTGCACATACGTATACTATATCCTTGCCTACTTAAAAGTATGGGTCTCTAAGTTGGCTCTATGGACTCTGCGATAGAGGCTAAAGGCTCGGAGGAAATCGCCGATGGATGTTGAGTGTTTGTCTTCCCAAGGGAAAATTAGAAACAGACTGCATGAGAAATCACTACGCAAAACGTCTCTTCGGGTTTGTCTTCATTACATTTTTAATTTCCGAATATACTTCATTTGTCACTACCAGAGTGGTTGGGTCATTAGATGCACTACCTTATGCCTAGCAACATTGCTAGCTTTTCTAGTATTCCGACGATCGAGTCTACGGAACACGACTCATTATTAGAGGCTATATTTGGAAAAGTATCAAAGAAATGTATCAGAGATACTCTACGCTTATTAATATGCAAGAAACATAGTATTTTTTTCGATCTTCTAATGAAACTGTGTCAGTTCGGAGCTTCATACGGTCAATAGTACTGAAGATCACGTAACATACTCCGCATGAATCGACGATGCCCTTATCTGTAATATTCATGCTGGTGCTGGGCGACAAAGTGGTGGAAAATGACGAATCTATAAGGTTTGCTCGTGAGCGTTGGGAAGGCTACGGTCGCTTTCATGCGACGGAAATAACTATGTGCAGCGCACCCCGTCGTGGCAGCAAATCAGCGCCTTACGACGATCGGCTGTCCAGGCTACGAGAGGTGGTGGCGAGTGCAGCTCGAGTCGAGGGAGACCAAAGCATGCACGTAACAAACGCGTCGTGATTACCACTAAGGTGAGCACAAGGATCTCCTAGATGTTTGTACTCAAAACCCTATTCATAATGGCAATCTCTTAGAATATGGAAAATGAGGATCATTTGTGACGAACTCCTTGGCTCCATCACTGTTTGGCTGTACCTCTGGTTCTGGCGAGGATAAATTTTGACTGACCTCATCAGAAATCGGAAATATATTGCTAACCAATGGGTTAGGGTGCGCTCTAGTGCACCCAAGCCAACATCTCCATTCCTTGAAGTAACTGTGCCCCGTCAGATCTAGCCTTTCACCAACATTCTTACCCATTTTCCATCCAGAAAGTATCCACCTCCCCAGTAAAATAATCACTCGTCCAATACTCCAATTCTTCGCTAGTTCGCCCCCATACTTTAATTCTCCCTCAAGCTATCACACTTGGTCCAACTTGATTATCTCAACTTCTACTTTTATCACTACTGTGAGCGCATCTACTGTCGGCAGGGTCGCCCTGCTCCTCTTGAAACCATAAAATATGAAGGCCTCCCCTATCATCGTCAACTGGCACTCCGAGACTGCTCCTATCTACTCGGCAGACTTCCAGCCCAGCGGAAAAGGTCGTTTGGCCACGGGTGGAGGAGACAACAACGTTCGGGTACGACGAACCTTTCATTCCTGTTGAATCGAATTGACCCTGTATCTAGCTATGGGGGCTAGAATCAGATGGAGAAGAAACAAAGGTCGAGTATCTATGTACCATGGCTAAACACACTCAGGCCGTTAATGTAGTGCGATGGGCTCCGAAAGGTGTGGTTGCAAGCGCAAGTGGGCGATTCAACTGACACTGACGCTACTCAGGTGATATTCTTGCCTCCGCTAGTGATGATGGAAATGTTATCACTTGGATCTTGGACACAAGATTATCTAGACCAGCATTCGGTGAAGAAGGCATTGAGGACAAGGAATGCTGGAGAACCAAAACTATGGTCAGAACATTAGGAGGCTCTGAAGTCTATGATTTAGCTTGGTCACCCGATGGGTTATACTTTCTAACTGGTAGTATGGACAATGTAGCTAGAATCTACAATGCACAAACCGGTAAGAGGCAATTTTACGGGACCTTCTCAAAGCTAATATGGTGGAGGTCATATCGTGCGACAAATTGCCGAACATCAACACTACGTTCAAGGTGTTGCATGGGATCCACTCAATGAGTATATTGCAACGCAATCTTCAGATCGATCCGTCCATATTTACACCCTCAAAACGAAAGAAGGTTCCTACACTCTAGACAGTCGTGATGATCCGGATAAAGGCCTTGGAAAAGTTGGTATCAATTTAAAGATGGACTTACCAGGTCGACGCATTCCATCTAATAGCCCTGCTCCCCCAGATCCAAGCTGCCGCTCTCATATGATACATGGGAAAGAAATGTCGTCATTCGAAGTAGCCAACTCACCTGTTCCATCCTGTCCAAGTACTCCGACGTCGATGGCGGTTACAATGAACCCACCGAGTACAATTAGTCGAAGCAGACGCTCATCCGTCAGTACTGTATTGCCTAATATTCCTGGTAGACGAAGTGCCTCTCCGGCACCCTCAATTCCCCTTCCAGCAGTCATGCCCATGGAAGCTTCTCCAAAGACATATGCTATGGGTATGGGTGTCAGGAACTCAAATATTTACGCTAATGACACTCTCAAGTCGTTCTTCCGACGACTCACATTTACACCTGACGGTAGCTTGTTATTAACCCCCGCTGGCCAGTATCAGTCTCTCGTGAAAGGTGCAGAAGGTACAAAGAATTCCTATGAGACCACCAACACCGTATATATATATACTAGAGGAGGTATTAATAAACCACCAATTGCACATCTACCTGGTCACAAGAAACCTTCAATAGTGGTTAAATGTTCTCCAATTTTCTACAAGCATCGCAAGTCAACACCACCGACCAGACATATAAGTATGGACACTTCCTCCACCGATGGAAACATGGCTGCTCTTCCGGAACCTACTACAGCTATTCCGAAGTCTCCAACTCCTGTCATGGAGCCACCTCCTCTTGTAGTCCCAGGCGATGTTGCCGGATCAAAGCCATCTTCTGAATCGACTGCAGAGGAGATTGGCGACCCCCCCATGGCTTTTTCAATACCCTATCGGATAATATATGCTGTCGCTACCGAAGATACGGTGTATTTATATGACACGCAACAGCAAACTCCTCTTTGTGTTGTGTCAAATCTTCATTGTGCAACCTTTACGGACTTGAGTTGGTTCGTCAACTCATTCATTTCTTATCACAGCTAACCAAAATAGGTCAAATGATGGCTTGATACTTCTAATCACTTCTTCAGACGGCTTTTGCTCGACTCTTACGTTCGTACCGGGTGAATTAGGCGAAAAATACTCTGGTGAAATCCCCAACTACAAAAGTCATCAGTCCAACTCACAGACAACACCTATGTTGACACCCATGTCAATAGCCCCATTATCACCCTTCTCGAATATTGGTCATCGTACAAAAGTAACCCCTTCTATGTCACAATTAAGCAACCGACCGCGTTCAAATAGCTCCTGCTCTGTAACTTCACTCCCTCCACTAATGCAAAGTAGCACCCCTGTAAATATGAACAATAGAGCGTCTAGCTTAGTAGGTCAGACTTCACCAGTAAATTCCGGACACGAGGTAAAGAATGGTACAACCAGTCATAATGTCAGCCACAAACGAGATGCTACTGTGCATGAAACTGATACACCTCCAGCCTCTGTCGACCGAAGTAAGAAGCAAAAGAGAGTAGTGCCAACCCCTGTTGTTAGTGGCGAAGATTGATTCGTTTTTAGAGTGTTTATAGTCCTGAACTGGAGTGGGGAATCATTAGTTTTAGTGTGCCTGGGAAAGCGGTAAAATGGGATTTTTGGAGCGCATGACGTGAATTTAATAAATGGGAGAGAGCCCTTGACTTCGCTAAAGACATTGAATGTATCAAATACTGCTCATTGAAAATACAAAATAGATAGACCTGAGAAAATAGGCGAACCTTCAGTATCAATCCGTGTTCCAAGATATTGTGGAGGCAGAAGCTTGATGATTCAGTACCTTAGCTTGGGTCATTGTTCACATTGATAATGCACGGTTAATAGCCAGGATAAAATGAGCCAACTGAAGGGGTCATGGTACTATTTGCCATTTCCTACAACCCCGCGATCTATTGTTTCTAACTAATTTATTAAAAGATTATGCTAAGGATAAGAAAAGTAGGGTTTATGTAGGACACCTTTTACACAAGATTGGTCATCAGTTTAAGTCAAAATTCATCTTCCCAGGCGCGGCGGATTACGGGGCGAGCTGGATCCCAGGGACCCCGGATTGCATTTTTGTACTTTTGAAGGCCAATCAGCCACCAACTACACCCGCCCATGGCTACAGTAGTCAGGAAAACTCCAATAACGAGCCCGATACACCCACTCTTGTACGGAAAGTCCCAAAAGCCTTCACCATCTCCTCCACGACCAAGTATAAGACCAACGCCGCCACCAGCTCCCAAGACGAGAAAGGTTGTTAAAACAACATGGCCTCGCCAGGAACGTTGTCGGAGATAGCGACGGAACACGGGAAAGAGTCCGAATACCTCAATAGAAAATAGGGTCAGGGAAAAGACCTGTCCAGTAGATGGTAGCCTAGAGGCTAGAACCGTCGAAGCCATAAGAGCTGCATTTGTTGATAAGCTGGCTGGTATATTGTTTTGTTTTATCGCTGATCCGGAGGTAGATGGCGCGAGAGTACCGTAGTCAAAGAAAAATATGTTGATGGTAAATAGTGCGAAAGACATAGCCCAGATAGAATCGGAGGATGTCGAGCGGGTCAATGATTTGAGGATCGGGGAGAGGCCTAAGAGGGCAAAGTAAATGAGGAGGGCAGACTTAATTGTACCGAGACGCATTGATGTACGATGAGATACTTTATTTTGATAGAAGTGATTTGTTTGAGGTTGAATAGGTATACTTGAGACGCGAGTGGCTGCAGAAGTTGCTAGGCTGATAGAAGAGGTCGAAACTGAGTATGAGTGACGCGGCAAAATACCACTTGGTCGGATGGCATCATATACAACGGAAGATGAAGGTGGCGAGTAAGAATGGCCTCTGGCAAGAGTATTTGGGAGATTGACTATTGAAGATGGAGCGCTGGCTGAATGAGTGGAGGTGGGAGGAGCTATTGGTTTGGGGGTTAGGTCTTGACATCCAACCCACGAATCCCAGAGGACCCAACCCAAAAATGTGGCGATTGAACCCCAGCCTACGACCGATATTGGCGAAATATGCTCCTGGAAGATACTGATGAAACATACAATGAAGATAATCACTGAGCAAACATGTTGAACTATAACTGTCGAGTCCGCGACGAGCGGCCAAAATTCATAGGGTTGCAAGCGCGGATTTCGCTGTAGGTGCTCAAGAAATGTTTCTTGGTCGGTGTAATTATCAGGGTCTAGGTCGAATTAGCAGCGGTGAAAGAGTGGCTGCTTGCTTGACCCACAAGATTGTTTCACCCAAAGAAGCTTCTTCCAGGTGCTCTTTTGTCTGCGGCTTCCACTTCGATTCCGGTGCTTTTGCCTTTCTCTCCTCGATTGGGTTTTCTCTCCCGAGGTATGAAGGGGCATGCATATCTCGTTTCGTGCTTTTAGTGACGAAGATGACTGACTAGGCTGATGACCCAAGTATATGGCATCTTCAGGAGCGAGGAAAGAACGACCGACCATTATACTGGCATTGTTTCGGGGGTATGGAGTGGATTAGGTTGTGTAGAAGGAAGGATAGATACTAGTGCGTTTAATAGTTCTCTCATAGAAATTGTTAAGGTAGCTCATCACGTCAGAGAGTATGGCGAGTGTAAAGAGAGGTTCATGAATTCGAGTGGCTTGTGAGCATAATCATGAGCTTAGATTCCGACGGATTTCTGTCTGGCCCGGTAGTAGGTTAGAGAGACGGATGGTGGCGGATCATATGAGGTGCGCAGGGGTAGGCTCGAATATATTTTCTTTATGGCGCCTCATAAATCCACACGGTTCCAGACTGCTGCTATCATTCCACCCTTCCCACTATTATTTTCACGCACTCGGCCATTTTCCTAGGCGAGCACGAAGGTCTAAGCGCTAATGACCGCAGCCTAGCGCGTTTATCCAGCTAGCCTTGTTTACATGTGGTCATTTGATGCAGTGGTATGTCATAGGGCTGGTCCTTCAGAAAGAGTCCCGACAGCTCGGACATCAAGCCCACTTGTGACAAGAGATGGCTTGTTGGAATCCAGCAAAGCTCGACCACACTTCTCACGATTCTAAAGTGTTTAGATGGTCAAGGCATGCTTGGATAATGCAAGGTTTGGAAACTTACTTCTGTTAGGTAATTACGAAGGAGGGGCGACTTATGTAAGCAAACATACCTCGTAGTGGTATCTGCGAATCAATACTAGAGCATGAATTTCTCTAAAGTCAGAAGAGTTGTCCAGCACATACACACTGCAGTGATGATGTATCATAGCTAGAAAGCAACATCCACATGAAATGATGCAGAAAGTAGATGCGGTCCGATTTCCTGTCCTAGCACAAGAATAACACCTCAATGTATTTCCAATGCATTGTGGACTATGGACAAACTAAGAGCGACGGCAACTGTTGGGTAGTTCGAGATTGAGAGGAAAGATCATCTCTATCATTGGATGCATAAAAATCTACTATATTACCTAGTTGATATTCCGCTTCATCGGAAATTTGACTACAAATGCGAGCTTTGATTAAAGAATATCATTTTGCTAGAAAGCTGCCCAGGGCTCCATGCTGCATTTCCCATCAATCTGACTTGATGAAACAAGATTTTACCTTACACTTACCTCATATCCATCTAAATATTCTCTGCCACAACGTGGCGATTATGGGTGTGGGTATGGTCGATTCCAGCCGTACCAACGAGTCGCGAAATGCGACAATTGAATATGTGTGTTTTTTATTATACTACTTGAGTCTATGACAATCTAGCACATTTGGCTCCTCTCTGACCCAGGCCACACCTTGTACAGTGCTGCTATCCTCTTTTGTTACTTGAGAGATCATTGATATATTGCCCGTGATGAATAGCCATTCAGCTCGGTATTTATCCGTGGAATTTGGCCACCTTTTTCATGGAACCTTCTATCCAAAAAAATAAAAATGGTAGCAATGGAAACTGCGTGCGCGGGAAAAAGTCTCAAAAACCTGCGGCCTCAGCCTGGCGAGGCCTTGATACCGGGACCACATGAGGTGCGCATATTAGTCTATATCTCCCTTCTTTGTAACATTCAAGGCCGAATTGATCCAATGCACCATCGCAGTATCGGTTGCTGGGTACGCTCCGGAAACTCATCGGATGGCTTCTCCTCCATGATCAAAGGTTGGTGACGAGAAGGGCTTCGACCCTAACATCTGATCGTAAAAGCGACAGGGAATCCTCATCGAAGTGAGGATGTTGATACTCAATCTCGGCTCTGCAGACTCTGTAGTGAGGGCTGAAGGTTCGTAGGAGACACCACTGGCAACCGTTAATAGTCCCCCATAAATTTCTTAAACAAACTAAGACTGGAGAGTTCAAACGGTTCACGTCTATCGAAATATAGAACTCTCACGGAATCTATACAAAAAGTGTTAGAAATTGTCAAGGATTTCTAGGAGGAAATATCTCGAAGAACAAGTATACAATTTCGGACAAGAATTTATTGATAGTTGTATGTGATATCGAACTCTCTTCTCAATATGTATTAATAATATATAATACTCCGTTAACTTAGTTTAACATATACAAATAAGCCAATCCTTAAATACAGATTCCCGAGGCTTTAGTGATCCCGAACTCTCAGTGATCTAGCTACAACCAGCCACTCAATTACCGCATGGTATCATTTCCTAGCTACTGCATTTCAGATACTACTGAACCTCGTTTCCCCTAGCTGAGCTTAATCGTATGCAATAGAAACAGGTAAATTGATCTTGATGATCAAAGTAGAAATCTAAACCTTCATACATACGAAGTCTAGATTTCCAACAAAAAGCCTAGGACTTTTTACTTTAAGAAAAATGGTGATGAAATCATCATCATCATCACGGAGGATATTAAGAGGGCCGTAAGCGCCTTTAACATACACAACAGGGAGGAGAAAGTTATAAAAATATTTGAATCTCCCATTAGAGAAAATACTTTAGCTCATAAGGAAGCAGTCAAGAAGAGCCTGGTGGATTTCTTTCGAAAGGCAGCTCCTACATCAGTCTAGGGGCCACCGACCTTACAAACACGTGAGTAGTTGTCAGCGCTACCAATGGCCAAAAAATCTGTTAGAATACACATAGAGTTGGCGAAATACATGCGGCCAGATGAGCTACTCATAAGCGCACTAAGATATATTCCAAGGGCAGACGTATCACGCAAGATGCTGAGCAACTACTCCAAGATTTTCGTTCAATCGACGGGCCAAAGAGATACGACTCCGAATTTAATAGAACTTAAGGACTTTAAGGTTCTACGGCAAGATCTTACAGTGAAGTTTTGCGGAGTTCCGTTGCGGTCAAAAATTAAGGGAGGTAATTTAGCCAGAAACACAGCTCTGATTATGGAGATCGAAATTTCTACAATAGTTTTTATCTTAGGATTCCACATAAGCAAAATAATATGAATGCACGACAGAAGGAAGCTCAAACGGGCCATGAAGAATGGTCGCACAGGGGGGTCGATAATTGTGAGCCTCATAGAGGCCTTGCAAGAATAAATCGTCAGAGACTGCATTGTCTTCAATACCATTCTGTACTTGGCACAAGCTTGCTCTCCCGAGGTATAAGTAAAGCAGTTTTATACCTGCAGCTAATGAGGACACACGCAGGTGTTGCGTGGAAAGAAAGCCCAGTCTGGTGAGTGCGCTGGCTCTCATCAGACGTGGGGCTACCCAAGTAGAAGAGTTTCCTGCTTTAACTGCGGTAAGTAGCATCATTTATGGTAAAAAGCTGCGTATCGGTCATTTCAAGTCTACAAAGAGAGTATTTAGAAAGCCTAAGTCGGGCCCGCGGAACGAACGGTAAAGATTCATCGGGATACTATTCCGACAGCTACGGCATAAATATTATCGACCACTAACGATCAGGGATTTTTCCTAGTCGCCAACAAGAAATTTGATCAGCCAATGAGGGGACCTGTGGGACCATGTAAGTTAATTGCAAATTCAACAGCGATACTAAACACATCGAGTGTCGAAGGCTAAGAATAACTGCAGAAGAAGTTGGACCGAGAAATGTCTAGGGTCAAAATAAGAACTGTCCATACGTACGTGGGCTGTTTGCTTCGCTCAGTGCTTATATTCTGTATATAGAACCGCAGGTTATTCTATTCCTAGCGCATGTCTATATTTAGAGATCAAGAGATCAAGAGATCATGACCAGTGTACATAGTCCTAGAATTCCGGGAGAAATAGGCATGAAGTTGATTCTACTGAGTTATCTTTTTTTTAATTATATACACTTCGCCTGTCACAGGTCAGGCTCCCAGTTACCTGACAGTTATGAGCCCGGTTTTTTTATACAATATCTCATTGAAGTTTATATCTGAATCATACTTGCTAAACAATTTTTCTCCTTAGCTTTACACCTCAGGAATCCTATATCAGCAATAAAAATGGCTTCGTTAACAATGGAGACATATCTCGAATGGATAGATATGGTTGAAGGTTATGCCACCGATAACGGCATTTGGCAGTTCATCAACCCTACATGTAGAATCCAAAATTTCGAGCACAGGAAACCTATCTTTTCAAAATATGTTGCGACGGTACAAAAACTTGCTGATTAAGGGGACGACCAGACAAGCTAATTTTCAGAGAAGATTATGCTCATTACAGAGTTGATATTCAAACATACAAACAAGGTTGTAGGCTGATGGATGAATTGAGAGCAAAAATAGTTGATTCTCTTCATGTTAATCACCGAAAGTTAGTATTTGGAAACATGATATGCTGTGAAGTTCTCAACTAGATCAAAAATAGGCCTAAGCCGGCAGGAGATATCCAACAACTAAGATTAATTGACGACTATGCTAAAACCCGAATTCCACCTACACACAAAAACGTAGACGTTTGGATAATGCAATGGGAACGCCTTGAAATAATGATAAAAAGATTAAAGGTTGCTGATTTCAGTGACTACAAATTAACCCAAGATTTTCTTACTAGGGCAAACTCACTTCTCCCAATATGGGTGATAAGTAAAAGAATGGAAATCTCGAAACTCTCAAATAAGTTATCCATAAAATATTTAGACATTCTCATCGAATTTCGTCAATTTTGGCAGCTAAACAAGTTTGACTCAAAAACTGAATCTTCAGCCTTTCCATCCAGTCTGTAGGGTCGTGAACAAAGCTCAACAGATAATATAAACATAAATCTGTCAAATTATTGTCAAAATCAAACATTATATCAGTCAGATGAACCAGGGCCCCATCTGTGTGGAACTACATATCCGGGAGAAGGGTGTTTCTATCTTGCAGAGGGAAAAGCTCCGCCCGGATTTATCAGAAACGAAGATAAAGTGACAAAATTCAAGGCATGCAATCGTCCACCTTTCAGAACATTTGATAAAAATTCGACTTGGACTGCAAAATGGCTTAAAGACTACGCCCAAGCAACAGTTTCAAAAAAAGCTCAGGTTCTGTTACGGTTTGACTGTTGTTTGAGCTTAGGTGAATACCTAAGCATATTGTTGGGAATATTTACATTAAGACTGCATGGGGAGGATAGATGAAGCTGAACAAGGAGGCACTACTAGTCAGAAGGTCGAAGCGATACTACAACTAAGTAACACCTGGTAATGCGTGGCTGGGTAGCAAGTATTGTGCCTAAAGATAAGTCATCAGTCTGGAGATTGACGAAGGGGACCAATTCTTATAAATACCTGTTAGTCGTAGCTAGAGTTCTCTCTTCTCCTCATATAGTTAAATAAATCTATTTATTCATCACCAACTCGGTTTCTGTCACAGGTTCTGTAAGCAATTCTCGACATCTAAGAGATAGCTACAACAACAGCAGGACATCTATTACATCTGTTAAATTAAATACATTAACCACTATTATCGACTATCCGTTACGAAATGAGATATTTTTAGATAATGGAGCAGATGGCCATGTCTGCAATAATCATGGACTCGCATCTTCGCCTCTGTCGGCACTTCCAAATGATGCATTCGTTCAAGCAGGAGCGGGAACATGTCCAATAATAGGCTATGGTAACATGACATCAAGATCTATGATGCGGATAGCTCCAGTCATCTAGCCGACGAGCAGGACAGAAAATGATGGTGGAAAGATACTTCCTACATCACCTGAGAAGTTTCTATTACATGAGAGAGGATAAATTTGCTGTGATACTAAAATTAATGGAACAAAGGTATATCCTTGGCACGAAGCTGGGATGTTTTGTCGTGGCGCAACTATTGGTTTTCTGGATTGAAAGCTTTTCCCCTTCTTAATATGGCTCGCCGTCCTCATAGTTATATAAAATTAGATAAGGAACAGGAAGTTAAACGAGAACAGATTCTAATGTAGATATCGCGCAATATTCCTGGAACGCAAGATGAAGTTGACCAAAATAGTGTCATGTTCCGATTTCATCCAAAACAGTACGAGTTGTGCGCTGTCAGTACAAGTGTAAGCGGTACAGAGCCTAAGCCACCGCTTAAAGAATTGTGGCGCCATCTAGGCATAGAAAAACTCCCAATAACCTCGTGCCCACGCTATACAGCTGCTCATGTATTTAGTACGTAGCCTGAAGCGCTACCCTCTAACTCATTCCAACTTCTTGACTACACACAAGGTCATGACGGGAACCTAGATGAAATGAAGGGCCCATAAGTCCAAAACATTCCGTATCTCTATTTCCGACAATGCAATGCCAGAAAACGTCTTTATTTTCAGCATAAATCTTTTACAATAAAATTGACGTCGCACGCTAGGCTCTTCAATCGTGTTCTAGGTGTCTTTTGGCTGACATTGGGGTTAGTTGGCAGTGAAAACCACCACTGACATGGAAGGTAACAAATCCTATTCCTTTATTAGCCAGGCTTATGGTTACTCATACATAGGCCGGCCTCCCATTGTCCACATGCCATGAAACGCTGATTATGGCTAGCAAAAACTAAAGGTCTTCAAGGTAGTAAAGCTAAAGGGCAAAACTCCGTCTACGAATTACATGTATGACAATATTTGAGCGAGTGGTAGGGTAAATGTTGTCGATGCTTCCATAACGCCAAATCTCCGTGTGTCACAGTCTAAGCATAGGCACTTGGGCAACCTTATGGTCAGAGGTAGTTTATTTTCAATCTATGGTGAACTACAGATTGAAGAGGATAATAACAGCTATCATATATATGATTATTATCCCAGCCAATGACACAGCTTTCTATGTGTATACCCGCATATCCATACATCCACATATTCGCTCTCGTATTCCACCCTTGAGTTTCATTTTCGGAAGTTTCACAATATTGATATTGCCACTTGTAAGCCCCCGCCTCCGAAAATAGGCTCCACATTGTTTGACGCTAAGCCTGCGTTAGACAGCGTAGGCCACAGGTAATTTCCGGCTTACCAGCCGTCACACCGTGGGTGTCCCAATGCAACATCATATCTCTACACTACATCCCCAGTCACTTAACACCACAAGAAGTGAGGATTCGAGTCCTTCGCCCACTTGAAATAGTGAGATATTGCAGCACTCTGATATCAAGTGGGTTTAGCCAAACACTCTCCACTACAGTTTGAGACTCATCAGTTCCCCAACTAACACTAGGCGGTGATAAGAGAAGCCGGAGAGCTTAAGCTCTACCCCACTCTAACACCTTTAGACAATCACACTTTGTAATTTTCTTCGAGAGCAATCTAACTTTGAGGCCGCGGTGAATGCATGACATTGCAGCGTAACTTAATCCGAAGAATAGTCGCGACATCGGCTTGAAAGGTCCAATTGAGTGATAGGTTCTCAAGCAGCCTAGTGCTCCCGGTCTATGGGTCGCGGAGAAATACAGCGTGAGATTACGGGATAGCGCCAGACTGGTCTTCTCTGAGGAAGATGAGCGTTTAATGTGGCACAAAATGTAAGACTTTACGTGAAGAGAGACCTCCCTCACGCCTAGCAGCCTACACAAATGATAATTCGAAAAACGCTTTCCTCGTGAGAGCCTGTATAGTCTTTTTTTGTATCACCTTTTAATTGGGTATGCAGCTATGGCAAAATACGAGAGAAAAAGTACATTACAGATGACTTGATATGAAAGAAGTGCACTCTGGTCTCGGATTTCATTTGCAAGTACTACTACGAAGTTATGGCGGCTTTTACTTCACCCCAAGTCAGTCCTCATCCGTGGATATCCACCCAGGACAACGTCTCCAAACCCCCGAGTTATCCAGACATGCCTCCATCATCCACTGAATTTTGTCCGCGCGGAATGTTATCTGAGGCGTCTCCCACTCAAGTGGAGTAGGTGCCTAGGCTACTCAAAATATACCGGAGAACACCACCAGGAGGCGGACCACGTCACCTTTCATCATTGGATTTATTGTAAATCACTGAATGGTTATTCAGCATCTAGCTATGACACATTATCGGTGCTATATATACATATTGGATGACTCTTTTGACTTTAGCGATACTGATACTCTAGATTATACTTGCAAACATCACTGAAGTATGTTTACTTGCATAAACAGTCGATCCTCCTTTGTAAGTACCCACGGAAGATAAGATCAATACTTCTGGTTATCCAAACATGACTTTGTCATCCATGAACACGAGCACCGCGAGAAATGTAGTTTAGTTTTGTTGAGTTCGAACTAGCCATCTCCTGTATCAAGTGGGATATGTGTCCAAGCTATCTAGAATCTACTTGGGAGATTGATCCATATGATGTACCACCTCATTATCAAATCATAGAGGTGCTAATAAGTGTCGCCTGCACTCTCGTAATCGAAGCCATGTAGCGTACAATACTCAATTTGCAAAAGTCCTGTCCATAAATCGATATGTAACTCCTTCCAAGATTGTATCCATCGCTTGCATCATCCTGCCTATTTGTCTTAATATCTCTCACTTTTATCCCAAATATTTGCCTCTCAGGTTTGTGCGTTAGTGACGAGAGATGTAATCATGTAAAAGAGGATGAACTAGCTCGTACTTGAGGACGTGGTGAAGCTTTGATGAGAAATGATCTTTTTGGGAGTAGAAATTTGATTTGGTATGGAATGTCCAATCATTGCCTCGTGGGCCAACTTCTTTAGCATTGCAATATTTGAGCGGACTTGGCCCTGGAAGAATATTTCACTCCCAGGTTCGCAGAGGGCACCGGGTACAGGTATTCAGTCTTCACGCCCTTGGTCTTTTCTTAGTCGCTATCAGACCACCTCTATCTTTGTAGACCCTTGGATCTACATTTTCTTCCCACTAACTGCCCTGCTTGCCAAGCTCAAGCACTATCTTGGTAGCCTAGAGTCATATAGATTGCATCAAAGCTAGAGTATAGAAATTTCCCATGAAGCCAGTGCGTGGTGACCAAAGCTGAACTTCGTCGTATGTTAGACAGAATTAATTACTGAGAAACTTTCTCGTTGGTCTTTGAAGCGTATGTTGTATTCTCTGATGAAGGCGCGGATAGAAATCTACTTGCTGAGTTGTAGAGACCAGAATCTGTCAGCGATTTTCATCAGGTTTAATCTTCAAGTGACTAGAACATGTTGATAATATTAGCACGAATTATGAGCCGATAGTCACAAGGGGTTTTTCTTTCAGTTCATATGTACACCAAAGTAATCACATGGTGGCATTGTATGAGGGAGGGCTGGATACGTGTTGCAAGCAAGGGTGAGTGGTTAGACGTTAGGTTGCCTTAAATAGCTGACTGAAGTTCTTCCGCCGCAGCAAAAGAAGTTTCCTGATAATAGTCCCCTCAGAATTTGATTCGGTCTCATCATTGAGCGCCAGAAGTGCCTCTTTCAGATACAACCTCGGGTCTTTATGTGAAGGTACTGATCACATTAGCTATTCGCAAAAGTGTGTCATAAATTGAGTTATATTCTGTAAAAAGAAAGAAGAATTACGAAGAGCACATGAATATATACTCAATACCGCGCGTCGCGTATGCATAAATGCAGAAGTTATCCTTTTTACAACTCCTTAATGCAGCCGAGCCGTGTCCTCTGAGACTTGTCGACAAATTAACCGGATAAACACCGGTTATAACTAAATAAGGCATTAGCCTTTAACAATAACATTATTTTCGATGTACGGGATTTGCTCAATTTTGATTAGAGGGTTTAAAAATGAGACCACGAAATGATTGACAGGGCAAATCGGATTGATGCAGGAAGAGGGACTAAATGGCCCATAAGATATGGAGCAAGAAGCTAGGAGCTCCAATAATGTTGCTATCGAGGTATAAATACCTAGGTGTCGCGTTATGTGACAGCACGTGTTAGATTCGAATTTCCATTACAAGTATGTACCCGGAACACATGAGTTGATCTACTTCAATTGTATAGCTCGACCCAGAAGACAAGACAGAGTAGTGGTGCCGCGCACTCCAGCGGAGCTTCGGATGATTCGGGAACGATGATACAGAGATTTTAAGGTAGCGCTATTAAGATTGGAACAAAAAGGCAAGGCCCCAGAGGTTATTGATATACCAGACGCAATAATGCACGTCAATGAGTAGTACACCCAACTCTCATCACCATCAACAAATAAATAATACCCTTCTATTTCACCAAGTGAACGTGGGAAAGGGCGGACCTAACACAGATATAGCACTACAGCAAGCCTGGGATGGAGGGGCACATGTGGTCATGGTACAAGAACCGTGGACTATGGAAAAAGAGGAGTACATCACAAAAAGTCATCCGGGTTATAACATCCACAAACTGATTAGAAAGAGAGGAACTCGACCTAGGGCGATCAACTTCACTCGAAAAGGGCTCCACGCCACTCAAATCTACCCTTTGTCACTACACCAATCTTCTGACTACTGTTTCATTCAAGTATCAGGGCTAACGTTAGTCAACGTCTATCGCGCACCTGGACCCAGCGGAACCTTAGAGCCTCTACTTCAGTGGACACCTTCAGGCCCTACAATCGCCGGGGGATACTTCAATACTATGTCAAGGTACTAGCAACCACATACGTCTTGTCAGTACGGTAACGGAGATCAGATTATGAAGTGGGCCACGGCTCAGGACATGCATCTAGTTACTATGATTGGGGTACCCACACATCGGGACGGAAATGTTCTTGACTTGGTATGGAGTAACACAACAGCTGAGGCTACGGTATCAAGCAAATACAATAGCACATCAGAATACAAGACTATAGTGGGATCCACCTTAGTGACAAAAATATTGGAAACCTATGGAATCACACCGGTACTGCGTGTGCGTGAACAAGGCCTCGAAAAGTTCTCCCAATATGTCAGGGTATGGGTGAAGCTAGGTCTGATAAGCAACATTATAGACATTGAATATTAAGTAACAGGTCTAGTGGAAGTAATAAAAGATGCAGTCAGAGTAGTAGGAGAGAAACCAACCAGAACACATGGAAGAACAGCACCATGATGGAATGAGAAATGTAAGATCAATTACCATGAATTCAGATGCGCCAGAGACTCGCCAGAAGTAGCAGCACGATCCAGAAATTCTTTTAGGGCAGCAGTTAAAGAAGCAAAGAGAGAATATTGGAGGAAGATGGTAGAAAATGCCACCACCAATGAACAAATTTTCAAACTGATGCGCTGGGCTAAACCGAAACTGTGTCAAGAGCCTCCTTCCATGAAGGTCGGACAAGATAGGTGGGTTTCTGATCCACTAGAAAGGGCAGAAAGCTTACGGGACACGTTGATGGCTAGGCTTAATGCGGCACATCTACAAACATGGGAGGATGAATAACCAGAATCAATACCATGGGACCGAACACTCTCACTAGATTATGTGAGCCCTTGCACTATCGAGACGGGCGATAAGGCACCGGGGTCAGACAAAATAACGGTTCGCCTAATCAAGGCATGCTGGACAGTGATCGGAGAACATGTAAAGGTGTCAGGAATGCCTACTGTATAATCTATATATCTGGAGATAACCAGAATCTAGTGTTCTATGATTCTGGTCTGGCCTTTTGGCCGAGCGGTTATTCATCTATCTCATGCATAATGTAGAATGGCGCCCTTTAGCCTGAATACCACCTCTTTGACCCATGTCTCCGCCCTGCTATCCACATGCTGCTCTGATAAAAGGATATCTTACAGGCTTGTCTAGATCATAGACACTTCCCAACAGCGTTCAGAGGATCTGAACTCGTCTTTCTTCCCAAACCGGGGCGAGACCTAGCAACCCTTAAGGGATAGTGACCTATCTCTCTACTTTTATGTCTAGGAAAAAGATTAGAAAGGAAAGTTGCTAAGATAATGGCTTGGCTGGCAATCAAATATAAAATAGTCCCCCAGCAGCTTTTTTGTGCTCTCTCTAGACGCTCTGCATTTGACCTCGTATCGTATGTTATACACGATGCGGAAGCGACAATGCGAAAAAACAAGGTCATGGCAATGGTAACTCTAGATGTGCAAGGAGCTTTCGGTACAGTAATCCACAAACGCCTACTACAACGGATGCGGGAACAAGGGTGGCTTAAGATATTATGTCAATGGGTCGAATTATTCTTGACAGAACGGATGATACGTGCCAGACATCATGACGGAACTACGCGAGATAAAATAGCGGAGTGCGGAGTCCCGCAAGGTTCACCACTATCACCACTCTTGTTTCTTCTCTATATTGCAGTGCTTGTTCAGGATGAAAACAAGAAGAATCGTTTCGGATATGCTGATGACATTGCGGTTCTCGCTGTCGGAAGTACAGCATTAGAGGCAGTAACCAGAGCTCAAGAAGAGGTAAACAAACTTGTACACCTAGCTAATGAGAATATATTAGAGTTTGATCCGTCAAAGTCAGAGCTTATAGTGATAGGTGGAGGACCCAAAAAGAAGCTTGATATACCGGGCCTGTCAATTCATATTATAGGTCATAGTTTAACCCCTTCTTCTTGTGTGAGATGGCTTGGCGTTCGGTTAGATTTTCAGCTCAATTTCAAACAGCATGTCCAAGAATGGTGTGGGAAAGCACAACGCATAACTCAATTCATACGTCAAATCAACTCTGTGCAGCACAGTGCGGCTCCGGGGCTAATGATCAAAATAGTATAGGCATGCGTTCTTGGTGCGGCACTGTCAGAAGCGGCATGTAGACAGCGGAGCAGAGTCGAATATCAAGACAAGAATGCCAGGCAAGAGGTTGCAATCCTACATTATGTGTGAGATAGGTGCATAACCACTCGGCCAAAAGGACAGACCAGAATCATAGAACACTAGGTTTTGGTTATCTCCAGATATATAGATTATACAGTAGGCATTCCTGACAGGCACTATATGGAGCAGAGGCGTGGTTGCCAGGGCTCACCCGATTCACCACCCAGTGAAATAAGAAGGTGAGCATAGGAGTCGGCTGGCATACAGATCTCCTGGATAAAACCAAAATCAAAGCCGTTCGAGCGACACTACCGACATGGCAAACTACCCCAAGTGTCGCTCTACACAGAGAGTCGGGCGTTCCTCCGGCAGAAATCATCCTTCAGCGAAGGCAATTGAGATCCGTGGCGCAAGTTCAGCGAATAGATACCTGGCACCCACTGTTGAATAGATCTCGAGAGGGACCTAAGGAAACTATAGACCGCCTAGGACTCCGCGCAGGATAGAAAAGCCGTTCGTTTAAGAACCCGGAGCGATACCTCACGCAATTGCAGACTAGCTTCGGAAATGTGCCGGGTGCTGTGGAGTCTGGAAAATTATTCTTCCCAAACATGGAACAAAACAGCCAATCAACAAAACTCAACAAGCAGTCCAAAGCTGCCCAGCCCAAAATTTTGATAGAGAATTTGTCAGTAGATACTGTGTGTGCGTACTCAGATGGTCCGTCCTGTGGCTTGGCAAAATCTGCATGTGTCACGGACGAAGACGAGGCCGGAGACGAAGACAGAAGCTGATAATGAGGACGAGATATTTAGATTAATAATTAGATTCTAAAACATGAGTAATTTACAAGACAAAAAGCTACAGTACACATCCAGTCCTAGAGCTTCCATAAGCACACGAGCTGCAATACTATAACCAAGGGTGTAGTAGTCCACAGCCATAACACAGCAACTAACTAGTACTCCGAATGTCAACTGTTGCTATCACGACACTGTAACCATTACAATTCCTAAATCATGTTATTGTATGCACATCATGACTCGGTTTCCTGGGTGCGACGCGACATCCCAGAGATGGTTTGTGACAGCATGGGGATACACTCTGTTCAGAGAAGGGCAAATGATAGGAAGCAGAGCAAGACCTTTGCTTGGGGCAGAGCAAGACCTTTGCTTGGGGCAGAGATATACGACGCAGAGATTTTAGGAGCCCAGAGAGCACTTGAAGCAGCAATACTGGTAGCCGGCAGCAACCCTACCAAAGTACTCCTAGACAGCTCAGAATCCATCCAAGCTTTGCGCAGCGGAAGGTCGAGATCCTTCCAAGGAATAGTTGAAAAGTTTGTCTCTGACTGTCGAAATCACCAGTCGGTAGAGATTCAATGGATCCCGGGACACTCAGGGATTGTAGGGAATGAGAGGGCAGACAAGCTTGCCAAAGCAGCATTGAGGGATCTTCCGGACGAAAGAACCAATATAACGCCCTATACAGAAGCAGATCGAAGAATAAGATTTACGTTCGCATAAATCAACAGGCTCGTGAGGGAACGTGCAGACGAGTTGGTGGCAGCATGGTGGCAGAAACATGTGCATCGACACTACCTGGACTTAAACCTGAAGATGACACGCAAACGACCTCCTGAACTTGCTCTGCCGAGATGGGCGTACCACAGGTTGATTGCGGCTAGGATAGGACACGGTGATTTCGTCAAATATCACGAAAGATTCAAGCATGAAGATGTTATCAGCAAGTGTGAATGCGGACAAAAAAAATGCCCGTGGCACTTTGCAGAATGCCGACCAGCTTTACAGCATTGGAAAAGTATTAAACGAGAAGCCTCCCCGAGGGCGAGCGAGATGCTGGCAGAAAATGGATGGGAAAAATTCTTTGAATTCGTGACTATAACCAAATGTTATGGTGCACAAAATGTATACTGGGAAGCCTAGGTACTCCTAGGGGTCTTCGATATTTTTCCTTTGGATAGCTGTTGGGAAAATTAGGACAAGGTGCAGGGCGGATTTGTTCGGACGCCACTATTTTTCATTTTATCATCTGTCTATTATTTTATATAGATTCTCTGGCAAGATAAGCCCTTCATGTAGGTAGTAGTGAGTCTGCATGGATCACATACTCGTATCACGCCTCGTGGGTGTAGGGCTTTTGCCTGATACGACTAGAATACATCCATACATATGTACGCGGGACACTGATCATATGTCCTAGCTAGCTGGCCACATAACACTTGAAGAATTGAAAGAAAAAGAATGTGCTGGGAATTCCGATATCACAACTCTTTTCAATCACCTGCTGGTGTTGTGATTAATGATATAACCACACTTACATCTGGTTACTGTGGATCACAGAGATGTAGAATCTGATGGTTAAAACAGAACAGTCTAGAGTCAGATAGAATAGAACAGGATGGAATAGAATGTGATGACTCAGAGCTGAACGGAACTGAGCGACTGGGGATATGGAAAGCCATAGAATGTGGTATATATATATAAAAGTAGTGATTCTCTAAACTTGAATGAAAGCAAGCAAGTCTACTAATTCATTACAATCTACCTCTATCTTCAAGTTTCAGTGAACGTGCAGTTACTTACCGGTAACTATTCCACCTCCCATAACCTTGCATTAATAACGGTTGGAGATGTTCTATATTCGCCGAGGACCAGTAGACTTGTTGTGAGCCGCGAACATAACGGAGTTGAGGTGTATGGTCATGGTATCTTCGTTCAGAATGATAGACTCCTAGCCCTGCAGCCATGGAAGAGCGACGAGAGCGCGAGTTTCAAATGTCGAATGTTTTGGTTGTATGGGTTAGCTGTAAATTGATCGGACTAGCCTGTCCAACAGAATCAAGACAGCTGAGGTATTTACTCCAATCAAGCCCTGAGGTCATAGTTTTGAATTCCACAAGGCTTGACCATATCCCGCGCGGTCACTTTAGACAGGGTGGCAGAGGTATTCTTCGATGAACATATGGATTGGGTCTTACATCTGGCAGACCTTCACGAATAATTGTTTTCAGATCTACCGTCACCAATTTTTCATCGCGCAATTTGCAGCATACTAATGCAGACTGTACGAATCAACGGCACTCCCTAGCGTCCTGGACGGCACGGAAGAAGTTGGGCTAAGCTACCGTACAGCAAACACGCTCTGTCAAGACTTTTCTGACATTTCAGCACGACCTTCGGGAGGAGTTGGAAGGAGACTAGAAATGCAGAGTGTGAATTTCCCGAGGTACCCACAAGTCTACAGCGCCCAGCTGGCCGACCTCTTCGAACGCTTCAGAAGAATCACTGTCCCAAGATTTAGTCCTAGTGTCATTATTAGAAGAGCTCCGCACCCAGAGGTTCTTGCGATTTTTCCCGGCTGCCTTACACCCGTAAATGGCCATCGTCTCGTTGGCTGGAGAGGAGAGACAATGAAGGGTGATGCGCTCCTCTAAGTGTATGATCGAATGAGAACTTGTGAGGGGCGGTGCTGTTTGAGGGGAGCTGTATGAGAGGCATAGGTATCCTTGTACTATAGGCAGAGAGGACCTTCATGTCCTACATGGCCACAGACTCAGAAAGGACAATAAAATGAATTAAGAGAAATACAGGCTATTCAAGCTGTGGTTCCGTTCAGTTAGTAGAATTGTCCTCAATTACTTTCATGGGTGATCCCATTAGTCCACGGTGACATAGAGATCGCATTTCATTTAATTCTCAGATCTACGTTGCCTAATTTTTTGATTAATATGTAGGATGATGTGATAATTGGGGCTATCAGGTAGGCCACGTTGTTGGTACAAACGTGACTACAAATTCTGTAGTTAGTTTCACTTCCATAGTTACTTGCATCAAAGCGCTCTATAACCTCAATGACTGAGGAGTCTATATTTCCTTGATATGATAGCTGTATTTACCAATTCGCATTCGTTGTGCATGAAGATCTTTTGTTAGCCATTGAACAGGAATCCGTGTTTCTAGATTATGGCCGCTAGGATATGCAGCCACTTAATGCAATAAATCATTAGACTTTCATTTATCATTTGCTTGTTCCGGCTTCTACACTAGATCCCCGCAAAGTGTGCGGCCAAATACGAAGATTTAGTCTACCAATCGGTGAGAGCCTGAGGTATTTTCCTCATTATCATTCAGGAATTGGTAAAAAAACGCCATTGCGCCATTTCGTATCTCGGGTGGGCTACTGAGTCATTTAGTTGCCAAGAATTAGCCCTACCTGTTACCGTCGACGACCGTACAACTTATCTCCTGTCCTACCAGAGCTATTTGGTGGATAAACTCTCTGAGAGGATGATTTCTCTTCCATCTCGTCTTTGTACGTCTTATATTCTGCTAAAGGCATGGCTTGATCGGCATCGCAGTTGAATAGCTGCATAATTTCATTCATACCAAGCTTAGAAACGCCTCCATTTTTACCACCCTCAATGGTCTCGTTCGCCAATGCGCGTTTCTTGTCCTGTAATTCTAGGATGCGTTCTTCGACTGTTTTAGAGATCGTAATCTTGTAAATAATTACGTCCGTCTTCTGCGTGAGACGGTGCACTCGATCAATGGCTTGCTCTTCAACAAACTAAACATTGTAAATTAAGTGAGGTGGCAATTCAATACGAGGGGTTTCTTACTGGGTTCCAGAAAGGCTCAAGGATTACTACTCGGGTAGCAGCTGTTAAGTTTAGTCCAAGGGAGCCACATTTCAAGCTGCATAATAGTATTCTACATTTCTTATCGTTACGAAGTTTCGCCAGACTAGCCTCACGCGAATCATTTCTCATACTTCCATCATAACGAGAGAATACGAGATCATTGGCGTGAAAAAATGGTTCGATTAGGTTCAACATTGAGGTAAACTGCGAAAAGACAATAAATTTGTGCTCATGAACCTCCTCTTTGAGTATCTTAATCAGTTGAGTAATTTTAGTTGAGGTTGCCACATTTGTTAGCTGTGGAACCTTCGAAGACTTTGTCTTGAAGTCATCGTCTTGATCCGAAGCTGTATTAGAGTCATGAGATGCTTCGTTGTTAGGGCTGAGCCATTCACCTCCACCCTCAGCATTTTCATCTTCAATACCACCGGCACGTTTTGTTTTCATCTGAACACCTTTATCTTCTATGTCCAGGGGGTTATCGTCATCAGAATCATAGCTGGTGCATTTGGAGACCTTTCGATTTCGTCTTAAATTGCGACGTCTCGGTATCTCTTGTTTTCCATTTCTTGGTGCTACTTCGTTGTCTTTAATCATATACTTGACATCTTCCTCGCATTCAGTACATCGGATAGCTCCTCGTTTAGAATCTTCTTTGCTAAGTTCAAATTGACAAATATCACATTTTTTCGCACCGACTTGCATTTCACCGACCATCTTAGTCATCTCATCAATTTCTGTACCGGTACCCTTAATCTTGGAGGGAGCAGTGTCAAAAGCATCCTTCTCTGCGCTCAATTCTCCGATGACGAGCGACGGATGGTTACACGCTTGCCTTAGTCGTAATAACATGACAAGAGCGCTAGCATAGCTCACCTCTCCTGTAATTAATTTCTTCATGTTTTTGCTGGCTCGTTCTTCAATCCGTTGATATAGCTTACGTTCATACGGAGAAAACTCTGCGGATATCTTGATAATCTTGCGCTCCGTAACCTTAAAACCGGTCGAATTATTTTGACCATTTGCAGAAGGTTTGCCTCCGGGATTTAGTGCCCCATCCACTTTCAGAATGTCTTTCGTTCGACGTTTCATGAAAATGAGAAGAAAATGGCGAAGACGCCTTGTGGCTAATCTACTATCACCGCTTTTCATCGGACGCTCGATTTGTTCCTTCCACGTTCTTAGATCATCATATGGCTTTATCCTTAGAAATTTAATCAAACTTTGCAATTCGTCGAGACTATTCTGCATGGGTGTACCACTAAGACACCAACGGTAGTCGCTTCGGAGGGAATAGCATGCTTGAGTAGCCTTCGCGTTACGATTCTTGATTGTATGGGCTTCGTCTAAGATGATTCGATACCAGTGCAATCCGAAGCAGCCAGCTTTAGGGCCATTCTCATCAGGAGAAGAATTCCCAAATTCAGAAACTAGTATTTGATAAGTCGTTATCACGACATCATACTTAGCGAGATCTTGGAAGCGTTTTGTTCGTTGAGGGCCATGGTGGACACAGACTTTGAGTGTGTAGAGCTCGGACACCTTCTCCTTTACTTCGACCTCCCATTGTCTGATGAGGGCTAATGGTGCAACTACTAGAGTCGTCTTGACACTTTTAGATTTATTCCGCTCCTCAGTGCTCTCGTCATCGGCAGATTTGGGATTCTTGAGAATTAGCGATATAGATTGAAGAGTCTTGCCCAAGCCCATATCATCTGCGAGGATTCCGCCCTTTGAAATTCTTGATTTCTTACGGCTAGTCCCGAGCTCTCTACTTATCATCCACTCAAGGCCTTCAATTTGGTGAGGAAGAAGTTTTACGTTGATACCTTCGATTGTGCCATCATTCTCTTCTTCCTCATCATCGGTAGTTACAGCAATTTTCTCTGTGATTTCTAGTTTATTAAGGTTTTCCGCCGCATCATCAACTTTGGAGCGTGTAATCCTCTTCCATGGTTTCTTATCAGGCTGGTCTTCTTCATCTTCCCAAGCCCCTTGAAGAAGTGCTTTTAGATCATCCTGTTCTGCAACTGGCTGCGAGGAGTGAGGCATACTTAGGTCCAGGTTAGAAAAGTTGCTGGTATAACTATTATTACGGACAGGTTGATTTATTGTCTGAAATCCACCTGTTGTATTTCCCATAGATCCATATAGTTGTTGTTCATTTGATCGAGCAGGTTGGTCTTCAGATGGAGAAAGATCTCGAGGGACTGGGGTGGGACTACTGCTTGAGTTACTGTCTGTTTTTCAGCAACCACATCATATCTTTTTGTGATAATAACTTACGAGACTGTATTGTAATTTCGTGATGCAGATAGGTCTGTGGTATTTGGATTAGCGCCATTTGAAACTGATAAATGAGGTAAGTATCAAATTCTCGAAGTTTGAAGTGTTCGTTGTTAATGCATACTACACTTACTTTTGTTTCCTGACTGATTAACTCGAGTAATATCATCCGACGGATCAGGATTATCATTATAATTATTTTGCTGAAGCGGTTCTTCTACATTATCCGCTCCGAGGTTGTGTGAATCGTTATCTGACATATCGGAAATTGGGTTATTTTTAGATCTGTTGAATTTGTATTGAGTCCTGAAACGGAAGTCTTCTTTGATCAAAGCTGATGTTCTTATTTCATGAAGGTCGAAAGTTACTCGGGGTAGATTGATATAGCCTAAATTTCAGAAATTTTATAATTGTTAATGTTCGAAAGTCGAGTTCTACGAAAATGCCATTTGGCAGTCTTTCAAGCGAATGGTTGGTGTAATTGTGGGAGTAATGTTGAGAACTGCTTATGATTCCGTATGGCAATTAAGTCAACGCGTTCAGTATTACAGTATTAAGGGTAAACACTCAACCCATGCTCCTGTACGATTTCAGGGGCGTTGACAGTGCACGCCTTCAGTCATTGTTGACAAGGGGCCACTTTCTATGACTAAAGCGTTGCCATGGGCAATTGCATGACTCCAACAAGCGATCTATTATTTATGTTTTCCACGTTACACACCAGCCACTCAATGGGAGGACATACACAAACTCCTGCCTGCAGTGCCCACAAGAGTCCTGAGGTTAAATACTCTCCTAGGACCTGGCCCAGCTTGTATATCTAATATTAATACATTTGGCTCACGAGTCAATGATTCAAAATACTCCATTATATCTGTCGAATGACCTAATGACTTAATGACCTTTCATGTATTCTCTTAGAAATGATGACTAATTATTCTAATGAGTAATGAGTTACCTGTTTAGGAATGGCGTCAGGAGAGAGAAACAAGTACTGTAAATACGTGTTTCCTTTAGTTAGAAGTGATAAAATAGAAGATGTATGTTAACCACTAATTGTTATTACTGCTACAGAAAGCTTGTGATGTAAATACCACTCGAGTACTCCGACAATCTCAATCTTTCACTCACAACAAGATCTATTCCAACTAAATCTTTTGTCTGCGAATACCACCTAATCCATCCTCGTTTCCACAACCACAACTCTTAAAAGCACATTAACTGGCCTCAGATGTTCTCCAAATATACGCCGACGCCGATAATTATATCCAAGGGAGGAGAAAAATTGTGAACCATGAAATTACGAGGCTGGTCTTGGGGATGGGCGTGGAAGAGACTAAGACAAACGTGCATGATCAAGTTACGGATTGATAGGATTTCGCATATGGTAAGAATGCGATTTCTGGGAAGTAGCTTTAGAAATTGAAGAGTATTGTGCACTACATGTTCTTGGCCACGAAGGCGCAGGTGAGACTGTAAACACTGCCATAGTTGGATGGTGCAGTCGCATACCATCCGGGCCGATATCCCAAACAAAGTCCAGATTGGTTGGACGCCAATGTCACTTCAGATAGGAGATTTCTGGTTCTAATCTAGGAATACTTCACTACTTGCCTTGCTTTTCCGATTTGCTTGGATAAACAAAGGGTTTGAAACTTCCCTTTAGTAGGTACCCATGTAGAAAGAGCTGGGATTGTCTGAGATCAAGCACACTTCATTGACTTATTTACGAATGAATTCCACAATACTGGTGTCCCTGTAGGAAGGAGTACAGTAGATGATTACTAATAATCACGTGGTATTATGTACATATTCCTAATCAGTAACCCCAAAATAGTCTTCATGTTTTCATGCTAAAACAAGAAGAGTCTTCTAATGCGCGTACATAGCACTGATCGTATGTCATAGCAAGATAGCCGAACATATATCAAATGATTGGGAAAAACATTTTTAACATTTGTGCAAGGTTTAAGCAATCTGCCCTTGCCGAGCACTAGAAACTCGGGAATACTCATCATCAAACATAAGAAGATCAGCATGGCGTAACCCGACGCAGAAATAACAAAAAACCCAGGATGCAAATCGCTCGTTGTTAAATGCCATCAAAGATCGCCAAAATCATGTATACACTTCTAAATTTCAACACGTTTTATGATTATCAAAAATTTTCAAGCTCTCAAGGCAAAGCGCCAATTACCTGTCGGGTGTGGGGCCGGTATACAGGTCGAGGTTCATGTCCACAACGCGCAAACCCCCGTCTCACCGCTTGAGGCACTTCAAAAGCAATAGCTTAGTAAGCGCAGAGGTAAACAATTCTATAGCTGTTCTCAACTCATGTAATTCTTCCCTTCCCATACAGTCAATGCCAAGTCAGCAAACTTTGCAGACGGAGTTCCGAAAGATCTCGCTCCATGCTTTTTCTTAGCATGCCATTAGCAATGACTAGTTCATCCCACTCCCGCTGAGAGCGGCGGTCGGCATGACAGGCATATCCTAGAAACAGCGAGTTTCCTGCGCAAGTTTGTCAAAGTTATTGAGGCACTCTGGCCCAAGAAACTGGTAGATGGAATCATTGTACGGCGTTGACCGCATCAGTCTATGGTTAAATATTTGGGCCGGGGTAGTTATCTGTCCGCAGGCTCACTCTTTAAAGGCAATTACGACGTTGAATCAGCGATGATATGCCGCTAAGTTGGCGTGGCCTGTGCGGGGTCCAATAAAGTCATGGGGGGAGGGGGGGTTTTTTGCATCAGATTTTAATTGCGTATGCAGCTATCTAGCTATGACACAATAACAAAGAAAAGTACAGAAAAGATGACTCAATTTACAAGAAGAGTACCGTAGTCATGGGGTTAACGCTTTGCGAGGGCGCTTGAAAAGATGCAACTACCGATATCTAGCCGAGCATGCTTCTTCCTGTCGATGCTTAACGTTGCGTACAAGTTTGAAGTTTGGTCCAAGTGCCTCGTGTTGGTTAACAGTAATCAACGTCGTGCCCATTTGTCGGCTGCAAAGGGGAGATAATGAGGGGCAAACAGCTCGTCAAAGTGTATGATAGAATGGGAACATCCGCGTGATGGTACTGTTTGGGAGCAGCTGTATAGGAAGCATTGGAGGAGACATACTACTAGACAGATGTCCTTGGCCTATAAGCAGAGAAGATCTGCATGTATTATATGTTTGATTTTGATTGCATTAAGCCCAATTTGACGCCCTATGGGCCCATCTAGATTTCTATGAAGTTCAATGACTTCAAAGGAGGAAAAATCTTGGTGGGAGCCCACCAGACTGTCTAATGTATGGTAATCTATCATGGAATTATATCAATAATCTTTCTCGTAACTAAAGCGAATAGAAGCAATGTACTGTATGTGGCCTTGATCGGAGAGGAGCCAAATGTGCTAGATACCCTCTAACTTGGATCTTGTAGTAAAATATACACAACCAACAAGAGCTGAATTAATCTTTAAGGCTAGATTATGGCGCTCCTATGATTATTATTTTACGGCTTACTAGCCACCAAAAAGGCGTGTATACGCAGCCGTCTCCCATCTATTCGAAGAATGTGTCAAACATAGAATAGTTTGGAACCGACTGGACTCAGAAATTAAAAATTTTAGGGATTCAACAGGTGCATTTCCGTCGTAATTGGCAGGTACTAGCCATGATAACCACGTGATATTGATTAGGCATGGGGCTATGTATGTGTCCGCCTCTCCGTAAGCTTGATAGGAGTCAGAACTTTTAACATAAAATTAACAAAATACAACAATTTCCTTGTGTTAGTAATTCCAAGCTGTGATGTTTTGCTCAGGATATGGTGACTAGGAGGCTCAAAACTCTTGGTTGATATGTTAATCTCTCAACATGTGTAACTAATTTCATTGTGTACATTCTTGTAAACAACTTGCAAATGGCCTTTCCCGGAACTAAACGATTGTTAGTTGGGTAAGAATATTTGCTGGAAAAAAGGTGTGAATAAATTGAGATGACCAAGTTAATAGTGATACGGGGGCTCAGAAGGATATGGAGGAGACGAGTGCGTAAAGAAATGGTAATATTAAATAGAATGGAATTCAGGTCCCTGCTGAGTCTCTGACTATGGAGGACTGTCGAAGCTATCTAAATAGCTTTGGAGCTCATTGGTAAATATGAAAATTTATACAGTTAGTATTTCCGATGGATTCTACGGATCATGCCCCGATGGTCATCTTGAATTGGCATATAAACTAAACATGGAAAAACTATCTATAGCTAGCTGTAACTTTCAGTATTTGCAATTAATCTCCCACTGATCAAGTGAAAATAATCCTTTCGCCGTAGAATCTGAATAATCATGAGTTAATACAGAAGGCATCGTCGAACTGAAGTAAAGCTATGCACGAGGATTGATATAGTGTCTCTGACGTCAAAAGAGTCATCCTACATATATACATAGCACCGGTCATGTATCATAGCTAGATAATGAATACACATTAAATAGTTTGAAAAAAAGGATTGATATAGAAGTGGGTTAAGAAAAATGGAAGCTGTGTTGTGATTCAACGAGAGCTGAAATTATCCTTGGCAAGAATACACGTAGTTGGTGAAGGGCCGATGAGATAGAGATATTAATTCACACTTCACTTCATATATAGAGCTGATTTTCAGCACCCAATAGAACTTTATTGAACGTATGTAAGCCCTCTTTACCTCTTCCTTCACGCTGTGCGTTCGCGCGTAGGGATTGCGAGGTGGCTTACTGTGACCACGGACTCATAGGACGCCTGTAATTAGAATCACATGATGCCTATGGAATTCATTTAGTCAGATGTAAGATGTTCGATGTTCCCTCAATCCGCACAGGAAACTCCTATTATTAGGGTCACGCTAATGCATGATTACATAACAAGGTTTCCACCAATCTTCTGAATGCCGTGTCCCGTGACCTGAACACACAACGCCCAGCCTAGGGTAGTAGCCCTGCGTAAGGGTGTTGGAGGCATCACGTCTAGATCTTTTTTTTGCATCAGGCTTTAATTGCGCATACAGCTTTCTGACTATGATATAATATTAAACAAAATTTTCAGAATAGATGACCCGATTTAAAACTAAAGCACTCGTGCCTCGGATTTCATTTGCAAATACCACTGCGAAGTTGTGGTAGTTTTCTACTCAACCCAAGTCAATCCTCATCCGTGAATACTCACCCAAGGAAATGCCTCAAAATACCCGAGTTATCCAGACATGCCTCCATCATTCATTTCATTGTCTCCGCGCGAAATGTGGTCTCGGGCGTCTCCTTCCCAAGTGGCGTAGGTGCCCAGGCTACACATGCTGTACTTATTAACACCACTAGGAGGAGGACCACGGCACCTTTTACTATTGGCTTGTTTTTATAGTGTCAGATGCATTGTTGCAATCGAAAGCCTGGCGCTCCCAATGCTCTTCAGTTTCAAAATCTCCTTGCCAAAATTCGAATACTCTCACCAGTCGAGATTGCCCCCATCCTCTGTATCGTCTTGTAAACTTATCCCAGGTCCTCTCACGTTCATCAAAAAGAACGTCCTCTCAAATTTGTAGGCGACGATTTTTGTCCTCCTGACGGTATTCGAATTGTCGTGTGCGTATATTTGCTGACCGGCTGGGGTCTGAGAATAGTCGGTGAAAGAGTAGTCATTGAAATAAGGATGTGCTTGGTCGTACCTGCTGACTTAATGAGGGTTTGGTAGAAATCGATCTCGTTCGAAGTGAAAGACATACGTAGCGTAGTATCGCGATTCATTGCTTTGTGGGCCAACTTCTTTGGTATTGCGAAATTTGACTGAGATTCGCTCTGAGAAAATATTTCATTCCTATGTTCATAGAGGACACGGCGAACATGTCTTTGGCCGCTGTCACACCTAGATCATTGGTCTAGCAGATGATCACTTAAGTTCCTTGCACTTCTAGATTTCGATGTTTGAACGAATGGAGGCCCTGCTCCGAAACGGACACTAAATATAAATGGGTTTGGCCTAGACTGCATCCGAATTTTGATTACCCTCGATGATGATCTTCTCAGGTGGTGCTCTACTTTCTCTATGAAGTATAAAGTTTGACATCGTCGTCTTAAACGAAAATGTAGTACGTAATCCCATCGTGATGGTATTATCATGTTGCACAAGTTTGTGATGGTTGGAGTACTAGTGCCCCTTGATATCGGACGTTTGAGGCTTGGACACAAGACTTCTGAAGATCTTCGACGGAAGAATATATGCATCCACTAATTTGACCAACTACCAAGGAGCAGCTCTACGGTGAATTGAGTTGAAGCGTCATATATGCTGTTCAACTACAATTTGATTCTTGCACTGTCGTGAAACATAAGCTGTAGATAAAGTCGTGGATCTAGATAAACGTCGAGCTAGCTAATGTGCTCTGCTGGTTCAACGAATTCCACAGAGGTCTTCGCAAACTACTTTTACACGGCGAGGACCTACAGACTGGAACGCCTCGGATGTCAGTATAATTTCTATGGCTGAATCCCAAACATAGGCTGTAGCCACGCAAACGAGAAAAAGGAATGGCGATATTGGTGATCCTTGGAGGACACCGGCAAGTCACTCCCTTTAGGTGGTTGCTCCCCCTGAATTGTGAACTAGGACCTTTTGGCGTAGGAAACAATATGTCTATTGGAGGATGAGGTTGGGCAATCCCTGCTCTTGCATCTTTGTGACTAGAAGAAGTTGAGGCAATGCATCAAAAGTGCCTTGAGCGTGTAATCTGATAAATACAACACCGCATCCCTGGAACGAAGTTCTTTAATATCATGCACTAAGGAGGATAAAAGATGCGGAGTTGATCGGCTTGAGAGTGTAACGTATTGTTGATTGTCGATTACGTTCTAAGTAACCGCAAGATTAGCTATCCATTCAGCCAGCTACTATCACCGACTAGAGCTTAATGGCACTCTGGCACAAGCACAAGAAATCCGTGCGTCGAGGGAGTAAAGTGATGTAGGGCTGAAGAATGTGGAGCACCTCAGACATTCAAAGCCCTGATAGTAGTGGTTCACTTGTGAAAAGGTATCAAAGCTCCGTGTACAGAAAGGGCGACTTTTCCTTTGTCAGGCCTCACATCATTGCAGGGCTATGTGTGCGTCTCGATACAAGGGTTTGAGCAATGCAGATCAGCAGAAGGGCATCTCATAGACGAGACCCATAGTGGGGTGGGTGGTGGATAGATTTCTATCCGTGACGGACACAAACCTAGCACTCATAGAGCATGACATGGAGAAGGCCAACGACTGTTCACGAAGGCAAATTAGTTTGATATTGGGACAACTCATGTAGTGGGTGCGTTCGCTTATAACATTCGAGGCCTAGTGCTATGAACTCCCACCATTCCCTTGTCCGTGAATATCCATCAAAAGGAAAATAGAATAACCCTTTTGCTACGGGGCTTACCCAGTTTTGGTTGGCTGGGATGCGGCGGAGGGCAAGACTGAACACCTGTACGCGGTGTCTTCTACGAACCTGGGAGTGAAATATTCTCCCAGAGCCAAGTTCAGACAAGTTCTGCAAAATTCAAGATGTTGGCCCACGAGGCATTGATCCAAATTACTCCACCATGTCAAATTTTCCCTTCCAACGAGTAGACGCCTACCTGAGTCTCATCAAGTCTACAAGTACGACCTAGTACATCCTCATCCCAATGACCACACCTCTCGTCGACTTTCTCTGGCCTCAGTGTTGAAATCTAGACATACCAGACCTAACTTCACGCAGTGCGGAGTAGACGAAGACTACTCATCTTCGATCGCTACCAGCTTTGGTGAGGTCTCGTTTGGTAATGATTTCGGTGGTGTGAATGTTATTCCATCACGTAATCAGAACACAATATTTCTACCTAAGCGAGGTAGAATCTAGATAGACAATTAGATGTAGATTGAACTCTAACACGTTTAACTACCTGAATATAAGTTCAGTAAAACCAAAAACCTCACTGATCCTAACCTTTTATCTCTGATCCTTAAATCCCCAATATCTTACGATTCGTACAGTATTAACTTGACGGTCAGCGTTCACTTCTTTCATTCCAGATACCCCCTAGAACTTTAATACTCAGCTGGTCACCAAATACACGCCCACGCCGATATTTACACCCGACGGAGGAAGCAGAGCGTGGCGCACAAATCTGGAAGACAGTTCTTTGGAATAAGCGTGAGAAGAATCACGACAAATCTGCAAGATGTTTCAGAGGATGGCTACAATTTCGACGTGTGTGAGATCTTGAAATTTGGCAAGGAGTTTTTACAAGTTGGGTTTTTTGTGAGCCAAGGCTTCGATTGCATGAGTGCAGGCGATACTGTAAACACCGCCATGGTTAGATGGTGCAGTGGAACATCATCTGGATCGGTCTCCCAAGTAGAGACTGGAAAGCTCGAATACATATCCCACTCGAGACAGGAGATGGCTGATTAGAATCCAGCAGTAATCGACCGCACCCCTCACGGTGCTCGCTCGTATGGGTGACGAAAGCAATCTTAGATATTAGAAGGGCTGAAACTTCTCTTTGATGGTCAATCACGCAAGTCGACCTCTCTGCGTAAGCAAACATACTTCACAGTGGTATTCGCGAATGAAATATAGAGAAAGAGTGTCTACAGCCAAAAAACCACTCAACATATACAAATTGCTAGATAGTTTATACATATAATATGAAAAAGATGAAAATTAGCTTCACAACTTAAATCATAGGTTACATGAAGTTTTCTTGCTTATGGTCCGAATCCTACGCTCCTCGCCTATTCTCTTTCCTGTCAAGTCTTCCGAACGATACTTTTTCATCACCGCTGGGAGCAAAAGGGGGGCCCGCAGACGAACCTTTTAATCGCCCAATCTTTGACTTCCAGCCTGGTGTAGAGCACGGGTGGGGATTATATTGTTGCTGTGTTGACTACGCTTTTAGAAATCTGCATAGTATATTTTTTTCCAGATAACCCTACAATTTCGGTCGTCTTATCTCTCACGGTTGTGGTTGTGAGCTAAAGGGTGTATGGCAATTATATGACTCTACTGTCCTTCGATAGAGTGGTATGGGCTCATGTGCTATGGTGAGTCGCGGAGATGGCGCACTCACGCTAGACTGGTGGCACGATGGATATTGAGTGCGTATCGCTGTGGCCAATGGCTGTCAGTAAGTATCAAATGTGAACTTGTACTGACAATGGTTATCTGGTAAGGAGATACTTGATGCGCATTCCAACGATTGATAATATCATCCGATAGATGATGTGAAGAATGATATTATTTGGATAGTTATATCACAAAAATAAGCAGGTCAAGAGATTGCATAGTACATGAATAATATCTGTGCATCAGCCTGTATTTTTCACCCTTTCATAATACAGCAGTCCATCCTCCTTTCCCCTGGTCCATCATGGTCATAGAATTTGAATTTGAAATCTTTTACGTGACAGGAAGAGCCCAACATCTATTTAGACGTGAGACGGGTAGATGGGATCTTAGAGCTTATTTCTACCTACATGACTGACAATAATATCAGAAGCGACAAAAGAAAAGAAGGAAAAAAGGTACAGCAAATGCCTGAGTTAAAGTGCCCTATGCCGCATCCCTATCTTACAAACACATCTCCTCATGCAAAAAAAAAAAAAAAAAAAAACACATCTCCTCTCGAGTCGGAAACAATCTCACCATGGTAAGCTACCACCCTGATCCGACGTGGGGTCGTTTCTCGCGACTCGAATCACGCAGTTAATCATGCTGAGGCTGGGAAACAGATCACTCAGTAGCGAAGGATTACGTGTTAGGATTCTAGATCACTGGTAGCTGCAGAGGGCATATTTAATGTAACAGGTTTCCTGTAGTTAATCTCTGTGGAAAAATATTAAATCTTTGTGGTACTGTTTACGTGCGGTGTCCGTAATCCTCTTCGCCCTTAACAGGTGGGTCCATTTTCTCACAACTTCTCCAATGTTGCGAAGCAGGTCGGCATTCTGAAAATGCTCGGGCTTTTTCTCTCGGCCGCAAACGCATTTCAGATCTTCATGTTCGCGGTTGAAATGTCGATGGTAGTCGGCATAGTTCACGTGGCCTGTTCTCACCGCAATAAGACAACAATACGCCCATCTTGGTAGAGCTAGTTCCGGTGGCCATTTGTAACGCAGGAAGAGGTCCAGATCTTTGTATCGTTTCAGCCGATACTTCTGCCACCTTTTTTCACGAGCTCTTAGTCGCGCTCTTTCATCCACCTCACTAATACCGCAAAGGCTTTTATGGCGTCTAAGAATTCCGCGTCGAATACCTCTGCTCCTGGAAGTGGACCGGAGCCACTTGCAACTAGCTGGCCTCCTTGGTATACTACATACCCCCAGGCTGATTTTCCGGGACCCGACGAAGATTCATCAGAGAAAGCACAGATTGTCTCGGCTGGCAGGGAAACTAACCATCGCTTTATGCTTCCAGACCTAGCTTCTTTTTCCCAACGACATGGAGTCGATACCGGGATGCCGCGTAAAAGGTAAAGCTTTCCATGGCCTGTGCGTTCACGTGTATGGGTTACGAATGTCTTACTGTAGACTATGAACTCAAAGCACGCCTGTAATCTTGGATTGTAGAATGCCTGTGGAGTTTGTTAAGTCTAGTGTAAGTTCGTTGTTCATTCAATGCCAACCAGAAACTCCCTAAGACTACAAACACGCTAACCTATGATTACATAATATATATCACACTAATGTTATCATCCCTTTGTCCCGTGACCTGGACACAGACCATCCCCCTCTCCGATATCAGACGTTGTCAGCGTGACAATGCATCCAACATCTTTCGTCTGTCCCTATCAAGAAGGGTTTTGCTTCCATACCAAAGAGATCTAACAGGATGGCCATCCCTAACATAAGCTGGAAATAGCTGTTGTCCATGGTACTCATATTGGAGGGTGAATCCTCCAGGAGTACGCAGAATGTATCCATTTTGAGACGTGGCATCTGCAACAATAAATGGACCGTCGTAGAATGGTTCTCCTTTATGGTCTCTTTTTCTCTGCCTCAAAACCCAATCGCCTTTTCCAAATACTCTCAGGCGAGCCTTTCTTGAAGGTGGGATCGAATTTTATCCCTTGCTGCTTTTCCAGTTGCGACGTTCATGCGTGCGTTTTGCACTTTAGGGTTATAAAATTTCACGGGGTCGGCAGCAAAGCTTGATTCTTCCGATGGAGTAAGTTCTCGCACATAAGGGCTTGGAAGTTCTTCATGGGTGACTCCGAGAGCTAAGAATACGGGAGCATAACCAGTGGAGTTAGGACGTCGATTGTATGCGCTGAGCGATTGATCTAAGATCCACTGGATGCTGCGGGACGGATTGATTGAGGATACGGCGTAGAAATACTTTTAATTGTACCATTGAATCTTTCTACTTTGCCGTTTGTTTGTGGCTAGTATATGCTACTGGATGTAAATAAGCATCCTCCATGGTTGGCTGCGACACCTTCATGCGAAGAAATGGGGTAAATTGTTCACTTGGCTGCAATAACACTCCCCCCGTATACTTTTCCGAAGCGTCGACATCCAGAACCACGGGCAACTGAGGGTCCATTGGCTTTAAAACGGGAATGGTGACCAATGCGTTTCGAGTAGCTTTCTATAACGCAGTTTGCTCATCATCAAGTGTAACAGGTATTTTTTTTCCTTCTAGGGAAGTGTACTATATAAAGGACCTACTAGCTTGCTGAACAGTTTGGCCTAATCCCTAAAGTAATTGCAAGAGTTTAGGAATACCCGCACTTCGGTAGCTGTTCGTGGGATAGGTCTGTCGAGAATTGCTTGAATCTTTGAAGGATCTACTTGGATACCGTTCCTATCGATGATATGTCCAAGAAATTTAGTTTGTGTGATAAACCATGCGCATTTCCTAGGGTTCAATTTGTAACCACAAGATTCAAGTCGTTCCATAACCAATGAAGCGTTGCGGGTAGTTTCTGCCACTGTGTTGCCCCAAGTAATCACATCATCAATCATGTTTGATGTAATGTTACGGATAGGTTGGAGGCACTCATCCATCGCTCTCTGGAATGTAGCAGATGCATTGGTTAGCCCGAAAGGCATAACTTTGAATAAATATTGACCTTGAGAGGTGACAAAAGAACAGATTTTTTGAGCACGCTCTGTCAGTTCTATTTGATAGAACCCTGACTTAAGGTCAAGCTTTATGTAAAAATTAAACCTGAAGCTTTGCGTATTTCATCTTGAACTACCGGTAACGGGTAAGCCGATTTTTCCGTGTGGTTATTAACTTTTCGGAAATTTATCACCATTCGTCCTTTGGGTTTGCCATCTTTGGGGACCAAAATCGCACGTCTAGAGAATGAGCTCTGGCCGCTATACAGGACGCCTTCTTTTATACCTGCATCTACAAACTCCTTAAGTATCCGTGTGTCATGCGGAGAGTATCTTCCTGGTGCCGATTTTAGATTCGATGTAGTATTTAGAATGACATCGTGTTTAACACCAGTTGCTCGAGTTGCGCTTCCAGAAACTTGAGTTGAATCAAACAGTGATGGAAACTTAGATTTAAGGTATAGAACATTTTTGTCAATTAAATTTTGCTCCTTATCAGAGACTTTAGGGGGTGGATGGATGACCAGCTCTTTTGATGCGAGATGTTGTGAAGTAGCTGTATTTTTTGGAATATTTGTAGCTGCCTAGATTGTGACGTTTGCTAAATCTAACTCGTCTTTCGGAGTGGGGTTGAGTATTGGGGTACCAGTAAGTTTTGTTAACTGAACATAATCAGAATCGGGTATGTATAGTACTCCTAAATTATGTAAAACTAATCTTCCAATAGTTAAAGGTGCTGGAAACGTTCCATCTGGCACTACTCCACAAATTATTCTTAATGAGGGCCCGTTTTCGAAATTAATAGAAAGATCGCAGTCATAGCTAATAATAGGACCTAGATTTTTTCCTACTCCTTGAAGCTGAACAGGTGATGTAGACAAAGTCAAATTATGAGGCGGAACAGTCGAAGCAATGGAATCAACGATATAACAACTAGCAGTACCACCATCAAAAAAAGCAAAACTCTTATCACCATTAATAAAACAGGAGAAGAAACGATTATTATCATTAACGCCTTCTCGCGAAACATAGGAAAACGAATAATTATTTACATTATTATTAATTGTTGAATCGTCAAGGCACACGGCGTCAGTGTTAAAGGCGCCGCTGCCAAATTCTTATTCATTGTCATTATTGTTATCGTTATCATCATCATCATCATCCTCATTATCATTATTCTTTGTATTTTTGGGGTATATTTCCTGATACTCGTCGGAGTCCCATAATTCTGGTATATCTTCATCAAACTGAACTGTGTGATTAGCATAAACAGATCTGGAAGGATTTGAGCGACGAGGAGGTGGGGGGGGGGTGGTCGATTGGATTTTTTGTTATTGAAATTTCGTGGAGAATTTATTGTACTTGCAACAGGATTTTTATATTTCGAATGTTGAGGAGTTTGTTGTCCAAATCTCGCTTTAAACGTTCCATAAATTTCTTTGGAAGTATGATTTTTGCTAGGATTTTCCAATTTCATTTCGCTTCTGAAATCTGGACTAAAATGTCCCATTTTCCCACAGCTGTAGTAAACTATTTGTGCGCTTGTGGCATTGACCGAAGACATCGGATTTTCGAATACAGGTGCTTGCAGTGTGTTTTTATCATCTTGGATGCCGCGGAGCGGATCTTCATAAAATGGGAGAAATTCTCGATCCATAGGACGGGAAGATAGTTGAGCCATCCAATTCTGTTACTTTTCAGCAATCGTCCAAGCAATGGAAAGTGCATTATGAAGCGGAAATGCATTTTTTTGTTGCACTAAAGAATTCCAGACCATACTCACATATGTTTGCAGAGTGTATTCGATCGTGCAATCAACTTCTTTTTTATCCTTTCCCTGGATGGCATTCTATGGAATGCCTGTTCAAAACGTCTCAATAACTGAGCAGTTGACTCATTTGGTAATGGGCCAGAACGAAAGGCAACAAATGCGTCGACTGGACTTCTCAAATTGTTGGAAAACGAGAGGATTTGTAGGACTGCCTCAATAGTCATTGGCCATGTCGGACGATGTGTCTTGCAGAAAGCGTTCGCTTGTTTGAAATCCCCCTGAAATAGGTGGCAAACTCGTTGCGGCCACATATGGTAATAGGACCCCTCTTGAACAAATGCTGATTGTATCTCCTGTAAGTGAATTAGATTTTCGACATCATCTGTGACTGAGTGAGGTTTTAATCCAGGTCAAAATGGTTGTCTACTATTTTGAACGTCAAGAATGTTACGATCTAAATCACTCTCGGCGACGATCTCACACCAGTACTTCCACAACCACTGAATATATTGGCTGTTGTTGTTGTATGATGACCAACTTTCGCGGTCTGAGCTATCTACCATTGGTTCAGATAAACATAGCAGATTTGTTTTTGTCCGCGGGCTGGGTGAGTTTGGTGGTGTTATGAATCTACTTATTGGCAGATTTTCGAAGCTGTTAAGCTGCAGAGGTCGAGTCGATTTCGACGAAGACAATTTATCGAAGGTTCGAGGTTACAAAGTTACGAAGGTCAAGGTGCGAATGTCGAAGGTGCGAAGGTACGAATGAAAGTAATCGAGGCTCGAATTATCAAAGGTTCCGAATTCATATGTTCAGATTATCATGTTATCAAAACATCGAGTTCCCAATAAGCAAATTATACAATAAACATAAAAGTTGTTAGAACTAAAGAGCGAATGCAAATTTCCAGCTTGAACAAATCTGAATCCCGTTGCCTCAGACCTAACCGAATGAAGAAAGTAACCCCTGCACCACCACATCCAGATTAAATCTAACAAATTCATAATAGGTGATGCTCAAAACGGTCCTTTGTTAGGGTCCCAGGTAGACTGCAAAACAGGGATAGTTAATGAATCTCTAGTGTCGCCGATGTCGGATTTCGCAGCAGTTGTTTGAGAACCTGAGGTTCCGTGCCGAACAGGTTTCTTTGGGTGATCCTGAGTTTGAATTTCAGGAGAATTGGACAGTTGATTAAATTTATCGTACATCACATCCATGCGTGTAGCAAGAGCTGCAATGTCGCTGTTTTGCTTGTCCTGTTGCGCTGTTATCTTACGAATTTCTTTCATGATATCGTGAAGAGTGATGTCTGCTGGTAAATCTGGGTTAACGTCCGGGCTGATACAACCAGAACTTCTTGTTGACGGAGCCATTTCGTTTTTTTCAAAGTAAAACTTCTTATGGTAGTTGAGGTACCTGCGCAAATAGCTATTTTTGCGTTCACGTGTATGGGTTACGAATGTCTTACTATTGACTATTAACTCAAAGCACGCCTGTAATCCTGTATTGTAGAATGCCTGTGGAGTTCTTTAAGTCTAGTGTAAGTTCGTTGTTCATTCAATGCCAACCAGAAACTCCCTAAGACTACAAACACGCTAACCTATGATAACATAATATATACCACACTAATACTATCATCCCTTTGTCCCGTGACCTGGACACACAGGCCTTTGGCTGTCGGAACATGACGTACACTCGTTTGTATGCGTATCATGTACCGTCCTGGTTGTCTAAACAAGCGATTTCTTTGTCCCGATCTAAAACCTAGGCGTCTTATTCTCTCTTTTGAGTCCTCAGCCGCACGGAGGGACAGACGGTGCCAGACATCCATTCTTCGCATACGAGCTGCAGACCGCAGCATCTTTTGCTGGAGAATTATCGATGCCGGGGGTATTCCAGCTTCGTAATGGAGAGCGCTATTGGGAGTGGTACGTCACGCTAGGTGTGCTACTCGGATAGCTTTTATTTTCGTTTTGTCCAGTAGAGATATGTGCCAGCCTACTCCAGTGCCGACTTCTTTATTTCGGAGTGGGGTTATTGGAGTGAGACCCGGCCACCACGCTTCTGCCCCACATAGAGCTGTGCTCAGAACGCATGCATGTACCGCAAGAATCAAAGGTCCGGGTGCTGCCCCACGTTGAACTCCGTTTATATGTCGTAAGAAATGGACTAGACGATTAGCCTTTCCAGTCAATTCCTGCACATGCTGCTTGAAGTTCGTCTGGATATCAAGCCATATTCCTAGTCACTGGATGTGCGGTGCTGGTTCGATTTGACGATCTCTCATCATGATGGAAAGGCCAACCGTGTTGATTTTCTTTCTGGGCCCTCCTCCGGTCACTAGAAGTTCTGACTTTGCTGGGTCAAAATCGATCCTGTGTTCACTTGCGAGAAGAATAAAGTTGTCGAGGTCGTCTTGAGCTGCGGAGATGGCATCCGCCGCGATGTTTCCAATTCTGACAATAGCTACATCATCAGCATAACCAAGCCTGCTCGTTAGACCGTGGTGCTGAAAAATAACAGCGATGTAAAGTATGAAATGAAATGACGACACTGGCGAGCCTTGAGGTACTCCACATACCAGTATCTTCTGGTCTGTGGTTCCACCACGTTAATTCACCTGGAATTTTCGTTGGCAAAGAATGTTCTGATTAAAATGGCACAGGGATAGTGGCCAGCCTTGTTCTCGAAGGCATTTGAGCAGTCGGTTGTGAAGGACTGCATCAAAAGCATCTTGGATATCTAGTGTGACTATAGCCCGCATATTTTCCGCACCTCATGGCCGCCTCAGCATTATAGATTATACAAGATACAAAGTTGACCGCAGATTTTCCTGATACAGAGCCGAATAATTGAGAGTGAACCACTTGGTGACTTATTGTCCGCCATGCCATTCTCTTACCAACTAGACGCTAAATTCCTTTGCCTAAACTCGACAACAGCAAGATTGGTCGCCAACCCTTGGCAGTTGACAGATTTCTATCCGGCTTTGGAAGAGGCACAACTTCTGCCACCCTGAAGGCCGTGGGAAAGTAGCCGATTTTCAGACAGGCCTGGTAAAGATCTTTCACGAGAGGTCCTAGATGGGACCAACAGGCTTTCAGTAGAAGTACCGTTATCTTGTCAGCTCCCGGTGCCGTGTTGTTGACAGAGACAGTGGCGCTTGTCACATCGTCCAGTGATATTCCGTATCCCATGGAATACGCTCCTCCTGTCCATTCTCCCAGATAGAGATATCGTTCTCACCGGTAATCCTTGTAAAGAGAATGTCTCGTAGGGTACTAGCTCGCTCTCGCGGGTCAGATAGCCACCGGTTTTCGTCAATCTGCAGGGGAGGGGGCTCGGCGGCTGGTCGAGGCTTAGCCCATCTCATGAGCTTGAATACCTGTGCGTCAGTTGTAACTGCTTCCACTTGCCTCTTCCAGTACTCTCGCTTGGCTTTTCGTACCACGGCTCTAAAGCTCTTGCGGGCCTCTTTCGCGAGGTCAGGGTTGTCTCTCGCTGCCTTGTACTCTTGCCATTCTGTGCGACATTCATCGGTCCACCATGGCCCAGTTCTTCCGCTTTCGATGGCTGGGACTTTCCCTGCAATCTTGAGCGCATCTCCAAGTGCTTGTAGGAGATCATTTGTGAAGTTTTCGATGTTGACGACACTTTTGAGAGGGCCAGATTTGGTCCATTGGCTAACGCATCGGTTAAATTCCTTCAAGTTGGCGTCGCTGACACGAATGTTCTTTACAATTCCAGAGAGATCTGACTGTCGGAATATTTCCTATGGATTCTTTGTTTGAGGTAACTCAATAACAATTGTTTCATTCATTCGTATCTATCTTCATTTGTGACGGAGCGCCAGGGCCTTAATGACCTTGAACACTCGTCACATGATATATGCTTACACAGCTATTACTAATTATTACCCATTTGTCATTACATCTTCATAATCATTATTGCCACCCAAACTCCAGCATCCTTGTTTAATGCACATCCAAATAAAACTTGTGTCCTACTATTCGACACTGACACTGTAGGGTTAAGCACGGTACCTTCGATGGTCGAGTGATCTGAGGTACAGTGGTAGCGGTTGGACACAGATGCTACATCGGCCGTGTTGCTCCACGTTAGATCTAGGACGTTCCCATCCCTGTGCGTTGGCTCTCCAACAATGCTGACTAGGTCCATGTCGTGGGCTGTTGCCCATTCCATAATCTGGTTACCATTGCCGTACTGATTTGTTGTTTGCGGTTGCCAATGCTGTGACACAGAATTGAAATCGCCTCCAACAACCACTAAACCTCTAACTTCCCACCGGAGTAGGGGCTCCAAGGTTCCACTAGTGCCTGGAGCACGGTATACGTTGACAAAGGTTAGGCTGCCCATCTTTACATAACAGTATTCAGATGTCGGGCCTGATGATGGTAGAAAAAATAGAGTCACATGAATCCATACACGCGTGAAAATAGCAGTACGGGGCCGGACGTCTGTTCCTCCAAATGGTAGGTGGCTATTGTATCTAGGGTGACTTTTTGTGATAAAACCCCCCTCTTTCTTTCTTGTTCATGGCTCCTTTACCATTACTATATATACACCGGTATCTCATGCCTGCTACAATGCTAAATCCATATTGTTGTAATCTAATGCTTTTCATCCTCGGATTTCATGTTGAGCAGTAGATGTCTAACACGTGATGCCATGCGGGGGAGAAGGAACAGGATGGCGAAAGCCGCAAGCCAGACCTAAGCGATCTGGCCCGCTTGTAGATGGGGAAATCCCTTTTGTAAATAGAGAAAAATACACAACAATAATAGTAAGGAACTCAGACATCCACATCTCAGTCATCTCATACATCGTGACCCATAAACCTCTACCTCATCTCTATCACTAAACAACAAAGCTTCAAAAGTATTCACTCAAACCTTTCATCGCTCTAGATATCTCTATTATATACATTCCAAAACTTTAGTAGCTCTAAGTGATCTCAAGTAGACCTCCAGTGATCCTTCGTAGTCTACCCATCCTCTTCTCTACTGCAACTACGCTTCAGCCCATATGCATTTGCTCCAATCTGACAACTGCTTACCATGAAGTTCCGGAATGAAACGTGAGATGAGGACACCTATCACAAACGTCTCGAGCGGTATCAGTAAATGTACGCGCTATGTTGTGAATATTGTGAGCATGACTTGGAGATGTTTATAACAGATACCTTGACAAGGGCAGCGAACCACCACGCATCATCAGCTTGGGGCAGAGTCATCTATGCTTCGGTGGAGGTGGCGGGCCAGTAAGTCGCTGCCAAGGAGCATGATACATCCTTAGTACTGTGTCATGGTAGTAGACTGGGGCTTTAGTGATAAGTAGGCAATGGGAGATATACCTGGGGCAAGGAGTCTCAGTTGAAGACCGTGTAGCACAGGAGTAGTCATGTGGAGCGAAGGCTAGTACGAAAGACGTGTATTTGATGGAGCGATTTCTTTATTTTAAGATGGAAGCAAGCAAATAACTAAATAAGCAATCAACACTATATCATCTGATCAGTATTTATATCATTCTAGTATCATTAATCACACGACAATATTCCAATACCCTATACGAGCGGTTCAATTTCAAGCTGAGCTATCTTCTTATATAGTCGTCGGGGAAGGAGTAGCCTTTTCGGTGACTTGCTCTACGACTGCTACGCTTGCGTCAATCACGTATGAAAATCTATCTGTAGTGAGGCAAGAATCTAACAAGATATTGCATTGTTAATACATGACAACTGTTTCTAATACCTTGACGCAGACCCGTGACACATATGTTGTTTAATAATTCCCTTATACTCATCGCACACTTGGTCCTGGTCTACATGCATAATATATATCGTCAACTTCATATTCCACTCCCAATATCGATTTACCAAAACCAAAAGACACCCTAACTCTGAATGTTGGCGAATCTAAAGATAAATATAAATGTGAGCGTGAGATGATATGAAGTTGGAAGGACACTTGCTAACCTGGTTCGGAAGATTTAATTAAGAAGTACGCATAACCAAAATGTTTGTCCCTAGAGAAGCGACCAGCACCAGGGCGTTGTAAAGTCATAGAGTATTGTTCTTTAACTTGCTCTGCTACTACAGTTCCTTCAACCCGTAAATCGCCGCATTGATAATCCTCAATGGCAAGCACTGGCATCAAGTGAAACAAAAGAGACACGAATGATATGAAACCAAACTCCTTCAAGTCGTAAGTACTAAGTATGGGAATTGTAATTTATATTTCTGTGTCGTAACTGAGTGACTCTGATTCCTCAGACTAGTCGGCGTTTATCTTGCTAAGGAATAGAGAGCGTTGATTCTGTTCTTGTAATATTTAGGGTGGGATGAACAGCAGGAAAAAATACTGAATGATAATGGTAGTGGATGAAGCATATTGTATGCTATTTAACCTATTGCTTGATGCAAATTTGGCCCCAGTGTGACGGCTAGTAAGCCGGTAGATTGCCTGTAGCCTGTGATATTCATCTCATGCATACTTATTACCTCAGCGCTAAGATACGTTGGTATTAAGAGTCTGGTACTCCCCGTGCACGAAACATCGTTGGTAACTAGCCCACACTTTAATAGTGGGAGCCGGACTAGAGGACAGAGACTAGTGTTTGAAATATTGGAATCATGTATATAAATAGGGCGTTGAGTGTAGCAGTAGTCTTGTTCTTCAGTTAGTAAATAAACTTACCTTTCGACATATGAACGCCCAAGCTTTATTTATCGGAACTGTTACATATTTACTAACTCTCACAATCGGAAAGTCTGACTGTTCAGCAAATTCAGTAAACTCAGTTTTTTCAGTCATCTCAGTATTATCACTATATTCAGTTATCTCAGTAAATTCAGTCATCTCGATAAAATTCAGTATATTCAGTTATCTCAGTAAATTCAGTAAATTCAGTTATTTCAGTAAATTTGTTTCATTCCACTATGACAGACGAGTCATTAAAGCAAGAATTAATTGAAATGCAAAAAAAGATCAACGAACTTCAGGCTTCTAACTTGGCCAGGCAACAGCCAATGCAATTCGAACAGGTTATCATCGAAAAAGATCCACCTACAGGGGGGCAAGGACTGAAGCCGACTAAGCTACCAGAGTTCGATGGTAATAAGGGCAACTATTCATCGTGGAGAACAGCAGTCCTAGATATTTTTAGAATGGACTGGAACGCTTTCGGTTACGACGATTCGAGGGCATTTGTAATGATATACACCACGCTTAAAGGCTCAGCATTAAACAAAGCCGGCTCATTTTACGAGGTTGGAGGAGTGCACGGAACTAGAAAGCCGGAGGACTTCATTGAGTTCTTAGATAAGCTATACCTCGATCCCTTAAAGGCTGTAAGGGCAGGTAGGGAACTGCAGGCCATGAAGATGTCTGAGAGACAGCGGTGGCCAGATTTTTTTTGCAGCTTGGACAAACAAATTGACAGAGGCACAAGGAGATCTTTGGGACGATACTAACAAGATATCAATGCTCTGGAACGCCCTAAACAAGGATTTGATACTGGCTCTTGCGGGAAATACTAACTTGCCCCATAACAATTTCAATGTCTGGATTAGACTGGTAAATCAGGTAGCGCAACAGCTGGAAATGGCAGACAACTGGGTGGGACAGAATCAACCTGTCCTAATACGCCAAAGGAACAGCTATTCTGCTACAGGACCGGCAAATTATGCGAATAATGGCAATAAATACCCTCGGGAAAATACAAGTCCGACTGACTCATCTGGCGATGTAATTATGGGTGGAATAAATGCGACTGGTATAACAAGCACGGATAGACAGCGTGCCAAGTGGAAAGCCCATGCACAGCTAGATCAATTAAGAGCAGAGAGGAAATGTTTTCGTTGCGAAAGGGTGGGTTGCTCGTCAAGAAAATGCCCACTTCTGCCCGCACGAAATCCGAATAAAGCGAATATACATATCAATCTCGCTAGTTTACCAGAGATCGACCCCTCAGTGATCGATCCAGAAGGACAAAAAGGATCGGTAAGGGGATATTTGAGCGGGTCGGAAAACTAGAAGCTCCTGTACACAGTCGCGCACGGGAGCCCAAAACAAGTTATAATAAAGAAGATAGGTTGAATACAGATCCATTTCTGATTAATGCATTGTTAAATGATACTTTTATGGTGCAAGCCTTAGTAGATAATGGATGCCTGTGTTCTGGAATCATTAGTGATGAACTAACTGAACGATTGAACTTGCCGCGCATAATAATACCCCCACGAGCCCTTGAGACAGCAGAGAATTCTTCGAGGACTAAACCTGTTGTTAAATACATAACCCACCTGTCGCTCGACCTCGATGGCTTTCATATACCTAAACTTTGGCTGTATGTCGTTCCTTCAAGCACACACAAGATGATTCTAGGAAAAAAGTGGCTTGAAGACCAAGACGCAATAATTCATTCAAAGGACCAACGTCTTGAGCTCAGAAAAGGAAACATGAATATATATAGTGTTCAGAGATGGAGACAAAATTTGAGACAAGTGCCCCATCCAAAATATTCATCAACTGAAGATTTGATGTCGATGAGCGACTCAGTGCCGATCGGCAAAATTACAATAGAGGATATAAGTAAAGCACTCCGTAAAAAACCAATGCTCTCGGAAAATGACGCCAAAGACCGTCTACCGGAAAAAGTAAAGGACTTCGCCCAACTTTTTGCTGATAGCACCGGAGCAAATAACTTGCCCCCATTGAGAGATAACTTAGATCACGCAATCAACCTTCGTTATGAGAATGGAAAGCCTTTGACACCCCCATGGGGGCCTCTATACAGCATGTCTCGAGAGGAGCTTTTAGTGTTGCGTAAAACCCTTACAGACCTTTTAGAGAAAGGATGGATAAGACCGAGCAGTTCCCCGGCAGCATCCCCGGTACTATTTGCGAGAAAGCCTAATGGCGGCCTTCGCTTTTGTGTGGATTACCGTGGTTTAAACGCAATAACGATTCCGGACCGCTACCCCCTCCCACTTTTTAAGGAGACATTACGGCAGCTTTCTAAATCCAGATGGTTCACGAAACTGGACGTCAAATCAGCTTTCCACCGCCTCCGAATAAGGAAAGGAGACGAGTGGATGACAGCTTTTAGGTGTCGCCTAGGACTATTTGAGTGGCTGGTGACTCCTTTCGGGTTAATAAATGCGCCAGCCTCATTCCAGCGGTACATTAATGAAAAGTTACGGAATCATCTGGACGTGGATGTTACTGTATACATGGACGATATTTTGGTGTATACCGATGGAAGTGAGGATAAACATTGGGAGATAGTTCGGAGTGTTCTCTCGAAGCTAAAGGATGCAGGGTTATACTTAGACATCGAAAAATGCGAATTTCTTTGCAAAGAGGTGAAGTATTTAGGTTTTATTGTCAAAGCCGGTGAATGTGTTGCTGTCGATCCATCGAAAGTCAAAGCCATACTTGAGTGGAAGGCCCCAGTAACTGTGTCTGGAGTAAGGTCTTTCCTAGGGTTCGCAAACTTCTACAGATGTTTTATCAGCAAATTTTCAGACATAGCTGCGCCTCTAATTAGGTTAACAAGGAAGAAGTCAACTTGGAAGTGGGATGAGGAAGAAAGAAAATCTTTCAATGAGCTAAAAAGAATCTTTGCAACAGAACCTGTATTAGCCCAGTGGGACCCAGACCGAGAGACTATTTTGGAAGCGGACTGTTCAGGATATGCCATGGGAGGATGCCTTTCGCAAAAAGACAAACTCGGCAGATTACGGCCTATAGCTTATTTCTCAAAGCGCCTTAATAGTGCCGAAGCGAATTATCCAATACACGACAAAGAAATGCTCGCAATAGTAGCTTGTCTTAAGGAATGGAAAGCAGAGTTGAATTCTGTTGCAAAACCATTCACTATCTGGACAGATCACAAAAACTTAAATTACTTCGCAACAAAACGACTACTAAATGAACGTCAGACAAGATACAACGATGTGTTGCAGCAGTTCAGGTTCGAGCTGAAATGGCGAGCAGGTAGAGCAAGTGATAGACCAGATGCCTTATCGCGGCGCGACCAAGACAAACCAAAAGACTTAAATGATGAACGGCTAGCGGGTCGGATAATGCAGCTTTTACCGTCAGTGCCGTTAGGATCAGCAGCTATTATACCTAGTGGCCTTAACAATGAGAAAATATGCGAAAGAGTACCTCAAGAAATACTATTTGACGACATCGAGCTGCAAAGTCTGTGGGAGCAAGCCACTGCGAAGGATAAAATCTGGCAACGGGCCTGTGAAGCTGTAAAATTAGGGGAAAGAAGCTTTCCACCCGATATTGCGCTCGAATTGAAGGCCAATATCGCAGAATGTACAGTTGCCGCAGATGGTCTCTTACGGGGAAGAGAGAATCGTATATGGGTGCCAGATTATGAACCTCTCCGAACAGCCATCATGCAGCGAACACACGATAGTTACCTGACCGGCCACCCAGGTAGAGACACTATGATCGGAATTCTTCTGCGCCGATGGTTTTGGCCAAAAATGAGAGAATCGGTTCGTCGGTTTGTCAGGAACTGCGATGTATGTTGACGTTCCACAATCTGGCGAGAGGCTAAAGCAGGCTTCTTGAAGTCATTACCGATTCCTGAGCGCATTGGTAGTGAACTTACTATCGACTTTGTGACAGATATGCCGATGTCAAAAGGGTGCACAAACATTATGGTAATTACAGATAGATTATCTAAAGATATTATGCTGTTTGGCACACCGTCAATGGAAGCCCGAAAGTGCGCAGATCTATTCGTAGATCGATACTACCGATTTTTCGGTTTCCCACGCTATCTTACGAGTGATAGAGGTTCCGACTGGTTGAGTCATTTCTGGAAAAACTTCTGCCGATTGACTGGAATCAATCAGAGGCTAACAACAGCCTACCATCCACAATCGAACGCAAGTGAAAGAGCGAACCAAGAAATGTACAAGTATCTGAGATCATTTACTTGTTACTCCCAGGACAATTGGATGGATCTGTTACCGCTAGCTCAAATGGCGTTGAATTCTAGACCAAGCTCAGCTAAAGGAGGGATGAGCCCGTTTTTCCTACGAAACGGATACAACGTAGAGCCTCTAATGGAGCCTACCCCAGCCGAGGGACCTGCCTCACGTCATCCAGGTAGTATTGACGCACAGAAGTATATTCAGCGCTTGAAAGACGCGCAAGAATTTGCACAAGCAGCAATGGCATCGGCCCAGCAGCGGAACGAGCTGAACGGTAACATTCAACGTCGACAGCCCGAGCAATATAGAATAGGGGATAAAGTCTGGTTGAATTTACAGCACATTAAAACACCTCAGCTGTCAAAAAAGTTAGCTTGGCAACACGCTAAGTATACTGTAACGGGAGTACCTGATGCACTGACTGTGGAACTCAACGTGCCTGGTAATATACACAAAAGATTCCACGTGGAATTAATTAAACGAGCCGGCATAGATCCTTTTCCAAGCCAAGTAAGGGACGATGCCCAGAATCCTCCTATAGTCGATGAGCTGGGTAATGAAGAATTTGTTGTCGAATCTATTCTTCGAGCGAGAACAGTGAGACGTGGACGAGGGGTATTTCGGCAAGCCCTAGTGAAGTGGGCTAGTGAAGTGGATCCAACATGGGAGCCAATAGAATTCATAGAAGACACTGAAGCCTTAGATAAGTTCGAAGAACTTTATGGTTCGATTGAAAATAATGATGGACCTCTAGAGGAAATCGTGGGAAGATTTGTTGGTCCAGCTGAAAAGAATACGATGCAAAAGCGGCGTCAGCGACAAAAAAAAAAAAATTAATTAAAAAATTTTTATATATTTAGGTCACATGCCTCTCAAAAAAAAAAAAAAAAAAAACGGAAGGGGCAATGTGACGGCTAGTAAGCCGGTAGATTGCCTGTAGCCTGTGATATTCATCTCATGCATACTTATTACCTCAGCGCTAAGATACGTTGGTATTAAGAGTCTGGTACTCCCCGTGCACGAAACATCGTTGGTAACTAGCCCACACTTTAATAGTGGGAGCCGGACTAGAGGACAGAGACTAGTGTTTGAAATATTGGAATCATGTATATAAATAGGGCGTTGAGTGTAGCAGTAGTCTTGTTCTTCAGTTAGTAAATAAACTTACCTTTCGACATATGAACGCCCAAGCTTTATTTATCGGAACTGTTACACCCAGGAGAAATTGCCTAATTTCAATCACGATTAAATAATCCTGCGTAGTTGGGAAAAGTAAAATCTAATGTGAATAGATGAAATGCCGAGAGGTTTGTAGGAATATAATTTTATATGAGCTAATTTAAAATGTGGATTTTACTTGCAAAGACAAATTCTTCACCTTCCAGTGGTGTCGGGGTAATCGCCCAGTATACCCTGCATACCTGGGATGGTCAAGAAGAATCGCATCCGAGTCGAAGTCGAAAGCAACCTCCAGCATATCCAAAGTCGACGACTTCTCGTCACTGTCGGACCCACCATTCTCACGCGAGTCCTCCTGCTCAATCTTACTACACCACCTCGCCTCAAATATCGATAATGGTGTGACTCCAATTGCTAACGGGAGCTTGCCCCATTAATTTCCAGCCATCTCTCACTATATACTTACGACGCTTCGTATGCTTGCAGGGACAAAACAGGTCACAGTATACAAAGCTTGGGGTTTCGCTTGTGGGAGAACGTTCCTCTACTGGGCCTGTAGAAATTGGGGAAAGACAGGTAACTGGTATATTTAATAGAGAGGAAAGTGATCTCTCAGGTCATGATGAGAATTCTATTATCGAGTTTTTTTCGTCCTTGGGACGTTTGTAAGTGCCAATACGAAGATTTCAGCCTCTCAGCCAGGAGTCTTCTATTACCGTTATATCTACAGTGGTCCCAAGTACCCCAGGTGGCACAAAGAAGTTGGGCTAAGCTAACATACAGCAAACACGCTCTTTCATGACTTTTCCGAGATTTCAACTTGACTTTTGGGGATGAGATTGAAGGAAACTAGAAAGGCAGAATGTTAGTTTCCATGGGTAAACACAAGTCTGTAGTGCACAGCTGGTTAGCATCTTTGAACGCTTAAGATGGATCACGATAACTTCCGACTTAGCCCTGATGTCGGTATTTGTGTTGAAATTGGCGCTACTTGGCAATGAAGAGGCGCATTAATACGGAACGTAATCATAATAATAATTATTCATTATCCTGATTTGGCGCCTTGAGGCCCATGCAGGTTTTTATCGGAAGATATGTACTTTAAGTAGGATGACTCAACTTGACGTTGAGAACACTCACACTCAGATTTCATTTGCAGATACCACTCGAGATTAACCCTCACGGCGTATAACCTCTTCCGTGTATACCCACCACAGGGAAAGGCGTGAAAACCCTGTGGCTATCCAAGTGTGCTTTCATCATCGCACAAGTACAATATCACCGCGAGAGAGAGTGGTGCGTGGGTCTGACTGGATTCGAACCAGCTTTCTCCTGTCTCGAATGGGGTAGGTGTTCAAGCTACCCAGTATCTACTTGGGAGAACGGCCCGGATGGTGTACCACTGCACCATCCAACCCAGCGGAACGTAATAAGGTTCTATTATTACTAGCCACATTCATGACGACTCACACATTGACCAGCCTCCCAATTATTTAGCATAAAAAAGTGAATCGTGTCCTTCACTTGGATGTAGTAATTAGTTTAAATAGCGCTGATTTCAACAATTTGGAGTGCTCCGCATCCAGTGGTTTTATGAAAATTATACCAGCTGCCATACAACCGCAAATGGCCGTTGTTTCATTGGCTATGGATGGAAGATAATGAAGGTTTGAGGGCTCCTCTACACGTACAATCGAATAAGAACTTTTGAGGGGCATTACCGTTGGAGAGGGGCATTACTGTTCGATTGGAGCTATATGGTACGCATAGAAGAGAATATACCACTAGATAGGCATACTTAACCAATAATCAGAGAGGACCTGCTTATTGAATGTAGTCTAAGATTTAGTGGAGAAAATACCAATAACTTGGTAAATACCTGATAAGATATTAAAATTGTTGGAATAACTCGGCTAGGTTAGTATGCACACAGCTGTAAATACATTAGATTACCCTGCGACCTTGTCCACAGCTCTCAGCATAGACGAAAAATAATATTTATGGTGGAAACCGTGAAAGGGAAGGAGTCAGGGTGAGGAGCGCTGATACTGGACCGTTAAATTGGAATTTCCTTTGTTTATTAATTTTGACTGTTAGAATTTGTTTTTGTTTTAAACCGGCTACAATTTAGGTAGTGGTTTCACGCGGTTGGAATGAGTTGGGATGTGGTAAAGAACACAGGGATCCCTTCCGGCTCCACCGGTCTTGTACCCATAGCGGACCGGGAGCAGTAGCTCAGGACCTTTAAATTACAAACAAAAACATTAGATTACCGGTTTGATTCGTTATTCGGAGACTCCTCTCATTCCCTTTCTATTTAGCTCAAGAATCCATCCTTTACATTTCAGTAGGAACTTTAATATATAAGTCTGTGAGCAGATTTATTTATTTATAATATTTAACGTCGTGCCCGCGCACAGCACGCGAGCTCCTCACTTACCGGTTAGCCCAGTCCATATAAAACTACCCGACGTATTGGCGCCTACATAGACCCAACATAGTAAATGAAAACCAGCATCTTATTATCCTGCACTCGAAGTTTGAGTTTACATGAATATCAGCCTCCCGTTGTCTCTCATGATTTACATATGTTATTCAATGGAGAATGCAAAGCAATGAAATGAAATTGGTTGAGAGGGAAATTGATTACATCACTTTAAAGCTCCCTAGTTTTTATTACATGACCAGCTCTTAAATGCATGAACTCCCTCCGCTGAAGCAAGAGCCCAAGATATGGTGGGATTGAAGGTCTGAGCCCTGTTGAACTGGACCTGGTACTGTCCGAGGTGGCAATAGAAAGAGCGGTCGGGGGACTTCTCTTCTCCGCATGGGCAGGTAAGGATGGCGTTTTATAGTGATTTATGAGCACTGGACAGTGGTTAGGAGTGAACTTGAGACAGTACAATAGTTGATGTCACAGGTAATCTATGTGAGATGTTTCAGGGATTGATTTTATGTACTAGAGTATGAATTTGAAGAGAAGTGATTGTGTGTGTGTCACTGTGGGCTGTACTCGACCACTTATCTATTATCGACTTAAATATGTTTGGACAAAAGGCATAGAATAATTATGGATTGTCGTATGTCAATATGTGTAAATATACGTTGAGTATTGCAAAGAAAATATAATAAGTGTAGATGTATATGTATGTCAAATTGGAGCGTAGGCGTTTGACCCGAGGCGGAATAGAATGGCAAGAAGGGGTCGGATGGATCGCGAGAGATGACTAAAGATCTACTGGAGATAATTCGGAGAACTAAAGGTTTAAAAATGGGTAATATAAGTGTCTAAAGAGTCTAAAGGTACGAGCAAATACTAATGGTGACTAAAGGTGCTAAAGGTAACTAGAGGTGACTATAGGTGACCAGAGGTGATCCGAAGGTGGTGGTTATGACAGAAGACTAAGCGTAAAGAACTCTATGCCTACAGACCAAACCATTATATATATACCTGCCTTCCTTTCAATAGCTCATCATAACATAGACCTTAACATAATATCAACATGATACCATGTGCCAAGAACTGTCCTGTTGTCATAGCAACATCTGAAGAAAGGTAAAATTATATCCTAAAGAAAAGGTCGGAAGAGGAATCCTTACAATGTATATGTGTAAGGATTCTGGAGAAATGCCTCAGGCAGGATTTATGGGTTCCATGTTTAGCACCACTAGGCTTATTGCCTAGCGAGGATAGTTATATAGTTTTCACTTCGGATACTGAGATCTTCACGCTTTGTTTTACTGTCTTTAGGAATAGTTACATAATTCTAATCACATCTCACTCACGTCCTCTGCCAACCATAGTGACCTACCGTCACCTCCGGCCCCTCTATCTAGAACGACTCCCCGATTTCCCATTTACCACTTCTCTAGAAAGCCCTCTGCGTTCCCACGAGGCGTCCTTCCTTAGTAAATCATACGATACGCCCTCTCCTACGCCTCGAGTCTTGCGCCTAGTGAACCTGTGCCTGACAACATGAAGGATGATTTATTATATTAAATGATATGCTTTCTGCGTAGAACCTATTTGTCCTCACTTCCCGTCCAGGTCACTTATAAACTATGTATCCAAGGTATCCATACGTCATCCATCCACTTAGCAGCACATCAAGACTTAATTGTCAAGTTAGATCTAGTTACAGTCTTGCTTAGAGAATGTTACGTTGATGTCCTCGATGGTAGTGTCAGAAGCGGCATGTAGATAGCGGAGCAGAGACAAGGGTCAAGACAAGGATCAAGACAAGAAGGCCAGACAAGAGATTGCCATCCTACATTATGCATGAGATAGGTGCATAACCACTTGGATAAAAGGCCAGACCAGAATCATAGAACACTAGATCCTGGTTATCTCCACATAAATAGATTCTACAGTAGGCATTCCTGACAGTCCTCTGCATGAAAACCAGTGAGAAACTCGAAGCTTGCAATCAGTAGGGAGCATATTCATTATTTTGTTACTGTGATAGGAACCCAGTTGGTGATGAATAAATTGATTTATTAAACTATATAAAGTGTCACGTTTTCAGTACAAAACGCTTGGGCGATCTTGTAAGTACGGTATACTAATTACAATTCTCTGCAGAGAGAATTCCTCAATGTAAAGTCTACATATATATACATTCTTAATTACTGCCCTTCAAGATGATTCTCCCTGTGACCTGAATAATTGAGACGCTTCTACAACTACCTAGAAGGTTCTCGGTACACCTGTTATCCTCATGAACCTTCAGTGTGTTTCCAGAAGGTTCACTGAGAATATTAGAAGCTGTGTGGCTTCCGAGACCTTCCCCTTGTGCCATAGCCTATGCTAGCCAGCGTAGGCTACAGGAGTCTTTCGGCTTAACAGCCGTCACATGAAGAGAAAAGAAATCTCTAGCTACTACTAACAGGTACTTATAACATTTGGTCCGCTTCGTGAATCTGCTGACTGATAACTTTCCCCTAGGCCTAATACTTACTACCGAGCCAAGTATTGTCAGGAGCCATTACGCTATGATGTTGCTTCGACCTCCTGGCTAGTAGTGCCATTTCATTTGTATTTGTCACAAACCATCTCTGGGATGTCGCGTCGTACCCAGGCAACCGAGTTATGACGTGCATACAATAACATAATTTAGGTATTGTAATGGTTACAGTGTTGTGATAGCAACAGTTGCCATTCAGAGTACTAGTTAGTTACTGTGTTATGGCTGTGGACTACTACACCCTTGGTTATAGTATTGAAGCTCGTGTACTTAAGGAAGCTCTAGGACTGGATGTGTACTGTAGCCTTTTTGTCTTGTAAATTACTCATGTTTTAGAATCTAATTATTAATCTAAATATTTCGTCCTAATTACCAGCTTCTGTCTTCGTCCTCGTCCTCGTTATAGTCTCGTCCTCGTCTGTGACAGTATTTGCCCATCCTTCCACTTTCAGTCTTATCGTATTTATTCCTAATTAAACACTTAGGTACTTCCTAAGCTTAAACAACGGTCAAACCGTAACAGTTACAAACAGCCTTATGCCCCCCCAACATTTCCCAGTCACTCTCGATTTTCGCTGTCAGCTGGTCAATATATACACAATAAGTTTCCGTGGCCCCATTCCATTCGGGCCACCTTGACAACTGCTTCTTTGCTTCTTGAGGTGGAGGTCTTGGAACATGCAGCCTTGGTGTATCCTGAACAGTTATGAGACTTAGGATATGACTTAATTGCTCTTGCGTGGCTGTGAGGGGTGTTGTTGTCTGCTGTGCATTGTCTACAGCATCGTTTTTCGGCATGGTGCTTTTTAGGTGAGTGTTGGAAGTTGATAAAGATTGATCAATTCGTGACTCTGATGATATTTCGGATGATTGCAATGATTCCGAGCAGGAATAGAAACTAAATTTTCCGGGAACATGTAAACTTATAAAAGCCAGGAGAGGCATGAAGGCATTCACTGCTAGTGTAAAAAGGTGAGATAAAATATATGTGAAGGGACTTCACATTTGTTGTTCACAATTATGGGTCCAAAAATGAATTTATATTTTATCTAATGAGGAGAATATCTACGATGCGTGTGCAAGATGTTTTGTTCCAATCGAGCGTGTTTTCCCGTGACACTAGCGCGCTTTTGTTCATAGACAGAGCCAGATAGTTCCGGATCCACATACAAGGCTACAGCATGTAACAACTAAATGAAAGACAAATTAGGTGGATGGAAGTACTTGCTCCTCTAAACTTCAAACTAAAACATAGACCAGGGAAGGCAAGTGTTGTACCTGACGCACTATCTAGAAGAGAGCAGGATATACCAAAGGATGCTTCAGATTCTAGGATTGCTGCTAGGGAAAACATCCTTCTTGCACCTCAACTTTGGATTAAGTCTATGGTCACTACTGATTTATCTTGCCCATTTCAAGATGATGCAGACCTTTGCACTTTGTGGAATCGAGCCTTACAATCAGGAGAGCCTATTGAAAGACACACCAGAGCATTTAACTCAGTTAAAAATCAAGATAGACTTTTTCCCTCTGACCTCGAGCTAAGTATTTTTACAGGGGAATGTGCAATATCTAACGAAAATATTCTGCATTATAGGGAGAGAATTTGGTTACCTAACTTTGAGCCCTTGAATACAGCCGTTATATAAATGATTTATGATTCTTTCCTCTCAGGTTATCCAGGAAGAGATGCTACAATTTCATTAGTGTCAAGGAAGTTTTTTTGGCTAGGATCAAACCAGGAAGTAGGGAGGTTTGTCAGAAATTGTGATATGTGTGGCAGAACCACAATTTGGAGAGACAAGAAAAAAGGTTTGCTCAGACCATTACCCATTCCATCACAGATATGGCAGGAAATATCTATGGATTTCATTAAAGGCCTTCCTCCCTCTGGTCCTGAGAAGACAACTATTCTTTTGGTCATTACAGATAGACTAAGCAAAGGTTTAATCCTAATACCAGTTCCCACAGATATGTTTGATGAAGAGGGACTGGCTAAATTATTTTTTCAGTACTACTTGCCTCACCATTAGATTCCTCGGGCAATTGTTTCTGATAGAGGACCTCAATTTGTTAATGCATTCTGGAACACTTTATGTCATGGTCTCAAGATCAACCAGAGGCTATCAACAGCCTATCATCCAGAAACTGACGGTTCAACAGAGAGAGCTAATCAAGAGGTAGAAACTTATCTGAGAACAATTATTGCTTATGAACAGTCAGACTGGAAAGATTGGATCCCACTAGCACAGGTATCTATTAACAACAAAATAGCTACCACAACTCAGATAAGTCTATTTTTTATGACCCATGGATATGATGCAAGCTCTATATCTTTAGTATCAGATCATAATCCCTCTTCTCCAGAAACACCAGATTCAAGAGGTCAGGATGTTATTGAGAAGCTCTCAGAGGCGCATCGGTTCGCATAGACATCAATTGCTGTTTCCCAGCAGTCTCAAGAAAAATATGCCAACAATTCTAGAGATACTGCACCTAATTGTAAGCTTGGAGATCTATTCTCGTTAAATTTAAAGAATATAAACACTGAGAGACCCTCCAAGAAACTTGACTGGATACATGCCAAGTACAAAATAACTAGAACATTTCCGGACTCAGCTCACTTTTATGAATTAGAAACTCCTAAAGGTATTCATAAGTTCCACACATCACTCTTAAGACCAGCCCATGATGATCCTCTTCCTTCATAGAAGTCAGATGATTCTCAACCTCCAGGAATATTAATAAGTACTGGTGATGTAGAATTTGGAGTTGATGAGATTCTAGACTCAAGGAATAGAAAGATTGGAAGGGGCAGTAGGAAAGAGGTGCTTGTGAAGTGGACAAGTTAAGCCAAACCATCATGGCACCCACAATAGGATTTTCAAGGTGCGTTCGATGCAGTACTTCACAAGCGCCTATTATACCGGATGCGGGAACAAGGATGGCCTACTAATCTTTGCCAATGGATAGAATCTTTTCTGTCTCAGCAAAGGATACGTGTCCGACATCAAAATGGGACGACGCAAGACAAAATGATGGAGTGCGGGGTCCCCCAAGGCTCTCCACTATCACCGCTCTTGTTATTACTGTACATCGCTATTTTACTCCAGGACGGCAATAGTAGAACCCGATTTGGATATGCGGACGATATAGCCATTTTCGGTGTAGGAAGCACTGCGGCTCAAGCAGTAGAAACACTTCAACACGAAGTCAACAATCTTGTCTCGCTAGCTAATAAGCACAAGATAGATTTCGATCCAGCTAACTCGGAACTCCTAGTGATAGGAGGAGGACTAAGAAAAAGAGTAGACACCACGGAACTCGGCATTCAGATCAAGGGACATAGCATTCAACCATCCTTATGTATTAAATGGCTTGGAGTATGGCTAGACTCCCAACTCTCCTTTAAGCAGCATGTTCAAGAATGGTGCGGGAAAGCCCAACGTATAACCCAATTTATACGTCACATTAATATGGTCCAACGTGGGATTGATCCGGGCCCAATGATCAAAGTGGTGCAGTCTTGTGTCCTAAGCATGGCACTATATGGAGTAGAGGCATGTTGGTCAGGGCTGACCAGGATCACTACTAACCGTGGCAAGAAAGTAGGTACCGGGGTTGGCTTGCACATCAATCTACTGGACAGCATAATCCTAAAAGCAGTTCGATCAGCGCTACCAGTATGGCGTACCACGCCAAACATAGCTCTGTATCGAAAGTCAAGCGTCCCTCCAGCAAAGTTTCTGCTACAGAAAAGGCAACTCCAGGCCGCTGCACGGATACAACAACTCGAAGCTTGGCACCCGCTAGTATTCAGATCTAGAGAAGGGCCCAAGGAAATGATAAGTTGTCTAGGCCTGCGGACAGGCTAAAGAAACTGAGCGATCTCTCTGCTAGATCGTTACCTCACGAGGCTTCAAATAAACCCTAAGAGCGTGCCGACAGCCGAAGGACCGGGTAAACTTTATTACCCAAGAGGTGAACCCACAAGTGAATCCACTGGAAGCGACAAGAAAGCGGAAGCAGATCATGCCAAGCAATGGATAGCTAGTCTGTCAGCGGAGACAGTCTGTGCTTATTTGGACGGATCTTCATGCGGCCCCGCCAAATCTGCTTGGGGATACACCCTGTATAGAGCAGGCCAAATGATAGGGTCAGGATCGGGTCCCATGCCTGGAGCAGAGGTTTACGACGCAGAGCTTTTAGGAGCCCAGAAAGCCATGGAAGAAGCCATAAAGAAGGTAAACTGAGGCCCAATAAAGGTACTCCTGGACAACCCTAAAGCCGTGCGAGCCCTACAAAGCGGCCGAACAAGATCGTCTCAGTCTGTGGTCGACAAATTTACGACTCAGACAAACCAGTTCCTATCAGTCGAGGTCTGTTGGATACCGGGACATTCTGGGATTACCGGGAACAAGCAGGCCGACAAATTGGCTAAGGCAACCCTGAGAGACCTATAAGACTTAAGAGGTGAGCAGATATATACCTTTGCAGCGCTGAACCGGCTCGTCCGAGAGTAGGCCGAGGAAGCTTTAGAATCCTGGTGGCTTCAAAACAGACCAAGACGGTACGAAGAACTAGACCTTCTAATGAGGCGGAAACAACCATCCGAGCTTGGACTGCCGAGATGGGCATACCATCGTCTAATAGCAGCGAGGACAGGACACGGAGATTCCAAGGGTTACCATGACAGATTCGGGCATGAAAATATAGACTGTGATGCGTCTGTGGAAGGGAAAGACGTCCTTGGCACTTTGCAGAGTGCCGGACGGCCTTGCAACAATGGAGAATATCTATTACGACCGACCTCAGGTTGACACCAGAAGACTCCCTCGAAATATAAAAGAGTAATTGCTTTGTATTTGGACCTAAAGCTACGCACAATAACTAAAAGAAAAGACAAGGAAAGAAAGAGGTCTGCAGCCTCGCTGGGCTGAAAACTCCACCAGCTCGCTTCCGGGACCAACGCTTACTCAACCAGACTCCACATCACGTGATACCATAAACCTATCATCTGTAAACTCAAGCCCTAACAATATCCAGACATGGTCCACCACCAGGAAGTCGAGTCATGTTGACAGAAAACAGATGGAAGGAATTCTATAAGTACATAACTGTAACAAGATGCTACGCGGGGTAATTTTCACATTTAGAGGGCTAAACCTTTCTGTGGGACTGGAATATCTTTAGCAGTTGAATATGAAAGTGGGCAAGTAGTAGGGCGTTTTTTTGTCAGGCAATTTTCTTTATTCCTTTCTTTTCATGTAATCAATCGGCCTAGAAAGCTGGACAGATAGGTAGTAGTGAGTCTTTAGGGATCGCACACCCGTATCATGCCTCTTGGATGTAGGGCTTTTGCCTGATACAAAATTCATACATACATACATACACAACAGGATTTTCAAGAGACCACTGCATTGGATGCTTACAAAGCTAGAGTAAAAGCTAAGAAATGGGAAAGAAAGGGTAATGTCATAGGCTAGAGCCTAAGGCAGCCAAGGCTTGGGCTTGGGTGACTGATCTGAGCTAATACCAATCAGGTGACTATTTAGTTGCTCTATTTGGGTATAGTCTGGTAACAACACAGACCACTTTCTAATGTATATAAGGAAAACTTTTCCTCTTCCATCTTCTTTCTTAAGATTAAGATCTTCTATACACAGCATACAGTACAATTCGAATACAATTCTACTTCTAGCCCTTACAGTATTTCGCAATAGATTCCTAATGGTATCTATTGGCGCTAGGATCTCTCACATCCTTCCTTTCTTGGTTAGACAAGGACATATGCTGGAACATCCACTAATGTGCAGAACCCCCTCATTCATGTATATAGAAGAAGGTCCTGTCACGTAGATAAATTAAGTGTCGGAATACTTCAAGTGGACGGGTTTCGTGACAAGCTTGTTGTAACAATATTGGTATCAATTAATTCCTCCTAACTCCCTCCCTCCTATGGAACATCTAATAATTACATTGGGGAGCCAATTTCTTATTCCCGGCGCTATTCTATATAAGGAAATATTACGATAATAAGGCACGTGATATGATACAGAACTTTAATCAGACATTAAGAAATTCATACAATCTCCATATTATTCACACACTTGAGAATACTAGGGAATATCCTCAAGTTCGTCCATTGATCCAAATCCTAAGAGCGTAACTCACGAACTTTACTTCTCTTAAAGCCATAGCTACCTCCTTCCATACCTTCATCCTAATAGTACGTCATTTCAGCTCAGCATAGCCTTTCAATAACAACCACCACCTTCGGATCATCTCTGGTCACCTCTCGTATCTTTAGTTACCATTAGTACCCACTCGAATCTAGACTCTATAGATAATTATATTATCCATCTTTTAAACCTTTAGTTTCTCCAAGTTATCCCCAGTTGACCTTTAGTCATATCTTGGAGTCTATATGACCTTTCCTCGCCCTCCAATTCCGCTTCAGCTCAAATGCTTACGCTCCAATCTAACACATCTACTGATTGGATAGACTAGAGAGCCACAGCTTGTTATTGAACTCTGTCTGGAATTGGATAATAAGTAAACAAGGCACGATGATAAGAACCTTGTGTTGGACTATTATGGAAATGGGAGTAGAAGGTGACAAATCATTGAAGGGTTGCTTCTCTATTCTCTGGCTATTGAGTATCTAAAATACATACATTTCCTCAAATGAAACCCTACTAAATTGTCACGAAACAGGTCGTGATTTAGTCAATCAAACGAGGGAAAGTAGTCTATTCAGATTCTCTATGAAGAATGAGAGGTAAATACAGAGGGAAAACACGTTCTACACATATGCCAAGTGCGCGCTAATACGCGAGGGATCGACATTAGTTGTGGACACGTAACATCACCTCTCTCCTCTCGGCTCTGAAATTTCAAGTCCTTTTTTCCTTCCAGATATTATCTTGTTTTTATTTTTGCCTCGGGATCCCGTATAACTACCTGTATCTGGATCACCTACATTATCACCCTCCCTGTACTGTTGGACGAAGTCGCCGAAAGCGTCTGTGTCGGAACGATTAATTCGGTTGAGTCTATCTTGGGTTTGGAGTTGGTGGTCCCTGCATGATGTATAACAGTTCTCTTTGTAATTCTTTTATATCGGGTAAACTATTATCCGAGGATAGATACCAACTTCGTGGCTATAGTTTAGGGGAGAGATATACATAATCAATCGAACCCAATCGAACAATTGTTCTCATTACGTACTGCAGTACTCTCATAACTTCAAGTGAACCTATTGGCTTGTAGTGTATGACCTTTGTCATACCAACACTGATCAGTGGTTGAACTGACATTTTGAGTCATACAACCACAGAACAGCAAGGTATTCCATTGGGGTAAGTGTTGACGCGGTCAAGCTCGACACGAGACAAAGAAGCGGCGTTTCAGATTAACTTATCTGACAGCGTGCAAATAAGAGTGAAATCTGCGGTCAGGCGACGACTCTCTTAAGGGCATTACAATTTGCAAGAAGGGAGTGACGGCCAATTGGTCCCAATTCCTCGACCGCTTACCTGCTTTGCCTGCGTCCATCACGCACGTCAATTTTACGGATTAAAGCCTAAATCCACAGATACATTAAGATGGCCGATCTTCGAAACAAAGCATGGGTAGCAATCGCCATTGACACCAAGCTCAGTGGCATGGAGATTGATGTAAAAGATGAAGAAAGTTTGGCACCTGAACTAATTAACACTCACATCGTCGACTGCCTCGAGTTCTATGAATCAAGCAATAAGTTTGACAAGGCACTACTGAATCAATTCAAGGAAGATTTTGAAGGCTGGACTGCCAACATTTTTAAAATTGCTAACAAAAACATTCGCAGGGAGCTCAAAGATCGCTTAAAGAATAGCGGAGTTTACGTTGGTGGTCGAGGTCAAGTTCCAGACCAACTATACTACTTGCTTAAGTGTGATGAGTGTCCACCATGGCCAAAAGACGAGCTTGAATTGCATATGCAAAAAGGCTATAATTTCAAGTCCCGATGTTATAACCCTAACTTTGATGGACAATACGAATTTATCCTAGGAAACCGCCAATCAGATACATCACAACCGACTCCCATTCCAAAACAAGAACCCTCCACCGAAAACGTCTCTGCCTCCAAACCAGGACCTCCCCTTCAGCAAACCCGTCCCACAATAAACTATCCACCAAATCAGCGTTCAGAATCCATTCAGCCCAATAACTACTATTCCCAAGTATCTATGACAACCAACACAGCGAGATTACTAACGGATCTTGGAAAGTTTTACGTTGACTCAGATAATAAGTTCGGCGGAAGCTTTTATGATGTGCTGGATGCTAAACTTAGAATATTTTACGACATGTGTGACAAAGCTGGTGTTACACCTGATTTATACGGCTCGGCTTACTCCACCATGCTAAAGGATAAGGCTCAAAATTTTTACTACCAACACTTAGCTCGTCAAAATCTTAGTTTTGATGAAATGATTGAAAAAACGCGCTCCTACTTTCACACCCCTGAAAATTACCAAGCCTACCTCATGGAATGGCGCTCAACAATGCTAAAAAGTACAATTGAGGCAAACCCGGAAAGAAATATATCTGAATGTCTGGAAATGGTAATTGATAAACTTCAGAAAATCCATCAAGGACTTGTGCAAAACTACAAGGACAGTCATAGTCTGCCAGGTCAATTAATCAGCGCATGTCAAGGTGTCGAGGCATGCTCTATTGTCTTGGTACGGCCAGCAGCAACATTTGAAGGTGTAGCTTCTGACCTTCGAAGTGCAGTCGGTATGTGGATGAGATCCCACAACAATTTACCTCGAGTCTTCAACGCCATGGCTCTTGACGAGAATAGCGACAAAAGTAATCAATACTTCGTTGATAGACGGTATTCAGGAAACGGCCGTTCACGTAGTTGGAACAATAATCAAGGTGGCAATTATGTCCGTGGTAATTTTCAAGGTAATAACAACCGAAGTGAAAGACAGCAAAAGAAGTGCTTTGTTTGTGGCAAACCTAAATGTTGGTCAACCCGTCATTCTCCCAAAGAACGTAAACAACGTCGCAGCGATTGGCGTGCTTACGCTCAAGATATGGGACTTAGTGAAGACTTGGAAACATTCCTAGTTAACTACGAAGGAATTGATACCGAAAAACATACAGATGACGAATCCAACGATAAAGATTTTCATGCCTGGCTTTCAGAAACACGTGAGACCTCTGTCTCTGATAAGTTTGAGCACTTCCACACGGCGTGTGGTAATATAAATGGGTATACCATAACAAATATGCTCAATAATCAATCGGTTATGCATGCCTTAACTAGAACAGACCCCTTTGGCAAAATATCCATCGAACCAGCTCACCTTTTTCACTTCAAGAGCCGATATGATGCCGAAGAATTTCAGGGCATTATGCCCGATACCGGCGCTGCAGGTATTTCGACTGCTGGTGAGAATCAGGTAAAAGCATTGCAGCGAAAACTCCCAGGTATCAAAATCAATACAGCAGTTGCAGGCCAGCACTCTGTTCGCTTTGGTGATCATCCAGAAACCGTATCTCTCGGCACTGTTACTGTGAAAACTCCATTTGGCATGATCCACTTTGCAATAATGCCGACCAACACTCCATTTCTGCTATGCCTATCTGATATGGATCGCTACGGCGTTTACTTGAATAATATCGAGAACATTTTAGTTCATAATAACAAGAAGTACCCAATTGTACGCAAGTGGGGCCATCCTTGGCTTCTTCTTGAGGACCGTGAAAAATCAGTCGCCTGGTGTCACTTAACAGAATTAGAATTACGTCAATTGCACCGAAGATTTGGTCATCCAGCTGTTGAACGTCTATACAAGGTTTTAACATGTGCTGGATATGATAATCTGGATCGTGAATCACTCGCAAAGATCACTAAATACTGTCATCAATGCCAGATGCACGGTAGCGCTCCTGGTCGTTTCCGATTTACACTGCACGATGATATTGAATTTAACTATCGCGTTATAATTGATATCATGTATATTAATAGAAAACCAGTACTTCATGCCATTGATGAGGCCACCGCTTTCCAAGCGGCAAGATTCATGACTAACATGACAGCTAAAACTACGTGGGACACATTGCGCACTATGTGGGTAGACATGTACGTCGGACCTCCTGATGTTGTTGTTACAGATGCCGGAACTAATCTCACTGCCATGGAATTTCGTGCCAACGCTCACGCAATGGCAATCAAAGTTGAAGAAGTCCCTGTAGAGGCTCACAACTCGATCGGTAAGGTAGAACGGTATCATCATATCCTAAAACGTGCGTATGAAGTCATTTCAGCGGACTTAGAAACCACGGTGACCTCGGATCATATACTTCAGATGGCAGTTAAGGCGGTGAATGACACAGCTGGCCCTAACGGATTAGTGCCCACCCTCCTGGTCTTTGGAACCTATCCACGAATTTCAGAATTGTCACCATCGTCACCATCAATTTCGATACGTGCGAATGCCATACGTAAAGCAATGGCAGAAGTCAGAAAACTCAGAGCTACACGACAGGTTGCTGAAGGACTATCGATGCGAAACGGGCCAAACATCCTCGAAACAATACAGCTCCCGCTACAAAGTGAGGTGAAAGTTTGGCGCGAAAATATTGGCTGGACTGGACCATACATTCTCTTGGCTCGAAGCAATGATGACGTCACTTGTACTGTCGATGTCAATGGCAAGGCAACTAATTTTAGAACGGTCTCCGTGAAACCTTACTACCGCAATGAGAGCACAATAATCCCTGATCCTCTAAATATCGATGACCCAATCACTGAACCCCAGAGTCACGAGCCTGACAATGACGACTATGAGGAACCACTGCAAAAGGAAACCGAAAAACGTAAGCGTGGACGTCCAAGAGGATCGAAGAATATTCCAAAGCAAATAGCCATAGAAAATACCCCCTACACAACTTGGATGTCAGAAAAAGAGAAGCATGATGCAGCCTTGGCACTCAGGCTACGTCGAGAAGGAAAAATAACCACCCCTGGCAAGCCATTTGAAGAGTCAGATCGCCTAGAGATTGAATCTCTCATCGGGCGCGGCGTCTTTCGCTTTGAAAAATTCGACCCTCAAAAACACCGTGAAATACGAATCTTCAAGTCTCGCATAGTACGCGAAATTAAAGGAAAGCTTACTGAGACCCCGTATGAAAAATCACGCCTAGTAGTCCAAGGTTACAATGATGAGGGAAAGAAAACAGTACTAACCCAAAGCCCAACTATACAGCGGGCTAGTCAACGAATTATTATGGCCCTAGCACCATCAATGATCAAACGTGGCATGCACCTTTGGCTTCGTGATATCACACAAGCATATGTGCAATCACAAACTAAACTTCAAAGAACTATTCTAGCATATCCACCCGAGCAAATTCGTGGTTACTACCCAGATAACACTATTATGGTCGTCATCAAACCACTCTACGGGATAGCAGAGGCTGGAGCTCATTGGTGGGCTACATATTTTAAGCATCACTGTGAAAAACTACACATGACAACTTCAACATATGACCCATGCTTGTTAATGACAACCAAAAGTTCTAAATATTTTGGCGTTGTCGGAATGCAAACTGATGATACATTGGGTATGACGGACGCGGCGTTTGCAAAGCAAGAGGAAGATGAACTTCATAAGGCCAACTTCAAAGCGAAAGAAAAGCAATTTCTTGATGAGAATAACCCATTGATGTTTAATGGCTGTATTCTGTCAAGGCAGCCGAACGATATCCTCTTACTAAAACAGAAGAACCAAGGTGAAAAGCTGAAACTCGTCTCGAATACTCACGAATACGTTGAACAACGCGCTCGGGGTGCATACCTTGCTACAATTTGTCAACCTGAAGCCAGCTTTGATTTATCTGCGGCAGCTCAATACAAGGAACCTCTAAAAGAAGATATTGCCAGGTTGAACAAGCGTATTAGTTGGCAGATCAAGAATGTTAGCCGCGGACTGACGTATATCCCGCTCGACATAGACTCAATGCGTCTCTTCGTTTTTGTCGATGGATCTTTCGCCAACAATAGAGATCTAAGCTCACAAATCGGCTATGTCATTGTCCTAGCTAATGAAGAAGCAGGAAACGACTCTTTCACAATTAATGGTAATATCCTACACTGGTCTTCAACAAAATGCAAAAGGGTGACAAGAAGCATTCTCGCCTCAGAAATATATGCAATGTCTAACGGTGTCGATGTCACTGTTGCTATCAATACGACGATTTGCAATATTGTGGCGCAGCTTGGTGTACCTTCAATCCCGGTTGTTGTCTGTACGGATTCCTTCTCGTTATATGAATGTCTGGTCAAGCTCGGGTCAACGAAGGAAAAGAGACTCATGATTGATATCATGGCCCTTCGCCAGGCGTACGAAAATCATGAAATTTCTGACATTCGATGGATTCACGGTGCGGATAACCCGGCTGATGCGATGACAAAATCAAACCCAAATTGTGCATTAGAAACACTAATCAACGATAACAAACTTACGATGCGAGTCCAAGGGTGGGTTAAAAGGAGTTTGGAGACTTAGAGGATATGATTTTCTTTTGGCTGCTCGGTATTGATCTGATGACTTAACCCACAAAAGAAGAGATTGCCAGTGTCGGAACGATTAATTCGGTTGAGTCTATCTTGGGTTTGGAGTTGGTGGTCCCTGCATGATGTATAACAGTTCTCTTTGTAATTCTTTTATATCGGGTAAACTATTATCCGAGGATAGATACCAACTTCGTGGCTATAGTTTAGGGGAGAGATATACATAATCAATCGAACCCAATCGAACAATTGTTCTCATTACGTACTGCAGTACTCTCATAACTTCAAGTGAACCTATTGGCTTGTAGTGTATGACCTTTGTCATACCAACAGTCTGTTAGAACGAGATTTTCTCGCGGCTCCCAGGATGTTTCTTTATAGTCTTTGTATTTTACACATAGTAGCCTTTTACCATTAAATTTCTCAGCTCTTAAGATTTTGTCAACGGCGTAAAGAGGATGTTTTCCGTCAAGCAGTGGCGGGGGCTGGCTGTCGTCTGTAATTTGAGAGGGTAGGGGATCATCAGGATCCCGACGGAGGAGGTCCACAAAGAATCTCGGGTGAATGCCGCTAGGGACATCAAGTTCGTAGACATCTGGAGCCACAACTCTTGTAATTTTGTATTTGGCATTTGTCCAAGAGAACTTCTTTTTAAGTTGTGGAGTTGTAACGTTCTTGAGGTTCAGCCAGACTTTGTCCCCGACTTTTAAAATCTCAGCTGGTTTTCTTCCTTTATTGGCATTGTGTTCCATAATTTGCTGTGCAGTTGCCATGGCTGCCTTAGCAAGTTCTTGACCATCGTAGAGTCGATTCACGAAAGCATTAGCTCTGGATTTTGGGTCTTTAGTGGAGCCGGATTGAGGGGCTCGACGTTGAATATAGTCGAGGTGGTAACCATGAGTCAAAAAGAAAGGACTAAAGCCAGTTTTGGAGCTGTCCCTATTGTTAATTGCCACCATAGCAGAAGGGAGGAGTTTAGCCCAGTCATTTTGGGCAATGAGATATAGGCACGTAGGTAAGTTAGAACTTCCTGGTTCATTCTTTCAGTCCCTCCATCGGTTTGGGGGTGAAAAGCTGTGGAGAGGCGTTGTTGGATACCCACAAGCTGGCAAAGCCGCTGCCAAAAACGGCCGACCCAATTAGAGCCTCTATCTGAGGTTAACGAATTTGGAAATCCATGGTATCTCCAATGGCTTATTACAAAACGCTCAGCGCATTTTTCAGCCTCCATGGTTTCCATTGCCTCTAGTGTGGCGCCTCCTAACAGGCGATCGTGTATGACCATAAGAAATCTTTCATTTTTGTCTGTTAAAGGGAGTTCTGTCATTAAGTCTAGTGCTAGTTCACTATGAAAACGGTCTGGTATGGGCAGAGGTCGTAATAGTCCTTGAGACGACTGGCGCCAAACTTTAGATCTCCCGCAGACATGACAGTTTCGTACAAATCTCCTTACATCCTTGTACTGTTGAGGCCAAAAGAAGCTCCGTGCTAAAATAGACAATGTCACTTCGCGCCCCGGGTGACCAGTCACATGGGAATCACGCACTCGTTGTATTAATGCTGCACGGAGGGGTTCCCAGTCTGGGACCCACAGAGCTCCACGGTAAGTTAAGGCAAATTTATCATCGAAGGTACAATCTGGCATTTGTATAGAATTTCCTACTGAAGAGGGTAGGGAGCGATCTTCTTTAGCAACGCTGGAATAAATTATTTTAAAGGATGGATCCTTTTTCGTTGCTTGATCCCATAATTTTTGAATATGTATTTCGTCGAAGATATCTTTTCCCTTAGGAGGTCCTTCAACGACCGTAACTCTCGACAATGGCGGCGCCTGGCCAATAGGTTTCAGATCTTGGTTTGGCAATTGAATTATACTGGCTTTTGCCCGTCTCCTAGTTTCCATTACCGAAAGATTTAAGTGGATAGGTGGCTCTTCTTTAGCTAACGGTGAGACCCATCTATGTTTAAGGAGTTGGAACTCTCTCCTTTTCAATCTTTCATCGTTAAAATCTTTTGGCTTAAATTCTATCTTTCTTGACAGCAGGTCTGGTTTGGTTGATTCTATTCCTGGTCTAAATTTAATTTCGAAATTGTAGTTGGAAAGTTCTTCTGCCCAGCGAACTTGACTCTCGGACAACTGCCTAGTTGACATGAAATAACGAAGGTTACAATGGTCAGAAAGGACAAGGAAAGGAGTACTGACACTGCGTAGCTCACCTCGAAAGTGTTTAATTGTTGATAGAATAGCTAGCAGTTCTTTGTCGTGAATCTCGTAGTTGGATTCAGCTGCGGTGAGCTTCCTTGAAAAAAACCCACTGGCCGGAGGCAGCGTTTTTCATCCATCTGTGAGACTACGCCCCCTATGGCATACCCAGATGAGTCTGTTTCCAAAATTGTCTCCACCTCTGGATCAAACATTTTGAGGACAGGTGCGGTAATTAACAGTCCTTTCAACTTATCGAAAGATTTTCTTTGGGGCTCTTCCCATACCCAAGCTGCACCGTTTTTGGTGGGGTTATTTAAAGGTTCACAAATGGCAGAGAAATTATGGATGAATTCACGGTAGAAATTCGCGAACCCTAGAAAAGAACGAACAGCTGACACAGTTTCTGGCTCTTCCCACTTGGTTATAGCAGATACCTTTTCCGGATCTACCTTAATGCCATTACCGATTTCAATGATGAAACTCAAGTATTTTGTTTCTTTAACGCCAAAAGCACATTTGTCAATGTCCATGCGTAGACCCGCAATTTTTAAAGCGCCAATAACTTTACGGACTTTACCACAATGGTCTTGCAGGTCTCCGTCAGTATAGATTATCACATTGTCTAAGTATGCAGAACAAAAGATGTCCAGATACTCGCGCAAAGTATTATTAATAAACCTTTGAAATGTTGAAGGCGCTCCACAAAGACCAAAGGGGCATACTAGCCATTCAAAAAGACCTTATCTGGTACGGAAGGCTGTTTTCCATTCGTCCCCTTCCTTGATTCGCAATCTGTGGAATGCTGCGCGCACATCTATTTTAGTGAACCAACGTGCTTTAGATAGTTGGCGTAGGGTCTCTCGGATGAGCGGTAGAGGATAACAGTCTTTTTTTGTAATAGCGTTAAGACCGCGGTAGTCAACGCAAAACCGCAGGCCACCAGAGGGCTTTTTGGCAAACAATAGCGGTGAACTAGCAGGTGAAGCACTCGAGCGTATCCATCCCTTATCTAGAAGATCTGCTAAAGTTTTGCGAAGAACTAACAATTCTTCTCTTGACATTTCATAAAGAGGCCCATATGGCGGTTTCTTTTCAACATTTTTATCATCTTTTTCGAGGTCAATTTCCATATCGTGTCCAGCTCAATGAGGGGGCAGGTCACTTGAGCTATCTTCTAGGAAAACCTCTTCGAGCCCATGCAGTTGTCCAGGAAGTAACCCACGGATTGATTCAACAGTAGGTCTGACACGCGTTTCACTCAGTTTTTCCAACGCTTTATTTATGTCCAATATGGTGACAGATGCAAGGACAAGTTCTTCCTTATTGTTACGCGCGCGCCTTGTAAGGGCAGAAAATACATGCGGAGACACTAATTTGGCTTCTCTTATATATTTTGTTAAATCTTCAGCTTGGTCACTGCTACTCTCGGTACTTTCGTAAATCTTCACTTTCTGATGTCCTTGACCAATATGCAAGACATGGTCTCCTGCTTGGTAGACAGCGTTATTTCTTTCGGCCCAGCCTTTACCGAGGATTAGATCATAGTGTAATCCGTGGATTATGTATCCCCATAATCTTTCTTTTCGGCCGCTAATATCCAAAGTAACGAACGTAATATAGTTAATTTTGTAGCTTTTATCATCATCTTTCGCAAGCTTAAGCTCTCTAGGTTCTACAAGAATGCGTGGCAGGTTTCTTTTTTTAACAGTCTCTTCACTAAATGCAGCATATGGAAGGCAGCCTGAGTCAAAAAGAGCTGAGAGATAAAAATGATCATTTATAAAGGCATCTATTAAAAATGGTTTGCTATCCATTCTATTCTTAGCCTGTAAGATTTCAATTTTAGATGGCCTTGTTGCCAGATTTATCCCAAAAGAATCCCAAACCTGTTGCCTCTGAACACGACTTCGCTCAGAGGTCATTTGTTTCCTGAATCAGAACGAGACAAATGTTCATTAAAAAGGTTGGAATTAGTTGAGGCCGCATTGACGACCGAGTTTCGGAACCTACGAGAGCCTCTAGGTGTAGGGTTAACGCGGAAATTTCGGTACCTACACTCGCTCCATCTGTGTGAAGGAGATCTACCGCATCTCTCACACTGACCCTGTTCAACCCTACGGTTACGTTCTGGCTGAGGTAAATCAGGCGGAAATGGACGGTTATCGGTTCTAAACTCTTTATTCCTAGAGTCTCCTCTTCCTTGAGTGCCTTTAAATGCAGCTAGTAGAGATTGCATTTGGGCCTGTAGGGCGTTTATCCCACCCATCTGGACATCGCCGTCCTGATCAACAGGAGTAAAAGAGTAGCTGTAGGGATTGGGTTGAGGCTGATGTTGTGAATGGGCTGGAGTAACCTGAGCTTGGTTGGTTTGAGTGTGAGGAGGCCGCCAAAAGTCGATGCGTTGGTAAAATTCCTTATCTGATCCCGTGGCCATAGAGAACTCGGGCAGCTTTTCCAACTCAATGGCCATTTCCTGAACTTCGACTACAAAGCTGTCATAGTCCGTGTTAGATATGCCGGATCTATAGGCAAGGCCTTTACGTAAATGCGGCGCTAGCCCCTCTTTCATCGCGTTGACCTTGGACGCGTCCTTAGGAGCGAGTATTCCAGGCTCGGAGCAGTGCTGTTTGAATACACTCCTAAATCTAGCGAAATGTTGACGTGGTCCTTGTTTGATGGAGTGCAGAGCAGTCTGCGCTTTGGACGGCGCGTCTTTATCAGTGAAGATGTCCTCCAGGTTAGCCAAAAATTCCAGGATATTCCACTCTTTGGATTTCTTTTTCTCAATCATCCATGGGGAAACCCTTTTCTGAGCGTCGGGAGGTAAGGAGTGGGTATAGACCCCGTAACAGAAAGCCTTCTCGTTGCCTAGGGACTTCCTGATATTGTCATCTTCTGCAATCCCTTCGAGGCTTATCTGGAACGTGGCAAAATCGGATGCGTTGCCGGACCACTTTGGCCATTTGTCGAACATTTTTATCGGAAGGTGGCTGGACAGTGGTTGCTCGAAAGTTTGTTTGAATTTTTCTTTAATTTCTGGAGTGCCCATTTGGTATCTATGAGCTGATGTGCTTGGCGTTAGTACTCTTCCAAGCTGGTATAGTCAAATTGGACTATTGAAATATGACGGCTGTCAGGGGTTGAACAGATGATGCGTGCTGCTTAAGCGAGACGTCGCGCAACACGTAATAAGAATGAGAGAATCTGAATATGTCACGAAACAGGTCGTGATTTAGTCAATCAAACGAGGGAAAGTAGTCTATTCAGATTCTCTATGAAGAATGAGAGGTAAATACAGAGGGAAAACACGCTCTACACATATGCCAAGTGCGCGCTAATATGCGAGGGATCGACATTAGTTGTGGACCCGTAACATAGATAACTCGCTGGCAGTAATGCTACCACCGAAACAAACCAAACCATGCTCAGGACAGATATGACAAGAAAATCATCGGAAACATAAATGTAAACCCAATTCAAAGTATGAGTTATGTAAAATCCGAACAAAAAGATATTTTCCTTGATACACATCATGTATCAGCATTAACTTCTCCGACCTGAGTCATGTTATGAGTAGATTCGGGTAAACCTAGAATGACCATAGCTCAATACCTTGATTTCTAACTTTTATGTCATGAATGCACTTTTCACATTAGTAGTAAAACTTCATTCACGTAGTGTAGCATGCAGAGCCAGGGAAATGGAAACAGGTTAGTGATAAATTAGATACCACCAATTGCTACACTCACCCGTAGATCACTCCTAAAAGAGACTAGCTACGGCACTATCTGGAAGAATGTGGGTGTCAGGATTGCCTTCTATATAATCTATATATGTGGAGATAACCAGACTCTTGTGTTCTATGATTCTGGTCTGGCCCTTTGGCCGAGCAGTTATGCACCCATCTCACGCATGACATAGGATGGCACCCTTTAGCCTGAATACCATCTCTATGACCCATGTCTCCACCCTGTTATCTACATGCTTCTGGCAGTGGAAATGGTTAATTATCATCCAGATAACCTGTAACATAATTTAATAACACATTAAGATACCATTTGCAACCTGTAATATTTATTGACACAATTGTTGTGAGCCTTGTACATGCATTTGCTCTGCACATTCATGCATGTATATATCTACCAATCAACAATGTTGCTATGCTTGTGCAATGATTAGACATCGGTGGATGGTCATGAGATTGTATCAAACCAATGAGGAAGCCTAATCTCTGGGTGTTGTGATCAGGCACAGGATTGATTGTGCATGGATACTGGCCGTCCTCGGTAAAGTTCAACATGTAGATAGATAAGTGATTGAGTACCGCCTACGGTGACACACACACACAATCACTTCTCTTCATGTTCATACTGTATAACATAAAATCCATTCCTGAGTCATCTCACATAGATTACCTGTGACATCAACTATTTTACTGTCTCTAAGTCTACTCCCAACCACTGTTCAGTGCTCATACATCATAATAATAATCACTCAAGTATATTCTAAGCCCCCTGAGTAGTCACAACCATTCAATTGAAGATACCAAGTGTATACAACCATATACATCACCACCAATCAATAATTTATTCCTCTATTATTCGAGCAAAGACTGTCGTTAGTGACTCATGAGATGGCAAAGGAATGTTATCGAGACAGATCTTGGCTGGGTGTCCAAACAGGGAAGTATTCATAAACCAGAACGTGCAGAAGCATCTGTGTTAAGTTAGTGGTTGAATTGGTGAGCAATGGAGGATATCATGAGTATTAAAAGTAACGAAAAAGTTCCGAAACAAAGATATAAGATGTGAAGGTATACTAGAAGAGTGTGCTAAAGGCAATCTTAAGGCTATTCAAATGACGAACTAAAAGTAAAGAAGTCTATATACAGATATTCTACTCATTTACATGTACATTTACATTCTTCGAAAGTTGCTGTTTCTTTGTCTTCATCTAACCTCGAGTACAAAAATAGAAGTTTACAACAGCTATCAATAGAGGTTACTAGAATATGAAAGTAGATATTACGTAACGGTAAAAATAGAGATATAAAATTATTCAGACCAAAAACTCACGATATGCATCTTCATTCAACTATGTTTTAGACTACCCAGGTACTCACTTTATAAATACTTTTTTATTTGCTTAGATTTTAATTGCGTATGCAGCTATCTAGCTATGACACAAGATCAAAGAAAAAGTACAGAAAATATGACTCAATTTACAAGAGGAGCACTCATGCCTCAGATTTCATTTGCAAGTACCACTGTGAAGTTATGGCGGCTTTTTCTTCACCCCAAGTTGAGTAGGTGCCTAGGCTACTCAAACTATACCGGAGAACACCTTCCATTGTTGACTTGTTTTTGTAGTGTCAGCTGCTGTTGGTAAAAGGATTATACTTGGGCGTTATGAATTGTTCTAAGTAATTGCGGTGTTAAGGATGTCATCAGGACTTTGGCAGGGATCTGATTTAGCTCATTAGCGAGGCGCTTGGAGTAGAGGAAGAAATGGCAGAGGGAGAAGGAAAGAGGAGACAACGTTTTTGTGTATATCAAGATACCAGTTAATTGACATTATTCACTGACTTTGTGATGGACAGCTGACTTTGTGACAGCACCCAATTTGTATTACTTCGTGTTTTACCAACAGCTGCACTCTTGCAAGCGAAGTCTCGGCGCGCATAAAACTTATTTTGTAAAACTCCTTGCCAAAATTCAAAATTTCACGCCTGTCAAGATTATATCCATCCTCTGCATCATCTTGTAAACTTGTCCTGTGTGACGGCTTGTAGGCCGGTAATTGCCTGTAGCCTGCGCTGTCTAACGCAGGCTTAGCATGAAACAAGGAGGGCCTTATAAGTGGCAATACTAGTATTGTAACACGTCCGGGGATGGGGCACGAGAATGTGATACGAGTAGGGGATATGAGTAGGGAATACAGATATACGGATAGAAATCTGTGTCATTGGCTGGGATAATAATCATGTATAAAGTAACTGTTATTATCCTCTTCAATCTGTAGTTCACCATAGATTGAAATTAAAACTACCTCTGACCATACGGTTGCCCAAGTGCCTATGCTTAGACTGTGACATTCGGTTACAGGCTTGTTCCTTGGGAGTTCCGGTACGGTGTGGTGTTTCTCCTCATCTCCCGGCGCACGAGTTGCAAAGACCGATTTCTTGAAATCTCCTCTAGGCCAGCTCTCCGAATCTTCCGCTCTAGCTCTTCTCTTGCCAACTTTGGAGGTGGTGGGGGCCGGCATGCTGTTGAGTGCGATTTTTTGCCACATGTAAGGGAGTGTGATGAGCGGTTTTTGACAACAATAGGAGCCGGTCGTAAATAATTGGGTGATGTATCTCAATAATGAATAAAGTGGCCTTGTAATCTATTCAAGGCTTAAAATCTTGTCTCTTCCCTGAGGTAAATGGGTAATGACTGTCCGGATGGTGTGAGCTATTAGCTGTCCACGCCACCGAGTCCGCAATTAGTATTTTACCTCCCTGCAGAGGTCGCGTTGAGTGGTTTCGGTGGTCTTCGTATTATATCACGGCATAGAATAAGCACAAGTGAAATTACAGCTTGTATAACCATATATTCAATCTATTGAGCGAATACTAAGACAAGGAAAAAAGAAAGAATATCTAATGACAAAAGAATCTGTGGGCTTTTGTGTGTGTCCTCTCGCTTCCCAGGATCGCGTGACCTTATGTTATGAATCTACTTATCGGTAGATTTTCGAAGCTGTTAAGCTGCAGAGGTCGAGTCGATTGCGACGAAGACAAATTATCGAAGTTTCGAGGCTATGAAGTTAAGAGGTTACGAAGGTGCGAAGGTGTGAAAGTGCGAATTGATCACGAGAAGACAAATGAAGGTGATCGAGGCTCGGATTATCAAAGTTACAAATTCATATGTTCAGATTATCATATTATCAAAATATCGAGTTCCCAATAAGCAAATTATTCACAAAACAAAAAGTTGTTAGAACTAAAGAACAAATCCAAATCCCGTTGCCTCAGTCCTAACCGAATTAAGAAGATAACCCCTGCATCACCACATCCACATTAAATCTAACAAATTCATAACACCTTATCTTATCTCCTCACGCATATTGACTCCTTACCGAGCATACCTTCTTGGTCACCTGATATATATGTAATGACAGGGCAAAATGCCGTGCCGTTACAGATGTTGCCTGCCGGTCCAGCTCTGGCCTAGATAGGGGATCCATAGGTAAGCGCTGGTCTTACTACCGAGTAATATAATAGTCGTGATTTGTTGACATTTGCATCCCATGTTGACTGAGCTAGTCGACTCAATGCCTGCATCTGTGACTCCACTTTTGCTTGTAATCCTTTAACATGGGATGCCCAGTTTAACTTGGATTCTAACTGGATTCCAAGAAATCGAAGAGACAATTTGGGGGTAATCTCATGACTCTGCATTTGGACAGTAGCGTTCAGGTTATGGCGTTTCCGGGCCCTCGAGAAATGCATTAGCTAATATTTCTCTGGTGCAAATTTATCCCCATGCTTCGTAGCCCATGAAGCACATTTTTCGTGGAGTTCCTCCAGATTGCGGCAGTTTTCTTCAGTTGTGTTTGACCATGTTATCAGATTGGTGTCATCCACAAATCCGATCGCTGAAGACGATTCTGTCTGAGGTAGATGGAGTAAGGTGCAAGCGAAGAATAAGAAGAGAAATGGGGAAAGCGGAGAGCCCTGAGGTATCCCTGTTTTTGTGTTAATGCTTCCTTCTTTATACGATCCAAGGACTATTGAGGTAGTCCTCTCTTCTAGAAATTACTTCGTAAAGTTAGTGATCCATTTAGGAATTTATTTTAGCCTCATTTTGTGAATGAGTCTTTCGTGGGATATATTATCAAAAGCTCCAGAGATGTCTAGACTGAGGATAGATGCCACCTTTTTCTTATTATTCCCCCAGATATCGTAGATCTGTTCGGTCAAAAGCTTAGCTGGCAAGATCGTAGATCTGTTGGGACGCGCCCCCATCTGTTCTTCTGGAAGAAGATTGTGCATTTCGGCAGCGCTTGAGATGCGTTTGGCGACTATTCTCTCAAGGACTTTTCCAATGGTGTTTAGTAGGGCTGTCGGTCGGTAGGTCTTTGCAATAAATGCTCTAGCTTCTGTGTAAGCCAAAAATTTCATATATTTTATTGGTATCATTTTTTGCCATTTGAGTTGCTGATGCCCTCGGCCAAAGTATAGGCAGGCTTAAGACAGATGCCTCGATAGTAAGTTAAATGCGCACGATGGTCATGAAGAGACTGGCAATATAAATTTACTCTAAAAGGATCTTCCCGGGTATGAAGACGTTTAAGGACATCAGTTTTTTTGTCGAAACACCTTTTTCCTACGCGCGCGCTCTGAGCAGGCTCACCACGTCATATCCGTTAAATATTTTTATGCGCGCACTTCACACTAGAAATTCTACAGTTTTTATTTTAACAAGATCGACATGGGATACTAGTTCTTGCTCAATGAGTTCAATTCAATTAAGATTTATAGGCCAAGTAGAAATGACGGGATGAATGATAAAGAATTTTAATGTATTTAAGCTAGTGAGAGAAGATATTAGGAAGTAAATAATTGAATCTACTTCAAACATTTCTCAAAGTTTTTTTTTGCTGTCCAATAGTTCGTGATACTAAAATTAAATAAATTTAAGCCTATATACAATATATATTTGAACTATAAACTGATTATTTAGTCGGGTAGTGCAATCGTAAAATCTTCTGGTTTCGGACCCAAGAGGAGACACCATCTCAAAGAAAGCCGTCAAACTCACACATCGCCGCGATACTTTCTCATTTGCATAGAGTTATCACGGCCCCACGCTTGAGAGCTGACTAAATGCAGGTGTACGATCTTCATTCTTAAACAATGAAGACCTTCTTTTTGTTTAATTTTATTGTAAGAAGGCATACGTTGATTAGTTTTAATTTATATTGAGTGTAGTACTATAGTGAATAAGTTTACCATAACAATTTTTTTCAAGAATTGAGGGCTGAAGGCTGGTCTTGACCCTGGTTTTCTTACTGTAGCAAATAGTCGATTGGGTATACGTGGGTATTGAATCATTTTTCAAAGGTCATTGAGGAGGCAGAAGAGAAAGTAAACTACCCCAAACGTATAAAATCCTGATCTATTAACAAATATGATTTTTCTGGGAATGACTTGTAGTATTATCGGGGTCACACCAAATAGTAAACCTTTTGTGAGATTAAGTGATCATAATTTCCAAAAGCCTGTTCCTATCCATATACAAGCCGTTGTTTTTAAATAACCCTTCTAAACGCCAAGCCTCTATCCTGTACTGACTTCACTAAAAATTATATCATTGATTTAAGAGATTGGTTTAATATCCCTATATTTCTATACTTCTGGTAGATATACAAGTTTAATTCAGTCTTAGGACTAATAGGCCACTAAGTATAGTGTTCTGTACAGTGTTTTACTCTGGATCAGCCTTGTCAGAAAGTATCATTTTTGATAGCAAACTTTTTTATTTAAGTAAATCCATTGAATAGAGAATTTGAGTTTATAAAAATGCGAAATATATCATAAAATTTGTCTTCATTTGATATTTTTATTAAAAATAGTACTAACTTCTCCCAGTATGGTTGTTTTATTGCGAGACACTTCGGCGGTAGCAAATGTTTGTTATAAGTACTGGATCCCTTGGAAATAGTTATTAATTTTGTCAATGCCAACTATTGTCTTAATATTGAAAATATGGTAAATTTTCGGATAATAGGACACTAAGCCAGTAAGAAGGCAGTTTTTGCTGCAATATTTAGTGAATAAGTCCTCTATGAGGCACATAATCCATAAGTAGATTTCAGCAGTTGAAATCATGGGTCACTTTGTAAAAGCTCGAGTCCTGAAGTCTTAGTCTTGATGTATAACAAGTAGATTTCGTAATTTTGACTGTTGAAGCCGAAGTAGCTTATTTTATTGATATCTGTCTTTCCCAAAGATTCTGTCACAGCTGTTTCTGAAACTATTCCTAACCCGAATCATTTCTGAGGTGTTTCTACTCTTGATTTTAAGAATGGTTGCTTTAACCTATGAATTGTTTTCAGGTAGGATAGCTCTAATTTTGGTCACGTATTAATTTTAGCTCTTTAGACAGGTTTTGGAGATAGCCTTCGACAGACGTCTTGTAATAAAGAACTAAGTATTCGTTTGCTTAACTCGGTGACGAAGTCCATTCTTGATATTTTTTCTTGCACTGCTCGGATCGAAGAGGCTTCGAACCCGCATAAGTCTGGATTTTATCTCTTTGTCCTTGGCGCTACGAGTGCTAGAAGTATCTACATCATTAGATTCATCGTAAGATTCTCCTATTCTTCGAGGAGCCATTGTTGTTTGGACTTGCTGTTTGCTTAATAATACCTCATTGTTTATTACACGTAAGACGATTTTCCAGCCAGGCAGAGCATCACTGCGTGGCTCATCAATTTTATATCCATTCTGTGAGGCTGGATTTCTCCATGGACAGTATGCGCGATGTTCCCCGACTACGTCGAGACAGTTCATCGTCGCACCTAATAATTCCTCTCCTGCTTCATTCATTTCCTTGCTTCTGAAGATCCATAGTCCTAGAACCCTAAAACATGCCTGGCAGGATGCTGAGGTGACTTGCAGTCCAAACTGAACATGCCTATGCCCTTGCCATCCAGCTAATGCCATGGCAAAGGCAACCCTATCTACCTCCGTCGTATTTATTTGGTCGGATTTGTTGGGTGAACACAAAAAGTCGCTAGGGAGCTGTTGTATTGTTCTCTCCAAGTCAAATGCATCCGGAAGCCTCAAGTTGTGCAAATATGGTAGATGTTGACCGCTTGCTTTCAATTCCTCATACCTTTGCTTCAAGTCTACCAAGACAGTTGCTGGGTGATGAAGTGGCAATTTGAATATAGAATCATCACAGCCACGTTTTCTCCATAAACAATCTTCGTGATGTGAACTAACGATTAAATCGACATACTTATTGACTAGCTCATCCTCTTTCATATGTTAGTGGTGAAAAAAAACTGAAAAGGATGAGATACCTATGGCGTGGGCCACATAAACAGGCTGCTCCTTTCCATCTACCTCCTTTCGATTAAGTTTCACAATAATCTCAACGTTGCATGAGCAGCAGCGGACCCTTTCAAATTTCTGGCAGATCCATCCTCTCTTGGCCCACTGCACTTCGTTCACTCGCGGAGGTTTTGGCGTCCAGTATGAGATGTTTGAAAAGGACTGAAGACGCTTGAGAAATTCGTCTCTGTCCCAGGGGGCATATTTGAGCGATTCCCCTGAATTGATGGTTACTTTTGAATGCATGAGTCTGATATCTTGGTCTGAGGATAGCGGTATCAGCCCTGAGACCTCTAGACGTTGCAAACCTTGGTTTGAAGCCGAGGCGCTGACCCGTCGCTTCTTAGACAGTAATTCTTCGCTCAATGGAGATATTTTTGATCGCGTTTGCAAGAGATCTTTCGAATCTTTTGAGCTGGATGAAGGACGCGAGCCTATACTGTTCAGCAGTGCGTTAAATTTCCTTTTGGTCGTTTGCATGGCTTTCCTCTTTCCAAATCCCTAAATTCTTGATTCAAGTTGCCACTTCAAATTGATATACTTGATTACTGGCAAGGTATGTCTGAATAAGTTGCTGCGGGGGGTCGGGGCAATAGTTTATACTATACAGAAATAATGACGCGCTATGTAACTCTGAAAGGCCCTGTCGACGTGCACAAACATAGAGTTGCTAAGTTCGGAAGAACGATACACGTCGCGTCAAGGCGTGCCATTATACCATACACCTAAGTATACATTATCAAATTAGGCAATTCAAAGTATCCTTGTTTTTCCTCTACGACCTTGGTGACTTTGACAGGCTTGGCCATTGCTGGGATTCAACCCAGAATATTTGCCTGCGAAGACGAATTATGCACCTTCCAGTGGATCCGGTGCAATCGATCAGTCTGCTCTGAATATCTGGGATATCCAAGAACAATTTAAGTCAAATGCAGACACGAACATATCTATACTTGATGGATTCTCAGTAATATCGGTCTTACTATTCTTGTGAGTCCTTAACCTCTAACCAACCACTTATCATCTCGACTTAGCAACCGATAAAGGAGTTGCTCAAACTAAAAATGTGAAGTTGCGCCATCAAGTACCAGCCATCGCCCACTATCAAAATTACAACGCAACGCATACCTGTATGGAGGAAATAATTCACAATGTACAAAGCTCGGATTTTAATTCATGGGGACCGTAGCTCTAATGGACCACTATAGCATGAGGAAGGATAACTTGCTAGGACGTCAAATAATAAACGGAAAAGGCCACCAAATTGCATGCTGGGACGGGCAATTTTGAGGGGTTTTTGATTCGGGGTATTACAGGCGCCGTGGCTAAGACTAAGAGTAAATAGCCAGGAGGACCTGTATCTTCAATGAGTATACGGCAAACCCTGCCACCCCGTACGGCACTTAAGAAGAAGGGCTAGGCTACTTCACAATCGCATCCTATCAAGAATTTTACGACACTTCAACCCGACTTTCTGAAATTAGTTATAAGCAGGCTAGAAAGGTAGAGTGTGGATTTCCCCAGCTACCTACAAGCTTGCAGCGCCCAGCTGCCTAACCCCTTTTTGAAAGCTTCAGATGGATAGCTTTGCACTCGGATTTAGTCCTGATGTGAATATTGGGAGAGCCCCGTATCTAGTGGTTTTTGCGTCTCTGGCTACCACGCGCCCGCTAATGTTCATCATCACGCCTGCTGTAGAGTTGAGATAATGAAGGGCAAAAAGCTCTTCAAGGCGCATGATTGAATCAGGTCTTATGGGGGTAGCACAATTTGAGGGGAATGGTGTGAGACGCATGAAGGAGATATAATAATAATAATAATTATTCATTATCCTGATTTGGCGCCTTGAGGCCCATGCAGGTTTTTATCGGAAGATATGTACTTTAAGTAGGATGACTCAATTTGACGATTAGAACACTCACACTCAGATTTCATTTGCAGATACTATTCGAGATTAACCCTCACGGCGTATAACCTCTTCCGTGTAAACTCACCGCAGGGAAAAGCGTGAAAACCCTGTGGCTGTCCAAGTGTGCTTTCATCATCCCACAAGTACAATATCACCGCGAGAGAGAGTGGTGCGTGGGTCTGACTGGATTCGAACCAGCTTTCTCCTGTCTCGATTGGGGTAGGTGTTCAAGCTACCCAGAATCTACTTGGGAGAACGGCCCGGATGGTGTACCACTGCACCATCCAACCCGTGAAGGGGAATAATACTGGCATAAGAATCCTTCTCTTGTAGGCAGGGGACCTACATCTCCTATAAAATTGAAGAATAAGGAATGGCTGTCGCTATCCACCATATCCAACTGTCGGCGTAACATTGGAGAATAGTTGATCCGTTGGCTCACGTAAGCTAGACGCGCACACGTGCTACTAGTTAGATATTGGCTTATCAAACTAGAATAGAATAACAGTGAATTTATTTACATCCAGTTGTCTCTGCATCTGCTCGTCACGTACGTGATACATAACCCATCCAACAATGGCAATAATTAATGATAATAATGTTTGTAGTCTCGGGTAATATACTCCTGTGGGGTCTACTGTTGTTCAATGGTTCTTCTATTTTATAGAATATTCTAAAAGGATAAACTAATATGTTACAAACAGAAAAACATCATCATTTGGTCAAAAGCGGCACAACTTTCCACTAACGTTATTTCATCGTTTCGTTAAATGCTACTATCTTAATTGACCCTTATTATCCGATTCCCCGATTTTTTCGCGCTGCGCTTCGGCATGGCGGAGTGGGGAACCAGAAATGTGGTTTTCACGGCTGGAAAAATTTTCACGACACCACCCAAACCCCCAACGGACAGCGGAACAGCCGCAATTATGGCTGTAGGTTCTCTCGCGACATCTACAGGCGTCGACATGGATAAACTTAAGATTGTAGGGTACCATTTAAGTAAAGTTCGAGACAAACTGGTTATCGCAGGCACTGACAAATCTGCGGCACCGATGACGGAGATAGGTGAGGTTATCGAAGCCTTCAAAAACCACGCTGAGACGCTACGATCGAAGCTATTGGTAACATCTATGGAGGAAAGGATGCTGGCCTTAGAAAAGGCAGTTAAGAAGAGTCTTGAGGAGCCGGCGCGCAAGGCAGCTCCTCAGTCGGCACAAACAATGGGAGGTCGACCCACCTATGCATCAATCGTCGCACCGCCAGCCACCAAAGCGGCAGTACGGATTAGAGTTGAAGGAGCAGAAAAGATGCAGCCGGCAGAGCTGCTCTACAAGGCGAAATAACATATCGAAGGAGCATACGTCGTTAGGCGGCTACGGAGCAACGACACTGAGGTGTATGTGCAGTCGGTCTCCCAACGAGACGCTGCCTTGAGGATGGCACAGCCGAAGGAGTTCTGCGTCTTGAAGCAGGATTATCCTGTTGAGATTTTAGGAGTCCCATTAGGGACAATAATATGAGGAGGAAAAGTTGCCAACAACGGCACATTGATAGATCAAATGACGGAGGAGACAAAAGTTCGGATTCCCGATCTTAAAATCAGCAGGGTCAGGTGGCTTTTCGACGGCAAGGAGCACCAATGGATGAGAAAAAATGGCCATACTCGAGGGTCAGTAGTAGCGAGCCTACCGATAGAGGCACATCAACGCGAAGTTATAAGAAACGGCATTGTCTTCAACTCAATGCTGTACACGGCCCAGCTCTGGTCACCCCGAGCACAAATCAAGCAGTGCTTCAACTGCAGTCAATGGGGGTATACCCAAGCCTCTTGCAATAAGGCAAGGAGATGTGGAGGGTGTGCGGGCACCCATCAGACCAGGGACTTCCCGAAGAAATCAATGCTTTGCTGCAACTGCGGTAAAGCCTATATGTCGTGGCAGAAGGGGGCGTGTCAGAACTTCGCGGAATACAAGGCCAGCGTCCAGAGGGCGCGGTATGGACTCATGGAGAGAACGGCGGACTTAAGACGAGAGGAATTTACACCAACGGCACCTCAAAATAAACTAACGGCAAAAATAGTAGACAACTAGGGGTTTACACTGGTGTCCAACCAAAGGGTAGAAGGCCAGAAAAGGGTACCAGGACGCCCGCGGAAACAGACCCTAGTCCCGGCAATACAACCACTATCGACACCATCGGCGTCAACTTCAAGACCACAAGCATCCATTTCAACACGCGAGGAAAAGGGAAGGATGCTGAGGTATACTGTAGCTAGTTCTGTCTCGAACTAATGGCCAATTGCGCTTCCTGTAGGTTAACGAAGAAACACAGACATAATTTGAAGGAGTAGGGGGTTTTTATCGGAAGGTTTCCCCCTCATGTAAAATACCCACAAATAGAGTTTAAAGCCACCTGCATGGGCCCATAGGGCGCCAAATCAGGTTAATGAAATCAAATTCAAAAATATGTTTCAAACAGGATATTCAAATCCAAGTGCGAAGCCAATATGACATCATCCGGTTCCATACAATCAACCAGGCTCTCAAAAACTACAAAAGACTTGTAGTTACTTAATAAAAATATCTGTTCTCTGGTAATTCATATAGCAATATACCGATAAATATTGACTGTTGCGATGAGTGGAGGGCACGTTAAAAGTATAGAGCTGAAAGCAGAAACTCAGGTTCGGGTAATGAGTGGACGAACACATTCCACAATGCAAAGCTGTGGTACAACGCGATAGTGAGACCGGCCTTGACGAATGGGTCCCTGATTTAGGGCGTAGCAGATGGTAGAAAACCTAAGAGGATACCCAATCCCCTTGCAAGCATCCAAAGGAATTACTTCAAAATAGTCGCAGGAGCTTACAGATCGGGCAGTAGGAGAGTGTCCGAAAGTGAAATTGTGACCTTGCCAATAGAAATCTACCTGAAGCAATAAAGGCTCCAATTATTTAGCCGCTGAAAGAACGTACCAATTTAAAAAAATTACAAAATCCACTTGTCATAAAATCATGCTACCTAAACAAGGTAGAGTAGGGGGGCTATTCTCAACACCTATCAGTGATGTCCCCTACAAAACTCCAGCTCTCACTGTAGAGTCTGCAGAGCCGAGATTGAGTAACAAAGTCCTCACTTCGATGAGGATTCCCATTCGCTTTCGCCGTCTGTATCGTCTTCATCTCTCAACACATTCCCCTATCACCATTATTATGAAGCTAACCACGATCAGATCAGATGGTAGGGTCGGAGCCCTACTCATCACCAACCCTTGATCATGGAGGAGAAGCCATCCGATGAGGTTCCGGAGCGTACCCAGCACCCGATACGGATATAGTGGATTGGATCAATTTGGCCTCGAATGTTACAAAGAAGGGAGATATAGATGAACATACGCACCTCGTGTGGTCCCGATGTCTAGGCCTCGCCTGGCTGGGGCTTCAGGTTTTTGAGACATTTTTCCGGCGCATGCAGTTTCCATTACTACCTTTTTTATTTTGTTTGGGTAGAAGGTTCCGTGGCAAAGGTTGCTAAATACCATGGGTAAATACTGAGCTGGATGGCTATTCATCATGGGGAATATATCAATGATCTTTCGAGTAACAAAAGAGTCAAGGAGCACTATACAAGGAGTGGCCTGGGTCAGAGAGGAGCTCAATGTGCTAGATAGTCTATGATTCAAGTAATACAATAAACATCACTCACACAAGGCAGAGTAGCCATTCCAGCAAAATACAGAAGATAAAATCTGGCAAAATGAGTGGTAATTTTGGGGTGGATACCGGTTTGAAAGACGGCGAAAAGAGGCTGAAAAGGTCGCATTTGAACATGAAATGGCAGAATCTCGGTCAACTCAAAGGCAGGTCCAATAACCTCGATCAATTGCTATCGCAGACCCCAAACCTGAATACAGCCCATGCTGACAACGTCGCTATCTGTCACGAAACCAAGCTGGCTGTGGTGTAATTTTAGAAAGATTAAACTATGTGAAGAAAGAAGTAACAAAACTACGGATAATGGCTATTTGTTCATCCTTCCAGCTCATCCAGTTCGTACTCTGCTGGTGAGCATGACATATTGCTCCACCACTGGCAGTTGTTATCCTACTTTGCCATCTAGCTTGACCCTCTCACTTGGTAATTGTACTTCGCCGTCTCACATTCCTTCCCAGCCCCAATGTAGCTTGGCGAAGTGAAACTAGGTCGCTTGGTACAAGATAAAATGAAATTCTCTCCTTACTGCGTCCCGAAGCTCAACTTAGGTCTCCACCTAAGCTAAACTCCGCTCTAACCGTAACAACATCAATCACAGAACCCAAAACACATGATCACGCCTCGTTCTCGATGGTTGAATGGTAGAGGGGGGATTTGAAGCCATGATGGATAATCCTAGCGACATCAAGAATTACATGTATCATTTTAAACCATGGTTGGATAGAGTAATTCCAGATAAAAATGGCCATCAAAATGCTTCTGAGGTAAATAAGCAGGGCGGGTAATCGTTGGGGTCGATAGAGAGCATGTTATTGGCTTGCATGAATGGCACTGTAGAGTAATAACACTTCCTGATGGTCAATGTTCTTGCCAGACATCCTTGAAGAAGGTCTTCAGGAAAACTCTAACAGTTAGAGTCAGTGGGGCTGAATTTATCATCGAATTTTTTTGTTCAATAACGTGCTAGATATAGTGACTACCGTTGCTCTCCTCCTGGAATTTAAGCACGGGTGGGGTCGGGCAAGATCAGACTTCACCCACGTGTTGAATCATGTCAAGCCCAACCGTCCAGAGAACCTTCTTTCGACGCGCCGAAGCGCAAATTCCTCCTCAGCTCGGCTACCACGCGCCCGAGCTCTTGACATCCTCATTGATTCCGAAATATAAATGCCGTCCAATATTTCATCGTTGCTCTAGCCTTGCACCTTCATATCGTACCATTAGGTTGTTGTCGTCATCTTCGATTTGTGTAATCCCCTCAGCGTATCTTCCCTTTTCTTTCCCCTTTGGACACGTCCTGTTTCCATCATGACTTTCCTCATTAGGGTATGTATAGATAGATGATGTGACGAGTATGGAGGCGGGTCGCAGGTGTAGAATCGACTGAGAAATGCTTCGTCGCAAATATATAAGGAGTTTGAGAGATGTTAGATGTTTGAATACGACTCCCAGACAGACCTAGGCCCGTTCGTGAATCGTATGTTGGTGGTGATAAGTTTTTGTTCGACTTTGTTCCGGCTGTGAAATCTCTGCCGACTGATTTATCGACCAAAATATCGAGTGCAACTCCTTCAAGTCAAAAATACAGCAAATAAAAACCATCCCATCCTTTTTCGTGACTGAATCTCGGCTCTGGTAAAATATTTCACTCCCAGGTTCGTGGAGAGCACCGCTGACAGGTGTTCAGCCTTCGTCCTTCAATGATCAAATCTTGCTGTAGCCGCAGTTAAATATTATGTCGTAGCTTAGTTGTACGTGGGGAAGCTGGAATTTCAAAAAATTAGTTCTCCAGCTTCCCAATTTTATATTCTCATGGTCTGATATTCTTAAGTATCATACTACTCGTCTTAACCTCTCGTCACTACAATCTCAAGCTCCTACACGGGCTCATGGGGCACCAAATTAACATTATTAGATCCAATTCAAATATGATTTATAAAAAGATCTAGGTGATTACTGTTACAAAACTTAGTTCTTTGTTCAGATTTTCAATACGTGTGCAGTTATCTAGCTTTATCACTTTGCCAGAGATAAAGTACTGAATAGATGACTCAATTTGAAGCCAGAGCACTCTTGCCTCGGATCTCCTTCGCAAGTACCACGGAAAAGTTTGGTTGCATTTTATTCACCCCAAGTAAACCCTCATTCTTGTGTCTTACCTAGTTAGGCTGCAGACACTTAATGAATTAAAAAAACCCCCTCATCCGTGAATACTTACTCAGAGAAATATCTCCAAATACCTGAGTTATCCAGACATGCCTCCATCATCCATTTAATTGTCTCTGTGTGAAATGTGGTCTGAGGCGTCTCCTTCCCAAGTGGAGAAAGTGCCAAGGCTACACATACTGTACTTGATAACACCACTAGGAAGAGGAACACGGCGCCTTTCACTGTTAGCTTGTTTTATAGCGTCAGACGCACTCTCGCATTCAAAGTATTGGAGCACACAACACACTTTAATGTGTAAATCTCTTTGCCAAGATTGGAAATTTCATGCTCGTCAAGATTGTATTCTTCCTTTCCATCATCTCGTAAACTTGTCTTGATTTCTCTCGTTCATCCTAAAGATCTGCTTTCCATGTTTTTTACAAAGGGGTTTTGCCTTCCTGTGAATATTCAAATTGACCTGGGGGTATATTTGATGGCTATATGAGACCAGAGAATAGTTAACGAGAGAAGTGGCCATTGAAGTGAGGATATACTCGATCGTACTAGCAGACTCTATGAGGCTTAGGTAGGAATCGATCTAGTTGGGAAGGAAAACTTGAAATGGTGGAATAATTTGAATCGTTGCCTCTTGGGCTAACGTCTTTGGTATTGTAAAATATGACCGGACATGGCTCTGAGTGAATATGTCACTTCTAGGCTCATAGAGGATACCGTAGATGGGTGTTTTGCCATTGCTCTCCTGAAGGGTACTCACGAAGGAGAGTCGAGTGTTCTATATAGACATACCTCATGATGGAATTAGTCAATATACTCCATAGTTTAGACGTCTCTTAAACATACAGTCATATAGGTAGTACACTTTGCACTGTTCATGTTTCATGAATACATAGCCGAATGCACATCAAAAGGTTAATACGTGTACATCCTAATTGGAGAGAGCCACATCCATAGCCCTGGCACGCCCACTTTGTCAATTGACCTATCTAACTAACCAGTAACTGTCAGCATTACTCTCAGCCAGTCAGATCCAGTAGATACTTGAGGGAAATGATGACACAGTTATTTTGGGAATCTTGGGACGAATGCCGCATTATTGCTGATAACGAAAGCTGGGAAGCTAGGATTAGCAGCCGTAAAAGTAGGAACTCCATTTTGTACATTCTCACCTTTCCAAGCCATCGAGTAAGCTGGACTCAAGTTTTGCGCTAGACTAACACAATGTATGACATCAGATCTTCCCATTATTATGAAGATCGAATCAATAAAGCCTATATTTTTACACTGACATCCAACCTGTCCAAGAACAAAGCCACGCTCGTAACTAAGGCACCGTACACGACTAGGATAGAAAAGGCAAGTTTATGTCCACACTGCAGCGTCGAAATGGATAAATTCACGGCACCTGTTAACAAATTGGCTACAAGGAATACAAAGAGCCCGTTACGATTGAAGGCATCCAGAATCCGACTAGTAGCGCCACGATATAACTCTTCTTCCTCCGTTTTCGACAAACAGTTCATTGACTTCCAGACATCGGGAAATAAAAGCGTTTCCACAAGGCAGAATACAGTCAGTTGGCAAGAGTTGAATGCGGCAATCCAAAAGAAGTAGGGTAAGTTTGCGAGGCGACGTGATACTTGTAAATTAAGCCCGTAGACTCTATTGGTGCTGAATATGAATAGCACTACCCAGAATATTGACCAGCTAATGAGTTTAAGTAAGAGCTGTTTCCTTTGCTGCCAGCCCGAGGTATTAGTGGGGAGGAGATGTCGCGGCAGCACAAAGAGACCAGTTCCTTGCCCGGCGAGAAATATGGCGAGGTATCCGATGAAACTGAATATTCCCTCTCGATTCATGCTCAAAAGATCTACTCGCGGCGCGACCAATATGTATGCCTTGAGATTAGTGTATTCTAATGCAAGCTGATAGGCAGTTGCGAGCACGACTGCGAGCCCAGCATACGAAGGTAGATAGCGGAATGCTGATTGAAAGAGGGTGACAAAGGGAGGTAGGAGACCGAGAGTAAAGAAGAAATTCCAATGTACCCCGTATTCGGACACATGTTCTGCGTAGTCTAGCTCCTTTACACTCCAAAGCCGTAGGAGGCCTAAGACCAGCAGCGGCAGGCTATGCCGCCCAGATTTCAATAATCTTCTAAAGAGACCTGCCTGCTGGTTTTCTGATAGTATGATCGAGCGCATGGCCACAATACCCGCCGAAAACACAAACGAGCCAACGCCTACGTCCATCAAGGACGTGCCCCAGTTTTCAACTTTGGCGAAACGTCGAGGAAAAATGCGAAAGTCCACGGATAGAATAGACAGAGAGGTAATTACAAGCATGCTCCCACGATACATGGTTAAGAAAGGGCGCTTCGGTAGGCGATAGCGAGGATCCGTCGGTGAAACGACTTCATGTTGAAGACCTGCTCTCTTCAAAGACTTGAGATTCGTCTTCTTTTGCGGCTTTGCGAGAGGCGGGAGTAGCAAGAGGAGGCAAGCGGGTGCTAGGAGAAGAATACTGAGCAATAGCGGATTGAAGGCATACAGCGTTGTAGCGAGTAGAATGGCCACGACATTAATGAGGAAATCAGTTGTGATTGTCCAGACATTCGGCGAATTGAAAAGGCCGTGACGCGATTGCAAGATAGACCAGAGTATAACTGCTACCTATGACCATTGACCGAGAGTAAGTTTAGCTGACCATGACCTGTTTGTGTCGAGGACGGATTAAGTGTAGGGGCACGGCTACGTACGGGTGCTACGGCAGTCACGTAGTTGATTTCGCTAATGGTGCCGCCCGTAAGGTTGGACACGAAATCTTCTTTCAAAGCTTTGTATCTCGCTGTCGCAGCTTCCTGGGAACTTTGAGACATGACCAAAATTCAATGGTAGCAGTGACAGTGGCCACTTGAGCGGATGATAGAAATGATACACTGGCTATGCACATTCAGGGGGCACATTAATTTAGAAGCCATTTGGCTAGCGAATAAGTCACGAGTATCACGTTGTGCACAGAGTAGTTTATATGAACGGACAAAACCCTTCCACACTTCTCAAACAAGCCCTTCTTCAATCCAGATATCTATGTGACATGTCTAATACGTTATAAAGCTAAAGCTATCAATTAGAGTTATGTTATGAGGCGAAACCCGAATCCTATTTTGGGCATTGCTATGCTAAACACTTGACTAATCCTCGTGTCCGATTTTTCATGATCTACAGAGCAGTAACACTGTTTCTTTTATATTTAATTGCAGTGTTTGTACCTGATTTCATCTTCGGTCTTATTGCCGCTTATATTAGTTTGGAAATTACTCTTATCACTAAGGTCTTCATATGCCTTGGAAGAGGTTCACTCTTGCCTCATTTCACACTAACTTTAAATCGAACAAGATCTAAGTTGCCGAGTACTACTAAGCAAGCTACGAATATTATGAATAATCAAGATTTCTATAAAGAACAAACAGTGAGAATATAGAATCGTGCCTTCACTTTTGAATACCCAGAGTATTTGCATTCAAGTAGATTATTGGGGGTTTAGTTGCAATTCAAACCAGTGGTTAGAACACAAATTTTGTTGTGATTAACAGACACAAGCTGCTTGTTTACTTAACTAGCTGGATATCTTTGGATGGCGAATGGTGGTTATCCAAATTAATGGTTGTCTTGTTCATTGCCTTGGGATATGCAACGACATGTCCAAATCTAGACGTGCACAAACAAGCCAAGTCACCTCTTACGCCGTAAAAAATCAAATGAGTCAGGGTGAATAGGCGGACATTCTAAATTCGGAATAATACTGAATGTGGAAATGTTGGAAAGTGAAAATTGTTGTACAGTTGAGCCTTGTCTCTAGGTAGCTTGTAAACTACTTGTCATGTATCACTAGTGGTTAATCGCATTCCGTGCCACTTCTTGAGCATGTCTCCAAGTATGCTATTAACCAGTCTTTGTTGCTGTAACATTCGTAACCCCCGAAATCGCGCACTGACAACGTGAATTTCATACATACTACCGCACCCACCGCTGATATCCTGCACTTTGAGGACTGAAGGTTCAAGCTCACGGGCTAAGAGCTGATAGATTTCTTTCTCCGCCGGATTCAGATTTTCTGGAATAACTAACTGTGTTGAGGTGGATTCGGGCTGTCTTGTATTTTGGACTTGCTTTGCCGGGTAGCCACTGAATAGTCGTTGGAGACAGGAAGATGAAGGCAAATATGATATTCGTGAGTACAGCGAGCTATGAGGTAAGCTAGATAGAACTCTACTGCTAGACAAATATTTGGCCTGAAAAAATCCGCCTGCAAGCCGCGTCGTGAGAACTTTGCCTACGATGCTTCTTCTCGGAAGCAGCTTTTGGTGTAATGAACTAATCATGATTCTTTAATAAGCCGTCGTCCTATTCTTGAATTATATACAGGAATTTAATGGCGAAGATTATCGTATGAGATACGTAAGTCTTGTGGTGGAATCAATAAGATAATTCTGCAATAAACGTTAGTCAAGCTTGAAGAATGGAAAGGAAATATATTGAATGTAGCGGGAGCAACCTCGGTCCAATCGGTTTCCATAGCACATTTTTCCTCTCATATCCATGCACGCGGGCGCAGTTTGAGGAAGTTCAACTCGCCTAGCTTATCGCTCGCTACCCACTAGCCTTGCTCCCATCCCCGAGAACAACTTGGATGGTAAACGCTTAGTAAGCGCAGAGGCAGGGGTGAGAGGCCATCAACTTCGTCGTTCAAGATAGGGGACAACAAACCCAAGGTGTAATAAAAAGAGACAGTTATTGATTAAAAGCCTACATGCCTTGTGTTCTTTCTACATGCACTATTTACAAAACTCAAAGCGCCTCTGCTTGTAATTTTTCCGAACACGCTGGCTAGCAGGACTTTGATTGTCCGTAAGTTTAAGGAGCACTTCACGACCTGGGATAGCACAAGGGACTTAAGCTAGGATAATTCATAGTAAAAACTCTCTACATGCATTTTTTGGCATTTCATTGTTACCCCTCACTTTTCCTGAGGTGCAAACCATAAAAGAAGGTTAAAAAAGCGGAGCAAGTGTTTAGTGTTTTTTTTTTTTTTTTTGAATCATTTAATGTGTATTCAGCTATCTAGGTGTTTAGTGTGCTACTTGCGTTATAGACCATCTAGCACATTGAGGTCCTTTCTGACTCAGGCCACACCTCGTACATCGTTCCAATCCTGTTCAGCTACTATAAGAGATCTCAGTTGGAAAAATTGCGCGATGAAGTGGGCGCAATATTTCTGGAACGAAAAAAGAAGTTGACTAAAAGAGTGCCATGTTCGTATTACAGCTGAAAGGGTACGTGATGTGCGCTATAAGTACAAGTGTATGCGATACCCAGCCTACGCAGAAAATTACAAAGGAGTCCGAACAGCTGTCCGCCAGGAAGACGAAGGCTGAATACCTGTCAGCGGTGCTCTCCACGAACCTGGGAGTGAAATATTTTACCAGAGCCGAGATTCAGTCACGAAAAAGGATGGGATGGTTTTTATTTGCTGTATTTTTGACTTGAAGGAGTTGCACTCGATATTTTGGTCGATAAATCAGTCGGCAGAGATTTCACAGCCGGAACAAAGTCGAACAAAAACTTATCACCACCAACATACGATTCACGAACGGGCCTAGGTCTGTCTGGGAGTCGTATTCAAACATGTAACATCTCTCAAACTCCTTATATATTTGCGACGAAGCATTTCTCAGTCGATTCTACACCTGCGACCCGCCTCCATACTCGTCACATCATCTATCTATACATACCCTAATGAGGAAAGTCATGATGGAAATAGGACGTGTCCAAAGGGGAAAGAAAAGGGAAGATACGCTGAGGGGATTACACAAATCCCCGATTACGAAAACATCCCAGTGGTGCGATATGAAGGTGTAAGGCTAGAGCAACGATGAGATCTTGGACAGCACTTATATTTCGGAGTCAATGAGGATGTCAATGAGGATGTCAATGAGGATGTCAAGGGCTCGGGCGCGTGGTGGCAGAGCTGAGGAGGAATTTGCGCTTCGGCGCGTCGAAAGAAGGTTTTCTGGACGGTTGGGCTTGACATGATTCAACACGTGGGTGAAGTGTGAGGTGGTCTGCTCATTTAGGTGGGACGAGGCACTTGTACTTTACGGTAGATAACCTGATCCGGCCCCGCCTCACCCATGCTTAAGCTCCAGTAGGAGTGCAACGGGAACCACTATACCTAGCACGTTAATAAACAAAACAAAACAAAAACAGCTGTCCGCTAGAACGTTAGCATATACTATACGACTTAATCTACCACTCATACCGCCCCTGTCTTCCGCAGAGCCTGGCCCCTGCCCCCCCTCCCCACTCAATGTTCGACGCGTCAACACGTCAAAATGGTCTTTAACAGGCCACAACCACCATCTCATCCACTAACACAACAATTTGTAGAGTCAATCTACGAGGCGAGTCATCCAAACTCACTCCGTCAACAATCTCCGTCGCCTCAAATTATCGCGAACGATTCCTCGCCGAACAGGGCAGGATATTCCAGACTCGCTCTACACAAGCAGAGCGTCTCATCATCGGGTTCTGCAAGTTGCTGAAACCAGTCACTGACGAGAGACTTCGAAAAATCTTTGATCAGGACTTACTGGCCCTTCAGGGCAAGATCTTGGAAGTTCTATGGGGCAACCCATCTCAAGCAGACGCCTACGCTTCCCCAAAGGCTGCAAGTAGCCATTTCAACCCATCCAATCCGGCTCAAGTAATAGAGCCTCCAAAACAAAACCCTGCAAGTGTCACACGTCCAGTGCTGATCCTTGCCAGAGGAAAGAACAGACCGGCACCATTAAGGCCGTCAGCCACAACAGCAACTCTCCAGCCTAATCAGGGCTCAAACAAAACCGACAACAAAACCACGGAGAAATATTGGACCGAGGTGTTGGGAAAAAGAAAGAAACCATCAAACCAAGCGGCTCCAACTTACACACCCAAGACAGTACCAATGAGGCCCGTCTCTACGCTGAAGCTTAAAGCTTCAGCAACAAACCCTCAACGACCTGACGAGCGCGTATTCTCGCGCCCCAGACCTGACCACCCGTGGAGACGTATGTCACCCCACTTCGTGAAAATAAGCCTGGCTAGCAAGCTGCGTCTCGCCAACTCGACAATTAAACAAGTCACTGTCGTGAACTCATGGTTAGCAATACAAGCCGAAGGGTAAGGAGCGAGAGGTGCACTTCTCTTAGGAGGAGCCATCTTAGATAGTTCTGAAATGAAATTGGAAGCCGCCTCCATTTGGATCTCAGTACTAGCACCGAGTATCCTGGGCAAGCTATACACTCTGGAAGGGCCCACCATAGTGACACTAGAGATGGTAATAGAAGAAGCAGCTCTCAAAACAGGAGTTAGACCAACCTCGGCTCGTGCTTTCGCAACAAGCATGGCCAGGCCGTCAATAGACTGGGTGTTGTACTTCGAAATAAGAAAACTAAAGCTTGTAGGAAGACTGTTTGAAGAAAGCGGACGCCTTCACGAACTACATCGCAAGCTTAGAATTGCGCAATGTAACCGATGCTGGGGACAACACCCATCTAAGATTTGTTCACGAGCAGAGTGCTGCTCCCGCTGTGGCTCAATTGAGTACAAAGCTACTGAGTGTAAATGTTGGAAATACAGTTTCTTGCTTTTCTTTCTATCGACCAATGTGGTTGCATGCATCTTGCCTGAACTACATTTCTGAGGACAGGCAGGATCCCATACTTCTTATTCAATCGGACTCAACGTTAGAGTCTCCTTGAATCCCATTCTTCCTGAACAAATTGTAACGGCTGTTAAGCCTAGGGATTCCTGTAGCCTACGCTGGCTAGCGCAGGCAATGAATGCAAGGGAATCTTCGGGAAGGATCTCGGAATACAAGGAGCTTAGAAGATTCTCAATGAACTTTCTGGAAGCATACTGAAGGTTCATGAGGACCACAGGTGTATCAAGAATCTTCTAGGGTATTGTCGAGGATTCCATGTTATTCCAGATATAGGGAGAACCTTACAGAAGAGGAGTATCTCAGAGTGTATATATATTTGTATTCTAGCTATAGGAATTCTCTCTCTAGAGAATTATAATTAATATACTGTACCTACAAGATCGCCCAAGCATGTTGTACTGAAACCGTGACACAAATCCAGTCATTGGTTTGTTCGTATTTTCTATTGCATGATCCAGTATTCTGAGTCAGTGGATAATTCTTTTCTGGTCTGGGATCTTACTCATTTCTGCATTCGAGTCGGTTCCGGATAACCTTTCTTCCTTGTAATTCCACTGTATATATCATAATACCTGTAGTCTATTAGTCAATTAAGCAAACTGAACTTCTTCTCCGTTCTCAGGCAATTATTACTCCGAAGTCTTCTCTATACTCTAACAGTAAACAGCTTGTTCCAAGGTGCATAAATTGCCATGGGACACATGCCGCAACTGAGCCTAGCTGCATGACAAGGCCAACGCGGGCTGGCAGGAAGACTGTGCAACGCACAAGAGACCAGCTGTCGGTGATCCGCGAGCAGAGTCAAAAAGAAAGGAATACTTCGATCCGAGAACTAGAAGCAAAGCAGAAAGCCACTGAGGCTACTGCCGAAAACGAAAATACAAACGTTACTCAATGTCCGTAAGGGACTATAACCCAACCGAGCTTCAAAAAACGGCAACAACAATATCGTTCCTCTGTACTAATTTGTGCAGAGTAGACCCCGCTACGGAAATCATCCTGCAATCCTGTTCGGATTAGGTCCTGGTCAACGATGTCTAGCCTAATTGTGCTATGTTGCAGGCTACTGTTCCAATTATTCATGGGGTCATCATCAGGGTTGTGAGTTGGTACGGTTTTGGTGTGGGTTGTTAGATTGATACTGGAGCGTGTCGCATAGTAGTCAGATATGCGACTCGAGTAGCATGTGCACGGTAAACCTCAACCCTAAACTGATGATACGAATCAAGTTTTATATACTACGTTCTGTATGGCTAGCGTGGTTAAAATATGGGAGTTGACCTGTAGATAGATAAAGACGTTGTAGCCCTCTAACAGTTGGGACAAGTACTCTTCAATATCATATCAGAATCAATCCTAGCCTCTCAATAAGCAATCTCATGAATTATTTCCAATGTCTGTGATAATAGACATACATAAACAAAGTCGGCAATCAAAAAACAAAGTCGATAAATGTTGGAAAATATACTCTGTACGATATTATATGGATATATATGATGAAGTAAAGAAGACTTGATATTTTACAACTATGTGAACATTAGACTTATATATACATCTTAGGGGAGAGATTTCCACTAGTCTCATGTGCCTGTCAAACCTAATGATGACCAGCCACCTCTCATCTACCATGATGAGCCAAAGTACACTGTAGTTCGTAAATATCCAAACGTATAGGCGACAGTAGGCGCGATTAGCGCACTCGGGACATGTGTAGAGAGAGTCGATCTTGTCGGGAACCTGAGACGAAACAGGTAATGGTTAAGTCCTAAATTCGAGAGTCAGAATTTCCAACAATGAAATCCGCTTGGGATTCAGGAACTGGTGTCCTACTTACCCAGGAACCCAGGAACCCTGGACTCAACACAAGGACAGCTTCTGGCTCACCAAGTCGCATCCCGGATTCCATAGGCATTTGCCTCCCCATGCCGCTGCCAACCCTTCAAGGCTACGCTCCCTCATCTGTACGCGAAAAGAAATCAAGTGCCAACATCAAGCAATCTACGAGACATCATCAGATCTCACCGCAGTGACGGTAGAAGGAATCACATTTGTCTCCGTATACCGCGCTCCTGGAGTAGATATTTTGCCGCTGCTGTCATGGGCTCCATCTGGGCCTACAGTCATTGGCGGAAATTTCCATGCCGTTCACACCGACTGGTAGCCAATGACTACTAGGCTACACGGCGACGGCTAGGTGCTCACTAAATGGATGTCCGAGCATGGCATGGACCTATCTTTTACACCGGGTGTCCCGACACACGATCTCGGAAACACACTCGACCTAGTTTGGTCTAACGCTGGCGCACTTGCAGACGTTTCGGTAGAGCTTGACTCGACATCGGACCACAGAACTCTCGCAGGAGACGTTCCCCGTCCAAACTCGAAAGCCGGAGCTGTTATAAAAACTGGTCAACCAGTACTAGTCACAGACGACGCCCTCGAAGACTTCGCCAAGGTACTAGGTAGTTGAGCCTATGGAATAGGGTTAAAGCCATTGGACTCAATAAGCGCGGTAGACAACCTCGCTGATAAGCTGGTCCAAACTATTAGCGATGCAATCAGGGCTACCAGAAGACGCGGGAGTGCGAAGAAGGGTAGGACGGCACCTTGGTGGACGATAGGGTGCGCACAGGCCAAACGCGAATACAGGATATTCAGGGACGAAGAGAGCAGAAAAGATTTCCGTCGCATAGTCAAAAGTACGAAACGCCAATACTGGCGGCGAAAGTTCTTCGAAGTCACAACCGACGTCGAAATATATTGGATGGTACGTTCGGCAGAGCCGCAACCTACATCTGCTGCGCCACCACTCCAAACTCCGGATGGTTATGTTTCGGATCCAGGAAAGCGTGCACTTCTGCTACGCTACCTTCTTCTCGGTCTGTTCACCAGCCAAAACAACGTCGAAGCTGAGAACCTCGAGCCAGGTCTCGGAAACCTTCAATGTGTCTCAAGCATCACTGATGAAGAAGCCAAGTGGGTCACAACGGCCTGCCAAAATAAAGCTCCTGGATCAAACGCGATTTCTGTGCGAATTCTTTGGATAGACTGGCCGTGAATTGGTCACGCAGTGAGAGTACTATTTGACGGCTCACTTCGACCGAACCATTTCCCGAAGGCATTTAAGCTAGCCGAAGTAATTCTACTCCCCAAACCCGGCCGTGACCTGAGCACAGCTTAAGGATGGAGGCCAATTGTACTACTCTCCTCTCTCGGCAAGGGTCTTGAGAGACTATTCGCAAGGCGTATGGCTTACATCGCCATTTAGTACAAGGCCGTGCCGCAGCAGCTTTTTGGAGCACTCTCCGGCAGATCCGCTAGTGACCTTGTCTCATGCGTTATCCACGATGTGGAATATGCAATGAAAAGGCAGAAGAAAGCAGTCCTTATTGCTATGAACGTACGTGGGGCATTCGACGCTGTACTCCACGGAAGGCTGCTACAAAGGATGAACAAATTTGGGTGGCCGAAACCAGCCATCACTTGGATAAAGTCTTTCCTGAAAGAACGACCTGCCCGTGTCAGACACGAGGATGGAGTAACAGACCCAATTCACCTAGAATGTGGACTGCCACAAGGATCGCCTTTATCCCCAATTCTCTTCCTCCTCTACATAGCCGAAGTCTTGGCAGGCAGTAGTTGGAGATTAGGCCATACAGATGGTGTTGCTATCCTCAACATAGGTTCGACTCCAAATGAAGCCCCAGCAGCTGTCTAGAAAGAAGTCGATGCAGTCCTAAGGTGGGCTGCTGATAATGCCGTCTCTTTTGACCTAGACAAGGCCGAAGCAGTTTATTTTCTCGGCCCTGGATTCAGGGGATCCGATCTTCCGACGATAAGGGTATATTCTGATATCATAATATCTGTTGAATTAATAGATGATGTAATGAGAATTCCTCATGATGTTGCTCTTAGTTCGCTGTGTAACAATGAAGTTGAAAGTGCCAACTATTAACTGGAAAGTGGTATGCGCTAAGTGGAGATAAGACGAATCTCAACAATTCTAGTTGGGAATGAACATAATTAGGTGGAAGGATATGATAGAAACAAGGTCTAAATGTTATGTATATTTAGACCTGCTCATATAGGAGAAAATAGAAATCATCCGAATTTTACATTAGGGTAAGCCCTCGCAACGTACAAGGATCCGACAACATCCGATGGCTCGGAGTTTACTTGGACCGAGGCCTGATCTTCGAAAGTCACGTCGCAAAGTGGACCAGTAAAGCAATGCGGCTAGTGTAACACTTCCGACGACTCACTCAGTTCACTCAGGGACCAAGGCCCGACTTACTAACCACTGTCATTCACACAGTAGTTCTACCAATCGCGTTGCACGCAGCTGAATCCTAGCGCCTAGGGCCAGCCAGGGAAATATATTGGGGTATCGCACGAAATTCATGTAAGAGACAGTGCAAAGTTATTGACCAAACTTCTGCCTTCGGAATTCGCGTGGCTTCACCAACCTGGCGCACCATGTGTTGGAAATCTAGACTTCGTATGTATGAAGGTTTAGATTTCCAGTTTGATCATCAAGATCAATTTACTTGTTTCTATTGCATACGATTAAGCTCAGCTAGAGGAAACGAGGTTCAGTAGTATCTGAAATGCAGTGGCTAGGAAATGATATCATGCGGTAATTGAGTGGCTGGTTATAGCTAGATCACTGAGAGTTCGGGATCACTAAAGCCTCGGGAATCTGTATTTAAGGATTGGCTTATTTGTATATGTTATACTAAGTTAACGGAGTATTATATATTATTAATTCATATTGAGAAGAGAGTTCGATATCATATACAACTATCAATAAATTCTTGTCCGAAATTGGACACTTGTTCTTCGAGATATTTCCTCCTAGAAATCCTTGACAATTTCTAACACCATGCCCATCGCAGCCCTGAGAAGGGAGACTGGTATTCCACCTGCACACATTCTGCTCGAGTAACTCAGGCTCAAGACTGCCGCACGAATCCGGAGACTGGATGACTATCTTCCGCCACCGCTCCGACCTCAAATACCCCCTCAGCCGAATCCTCGCTGGACAAGCAAGAAAGAAGCTGCCAAGTTTGTAAGAGAGTGGCTACCATCACTCCCACCCCACTGTCTCTACGTTTACAGTTATGGTTCCGGGGCGTCCACCGAGAGGGTGTCATGGGCCTTTGTGACTTTTATCAGCGGCACAGGCACGATAATCGAACAAAGTGGCCCAGGTAAAATCATGAATGCGGAGGTTCATGGAGCTTTGGCTACTCTTGAAGCAATCACTGCCAGCAAGCGAGATCAATGACGCAGCGCCATCAATTTCCTGCTCGACAATTCCGCGGCTGTCAAGGCTTTACTGACGGCAACAACGGGTTCATCATCCTGGCGGATCCAAAAGTTCTACAAAATTGTCGCAAAAGCAGCTGCGCTTGTAAAGATAGGATGGATCCTGGGCCACGAAGGGCTGGCATGGAATGAAATTGCTGATGAACTCGCTCGGGGAGAGCTTAACTCGATGGAAAAGCTAGGACAATATATGGTGTAATAAAACTTGCCTCATCTGGACGGAAAGCCCGTGAACTGGCCAGGCAGATATTGACGGATATATTGACGGACTAGTGGCACTCGAATCGCCCTAAATACTACACCGACCTCGAACTCGAGATGCGCCGCAAGAAACCGCCAGAACTAGCGCTACTGAGAGCAGTCTACGCCCGCTTAATCGCCGCTCGAACTGGACATGGGGACCTCGCGGCATATCATCGCCGCTTCAATCACACTAACGCTATATTTTACTTCGAGTGTGGGATATAAAAATCGATCGGTCACCTTTTCCAGTGTCGAAAAGCACTAGTAACATGGCGGCTAAGGAGCGGAAAGCGAAGGGCACCGGCTCTGGAAACAATGCTCGGATCAAGTGGATAGCAGCTGTTCAGGGACTACGTCCAGGAGAGCGGAATATACGCGGAGGCTAGTTGGGGGATGGCAGGGATACCTGTGACTCGGAAGTGATAAATCGAAAGCCTATGTGGTTTGGCATGAAAAGAGGGATAGAAATTGAGGCTCAGGCGCGTGGTGGCTGAGGCGGAGCGATGGAAGGAAGATTGTTCCAGTTTTTCCTTTTGTAATGCGGGATTTCGCGCGAAAGTTTTCGTTTTTTTTCAATCTGGGCTGCTGAACTCGTCATGATTCAACACATAGATGCGTTTTGATATGGTTCCGGTCATTTAGGTGAGACGAGGCACTTGTACTGCACGGTAGTTAACCTGATCCGGCCCGACCCCACTGGTGCTCAAGCTCCTGTAGGAGTGCGACGGTAGTTACGTCACCTCGCACGTTAATGAACAAACAACGCACAATTCGAGAAATTCAAAAATTCGAAAATGCATTTTTTCCCTCTTTACTCCATTCTCGACCTCGTCACATCCATCTCTGAATTGTCATCGAGTCACTGGCAATTTCACCATGCCACCTGTTCGAAAAAAGCGTCCCAACGCCAAGTTGGACAACACGAGAGTCCACCCAAGGGCTCTCGAACAATTACCTGGCCTTGTCCAGTCTCAGAAATGCGCGGAGATGAGCAAGGTCTCTACTAAAGGGAAGGAAAAAGCCTTCCCCGCGGTCACTGAACCCGATACTGACATGATCGGGTCAGTCGAAATTATTGAGGAAATCACTCAACCACCCTCCGTCCCCCATGGGATTGGAGAATCGTCAAAATCTTCTCCGACCGCATCAAAAGCGTCGGAAAACGCTGCACCCATAGCAGCGTCAAAATCAACGTCGCAGCCAAAAGCTGCCACAAAAGCAGAGTGTCCCCTCGAGCTCCGACCAATAGTCGAAGCCGAAAAACGACGCGCCGCCGAAATAGCGGCAAATCTGGCCCTCTGCTCCGCCGCCATCTCTGGCGTCGAAGCCACCCTCCTCCCTTTGACCAACGGGTCAAACAGACAATTCGTAGACTCCATGAGAGTCTACCTACACGCCGCCGTTGCGCAATACATGGCCACGGGCCCGGCCACTACGCCACCCGTTCTCCCTCCTCGCCCGACGAACCCTCTCTCAAGGGTTCCCGACGCCAGGAGCATACCAATTCCCGCGGTCCCAGCGCTGGCCCTCAAAAGCACCTGGACCACGGTAGTAAAAAATGGACTGCCACAAAAAGCAGCTCCTATAGCAAAGGCTATTCCGCGACCTGCGTACAAAGCCCAACAAAAAGAAACTTTCAAGGCGAAAGTCGACAAGCAACTGTTCCTTCGCCTTGAAAAGGGACCACCCGTGGAGAAATCTGTCCACAATTTGCGTGAGAAGTAAATCGGAGTCAATATTCCTTTACTTTCCTCATAAACTACCCTCGCTTCATCGAGTGAGGACCGGTATAACGGCTTGTGAGCCGATTGTTGTGTGGCACGTGATTATACTCACGTGCTTCTACAATTCTACGGTAGTCTGGCCTTGTTCTAGATCAGTTCAGCTGTGACTGGAATATTCCAGTAATTGGTAGTAAGACTGGGAACTACTGTGACTGGAATATACGAGAAGCAAAAACCAGTCAAGAACGAGTATTCTAGAATTCTTCATAGATGTATAAATAGTTGAAGTAATACTGTTGTGCCTAGACCCACATAGCTACAGTGCACAGCTCCAGTTATGATGGTCACGCGACTGCATGCATTTACTCTGTTTGCTCCTGCTTCGTTGAGTTAGTATAATTAGTAAGCAATAGTCTAGGGACTATAAGTAGAGAGCTTTCCTCCACAGTAGATAGAGTAAGCAATTCAGTCTTTCCTCATTCTACAGAGATCATCCTCCACTCCTCTTCTTGACCTATCCGGCCCAGCAGCACATCTGTGATCTCTAGCAGCGAACTCCCATAAATTTTATGTACACCCGAATGATAGACCTATCATAACAAATACTCTGATAGTTAGCCATAGAGAAATTTATAAACTATCTTCGTATATCTGATTGCTCCCGTATAGACACTCGAACCGTGCCAATCGGCTTTGCTATGATAGCAAAGAACGACAAAATACGACAAGAAATGCTAGATGGCTCTTCGAAGCTGGCAAACGAAAACGCCAAACTCGAGGCATCTTCGAATCTTGTTGCCTTACAGATACCGAACGTCCCTGTAAGTATATTTACAGTACGCGGCCCCAGGGCGGTCGATGCTGAGTGGGTCTCTATCCAAATCACCGTTACAACCGGCGTACAGCCAATCCAGGTCCGACCTCATGAGACGTGTCGACCTGGGGCGCCGCATCTAAACTAGCATTCCCTTTTCGACCGGGACTCCGCCCCTCGTGCGGGCTGCCGCCTCTTCAACGAGTCTTGTATGGCAACCATTCACAAGCCTCGTCGACAAATTGAACAGTGTAACCGCTGTTTGGGCTTCCACGCCACCCGTGGTTGCTCCCACGCTCCAGCTTGCTAGAACTGTGGATCAAATATGCACTCGGAAGCCGAATGCAAGGCCCTCACAAAGTGTCGTAACTGTGGGGAACCCCACCGATCGGATTCTTGGGCCTGCCAAGTCGGGACCGGTGACCAAAGAGCAGCTCGCGTGGATTCGCCACCTCGAGCAAGGGGAATTTGCGAAGGTGGCTCGAGCTCGAGCAGCAGCCAAAAGGGCCGAGGATGAGATCATCGCCGCGGCGAAGGATGTCTCTATGGCCCAGGTAACAGATTTCGGAGCTCTGGGATCTGAAGAAGTTTGAGGACACAGCAACCTCGACGATGTCCCTTTTGGGGCATCTACTAACCAATAGCAAGATACCGGCTGGATCAAAGGTGCCTGCTGACCCATCTTTTGCTCCCAGTGGAGGATGGGCAAATTAGTCATTTGGAAGGTGTTACTGACGAGGGAATGTGTGAGTAGCACATTGACTGGGTCCATTATGGAGGAATCTTCTGGTTTTTTCGGAGTTGTTTTGATTTTTGTGATTTTTCGTTCTTGTTCGATCAGCTGCACTTTGTTATAATAACGAGGTCATGAGGGGGCAGAGGAATACTCAAAATGGATGCAAATTATTATGGATGCGCGGATATAATTGATATGGCTGTAGTGAGAAGAAGCGTTGGAATGGACAGTAGTGAGATGGTTAATTTAAAATCTATCTACGGAAGTATTGCTTCCTTATATATACATTCAGTACCCCAGTCCTGATCACGCACTCACCACAGGTGCTTCCTACTTCTGTCACAGTAACCACTTCCATAGCCCCTGCCAATATCTCCTGTCATAACATACTATTGACACTGGTTGCTAGTGTGGAACTCCCGGGATTGCAGAGCTATACACTGTCGTCACATTATATGCTGTTGCCCCTCGGTGTCACAGATCAACTATAGAAAGCAGGGAGCATTTGTATGGATGATGGTATATTAACAATTCCACTATGTAGAACTAAACTACAGATACTTAGCCAGGTATTTATACAGATTACTACACTCCAAGCCCTTCCATCTAAGGTCAGTTCATTTCTAGATAATTCCAGTTGCAACTCTGAGAATATGGTTTCTAGTAGCTTCTCCAAGTCTCAGTTACAGTCTTGTTCATGTCGAATCTTATCTAGTACCTTCGACAGCGGTTCTGGTATGTTCTGCAAGGCTATTGCGCCGGCCCAACCCCTGGTGGTTATACGCCAGTACTTGCCATTACTGGCTACAGGAAAATACCGGCTTCTTAGCCATTACACTCGGTAGCCATCAGAGTGATGTGCGCCTCAGTCTAAACGCATTGGTCCACCAGGCAACGCTCGGATGTAGGGATGTTGCCAGAGTGATTAGGTACTTAGCTGTGCTATCAGTGCCCTAATCTCATCTAGCTTACTGCGGCCAAGTGTCCGAGTGCCGCGATGGTGGGAGCCCAATGAGGCTCGATTGGAGCTGACCCGAGATATTCACAACACACTTTTGGTAGCAATTCACGAGGTTGGAACGAGTTAGGCCGTAGGAAAAGTTACAGGGAACCCTGCCGGATACGCCGGACCTTGACCCAATATGGATAAAGAGCTTTAGCTCAGGACTTTTTGTAATAAAAAAAAAGGCCCATGGGGCAGCCCAGCCATTACAATCGGGTAAAACCCGTAACACAACCTAAAATCCCAACAAATGAAAAGCACGAGTGTGTGTGTATTGTTTTATTGTCATATGTAGTCTATCACTATGTAAGAACATGTAGGTCTATTCTGCCTACAGGCCGGGAGTATCTATGGCTCGGGTAGTATACTCCCTCCTTCGCGACTTCTTTCTAGTATTGGTACCTCCATAGGTCTTTATTTGGGTACACACTAAGAGGAGTCGTTATCCCGTCATTATTTCCCCTCTCCAGCCAACGAAACGATGGCAACTTGCGGGTGTGTAGTTTCAGGGAAAAGTCTCAAAAATTTCTGGGTGGCTGGCCTCTTTGTCATAGAAGAGGCCGGCCAGCCGGGCGCAGCAGACCTGTATATACCTAAGTGCGTGTAACGGCTAGTGAGCCGGTAATTATTCAGGGGAACATACTAGAAACTGGTGACAAGCGAGAAGAATATTCCAGATATTAAAGTAAGTGAATAAATAGTTGAAGTAGGACTTGCATAGATAGGCACAAAGAAAATAATAAACTACTTTCGTATATCTGATTGCTCCAGCATCGACACTCGAACCGTGAAAGTGCGTCTCTCAGCCTTCCTAGCCTACTCCTTACTCCTTCCCTGATTCATGCTACAGGACAAACCGAAGGTTGTGAAAGGATATGTAAAGGGTTTAAAGAATTCAGAAGTACTTGAAAGATGTTAACTCAATAGGAATTGATAATTTTTCCTTAGGAAGCTAATCCGCCTACGACGGCTCCTGTCCTTTATGTCCTCCTCAGCGTCGCGTTTAAGCTCCCCTCCTAGCCTACCTGAGAATACTCCATTCTCCCCGGCTACCCTCTTTCCTGTGACATCCTCCCCCCCTTAGTACATACTCCCTTGAGCCCTTCCTTATGCGCAACCTTGCAATCATCCTTATGCAACACTGAGACTCGTTCTTGTGCGCAACTTTGTATTAATCCTTATGCGACACTTAGATCCCTCTTTGTGCGTATCCTTGCATTCTTCCCCATGCAAACTTTCGCGTCTCTGTAAGCGCTGCTTCGTTGGCGCTTAAAGATCTGGCCCGGTTGGTCCTAGTGACCAGTCCCAAACCGGGCACAGCCCGTAACAGGATAACAGGAAAGTCTTGGTCGAAAGTGACTATCATGAAGGAGCCTAGCCTAGCATCCAAAAGTCGTTACGGACGTGGTCTTGTCGAGTAACTCATATATTTTATATGCCCTCCTGGCTAGTAGATTTGGAATTGAAGGTTAGAACGAACGATATTATTGACAAAAAAAATCTACTTTTTCTGAAGAGGTAAGGGTCTTTTACTTTGCTTTTGTGGGCCTTTTGTTCGCCCGTCGTTGGGTGACACATGTTGTATTATAACAAGCGCTTCTCTGACTAACTTTGTAGCGTTTGGCACCGCATTATCTTCCTTCATTCTCAGCATCATTATCCTCGTCTTATGCGTTATGTGTCATCGGAAGCGTATCTTTGACGGAGGGGAAGATAACTCAGCTCAAAGTTTAAAAGGTGTTACTCAATCTCGGCTCTTCAGACTCTACAGTGAGAGCTGGAGGTTCGTAGGGGACACCACTGACAGGTGTTGAGAATAGTCCCCCTTCAAAGCGTGAGTCTATTTAGGGACAATGCAATTTTCTTAGGTACCTTAGACAGATTATACTTAGCGTTTAAGTCGGCACTACTTTAGGCTGAAGATACTGTCTATGCCGGCCGAGGGAGGAGAGAGATTCTCTTAGGAACACACAATTCTCTCTCCATATCTAGTGCTGACTTTGATATTTAGGGAGCCCCACACCCAGTAGTTTTCGCGATTTTCCACGGCTGCCATACGCCCGCATAAGGCTAAGCTTAATTGGCTCGAGAGGAGAGGTATAAGCGGGATAATAGCTTCCCTAAGCGTACACTCCAACAAAGACCTCTAGGGTAATACTACTCAAAATTAGTCGTGATAGATGCATAGGCGGGAGTATACTGCTCGAGACATAAATACCAATGTGTTCTGTTTTTGTCATAGACTTAATAGGACAACATGTTAAAATTATGGAGTACAGAGATAAGTAAGGTGATAGTTAATGGAAGTAATTGATGATGGGTTTGGTTTTTGAGTTTTCTATTATTTCTGTGTTGGGATACACTTTGTCGATCCTACTACGCTCGATAATTAGTAGTCCCGATCGACTGGTGTTTGGCGAACGGAAATTGCGTATACCCTGTGCTAGCGTTGTTTACTGCTGTTAATAGGAGATCCCGCACGGGCTATCTATTGGGATTAAAAGGAGTCTGGTACCTGTGTTTAGTAGAGTAGTCGAATTGACATCCTTTTATCCTTCATTATTGCATAAGCTTCCCTCTACCAATAAGTCCACGAACTAAGTAGTGGGTTATACATTTCAATACATTAACCTTTAAACAAACAAAACCATACCTTTCTATCTTTATATGACGGTCCATATAATTCTTCGTTTTCTTGGCCACCATCGGACTCAGAGTTAAGGACAGAACAATCCTTAACAGATCTCTATACTGCATGGCTCCACGTTCTCGCCGCTAGGTTTCTATGGTCTTTTCGACCTGCTCTTTGATAGCCCGTTTGAGGTCTGCAAAAGTTCATCTCCGCCCTCGGTACGGCTTTGGCCTAGGTGCTTTGCCAGAGATAGCTGAGATCTGTCAAGCTAGATTCCGCTGGTATTATGGCATAATCATTCCCTACAATCCGAAATAGCATTGGATCTATGGAGTCTCTAGTGTTGTAAAAATCTGAGTTCATAACTGCACACACCTTCAGGGGATAACTGTGCACCAGCAAAGTTAACCCCTTAGAGTCTGATCACTATTGCCTCCTGGTCCCTACACACTAACATCAACGTGTTCACTACAATGAGGACACCATTGTAGTTACTCTAGCTATCATAGACAATACCATGTAGAGGAATAAGGGTAGGAACTCCTGTATATAGATAGGGCCTTTTAACTCTCAGTATCTATACATCAATCATCCACAAATATAATTCACCATCAATCAATCATCTTACTCTGTCCAAGTGATCTATTGAATTCTCCCATACCTATCAGTATTCTATTCACAACGTGACGTCTCCCTATCCATCGCCCTCAGCCTTTCAATACCTAGCGACTTGTGTCGCCATATTTGGCGTTTGTATAGATCGGATTTGATTTCGGAAGACCCACTTCGATACCATCTCAAATTAAGGGAACTCCGAAGAGGTTTGGCTGTTCTGCGCAAACAAATACACTTCACAGTGGTATTTGCAATTGAAATACATAGAACGGTTGTCTCTAAGATTAAATGAGTCATCCTACTTGAATAAAAGACACTGATCAGTTGTGATAGCTCAATTGCTGAATATGCAATAAATAGTAATTGTCAGACCAGTATCAGAGCCCGGTGGAATTCGTATTCCTGAATTAATGTTTCGTGATTCATGTAAATTCCATTTTTCTAACATGATCGTAAAGTTATTGTCAGAATAATATGCCAAGCTGGTACCTGACATAATTTGTGTTTGCCTCAGGAAAACCTTGGCGTTTTGGGTTTTGTTTTGCTTTGTTTTGTTTTGTTTTGTTCATTAACGTGCTAGGTTACATGACTACCGTTGCACTCCGATTGGAGCTTAAGCACGTGTGGGGTTGGGCCGGATCAGGTTAACTACCGTGAAGTACAGATAAACCTCTTCACACTTTAATGACAGGACCACCTCAGACTTCACATATGTGTTGAATCATACCAAGACTAACCGTCCAGAAACCCGGTGTATACGCGCCGTAGCGCAATTTCTTTCTCAGCCTCGGCCACCACGCGCCCGAGCCCTTGACATCCTCATTGACTCCGAAATATAATTGCCGTCCAAGATCTCATCGTTGCTCTAGCCTTGCACCTTCATATCGTACCATTAGGTTGTTGTCGTCATCTTCGATTTGTGTAATCCCCTCAGCGTATCTTCCCTTTTCTTTCCCCTTTGGACACGTCCTGTTTCCATCATGACTTTCCTCATTAGGGCGTGCCTAGGTAGGTGATCGGACGAGTATGGAGGTAGGTCGCAGGTGTAGGATCGATTGAGAAATGCTTCGTCGCAAGTATAAAAGGAGTTTAAGAAATGTCGGATGTTTGAATACGACCTCCAGATAGACCTAGGCCCGTTCGTGAGTCGTATGTTGGTGGTGATGACTTTTTGTTCGACTTCGTTCCGGCTGTGAAATCTCTGCCGACTAATTTTTCGACCAAAAGATCGAGTGCAACTCCTTCAGGTCGAAAATCCATCAATTAAAAATCATCCCACCGTTTTTCGTGGCTGAATCTCGGCTCTGGGAGAATATTTCACTCCCAGGTTCGTAGAGGACACCACTGACAGGTGTTCAGCCTTCGTCCTCCTTTGGCGTTTTGGATAATTTTCAGCTAGAAAATACTTGGCGTCCGTGTAACAGACGTGGTGGACTGGTATTGAGTCGGTTTAGGATTACATCTTGGCTACAACATATTTGGATTGTATCCTGTGATGTAAGGAAGCTATTTCTAGATATTATCATCTTATGTCAGGTAGTAGATATGTGTAGATATATAAGCTGAGAGAAAGAGGAAGGAAGACAGTCAGACAATTACATCTTTTTATTTGCTTCAATTGAAAGCTCCTGTGCGAGCTATTCTTCCAGATACCTCTAGTCTCAAACATGACAGCTTCCAAACCAGCTCAAAATGTTCGACAGTAATGAAAAAGCTGAGGGAAGCCTCAAAGTTACTAAGGATCAAAATTTGTGGCTGATACCTGCCAACAGTGGAGACGCTTCCAGGGATTACTTGGCTTTAGAAATTTTCATCTAATACTTCTGCTCCCGCCATAATGACCACTGAGTTTTTTGTCGGTAATCTCCTTCCACACAGGGTGTAATATTCGCTAAATCGTGTGATGTCACAAAACGAGCTATATTTATAGGCGCACAATATCTCAAGCGGGAGGTTTCCCATGCATTATTTTCAATCCTAAACTTCGGCCTGTTAACATTTTTCTCTTATCATCGATCCGTAAGAAAATACCGTGTGACAGCGACTGGTGTTGAAACATGATTGCGATGGGTAACAGAGATAGATGGCGTTCATGGCAGTGCGGCGGTTTTTAATGATGGACAGGGATATAACTCTTATATTTATAAAATCGCGCACTTTACACCTCTTTGATATGACGATGACTCTGACCAAATTCACAGTGCTCACACACACTCTGGGCTAATCACCCCTTTTTATATTGGTCTTTTCTCCTACCTCAAGTCTTTCCGCCCTTTTATCTTTGACGACAGGCCATATTTTTCTTCTTCTTGATGGCCACCATGAAGCTCAGAGTTATGGATAGATTAAATCTTTAACACGGTCTTATTCTTCTATCTCGTTGAGTAGCTGTTACGGGGTTTTCAAATGCATAAGTCTACTGTGCAGCCCGCTATGCGATAATTTCCCAGTATTATCGGTAACACTATAGTATAACTCTCTGGAGTATAAGATAAGGGTGTATAGCCTGCTCGTAGTCTGAAGCGACTTATATCTTTCAGCATCTTTCTAGTTGTGAATAGATTTGATTGACTTAGGTTGTAACCAAGGTCACATGATTTGCGATTCGTATTTTGGACAGAGATGAAGAGCGAATGAAAATTTATTCGTGATGGGCACAACCCCCGCACCCAACGAGCATGACACGGAGAAGACAAGCTTCTCCGATGACTATATACTACGATAACTCAGCTTGAAATTTGGATTACTCACATGGTGGGTGCGTTTGCTGATACCACTCGAGACCTTGATGCCAGGAACTTTCATCTTTCCACCAACCGTTAATATCCACCAAAGGGAAAACAGGAAAATCTTTGGCTACCCTAACATGCCTTTAGTAGACAATAATAAAGGCGAAAAATATTTTTAAACCAAAAATACAAAGGAATGAAGCATTCATATCATTGCTTTACTTGCTGCGGTAAAGAAGTGCTTTTATCCTATGGAAATAACACCAGATCTGAGGCTCAGCATATTCTAAAAATAATATAATTAGATTCTCATCATAGCCTGGAGCTATGTATTTTGAAGAATATCTACGACTCAGGTATTTTTTTAGTCCCTGTGGAAAGCTAGGTCTAGAGTAGTGCGTCACATGGTCTCTGTGTCAACATTACTGCCTTGCTATGTGCTGAGGCAATAGAGGCCTGACCACTAAGCGCTCGTTCTATGTAGAGCTACACTAAGTAGGCATGAATGAGTTGATATCCTCCTTCAAACTATGGCTATGCCGCGTTGAACCGTAATGGTTTTGCGCATAATACATGATATAGTTTGTAAGTCTGGTATCACTCCAGAGAATGTTGGTTGAAATCAAATTGGATGTGCAGACAGACTCTAAATCATCTTAGATATGGTAATAGGGCTGGCAGTGGCAAGAGGCACGTATGATTTGATTCTCGGTGGTTCAAGCTTGGTTACTAGCTCAGATGAGCTACTTCAGCGAGGGAGAAGCATACTGACTTGAAGGTCAAATTAAAAGAATATAAATAAATCATGAATTGCAACCGTTATACCTTGATAAGTTACTTCAATATTCGAGAAAGTCATTGCTTAGAGAAAGGCGACGAATTGACCATTTTTTCATAACCCTAATGACCTGCTATTATGTGACGGCGTAGTTCAGCTTTTTGGGTGGTCCATGTTTCAGCTTATTATCCTGGCATGCAACCCTCGGCTACACAGAAGGAATGAAAGGTGCTTTGCTGTCTAACAACGAGCCTTTAGAGTGTCAGTCTTGAGATTTTCGAGGTGAGGAGAATTCTCAAGTGTATTCTTCTGTTATCGAGTCTAATAGGCTGACTTTGGATAAAACTAATAGTTAAGTTCCAAAAGCTTGTCACGCAAATGAGTGTGATAAAACGGTCCTATGTAGAACAGCTTTAAGCACTCTGTTCACCTTTGAACCATGCATACGCTCCTAAAACGAAAATAAATATCATAGCATCACGACTGATTGCCATCCAAATGTCAAAGTATCTCAAACCCCATTGAAGATATCTTTTTATTGGTTCCGGCACGAGCTCCATTGCCATTCCTGTGATTCCACCCAGCTGAACACGTTCCTTTTCAAGTAGATACTGGGTCGTAAATAATATAGTTTCTAGGGTAACAAAAATATAGAAAACGTTGATGGTATCAGGAAAAAGTAGTTCGCCATCAGCAATATTATATCCTAAGAGGGAGTGCTCACGCATAATCTTCGAGCCCGTAAACTGTGTAGTTATAGCAACGTATAATCCCAAGGATAATGCACACAGGGCATGAATTATTCGCCAGAATAGGGAATGTGAAGTTGTTGATGCAGCTTGAGTATTACTAGGAGTATTCTGAAAGGAAGGCATGCCGCCAGATCCTTCACCAGGAATCCCGCCCATCATCTGTTGCAAGATTTTCATCATAGGATCTTCGGATGTTGCAGCGTTTTTCATGCCAAGTAGTTCATTGATCTGGACGGTACTTGCGCGAGAATTAGGCCATTCTTCCTGTTTAAGCCCGATCTGATCAATCGTGGCTGGATCACCGGGTACTGGAGAAGTTCTACTCTCATCATAGCTTCTTTCTACACTTTTAGGAAATACACAAGGACCTTGAGTAATATGTGATTCTGATTCTTCAGTAGACTTAGTTATAACTTCAAGAAGTAAGTCTACAAGGAAATGTACCTTTGTTCGAGCCACCTAGACCAGTAATTTTACTGAGACGTGCAGAGCCGCTGGCGCGAATCTTAGCTTCGCGTCGCTCTTTGCGAATTCGGGCATTTTCTGATAGGTTAGAAGAGGGTGTGCTGACTTCTGAAGGTTCTAAGTCTGGTGAATTTTCCATCAGAGCCTTATTTATAATTCAAATAAAATCGAATGCAAGTTGATCAAACTCTTGGCTGAGATTATTGAATAGATTTAGTTCTACAGGTTCATTAGTTGATACAAAGAAACGAGCAAAGGATATGGGTCTTAAGCGAATAAAATTCTCACCAGTTTACATTCCCAGGTAAAACTTGTGTGTGAAGGGGATCAAACTTTTGCCGTTGAGCTTGCTCTTACCTGGTTTCAACAATCTCTGCAACATATCTGACAACCGGAGTCGAGAAAGGGCTCTATTACTACCTATGGTGAGGCTGACAGGCTAGTAAAATGTTAGCCTCGCGATGGTGAGAACTCCCTCGTGAATATGGCAGTTTTGACCCACGAACAGCACGGTTTGATTTTATTTTTGATCAAGGTACCTAGTCTTTGATAATCAAGCACTTTTGGCTCCACATTTATCCAGGACAACCCTAGAACAGTGCTCTCACTCTCTTTTATTAAGGAATGAAATCTCTAATTTATTGTCTATCGCGGATGATAATTTGGCCTAGTCATCACCAGTAGAATTCAACTACCTTTCCTACTGAACTTTGTAATATTAGCAAAATGTTAGCAATGAAAACTGCATGCGCGAGAAAAAGACTCAAAAGATCTGCAGCCCCAGCCAGGCGAGACCTAGACATCGGGACCACGTGAGATGCGCACATCTATCTTAATCTCCATTCTTTGTAACATTAGAGGCCATCTTTCTCCGATCCACCATCGCTGTATCGGGTGCTTAATATAGTCTGGAAAGTCATCGGATGAATTCACCTTCATTATTAAGGTTCGGTGATGAGAATGGCTTCGACCATTCATCAAATTTGACGGTGGTTAGCTCCATGATGATGGTGACAGGGGTTTGTGTTGAGAGATGAAGATGATAAAGACCGCAAAAGCGATTGAGAATACTCATCGAAGTGAGGATTTTGTTACTCGAACTCGGCTCTACAGACTACGGTGAGAGTTAGGAGTTCGTAGGGGACACCAATGACTGGTATTCAGTTTTCTTTCCCGGACAATAACTACGGTAATTATGGATAGAACAAAGTACGAAATTTTTGTAATGGCAACGACTTAGATCTTAGTTTAACATACAATTATTGTATCTTTTTTTAGAACATTTAATGTATGTTTAGCCAGCTATGACACACAGTCAGTGCTGTGTGTATATGTGTGATAATTTTCTTGCATCAGATTTTAATTGTGTATGCAGATATCTAGCTGTGACACAATATCAAAGAAAAGTACAGAAAATATGACTCAATTTACAAACATGTATGATTGTGATGATATGAGACAATCAAATAGTCGATGCTAGTGCATCGCGTGTGGCTCAAGGCCACGGTATATATCACCTATGTACTGGTTAGGCGAGCATGTATATAGTTTCATAGATGTACCCACAATAAATAGATACAGGTTTAGCCTAGTAATTTCAGTCCAAATACCTACAGCGTATAATTGTATAAGTTTATACACTGTCATCCAATAAATATAACATCATCCACTCCTCATCACTCCGCAGTATGAATTCCGCATAGATCATAATCATAACCATGATGGCTCTTTTGATTCTAGACGCTCGTACTCTCGATTACATTTTCAAATAACACTTTGAGTTATGTTTACTTGAACAAACTACAGACCCTTCTCCCTGAGTACCGACCAAAACGACGTTTCGGAACCTTTAATAAGCCGAGCATACCTTGGTCGTGCATGCATACCAGCGGCGTAAGAAGTGTGGTGGTTCTTTTTGCTGGATTTGTCCTAGGGATTTCCTGTCTCAAGTGAGATATATGCCAAAGCTATCCAGAATCTACTTGGGAGACCAGCCTAGATGATTTACCGGAGTACGAAGACTGAACACTTATCACTGCCGCTCACTTCGAGCCTGGGAACAAAATATTCTCCCAGAGTTGAGATTCAGCCATGACAAAGGGTCAATTCGGGAGTTTCCGTCGAGATGGCGATCGGTAAGAGTAGTGTTGATGAGTTTTTGGTTTAAAATACGACCTGCACACTTTTCACGACTGCACAACTCGATGAATTCAATCATTTACACCCCAAATATGAACTGCATACAGGATAAAACCTGCCTGATGTTGTCTAAAAACAACTGCCACCTTTCAATATCTCGAATTTCCTGGAAAATCTTTCTCAGCTCAACTCAACTCCCCAATTACTGAAGCACTTCCAAATCTTAACTTCATATTATTGAAGTTATAGGATAATCGGAATTATATTTGCGAATGTTAGGATTCACAGGAATATTATGGGAAAGTCGTGGTTGAGATACGTTTACAAGAGTCTATCTGCGTTGAGTGAAAGATGTCATTGTCATGAAGAGAGAATACACGTCCTAATACACCCTAGCCTGACCATCGTCATTTCCCAATTCATCTTCTTTGGCTTCTTAGGAAAATTGGAACTACTCTTTGTGATAATGTTTTCCATACTCACCTTTGGTTACACTCTATGAGGAAATGGTCAAACTGTCCTTTGTAGCTATTGATGGTGACATGAATTAAGATGATGATTGTGATTGAGAGAGATTTCTATATCATTTATTATACATGATATGCTCCGGCTCATATACCTCGAGCCAAGCAACCAGATTATGGTCCTCCGATCTAGATTCATCAGAATATTTACTTACCCAGTAAAGTTCTCCTATAGTAAGTTATGTGCTTAGGATTTTGACTAAGTTTCTTATAACTAATCAATGGCGTTTCTCCTATCACTGAGACATAGTCATGGTCGATACAATGAGTACAAACGATGAATTTTATTATTTTTTTGTTATTTGATTTTGATTTCATTATCATGATTTGGCGCCCTATGGGCTCATGCAGGTGTCTATCATACTTTCTAATTTACATGGGAGGAAATCTTTTGGTGTAAACCTCCCAAATCTTCCCGTTTAATTTCTATGTTTTTTATAATGTATCCTTTAGGAAGCGCAGTTACACTATAGTGCCCTCCATATAACCCAATTACATCAGCTTTATCGACCTCAAGAAAGGCATGACCTTTTCCTTTCCCTCAGCAGCATTTCGACCGCCTTTGTCATCTGGAATTGCTCTATCCAACCATGATTTAGGATCCACTGTGTTATCCTTTTGATATTTCCAGGATTGTTTAGCATAGCTTCGTAGGACCGATCTTTCGCTTTTCTCCAGATCTCTCCTCTTCCATTTGACCATCGAGGGCAGGACATGATCATGTGCTTGGGGTTCTAGGATTGATAGCTACATGGACAGCTTGGACTGTAGACTACGGGTAATTTTCTTCTATATAAATACGAGTTGAGTCCCATGTGCTCACTTCGTATTTGCACCGCTAGACTGCTTTGAGCCCTTGTCAGGTTTTTTATTTATTATTATTTAACGTCGTAAAAACGATGAATTATATCTATACATGACGTTGTGATATAGTGATGATAATTTGAACAATACCAACTCATGAATGAATCATATCTCTACATGACACACTCAGTATCACAACACGTACTCGCAATCGAAAAAGGCTGAGGCTTTGGTGGGTAATTTGACGAGGTCTCTAATGAGGAAAACAAACTGTGGATGAGATGAGGAGATGCTGGGACTGGCCGGAAAGTACAATTAGATTGGGTATTGAAATATATAACCCACTACTTAGTTCGTGGACTTATTGGTAGAGGGAAGCTTATGCAATAATGAAGGATAAAAGGATGTCAATTCGACTACTCTACTAAACACAGGTACCAGACTCCTTTTAATCCCAATGGATAGCCCGTGCGGAATCTCCTATTAACAGCAGTAAACAACGCTAGCACAGGTGTACGCGGTGTCCTCTACGAACCTGGGAGTGAAATATTCTCCGAGAGCCGAGTTCAGTCAAACTTCGCAATACCGTACAAGTTGGCCCACGAGGCAATGATTCAAAATACTCCACCATATCAATCTTTCACTCCCAACGAAATCGATTCCTACCTAAGCCTCATCAAGTTTACAAGTACGACCTAGTACATCCTCATTCCAATGACCACACCTCTTTTCGACTTTCTCTGGCCTTAGCTGGTCGCCAGATACACGCCCACGCCGATATTTACACCCGACAGAGGAAGAAAAGCGTGGCGCACAAATCTGGAAGACAATTCCTTGGGATGGATGTGAGAGGGATCAGGAAAGGTTTACAAGATGGCACAGATGATGGATACAGTTTTAACGGGTGTGATATTTCTAATTTTGGCAAGAGTTTTACAAATTGAGCTTTGTGCGCGCCAAGACTTCGTTTGCGAGAGTGCAGCTGACACTATAAAAACAAGCCGACGATGGAAGGTGTTGTGATCCGCCTCCTGGCGGTGTTCTCTGGTATAGTTTGAGTAGCCTGGGTACCTACTTCACTTGGAAAGGAGACATCTCAGGTCACATTTCGCGCGGAGAAAAGTCATTTGATGATGGAAGCATGTCTGGATAACTCAGGGTTTTTGAGACGTTCCCCTGGATGGGTATTCACGGATGAGGGTTGACTTGGGGTGAAGAAAAAGCTACCATAACTTCGTAGTGGTACTTGCAAACGAAATCCGAGGCATAAGTGCTCTTCCTTTATGTTGAATAATCTATTCTGTACATCTCTTTGATATTGTGTCATAGCTAGATAGCTGCATACGCAATTAAAATCTGATGCAAAAAAAGAAGAGCACGTTAATCTCATGGTACCAATAGCTCTCGTTAATGGTCAGACATATTAGTCACATGACGCACAAGTATTCTGCTTGGTTTTGTTATTGATGCTGGGGCAGGTATTTAGTATAAGTAAGTGGTTAGTTGCACAGTAAAATAATTCGTGTAACGTCTTATTAGTATATTTTCACCGGTACTTCGTCCCAACGTAACTCTGATCTACTTGTGCCTCCTTTCCGACGAGCCTCATCCGTGATACTCAACACAGAATACAATACCCATGATATAAGGCATTACTCTCGATTTCAAATTAGATAAACTTTCGCAAGAATTATTTAAAAAAAAATCTACTCATCTCTAGCTTTTCGAAATAAAAACCAAAAAGCTATGTCATTCACTCGGATTCCTGGAAACGACGATATTTTCGTTGGAGGGTGCTACAGCTCTCAATTAAACAACAAATATAGTTCTAATCATTGTTAGAGTTTGCGCACTTTCTCGCACTTCAGAACTCCGGAAAGCTGGTATAACGCACATAGTCTCTGTTTTTAAGTCTGATTCGAGGACAATTAAAGATTGCGAGGGGTTTAAGCACCTCACTATAGAAGTAGATGATTTAGAAAATGAAAACATTTTGGAAAGCTTTGAAAAAAGTGGCAATTGGATAGAGAGCGCGCTCAAAGAAAGAGGAAAGGTTTTCGTTCACTGGTATGTGGAATCTGAATTTAGTTGAAATTTCCCAAATGATTGAAAATCTCACGGCCTTTCCCCACGTAAGATGGCTACTCATTTTAATTCTAGTGCCATGGGCAGATCACGTTCTGTGACTATCATTCTGGCATATCTCTTACGCAAATCTCCTCAGCTTTCAGTTCAAGAGGCGCTGTCTGTGCTACGAGATAGTTACCCTCTAGCTGAACCCAATAGTGGATTTATGGCTCAACTTGAACTTTACAGAGAAATGCAGTGTACCCCTGATATTAATATGCATCCAAAATATCAGCGTTGGCTCTTTGAACAAGACTGTAGTTCGGCACTTGCTGCTGGAGTACCACCTGAAGTAGTAAGATTCAGAGATGAAGAGTCAAACGAGGATGATGATCGAAATTCCAAAGACTTTATTGAGCTCAGATGTAGAAAATGTCGGCAAGTCTCCTGCTCCTGACAGAACTGAAAGGAGACTAAGATCCTTTCACCACAGGAGAATATTAGCAACATCTGCATATTTTATTCAGCATACTCCTAAATCTAAACTCGAAAATTTGAAAGAGGAAGCGGTATCCAACTCAACTTTTGATTCCTCTTATCCGAAAGGATTGCCATCTACTTGTACTACGCATTTTATCAACCCAATTTCTTGGATGAAGCCCTTCCTTGACCAAGGGCTACTTATGGGACGATTAGAGTGCCCGAATCAAAAATGTTCAGCCCAGGTTGGACGTTACTCATGGCAGGGTCAGCGATGCTCGTGTGGCACTTGGGTATGCCCATCTTTCTCGCTACAAAAATCTCGCTGCGATCAAGTTAACGTCGTGAAATAATCTCTGAACAAGACATCATGATGTTCCAGCCATAAAACTTTACAACTAATTTTGGTAGTAAATAAACTGAAAAAAGGCTCAACTACTTCACTGCTGTCAGGCTGAGTTGAGATGAAGCCATTTCTAAATTTACATATCTATGGTAACCTCACTACTATGCTTGTCTAAAAAACCACGGCTGAATTGATTCTATTTACAACTTAACCACTTTTGCAATTGGGGCTCTCCATGCCGCCTCGCAGTCGATCACTAGTGATTTTAAACTAGATAAAGTCGATTATCATATAGGTTATTAATCTTTACCGGCCCAAGTGGTCAGGAGAGATCAAATTGCACTCGTGTGTTGAATATAGACTAGTCTAACTGCCTATACAATATATTATAAATATGCCAGAGGATAGTTTCTTCAGCTTTGATCACTTCAAGCCCGAGCCTTCGAATCCATTATCTTTGCATCTTTTATAGACTTTAAACTTTATGTCAATTTTGTATATTGGTCTATTATCACAGGCACGGAAATAGATTTTTAGATTGCCTAATGAGAGACTAGCATTGATTCTAACATTGCTTAGTGGAAGACTTGTCCAGACCATCAGAGAGCTACACCGTCTTTATCTATATACAGGTAAATCCTCTATTTTCCATCAACTCTAACCATACAGGACCTAGTATTTAAAACTTGATTCGTATCATAGTATTTGTGTTGAGTTTTATCGTGCTTATTGCCACTTGAGTTACGCGCCTGCTGACAATGCGACATGTTCAAGTATCAATCCAATAACCCACAATGCACCGAAACCACTCACAGCCCTGATTACGACCCCATTAATAGTTGTAATAGTAGCCTGCAACCTAGCATTATTAGGCTAGGCATGTTACGGGATTAATCCCTTGTGTTTGTACTGTCTGCGCCAGTACGGTAGGGATGGAATATAGGGCCTAGCCAGCTATGGGGGCTACCAATGTTGCGGTCTGGATATGGTTGCTTAGCAACATAGATTGTTATGATCGGCGCCGACAATTACAATTCCCTATTTATACAGCGAGAAGTAGGTAATCTTCTTTATCTAGTTTTCATTATCTAACTGATTTATTCTGGGCTTGCTCTGCTGTATACCAACACCAATTGATCCGGCGACAAGGCATTGTTGAGCAGGACCCAATTCGAACAATCTTCATACATATCTTTATTTCGATAGATTTGAGATAGAGCGCTTATCATACCGTTTGGGTTGTTTTTGCTATTAGGAATCTTAGCTCACCACAATGGATCAACCTCGCTATATTTTCCCTGATCTCCTCGATATTGCAACATTTTTCTTCTATTATGTGAACTCATAGCGGTGGACTAATAGATGATGTTGAAGATGTATCTTTATTTAGGCTTCTGTGGAACTATTTTATGGAAGACAATTGGAGAGCTAGATAAATCTTTTGAAACAATAGTAACCGGTAGATCATTTAAGAGATTGGAATTTCATACTTTTGGCAAAGTGTTTTTGTTTAAAACCTAGACGCTGATGAAATCTCTGCAGATAGATTTAACGACTAAAATATGAAAAGTACCTCCTAGCAAAAAATCGAATACTTTTTGACTCTATATTGCTTTGAGAGAGTATTCCAATCCAAGTCTAGTTGAGGATACTACTGTTGTAATGGAAGTTTTGTAGAAAAGCTTAAGCTGTTAGACTTATGTTTAATATCACCTAGTGAAGCGAGTTGGGAGATTGAAGAGTCCGAAAACTATACTGGAGAGTTGCTGATTAAACCCAATTAGTGTCAGAGCGCTGTTTAAACTAATTACTAAATCTAAGTGAAAGACACGATTCACTTGTTTATGCTAGATAATTGAGAGGCTGGTCAATGTATGAGTAGTCATGAACGTGGCAAGTAATACAAGAAGTGTTGGAATTACTACGGGGTAGTTTCACGATCGATCGTAATGATTCAGTAAAGAGTGGTACGATTCTAGGTTATTCTAAATGTTCATAATGTCTTCTCTTTACTAAACCATTACGATCGATCGTGAAATCACCCCGTAGTAATTCCAACACTGATCAGTGATTGTAATCAACACAGTCACAGACAGATAGGCTTAACAACGAAGAGACACTCGGCTTTGCTTCTCTACTCAAGCTTGGAGCTATTAAGCATTGAAGAGCTGTGCTAACACACTTTATTAGAAGATAGAGACTCCAGTATTCAGAAGAAGATAATTCAATCACCTACAAAGAGCGTCATCCACGCAGAACAACTAAGTGCTACCTCGATCTCTATTTAGAATGTAGCCGAGATCACTGTACTTCAAAACCCCCATGAAATTCAATTTTCCCTCCATATCACAGCGATACCAGCAACTTAAGTTACATTTTGAAACCTTCACACAATATGTCACAACCAGGTGTTCCAATAATTCCACAGCTAGAAGCAGAATCCTTGTCTGAAAAACCTAAGAACATCGACGAGTTCCAGAAAACTCGAGGAAGTATACAAGATGATTAAGACGGTATGATACTGAGGGAGACACTACTTCATGTGCTAGAAGAGCTTGGATTACGGCCCCAAATTCTGATTCGAGCAATAAACGCTCAGTACTGGGGCCAGCTAATCACAGAACCACAAAGCACAACTGCAAATTAGCTCACAACGTTCGCAGTAGAGTGTGCTATCAGTTACCAGACATCCAAAATTTTCGATGATGAGCTTTTGGGTGATTTTTGTGAGGATTTCGACGGCTGGAGCACTGAAATGTTCGACAAGATTCAGCGAGATGTGAAACATACCTTCAGATTACCGCTACGAAAAGGAGGCATCAATACTTGCATTATCAGAGGTGACATTGCATGCCAACTGGCCTCCGTCCTTCAATATGAAGAGCTAACTAAATGGATTGACAATGACCTCTTGACAGTTGATCTGCTGCAAAGATCACGCTTCTAAAACAAGAAGTTACAACAACTCTCAAGCACAAGTTCTCAAGCTACGCAACCACCGCCAACGGCAACCGCACCGCCATCGCAGATAACGAATTTTGTTGAAATGTTGACGTCAACATACAGTGCACGCTACTAAACACGATAGGCTGCATCCTTAGAGCCTCATACCTCACTCCAGAGTATCATAATGGAGAGAATGAACGGCGTAAGCCAAACTAATCACCAGCTCGTGAATGACGATAATCTGAGCCGCAGCCAAGACTTTTCCGATCCTGTACTAGCTCAGTTTATCCTTCTGTGCCTCGTTATGAGCAAGCACCAGTATTCCAAGATTTCCGGCATAGCCCTTGTACTGATCTCCCTCCTCACAGCGAGCCAAACTAAAAACTTGAACCATTAGCAGTCATCAACTTTCCTAAACATTGGACCAAGAAACGCAATTCCTATGGTGTTATATATGACGTGTTCGATGGTAAGGTACATCAGTTCCTAATAGCACTTGAATCGCTCGAGATCCGTCTCTCGCAGCTGCATATATTCTTTGATCAAATGCATAAGGACCGAGCATTATTGTACTACACTCGAATGAACGAGAATCCTGATAAGGGTCTGAGGAGCGTCCTCAATATACTGGTCGATAAGCTAAGTATCTGCCAGAGGGCAATGGGAACTTCATGTGAAGGTGATGACAAACTCTGTGACCAGCTAATGCGCACCTGAAGACACACCATTGAACTTGCACCGGCTATCAATAAGGCGACAGATAACCTAGAAGAACTGATAGCAAATCTACGATCATCAATCATAAATCACATACTTGCATCACAGTTTGTTGTGGACAGGTCCCTAGCACCGTTTTCGAAGCAGTACTATCTTGAGAGACATCACAATAACTCTTACTCACGAAGAAAGGATCAGAGCAATGACGGCGACAGATCTGAGCTCCAGAAGAAACATTACCCGTGGAAAAAGAAGTGCCATATCTGCAGAAAATATGACTGTTAGTCAACTAAGCATACTGAGCATGAACGGTGTCGAATTTGGAATCAACATATCACACAATATGAAGTCGATGGCACCAATCCCACCGCCCAGAGTATTTCAGTCTTTCTAGTTCGGTTTGAGGGACAGAAGCTTGCTAGCCAATATTCCATGGGAGGCGAAATGTCAAGTGATCATAGTTATAATTACCAAGATAGGCACTTTCAACTTGACTAAATAGAAACAACTCACATCTAGTATCGTGGCGCTTCGCTGGCCATACAAGCAAAGACATTTCACAAGAATTCTCTGGATTCTAGGTTCTACTGAAGGTGCCATAGCGTTTAGTAAATGGCTTCATGAAACATGCTTTTTTGAAGTATGCAATATCAACACTAACTAGTACTCCAAACTATAAATATTTGGCCAATTTTTGCTAGAGCTCAGATTGAAAGACTATTGGACTAGGTGATGGATAAATTTCCTGTAAATATAGATAACTATCTTCTCAGCTGGAGAGTGATTTTGACTTCAATTGATAGTTCGGGGTGCATGGCAGGCTTACCTTGGCTCATTTATTACATGTCGGGCTTAGTTAAAAGCGTCGGCACGTCGGATAGTTTATATAGACTGAGTTGGCCAACACGAGACCTTACGGATGTTTTGTTTTGTTTTATGATTTTTGTCCTAAGCTAATGCTATTTTTTCCACAATGGGTCAAGGATAGGTGGAGCCGGTGAGGATCACTGAATACAGGCCCAACTCATTCCAACCGCGTGAACTTCCACATAAATAGTGGTGTTAACAGCAAAACAAAAATCGAAAACATAAATCAAGTTCAGAAGTCCCAATTAGATCCGGATCCCGCGCTTTTCGCCCGTTCCCTTACCTATCACATCTTCCAAGTAACAATTTCTGATCTTCGCTGAGAGCAGAAGATGAGCTCGTAGGCACCCTTTCTCCAGCCGGTGTCCTACTGTTAACGTGTTGAAGCCTCGACGACGTCACTAAGGCTGGCCGTAACCTTAAACTTCCTCTTCGGATCCCAGAATCCCAAAACCCGATGCGTCCGACATGTAGACGTCATTCTTTGAGCCGTGAATCGCCTGAATGGCTATTTCGGCTGCAGCTTTGATTCGAGTATAATCGGCGTGATTTTTGTGCTCGGCTTTGCGAATTAACGCAAGCTGCTCTTTTTTCACCGGGTCGAACTTGCTGGGTCTGGCTTTGCAGAACCGCGACTCCGATCGATGAGGTCCACCACAGTTTCGGCACCGTGTGGGGGCTTTGCACTCCGTTTCCGAGTGCATTTTTGATCCGCAGTTCCAGCAAGCCGGAGCGCGGGAGCAACCGCGAGAGACATGGAAGCCAAGACATCGTTTGCACTGAACTATGTTTCGACGAGGTTGGAAGAGCTTTGCGGCTCCGGAGTCATGGAAGAGGCGAAATCCAGGTCGGGGCGTAGATTCGCGAGGGAAGAGCGCTTGCCAGTTCTAGCATGGCGCACCGGGTTTGCTGGTCCAGTGAGGACGAAAAAGAAAAGGAACTGATTTGGTCACTCGTGTGACTTCATCGGCAACCATCTTTGCCGTCACGGCGATGGGGCCATCGAGAGTTCGAATTGTCTCCGGGACGGTGGCAATTTGCATGGCAACCAGATTTGATGCTGTTTCCAGTTTGATTCCACATTCGCTCCGTGATATGGAGGAATCTAGGAGCTCTTTTCGAGCGAGTTCATCCTTTGCGGTTATTGCAAAGCCGGTATTTACCCGCTAAACCAACGTGAAATTGTTGCCAGCGGTACCGAGAGCCTCTGAGACAGCTGATCTTAAGCCAGCTGGTAAAAGGAGTCGGTGGGGGTGGTTGTATGCGAGGCGTAGAAACAGTCGTGTGTCGACCGCTGTCTTTGAATTGGCTGCCTTTGTCGTTGATGGCCCAGTGCTGTGGCCAAGGCCTGCTCGGGCTACATTCTCCCAAGCTGTCTTTGGGGCCGGAGCCTGGGTTTTCGTAGGGTTAGGAACCCTAATTTCATGAGCCCTCGGCGGAGGAGGGTTGCTGGGACGCACAGGGAGAGCCGGTGGAGTGCTCCCTGGGCCTGATTGTATGAACTGGCCAATGGCCGCTCGAAGGTAGACTTTGAAACCGTCTACAAACTCATTTTCATCACCAATCGAGAGAGGCGAAATTGCTGCTTCAACACTGCTTATTGCAGTGGAACAGATTGATAGACGTGCTTTTATTTGCGTCGTGCGACGTTTTTCGGCCTCCATCACTGATTGCAACTCTGGAGGAAACTCCATTGCTGATGTCGAAGCTGTGCCTTTGGGAGCTGGCACAGCGAATTTTCTTGCAAACGTTTCTGCGTGTTCTGTCGTCTTCTCTCGGACGACTTCCTTTCCTTTCCTTGGTGTAACGAAACCAAGCTGGTTGTAGTGTACTTTTAGAAAGATTAAACTATATGAAGAGAGAAGTACCACAACTACGGGCAATGACTATTTGTAAATCCTTCTAGCTCATCCAGTACGTACTCTGTTGGTGAGAATGACATATTGCTCCGCCACTGCCCGTCGTCATCTTTGCCATCTAGCTGACTCTCTCACTTGGCAATTCTACTTCGCCGTCTCACATTCCTTCCTGACTCCAATGTAATGTGGCCAAGTGAAACTTAGTCGCTTGATACAAGATAATATGTAACACTCTCCCTAATACGCCCCCAACTCCGCTTAGGTCTCCACCTAAGCCGAACCACGGTCAAACCGTAACACTTGGGGTGCTCGCCTGAGGCAAGCTCGATGGGAATTTTGGCCTGGGGACCAATTTTTGCTCGCCTGACTGGCTCAGAATCAGTCATCTCTTCGTCGGGAAGGTTTGGAGACTTCCCTTCGATGAGGGCCTCACTCACAGACATGCTTGAAAGTTTTTGCGCGAGGCCTGGTGTTTTTGCGGGAGCCCTCGGGCGGACTCTCGCGTTGTCCAACATTGCGTTGGACAGCTTTTTTCGAACAGGTGGCATGATGAAAACACCAGCGACTCGATCACAATTTATTGATGAATGTGACGAGCGCGAGAGGGGGAAAAAGGGAAGATTCGAATATTCGAATTCCAAAAAATTGTGTGTGATTTTTGTTTTGTTTTGTTTATTTTGTCCTAAACTAAAGCTATATCTTCCACATTGGGTTAAGGACAGATGGAGCCGGCAGGGCTCCCTGTAATATTTCCTACAGCCTAAATCGTTCCAGCCTCGTGAATTGCTACCAAAAATGCAGCTGATTAAACTGAAACAAAAAATCAAGAAAATCAAAACAACTCCGAAAAAACCAGAAGATTCCTCCATAATGGACCCAGTCAATGTGCTCCTCACACATTCCCTCGTCAGTAACACCTTCCAAATGACAAATTTATTTAATCTCGGCTGAGAGCAGTAGATGAGTTAGCAGGCATCTTTGATCCAGCCGGTATCCTGCTAATTGTTAATGGATGTCCCAAAAGGGACATCGTCGAGGTTGCTGTGTCCTCAAACTTCTTCTTCAGATCCCAGCACTCCGAAACCTGTTACCTCGGCCATAGAGATATCCTTCGCCGCGGCGATGATCGCATCCTCGGCCCTTTTGGCTGCTGCTCGACCTCGAGCCACCTTCGCGAATTCCCCTTGCTCGAGGTGGCGAATCCACATGAGCTGCTCTTTGGTCACCGGTCCCGACTTTCTGGGTCTGACTTGGCAGGCCCGAGAATCCGATCGGTGGGGTTCCCCACAGTTACGACACTTTATGAGGGCCTTGCACTCGGCTTCCGAGTGCATATTTGATCCACAGTTCCAGCAAGCTGGAGCGTGGGAGCAACCACGGGTGGCGTGGAAGCCCAAACAGCGTTTACACTGTTCAATTTGTCGACGAGGCTTGTGAATGGTAGCCATACCAGACTCGTCGAAGAGGCGGCAGCCCGCACGAGGGGCGGAGTCCCGGTCGAAAAGAGAATGCTAGTTTAGATGCGGCGCCCCAGGTCGACACGTCCCATGAGGTCGGACCTGGATTGGCTGTACGCCGGTCGTAACGGTGATTTGGATAGAGACTCACTCAGCATTGACCGCCCTGGGGCCGCGTACTGTAAATATACTTACAGGTACGTTCGGTATCTGTAAGGCGACAAGATCCGAAGATGCCTCGAGTTTGACGTTATGACTCGCCAGCTTCGAAGAGCCATCTAAAGTCTCTTGTCGTGTTTTTTCGTTCTTTGCTAGCATAGTAAAGCCCGTCCTCACTCGGTGGAGTGAGGTTATTTCTTAGTTAAAGTAGCTGAATGTATACTCTAACTTAGTTCTCACGCTGCTTGGGGACAGTTTTCGCCACGGGTGGTCCTTTTTAAGGCGAAGGAACAGTCGCTTATCGACTTTCGCATTGGGGTTTTCTTTTTGTTGGGCTTTGGCCGCAGGTCGCGGCACAGCCTTCACATTTGGGATTGCTTTTTGTTGCAGTCCGTGTCTGGCCACCGTGGCCCAGGTGCTTTTGACAGGCAGAACTGGGATGGCGGGAGTTGTGTTACTCCTGGCTTCGGGAGCCCTTGAGAGAGGGTTCGTCGGGCGAGGAGGGAGAACGGGTGGCGTAGTGGCCGGGCCCGTGGCCATGTATTGCGCAACGGCGGCGTGTAGGTAGACTCTCATGGAGTCTACGAATTGTCTGTTTGACCCGTTGGTCAAAGGGAGGAGGGTGGCTTCGACGCCAGAGATGGCGGCGGAGCAGAGGGCCAGATTTGCCGCTATTTCGGCGGCGCGTCGTTTTTCGGCTTCGACTATTGGTCGGAGCTCGAGGGGACACTCTGTTTTTGTGGCAGCTTTTGGCTGCGACGTTGATTTTGACGCTGCTATGGGTGCAGCGTTTTCCGACGCTTTTGATGCGGTCGGAGAAGATTTTGACGATTCTCCAATCCCATGGGGGACGGAGGGTGGTTGAGTGATTTCCTCAATAATTTCGACTGATCCGATCATGTCAGTATCGGGTTCAGTGACCGCGGAGATGGCTTTTTCCTTCCCTTTAGTAGAGACCTTGCTCATCTCCGCGCATTTCTGAGACTGGACAAGGCCAGGTAATTGTTGGAGAGCCCTCGGGTGGACTCTCGTGTTGTCCAACTTGGCGTTGGGACGCTTTTTTCGAACAGGTGGCATGGTGAAATTGCCAGTGACTCGATGATAATTTTTTGATAGAATGCGACGAGCGCGAAAGGGAGGGAGAGGGGGAAAGGGGGAAAGGGTGAAGATTCGAAAATTCGAATTTCAAAAAATAGGTTGTGTGTTGTGAGCTGGCACGACGTTAAATAAAAAAACAAAAACAGTATAGCTGTGAATCCTGTATAGTGTAGAAGACAACACATTATGAGAATTTAGACCAACACAGAATCGTACAACTCTTTACTGAATCATTACGATCGATCGTGAAAATACCTCGTAGTAATTCCAACATCTTGTATATATATTTTTTATTTTTTTTGAGAGTAGGAAAACTCTACTTCCAGCGGTATCCTCTGTGACTAGTTATTCCTTGAAATTACTTTTTAAAACGACACTTCGTTATTGTCCGTTTCGTCGCGTTGTTTAAGTTGAATTGCGAAAAAATCTCAGTCTCAATGAGATCAGGATTTACACCTGGCACGTGCATTCCATACAGGGTAGCTCTATACAATACTGACTAATTGCTACGTCGTTGCTCTACAGAAATTCCCTTATTTGGCGGCATAATTAGCACCAATCTAACAAAAAAACCCTGGTTAAGACGATATTCAGAGGTTGAATAACGATAATCGAGTAATCGGTAAATGTATGGGAACGAAGTCCATTCCGGAAAATATATCGTAGAAACAGCAATATTGGCTTGACCATGATCGTCTTAACAGGGGTCTGACTGTATCTATCTATTCTAATCCTCTTAGTGTCATGTAAGAATGCCAAGAGAATATTACATAAGTTGTACTACTGACACAATAGGTTAATACATATTCCATCTATTATTAGAGTGCACATGACTACTATTCCAACAGAAACGTTAATAGAAGATACATAGGTCTTTCTCTTTTGCCCACTCAAGCAAGGAGGCTGCCTTAGTGGATATAGTGGTAAAGTGTAGGTCCCAGACAGGATTTCTTGAGCTTATATCGTCGCCCACAAATTCGGGAGAGTCTGGAGATTCTTAAAGCAATTTTAACCCCTCGCCAGCTCCTATTCAGTTCACCGGGGCGTTGTAAACATTCCAGACGGCAATTTTCCGACCACGCCAGCATGAAATGGTAATTTGTACAGCCCCTGTGCTTTATAGACGTATGTTAAGGCTCTATGATGTTTATGTCATACAGAGAGGGAGGAGAAGGTTATGAAGTTAGGGTGTGATATTGATCGCCTCGCTGAAAGATCTCTGAGAATCCAAGGCTCCTGGACTAGAATTATGTCGATATCGTTATTCTGCGCGAGTTGAAGGGCAAAAATATGTGAGTTTGCACTTCTTCCCACGCTTGCTTGCATAATGCATATTCTTCGTTTTTTTTCGGATTTTTGCCTCCTTACCATACTTAATGGGATGGAGATGGATGTTCGGCTACGCCCTCAGGGATTGGGGCTACTGATTCTTGGGGACGGTTAAGAGATTTAGCAAGCTCCTTACGGCTCGTTGCGCGAATATAATACAGTTGTGCCCCAGTAGGGCGGATGAAAACGCCATGATCCCGTCATGTTCGGGCTAGGAGAAAAACGACAGCGGAGCTGCGGGGACCCTGACAGTTTAAATATTATAGTTGGTGGGCGCAAGAGCCTTTGTGAGCGTCTTTCTCGTAAGACCCGCATTTGTACTTGCGGTCACAGGTCCTGGTGGAGCGAAAGCCGAAGCTTTCCTACAGGTCACAAGTTGGCTTCAGTGTCGAGCACATTTTACACCCGTGGCTTATCTGAATAGCTGCATTCGTGATGGGAAAATTTACACTTTGTCTTCTGTGACGTGTATACGTATATAACCAGCTGGGCTAGCAAATTCAGCTGAACTTTTGGTCCATGGTAGTTGACGGATTGGCATTGCATTCTTTTTGGCCGATGTAGCAGGTTCTGACTAGAGAATGTCGTCGACTGAGTAAATAGCCGCCTCCTGTCATAGGCCAGAGCCTAGCACAACTCTGGTACAAGCCTAAGGCATTTGAATATTGGAGGATTAATATGAGACAGGGCTTGTCAGACCAGGATCAGAACCCGATGAAATCTGTGTTACTGACTTATTGTTTCGTGGTTCATGTAAAGTCCATTCTTCTAACATTTTCGTAACATTAATGTCAGAATAACATGCCAAACTGGTACCTGACATAATTTGTGATTGCCCCAGGAAAACCTTGGCGATTTGGGTAATTTTCAGCTACAAAATACTCGGCTTCCGTGTAACAGACGTGGTGGGCTGGTATTAAGTTGTTTTAAGATTATATCTTGTCGACAACATTTTTAGATTGTGTCTTGTGATGTAAGGAAGCTATTACTAGACATTATCGTCATATTTCAGGTAGTAGATATATGTAGATATATAAGCTGAGAGAAAGAGGAAGGAAGATAGACAGACAATTACATCTTTTATTTTACTTCAATTGAAAGCTCCTGTGCGAGCTATTCTTCCAGATACCTCCAGTCTCAATCATTAAAGCTTTCGAGCCAGCTCAAAAGATTCGACAAGGCTGAAGAATGATGGGAGACCCAAAAATCCTACATCCTAATGATTGAATATTAGGATGGCTGAATGGTGATAGGGCAAAGCTCGGACAGAGAAGCCGAGAAGCTAGGCACCTTGGCAAGAAGAATAATCCACATCTTATTCTTCATATCAATCATTTCACTTTCATAACTCGAAACCTTGACATATAGCCAGATTATTCATGTAGTGGGTTACCCCCAGTTAATTTTCACTCCAGTTTAAGATTCTCTCTTGCACCTAGATCTAGATAGTTCGTAAATAACATCTATCAAATGATCCTTAGAACTCCAGGGTGGTAACATTCTTTGGGACAGACCCAACATCAAAAGTCGTCCAAATTTCCTATATTTCTACCGAGCCATCATCGAATCGTGCGGCAATGGTATCTTTGCGCTCGAGAATACTGCCCGCTTTAGCCGGAGTCGGTGCTAGTATTGCGATTCCTGAGGATACTTACTATGCATCTACCACTAACGATGGGTCCCGAATGAGCTGTTGAAATTTCTGTCGGAGTAGAGCGGCTCCACTGTGAAAGCTTCACATTGACTGTCAAGACGTGTCATCACACGCTTATCTTCTCTGCTTTGATGCTGCAGCGGAGAGAATCTTCTCGGCGGCCGGCGGAGATCAACATTTGTCCCGCTTAAGTTCCCAGTTGTGGCATTAGCGGCCAAAGTATTTCTGTTCTGATTGATTTTATTATCATTAGCACCCGCTGAAGTTATGGAGCTTTTGTAAATGTTTTCCCAATGGAATGCTTGGGATAGTCCATCGAAACTTAGGGCAAGAAACTCAGCTCCTGTTCCTGGGCAGATGTCCTCCATTTCCTCCAGATATGGGCCGGCTAGGTTCACAAGACCTTTAGCCATTGACATAAGTTTGGTGATCTATGAGCTTACCTCTGAGATCGCGTCGTCTATGTCAAGTCCTCGTTTCTGTGGTATGTGTTGTTCTGAAGACGTGGCGCTTCGGGGAAGATCGCAGGCGAGATCGTTTTGATGCGGCTAAAGGGAGATTTTTGGGTCTCCACTGGGACTTGGGGGATTTTCGAAGACCATATCGGCGTCGGAAAGACTCGAGGGGGTAGTATAGCCTGTGGACCTTAAGTTACAGCAATGCTGGAAATTATTGCGTTAATTTCGAAGCGGAGCGAGTTATTGTATTAGCAGAGAGCTGTTCTCGCCCAGAATTGATGACATATTTGTGAGTGCGCTTCGTGGCATCCAAAGTCTCAGACATACCGCGTTATTTGTCGCGAGCTGGGGGCTGCATATCCTCTAGCTGGAGAACGCAAGTTGATTTTAAAGTATACTTATCAAAGAAGCTTTGTGTTGCTTATTTGTGCCTGGGGTTGTGTGTGTATATGCTTATAACGGTTAGTACTTTTTTTGTCTACCGGGCGAAAGCAAACGCTGTTGCCCCATCTCAGGGGCGCATGGTGAGTCTTGTAACGGTAAGTGAGCCAGTAATTTTCTTGAAGCGTGTGATGATGATCACGTGCCATACTAATTCTAGATCATCCAGTAAATTTATAAATTTATAAATATTGAAAGTAGAGTTCAGATAAATGGCCAGAGCTGATTATAAACTACCATTGTAGATTTGATTGCCCTGGCTCAATGCCCAAACTATAGTAGTGCATTTTATAAGTCTTTGGATGATGACTAACCTATACTGATTTGGATTTCTTCTCAACCGAGGTCTCACGTACAAAGACTCTACAAGCTCCTGGGTCATAGTGCATCTATGCACACGGTAGTGAGAACCTAGGAAGTTAACTGGGGTTGCGATTACAATTGGAAAGATAGACAAAAGGGTTACTTCATAGACAGCAATAATTTCCCAGAGGGTTGGCGATAGATGTTGCGACAAGCACACTAACCACTCAGTGAGCACAATCACATTTTAATGTCAGGAATGCCCCAAATTTTCATAGAAAACTTAAATTGCACCTGCCCCGCTAATCATAACGTTCCAACCTTTCACCAGTAAGCTAACCGAGAGAATAAATGTAGCGAGAACATTAAATATTGAAATTACTTCCCACCAATGATTAGTCCTCACTTCAGTTTCAATGTAGTCGTTCTTGATCAACCCGTCAGGGGTAGTATCGGAGGAGAGAACTGGGCTAGGTGGGAAAAGCCCTTGGGTGGTAAAGTGCTCCAGGAGTGCATCTTTTTCAAGCCAGCGGTCATGAAGCCATAAGTCGAATTGTGTTCCATCATGGAGAGGTATTTGGCTAAGTTCAAACCGTCGCCAATACATATTCACCGAGGGCGGAGGTTGTCCTCGGAGGAACATGGAACGAAGTGTATACGTATCTTGGCCGAATTCACCTCGCTTTACACCCTCATATGCTAAGGTACAATCGTAAAGATAATCCACAGTACCCTTTAGCTCGTTTAAGCAGAAGAAAGTACCGGTGCTTCGAGGGAGAAGTGTGTGCTCCATATCCTTGATTCCTTTCTTTTTAGCCCACTCAGCACTTCGTACTCTTCCTACATCACTAGCATTTGTCCCCTCTGGAAAGAGAAGTAGCCACATAGGATCTAGATATTTTTTCCCACATGGGGATTCAGAACGAATTTCTTTCAATTTTTGGAGACGATATGATATTCGAGGGGCATCAACAGCGAATTTCCGCGACATGAAGATAAATCCGTAGAACCTCATTCCCCATCCTATTACAGGGAGGCGTTTTAAAGATTCTTTTAGAATAATAAAAATGTGCCCGTGCATTTTGGGCCGATTTGTGTATGCTGCCCACCACAGATATAGCCAGTCCGAATATAGTTGATGATTGGCGATCAAGACAAGACGTTCAGGAAATAAACATTCTATTTCTCCATCCACTGTTTTATGTAGTTGTCCAGCGACAGAGTGGTCTCCACTGACGCGCATCACGGTCGGCGCCCACCATTTAGTCAAAGTTGTCACGAAAATGCCAAACGATTGCTTCGTCATTGACATATAGGAATAATACAACTTTCGATTAATACAATACAGCGGAGTGCCTAAGAGTTGGGTGAGAACAATCCTAGGATTAGTCAGAAAAGGATAAAGAAATCACAAGAGGGCTGTGAAGACAAACACGATACATGATATGCAAAAGTAGCTGATAATGAGCAAGAGCCTTATTATCTGAACTACAGCGCCGTGCTTTATATCTCCACCGGGGTGTGTGTCCGAAGCTTTTAGAGATGGAATTTGATGCGCATTTGCTGCTAGCTGTCGCTGTCGAATTCCGTCCATCATGACTGAATCAGTGGCTTGGTGCGCCACAGCAATTTAGGGACAATAATTTGGGTAACCAGGGTATTCGAACAATTAATGGCTTTTACTTCGTCCAAAAGCCTCTATCTGGGGTTTCTTGTGGCTGCAGGGAGCTTGTATCCATGGAATCTAGATAGTTTGTAGAATCAAAGGCCATATATTTGCCACCATAGAACTCTGAATAGCTAGTGTTTTGGATGGAGAAGTGGAGGAAAGATTGGAATGGAGGTGTATAGATTAAGGTGTATTGGGTTTCCTCGTCGAAGACAAGTTAGATCTCCGTAACTACATGGTTATCAACGGCAGTAGAGCGCGGAGGGGAGGAGGGGAACGGCGGCAGAGGATGTTTCGTACCTGGATGCAGCTCGCACGACCTCGATCTAGCCAAGATAGGAAGGGATCAATTCGCAAGTTGGCCTTTCAAACCTATTGATTGTATAATGATATTCAAATACCATCAACGCCCGGGCCCGCATATTCGACCACATATCCTTGGTGGATGCCGGGTCGCGAATATAGATACGGATGCGGGGCTCTAGTAGCAAACTACGACTAAACTAGTCTAGGACGAAAAGGCTATGCGAAGCATATGATCCCGAAGCGCTTCCTCCTGTCCATGAGAAGAGATTCTCGTGCTGCATGCTCATCGCAACCAGAAACAATGGCTGTTCTACACTGCTTTCGCCAAAACGCACGTCAACTGTTCTCGATCGGAGATCCAGTGCGATCTATAGGAGTTATTTGAACTATTTATGTGGTTATGTTTTATTGGATGAAACGAGTTGACGTTGGCTACTCATGTCGCAGGCTACATTTGCCATGACAATTTTCAGCATGTTCTTAAAGCAAGGGGGCCCGAGTATCCCTACGCGCTTTGTTGCCATGGGGTCAGCTCCATCAAGGCATTATCTAGAGATCCCACGATATTTCGAGAATGCCAGCCTATTCAGAGCACAATCTATAGACCATTTCGAATCGCTACCTAAACATTTCCCGTTAATCGTCCTTGTTCGACAGTGTCCAGTTGACATTCGACGAAAACGGGGGACCTACAGTCGGCTTTGGTTCGGTTTGTGCTTTGATGTTGCGGGAGGAATTAGAATTTGCCAAGACCAAAGAGCTCCTAGGCATATGATTCGTGATTAATCTTCGATTCCTCATTCAGGCGTTGTAGCTTGATATTCCCACTAGCCGGTCTGCACTTTCAACTACACTACGCGAGACTCGTTTGTAGCAGTTCTTAGCCTATGTCCTCCACCACTTTGATATGCAGGCTCCACTGGAGAGGAAACTGTCGAGCAAAGATATCTAATTACACTGACTCTTCATCGGAAACCCTCATTTCGAGATTGAATTTTGCCCCGAAGGTCCATGGCGGCTGCATATAGATTAAATTAATAGGAAACCCATTGTTTTAAGGCGACCACGAAGGAATACCAGACCATATGAGGGATTTAAAAACAGATACAACCAGCATCTTCTGAGCCTAGGTTCCAGATTGTTTGAGAGTATGGCGCTGCTTAAGAGTTCTAGATATAGAGATCAAAAATGATGAGAAGATCATAATACAAAATAATATTAGCTTTAGTATAACCCTACTTCCTACAGATATAAAGAAGAACTATCTATAATTACTAAATCAAATAGACTTTGTCGGACCGAGTTTATTAGACAAAGCTTGCTGTAGCTCACATTTTTACAACAAAGGAACGGCATGAGTATCCTTAAATCAATCATCATACGTGTAGATGAATTTACAGTTGAATTTCTTGTAACAAAACTTAGGTAGTAATAGAAATATTAATACTGAGTTTCGATATAGAGCTTAATTATTTCTGTTTCCACCAAAAATTATACTACCTCTATAGACTGTTTTCAAATATCTTTGAATCTTAGCTACCCTATATCCTGAGATCTGTATTCAGCCCTAATCCCAACCTAGTCAGTGGTTCGCCCGAAAGTCTACCCCTCTCCCCCAATCCTCGGGTCTGGTACCCAGCATCCGTCGATACTCACTGAATAGATCAATTGCGCGTAAATGCAATGAATTTATTCCTAGAGAGTACCCAGCTGTCCTTTATGCTTATATACTGAGTTGGGACCCCAACTTGTATTGGATTCAGTTCATTCCCCCACCAACACTTTACAGCCATCTCATCTGCGTTCTGATTCTTGTGGATAAGCAACTTTGGTGAGCTTTAGGCGGGCTGGGTGAGGATCCTAGTGGATTAGAATGTGTGAAAAGTGAGATAAGCTTAGCAGGATGAAGGTGTGGGCTGCAGGTGTCTCGTGGCTCCAAACTACCAATATGTAAAGTAGAGCTTAAGACTAGATGTAACTTTCATGTTCTGATAACACAAGGTATCGTCTATTTAATTACAGTATTCCTTATCTTGCGCCTGGACTCCGAAATGAACAACATTACATAAGCATTACAATTTAATAGAGCATCGTACTAATCTAAACGTCTGTCAATCTGGGATCCTCAAGGGGATCAGAAAATCACAAATATCGATAAAATTCATTCTGCAAACAAGAGCATACTACCAATTCAACTTTAAAAGGGGCGGTATTTGACTTGAATTTATCAAAGTAGATATTTTGCCAATGAAAATGGCACTAAGGAATTGGCTCAATTCAAGTTATCTGCCTCTGAATTTATTTAATTATCCATTTATATCCTATTTGAGTTTACAACTATGTAGGACAGACTATTTAAATACAACTTTACCTTTTCATTCTAATCGGGGGTTTCCTTATGTTGGTAAAACACGAAGTAATACAAATTGAGTGCCGTCACGAAGTCAGCTGTCCGTCACGAAGTCGGTGAATAATGTCAATTAACTGGTATCTCGAAATACATAAAACGTTGTCTCTCCCTTTTCCCTCTCCATCTCCCCTTCCTCTACTCCAAGCGCCTCGCTAATGAGCTAAGTCAGATCCCTGGCAGTGTCCTAACGACAACCTGAATACCGCAGTAAGATAGAACAATTCATACTGCCCAAATATGATCCTTTTACCGACACCTTAATCTCATGGTGGGATCCCCATTACTGGTTCACCAAGGGGTCTACCTCTGAAAAACATATGCCAATTTGGCTCAACTTCAATACTGTAAACTTGAGACCAAAGCAATTTTTTAGGGATTACATTTGCTTGGGTAGAAAGCTCTCACATAGCATTGGGAATTTTCAATGCTAGGATAGAGAAGCAAATTTAAGGCCATTTCTTGCGCATGAGACATGCTCCAACATATGGGGAATGTGAATCCATTACGGAAATCAAATGCTATGCGAAAATAGGACAAATATTCTGTCATAAAGGCAAATTTTTATTTTTCCAGCATCCATATTTTGACTGCCAGTGTTATTTTATTGTCTATGCCATGTCTTTCGGGGCTACAGGATTCAGATAATTTTCCTCATGCACGCTATTCCATTGCCGTTTTTTTTCTGGATAGAAAGTTCTACGGATGAAGAGGTTAAATTCAACTGATAATAACTGATCTAGATAGCTTTCAACTGCGAACAATATATCAGAGACCTTATTTTCGCAAAAATAGGAGTATTATTCAAGGTATTTTCTAGGTCGGAGAGGAGCTTAACGTGCGAGATAGCCAGACTCAAGGTGCAATATATACACCAAAACCAAAAGACAACCCTCATCCATAAGTACACATCAGAGTAAAGTTTCAAAGCATTTGATTATCCAAGTGTGTCATCATCCTGGACACGAGCACTCCGAAAATTACGGTCGAGTCACTAGGCTCGATCCATTGATTTCCAATCTCTAATAAGATAGTGTTCCAAACTATCCAGTCAATACTTGAGAGACCAAACCAGATGTATTTGGAAGTTCGCTACAGCCTAGATTTTATCTATCCTTAGCGTTACCCCATAGATCTAACTCATCAATATTGTACGCAACGATCTGTTTCCTCATACGTATATTCTCATAGTTGAGGGCGTGTACTTGGAGCCCAGATGGGTCGATGTCGGGTGTCATCACCAAGTATACGCCTACGTCGTTTTTTACACCCGACGGAGGAAGCAAATATTAGCGCTCAAATTGGAGAGACAGTTTTTTGTGATTGATGTGAGAGAGATCAGGAAATTTTACAAGATGATCCAAAGAAAAGATACAACTTCAACGGGTGTAAGATTTTGAATTTGCGCAAGGATTTTTACATGTTGGAGATTATTTTGCGCGGTAATACTTAGATTGCGAGAGTGCAGCTGACACGACAAAAACAAGCCAACGATGGAAGGTTCTTGTGACTTCACTTAACTGATGATAAATATTTAAAAATATAGAACTTTACTCTTTATTCTATCCAAAGAGAGCTAGTAATATATATTGAGTCTTAGTATTCAAATCCAAGCTGTTTACCTAAGCAGATATGCCGGTACTCCTAACACTATCAATTATATGAATATCCAGAATAATCAATTGATTAACTAAACGACAGTTCTGTGGTCTGACTCCTGGTGGTGTTATCTGGTATATTTTGAGTAGCCTAGGCACCTACTCCATTTAAAGAGACGCCTTGGATGATGGAGGCATATCTGGATAATCCAGGGATTTCTACATGTTTTCATGGGTGAGTGAACGCGCATAAGGTCTAAATTAGGATGAAGAAGAAGGCGCCATAGCTTCGCAGTGGTACTTGCGAAGGAAATTTGAGGCAAGAGTGCTCTATTTTTAAATTGAGTCAGCTGTTCCATACTCATTTTCCAAAACTGTCTCAAATCTAGATAGCTGCATACGCAATTCAAAGCCGATGCAAAGTAAGCCTCGTCAATATGAAATTTGGCAATATTCCAGCGCTGGGATAGTATTCTACCTCAAATTCGCAAAGAATAGTATTGTCTGATATTTGGTCATTATCCCCCAAGGTACTGGTCACGCGGCATAGCCAGCTAGCTCGATAAATTGTACACTCAATTTCTTTGACCTAATTTGGTTCTCAAAAAGCTTATCCGTGTATCTACGATCATAAATATTTACAGGCCAGGAAGCCTATGGGTGGAAAAAACATCGATCCTCGAGGTATCATTCCTTTGATTTTCTGATATGCTATCTAGGAAACGCAGTTACGCATAAATTCCATACATGCAAGCGAATCACATACACTCCATTGACCCCAAGGATTTATCGTTCTGTTTCTCTCTCTCTTAGCAGCAATTCGAACTCTTGCGTTAGCTGACATTTCTCTATCCATCTGTGATCTAAGATATATTGTGTTGTCCTTTTGATATCGTAAAGTTTATTTTTCATTACTTGGAAGGACCGATTCTAGGCTAGTCTCCAAATATCTCGCAATTTCTCAAACAATTGGCCTTTGAGGGCAGGACGTAATCGTGTGCCTGAGCCTCAGAGATTGTATTCAATTGAATATCTTGTGCTGTAGACTACTGGAACTCTCCATCTATGTTTATACGAGTCGAGTCCGGGCTCAAGACGCACAGATCCAAAAATGTGATAGATGGTAAATCTTTGAAGCGTGCTATATTTGGTTTGTGAGCTTTGCCACAGATCGCACTTACCTTGGATGTAGAGATTCCGACATCCCGAGTCGGGGAGATGCAGGAACAGAGCCGCCAGGGCAGTGAGTACAAGGATCCATCCCTCGAGATAATTTAGGAGACACTGCTGGTCCGAGCTTCGGCCTGGAGCCCCAAAGATCATTAAATAGTAAACAAACAAAAAAATGAGCTAGACATATATTCATTAGATGATAAATCATTTGATTAGGCCAACGATCTCGACCTGGTGTTCAGAACACTATCGAGTTTAAACAGTTCAGGTCTTCCTCTGCCGGGCCCTAACAACTAAGCCTCATATTACTAGTCATACCAAGCTGACTTGATGTTTTCATATTAATTACCCACACCCCCCATGCGGACGATGCAGGGTTTAAAATCTTACAGGCAAGGGTAAGCAGTGTCGCCGGCACATCAGAATCTATCTGTACTACTGTACAGTCAGTGGCCCTCAATCGACAGGTCAAGCTAAAAAATTGTATTGTCAACCAATTATATTAGCATCTCAATATTCGCCTTATCTTCATTGACAAAGCTCACTTGTCTTAATTCCGAGGAAGATTTTCCGCGAGGTATAAGTCTGGGTAAGCTTTCGACCTTAAGTAATTTCGACAGCAGAGTATCTGATACGAGCCTTAAAGCATGCAGCGTGTGCTCTTCACAATTCACTTTGAGCATGGAATTGCAGAAAGCAAATTAGCTTTACCCCATGATCTTGCGAAGGATACCTAGCCGTCCGGCTTGGTATAGGGCATTCAGCACTTCGCGATCCAGCGGGGAAGTTTTGGATGTTCGAAACTTGCCGAATAAAATAATTCCTAAATATCTTGGTAAGGTATCAATCCAAGTGTAGATAGAAGAACTTACCAACTGTCAGTAGAAACACCGCGAAATGACTTACTATCTCTTCTATGGCCCTCTCCACCCCAAAATATATTCATCGTAAAGAAAGATGGTGCATCAAAAATTACCGATAATCTAGTAGAATATGTCAAGTATATCTTCAACTTCTTCCTTAAGGCTATTTTAACAAGACTTAGGCACATTCATGCTAACTATAACAACATTTCCTTAATATTTGAAGCTAAAGTCGCGGCTGAAACGCACGAACTATTTAACTTTCCCATCTATACCACGGAATCCTTGAATCTTTTTTCCACGAAGGTAGATCTAGTCACGACGCTAGGCGGAGATGGAACAATTTTACACGCATCCTCCCTATTCAATACAACATCTCACGTTCCACCTATTCTCTCCTTTAGCATGGGTACACTTGGCTTCTTGGGAGAGTGGAAATTTGATGAGTACAAGCGGGCATTTCGCGAAGTGTATATGTCAGGAGCTGCAGCAGGCTCACCACTTTTACAAGGCCAAAGCCATGCACAGATACAGGCTCCAGATGAGAAGATTATGACCGGGTGGTCGGGCGTCAGAGGCAAGTCAATGGGCCCCACGAGAAGCTCCAAAATACTCCTACGAAACCGAGTTCAAGTCGGCGTATTTGATGAGGAGGGAAATCGCGTCACAAGATTTAATCAAGCCATAGGCGAGAAGGAGGACGTTTGTGCAATGAATGAGGTAGTCATCCATCGAGGTAAAGAGACACATCTTGTCATCATTGAGGTCTTTGTTGGGGGAAGATTCCTCACAGAAGCGGTCGCCGATGGCATTATAATCGCCACGCCTACGGGAAGTACTGCTTACAGCCTTAGTTCTGGTGGTAGTATTGTCCATCCACTTGTCAGCAGCATTCTCATGACACCAATTTGTCCTCGCAGCCTCTCTTTCCGACCCCTTGTTCTCCCCGCCAACACACCTATTACGCTTCGCCTCAGCAAGAAAAATCGAGGACGTGAGCTAGCTGTAACAATTGACGGTCAGGTCAAAGTTAAGGGGATCGGTGTCGGAATGGAGATCCGTGTTTGTGCCAACGATATCATCCGAGGTCATGATTGGACAGGAGGGGTCCCGTGTGTAATGCGTGGCACTAGAAGTGGTGTAGATAACAATGATGATGGATGGGTCGGGGGATTGAACGGACTGTTGAAGTTTAACTATCCTTTTGGAGAAGCTTTATAAGATACCAAGAGCAAGAAGGTGCTATTACGGGAATACGGGGGTCACGAATCTGTTTGGTTTGTATGCGTAGGAATAATTTTACTTAGACTAGATTCTGATACAATGAAAAATGGCGCCGTTAACGTTTCCTTACGAGAATTGCGAGTACTGTTCGTCTGTGATTGTGTCTGGCCAAAAAAAATAAACACCATGCAGCCCTGTGAAGACCCCAAAATTTCCGTCCGGCAAGAGGAGCCCATAGTTTGTTATACACGCAGCACACCAGATTTTTTAGACTGAGTTATTGTTCCGTTTTTTCGTCTTTGTTATTTCCTTCAAGAGAGACAATAAGTCGGCCTCATCACCTTCGATTTCTAGACCGCGAATCAACCATTCCCTCGCCTCGTCGAGCCGGCCCATTTCCGATAGACAGCGACCTCTACGCCACCAAGCTTTGGCGTTTCCGGCTTTCTTGGCTTCGACGCTAGACTCGGCGTCGATGGCACCTTGTGGCCAGTTCTGCATGGCCATGTGGACTTGGGCACGGTTGGCGTAGAGACAGGCAACCTCATCGCGTGAGAGGGCGCAGGGCTCCCAAAGGGGCCGTTTGAGGGCCATTTCGAGGCCGAGAGAGTACATGCGTAAAGCATCGGCGTGCTTGGCCTGGCGGAAGTAGGTATTACCGGACTCACGCAGCTTCGTGACGTTGGCGGAGCGCTTGGGGTTGACAGGTAGCGGCGGCGGCGGAATGGGCGCATTGAGTGCGATTAGCTGTCGATGCAGATCGTTGAGAGCCGCGAGCTCCGCCGTGTGAGAGGGAGTGCTGTAGACTTCGGGCATGGTGACGACCTTGGAGTCGGCGTCCATCTCGAGGGGCAACTGGATGAAAGTTTCCGAGTCGCTCATCGCGCAAGCCGATGATAAGTTCGAGCGTGTTAAGAGTGCAGTCGTTGAACGGTCGAAGGTATTATGAGGTATTCTATCAATCGGGTGCGAGGCCGTGATAACTTCAATATCTTGGAGAGTATTGACAACGTGATGGCCGCCTCAGCTCGCCCTAATGGCACCGTCTCGCTTGCCCACCAAGACTCGTGGCCCTATGTCACGTGACCTTGCTGTTCCAGAAGCTGGGTGTCCTCTTCGCTGGATCTTGGCATGTGAGTCATAAACTGAAGGCCCCTGTCTGCCGTCACTGTCATGGCCTTGTGGTTATACGCACGTCCCTTGCCCCTGCCGTGGCCCGAAAGCCCGGCATAAATTTCTTGGTTGCGTTGATGACTCTTCTCGCCCCTAACTAGAAATTGTGTGTGTGTGTGTGTTTTATTGTACTACTTGAGTCTATGACTATCTAGCACATTGGGCTCCTCTCTGACCCAGGCCACACCTTGTACAGTGCTCCTATCCTCTTTTGTTACTTGAAAGATCATTGATATATTCCCCTTGATGAATAGCCATTCAGCTCAGTATTTACCCGTGGAATTCAGCCACCTTTTCCACGGAACCTTCTACCCAAAAAAAATAAAAATGGTAGCAATGGAAACTGCGTGCGCGGGAAAAAGTCTCAAAAAAACCTGCAGCCCCAGCCAGGCGAGGCCTAGACACCGGGACCACATGAGGTGCGCATATTCATCTATATCTCCCTTCTTTGTAATAGCCGAGGTCGACTTGATCCAATCCACCATCTCCGTATCGGGTGCTGGGTACGCTCCGGAAACTCATCGGATGGCTTTTCCTCCATGATCAAGGGTGGGTGATGAGTAGGGCTCCGACCCTACCATCTGATCTGATCGTGGTTAGCTTCATGATAGTGGTGATAGGGGAATGTGTTGAGAGATGAAGACGATACAGACCGCGAAAGCGATTGGGAATCCTCTTCGAAGTGAGGACTTTGTTACTCAATCTCGGCTCTGCAGACTCTACAGTGAGAGCTGGAGGTTCGTAGGGGACACCACTGACAGGTGTTGAGAATAGTCCCCCTTAAGTTTAGGAGCAAAGCCCAAACCACATAACTAGAAATTGAGCACGACACGTACAAGTTGAGCCCCAATTGCTTGAGTTTCAATCGCTAGAAATCTCTCTCGTGGTTGCTTGCATCATTTCGGGCTGTCCGATTGAGATGGAAACACAGTCACGTGATATTTCCTTTTCGCGCAAGGGTTGTAGGGCTAGTCCTATTTTCAGGCCAAATGTCTGAAGAAAGACTCATGTTAACATACCTTGGTGTGACCCACCCACCGGTACGCAGTTGCCGTAATATTGTTGACCTGAAAATACGACGAAAGGATCAATATTCAGTAAATCAGGAGTGACAGTCTGCATCTCAAAAGTCTTGTAACCCCCGTGTATAGAGTCGATAAGTAATGCTATGGCGAGATGGACGCGTAAGAAATGGAACAATAAAACTCCAAGGTTGGTCTTGCGAACACAACAAGTTCAACCTCACGCGAATAGTAGAAATATAATGTTGACTGAACAAATCTCAGGTGCCTGCTAGTGGCTCATTTGTATGCTAAGTTCTTTTGAGAACAGCGCAGCATCCGAGCCCCAACACAAGAGAACCGTTGCACGTTATGGGCCTGCAGACTTGCCAGACTAGCCTGATATCATTAGGTGAACTACACTTGCGGTGTGGCAGCAACAGCGTGTCTTGTAGCGCTGGTTTCTTTGTTTACGTCGCGTACTAATTCACGAAGCGGAAGCGGTAAGCAATGCCTTAAGCGAGAGCCGTAGGTGGTGTAGCAGCGATCACTCACTATCCATGTTTGGCCAGCTTGAATAATTTGTATACGAGGTTTCTCTTCAAATTGGGAGGGCTCGGAGTTTCTTGGAAAATGTCAAGCTCACAACGTGGCCTATAAAAAGAGTGAATTTTATCTTCTTCGAGAAACCCGTCATGCCCGACGTTTGCGAGTCTCAGTGACAGAGACCACTCATCTCTCGCGCTGGGACCTATTGCGGCTTTAACGCTCTAGGAATCCTCCCGCCAAAGGCAATCTCACGCAAGTCACAGGAATCGATTCCTTTGGCACTGGATAGCCGTTCCCTATCGCTTTCTAGCAATCATCCACTTCCGTCAAGTCTTTCGCATAATGGCGATGCACCTCCTCCTGCATACTCTTCTCTGGCCTTTTATGATCCAGAGAGTCGATGCATATACGCCGCTCTCCAATGACACTCTGCAAAGGATCCCATCCGTCGGCACCGACTTCGATGTTCACACCGGCTCCATCCTCTCGCCCATCTTGATTCCTCGCGTCTCTGGCACCGAGGGCTCAACCAAGGTACAACGCCACTTCGTTGACTGGTTCACGACACAACTGCCGCACTGGCAGCTTACCTTCCAAAACTCAACTTCGACCACGCCCGCTACTGGGACGCGCCAGGTGCCTTTTGTCAACCTCATCTTGACTCGCGATCCGCCTTGGACTACGCCAGGCGACGTGGGCCACCTCACTCTCGCCGCACATTTTGATTCCAAGTATGACCCTCCCGGATTCATCGGCGCCACCGATAGTGCTGCGCCGTGTGCTATGGTAATGCACGCCGCGCGCAGTCTTGATGCCGCCCTTACCCGCAAGTGGACAGCTATGGAATCAGATCAGCATAAAGGTATCGCTGGCAGCTCGGGTATCCAGATTATCCTCTTTGACGGTGAGGAAGCTTTCCAAAGCTGGTCTGCCACCGACTCACTCTACGGCTCGAGGTAAACTTCTCCTTTGACTCATTCATGGCCTGTGCTAAGTATCCAGATCGCTCGCAGAAGCCTGGGAAGCTACTCCCCACGCTGCCATGTCCATGTATCACAACAAGCTTTCTTCAATTGACCTCCTAGTCCTTCTCGATCTGCTTGGTGCCGCAAACACTGTTATCCCCTCCTATTTCGAGACGACGCACTGGGCCTACAAGAACCTCGCCAGCATCGAGACTCGCATGCGCTCCCTCGGCTTACTGAAGACTGTAGTCACAAGTCCAATACTCCCCGACAGCGAAAAGTCCAAGTTTAACAGTGAGCTCACGATTCAGGATGATCATATCCCCTTAATGAAGCGTGGAGTAGAAGTACTACACCTCATTCCTGCCAGGTTCCCCAAGGTCTGGCACACCATGGCCGATAATGCCGATGTGTTAGATCTACCTACAATGGATGATTGGGCAAAAATGATAACGGCCTTCGCTGGAGAGTGGATGGATCTAGAGGGGTACTTTTCGGAACCCGCTCAGCCACGAATACAGAAAAGTGAGCTGTGAGTAGGCAAAATAACTCAGGATCAGTCAAACGGTAGCTTACATTATCATAGTAGTAATGAGGCTACAAAGTCATAAAATATTTAAATAAAAATATCTCGTCGTAACCTGCAAACATAAAACTAGATTCAACTAGGATTATCGGTTAATATTGTGACTATATATGGAACATCAAAGCGCTGCTATTTACCACCTTTGGACCATTCAGGATGATTCAGTTTGGTTAGAACCTAGCAAGAGCTATTAATAATTTCCCAAGGTTTTGGACTTGGACACATAAAATCAGCTTTTATCAGGTGGAGGCCTGACCCAGTCATGTATATTTCTTCAATTCTGGTCCTCATCAAAATTTGATTCCATAACTGAGTCAGCATTTAGACCGCATATACGCTGCTTTTTGTAAAATTTTCCTCAAGCTGAAGGATCTGTCATACAAAAAAAGGCAATTCCGTCCTATGGTAGCCCCAGGAGCAAGAAACTGGTATACATGAAAGAAAGAGGCCCGAAGCCTACTAGTTGAATATCGCCACTTATAAATTATTTCTTTTCAAACTTAGACAGAGGCGAAGCCTTATATTCTCGTGGGATGGGAGCGGGATATCTGTTCATACAGGAAATTAGAAAAGAAACTTCAGAGAAAACTCTTTGGGGAAAAATAAATTTACCCATAGCTAGCCGTTAAAAGAGACAGTGATCAACTATATATCTAGAGTCAGTATTAAGGTAGTCAATATCACCCTACAATAAATTATTACTACAACAATTTCTTTAAAATTTTTTTGCCTAGCGTTAGATTGATGAATAGGTGTAGTCGCAGTCCTGCAAACCTGCTTGCAAGGACTATTTATGATTTCTCGTGACAGCCGTTAAATTTTTGGGTCAACTAAGTTTTCTCTGACTTGTCGGTATCGCTACATTGCAGCCTGTATTTGAAGATCGTAGAGAGGATTAATTCTGTTATTTTTTTTTTCAGACGAACACTTAGTCGGCACCAGCGAGCCTAGCGCCACTTAGATTAATCACACCGCCAGCTCCTATAGTTCGTTGTTGTACCCAACCTGGGATTTCTGAGTCTTTTCCTTCTTGTTCTGCCTTTGATTTCAAAGTTTCCCAAATATTTGGGAATCCTGCTCTAACCGGACCTCCTCTCTGCTTCGATCCAATAATAGCGAATTTCCCCTGGCTATGACTAAGAAACCCATAAATTAAGCCTTGTTGTACTAAACTTGCAATTATGGCTTCTATATGCATATAATCTGGCATTATATTTCCGTATATTAAGCCCTCTTGGGCCCCTAGTTTCCTTGGGCCCTCGGGTGGTGGGGTTAGATGAAGCGGCTTGTTAAACAAGGTGTTAGGGTGCAGACGACCAGATTGTGCTACGGCGATGTTATCGATGGGCATCTTCCAGCCTTCAAGAACTTTCTGACAGTATTGCGCGGCTGTAACCATATCTTGAACGTCCAGCGTCGGCGCCTTTCGTGAGTTTGGATCCAGAGGAAAGTGATATGTGAGAAGAAATACTTTTCTTGCGAGTGATCGCCATACCAGCATCTCGCAGCGTCCAAGTAAAGGAAGTAGGATGCCTTTTTCAAAAAACCACCTCTGATTCCCCGATTCCGGTCCTAGAGCTTTTTTGAACAGTATCATGTCACCAGTTCGAATTGCTTTGACCAAGGGCAAGAACTTGGCAAGAATATCGGCTGTTTCGGGACGGGAAAATAGTTCCTTTGAAGGGAAGCGACCCAATATTATGTTTGCGGAGACGAGATGTATCATGATAAGCCGGCGGTGTTTGATAAATTTATTGGGACATTGGCTATATGCAGCTTCAAGACAGCACTGAGCATGATAAAAGTGATTTGTCGTGAAATGGTACCGACCGAGAAAATATAGATAAGTTACACGCTGACAGGCTGGGTAAATTCCAAGTGGTGGAGAGTTTTGTAATATGTTGGTAAATATTTGGCTAGCCAGGCGTGGCTTTCGGCACTTTAGAGGCGTCAGAAAGTTCAAAGTTATCATTAAGAAGTCCCTACTTGGTATAAAAGCCGAAGGACCATGTTGGCAAATTTATATATTTCTACCTTCTTGGATTCGGGTCCACCTTCACGGGCAATGCCATTTCTATTCGTCGTCCGTTCAGTCAGGCATATCGTAAACGCTCTCTGTATAGTTTCCGCAGTGCTCTCGACCAGCGTTTTTCTCTCTCCCTCATCAGCAAACTTTCGTATCCTTGCCGTTAAATCAGGTCTCTTATCAAGCATCATAGTCAACTTTGCCAAACAAGAGCACAGATATACAGCTGCTGGAAGAAGGACACTTCCGTGGGAGGGATGCGACAAAGATGTAATGCATGCGCTGGAAAACGTCAATTCGATTTAAATGCTGAGGAAGAGGTTCGTATACTAGGTCACTTCACTTAGAAGTGTGTGGGTTGTCAATGGATCACTGAAATCTACATCTCTCCAAAACTTCAAATATTCACGGACAAGAATCTGAAATGCCGGCCATGCGGATCCAACTTCATTACTATCTATGAATTCCTCTTCTGATATGGGGACTAGCTTTTCGATGAGTCGATCTATCTTCTCGTTTGACCCATCAAGGCTGTCCGGATTTTCCTTGGGAAATCGATTTTTTGTTTCGATAGAAAGCTGGCTAAATTCAAAGGGTAGGGGGGGCTCTACCTGAAAGAGCTTTTGAAGTTGGGATCCATCTCTAATTCGGAGAAAGCTTGCAACAGCATTGAGGTAGTTTTCAATTAGAGTCATGTCGTGTATTTTTTTGCAGGAAAGTGTGTATCTTGTAAGCCTTTAGTACCATTCATAGTCAAACCACCCGAGTTTGCTCTTTGATCTTTTGATTGGTTGAGGTCCTATCGATACCACAATATCATGATCGCATTGCCACACGTCGTTCTTACAATACTTTGCACACTTCGTAGCTTACTAAGCAATGGCCAGCTATTGAGCTATTTGTCTTTTCTTTGGATTTAGTGACATTTCTACAGCCATCTATATTCATTCATTTTATTGTCCTGTCTGAGTCTATGTCTATGTAGGACATGCAGGTCCTCTCTGCCTATAGGCCAAGTATATCTATGCCAGTAGTATATCCCCTCCTATGCCTCCCATACAGCTCTCCTCAAACAGTACCACCCCTCACAAGTCCTTATTCGATCATACACTAAAAGGAGCCCTTTGCCCTTCATTATCTCCCCTCTCCAGCCAACGAAACGATGGCCGTTTGCGGGTGTATGGCGGCCGGAAAAATCGCAAAAACCACTGGGTGCGGGGCTCTTCTAATACCGACATTAGGAATAAATCCGAAGACATATTGCCCCTTTTGAAGCGTTCGAAGAGGCCGGCCGGCTGGGCGCTGCAGACTTGTGGGTACCTCGAAGAATTTACACTCTGCCTTTCTAGCCTCCTTCCCATTCCTTCCTGAAGGTCGTGCTGAAATGTCAGAAAAGTCTTGACAGAGCGTGATTGCTGTATAGTAGCTTAGCCCGACTTCTTTTATACCGTCCAGGGCACTGGGGAGTGCCGTTGACTCATCGACGAAAGAAGCCCTCCTGGCTAATTAGCCGAAATCTTGGTCTTGGCGCCCACAAAAAATCCAAAGTTGAAAACTCCTCAAAAATGTCAGTCCTAGCATGGTCTTCAGAGACCTCTTTCCTCTCTCGCTCCACATCTCAGCCGCTAGTTCTTCCTCAAGATATATAACCCCATTAGAGCAGCAGTCCCTCACAAACCAAGACCCCAACTTTGTATTTTTCGACTTGATTTCCTCCTTGTGGGTATAAATAGCGTCGTAAATATTTACAGAGTGATGGCCGATAACGAATGAGGCAAGCTCCTGTTTGCAATTGGGGTGAGGCCTTTATCGGTAGTCGAGGTGAGATGATATGTGGTTAGATCGAGGTTGAGGACTCAGAAGATAATGGTGAGTGCTGCATGGTTGATAGGTCGTCCAATGGAGATATGCATGTGTTTGCTTTCGACTTCGATCCGGATGCGATTCTTCTTGGCTATCCCAGATATACAGAGCATACTGAGCGATTACACCGGCACCACTGGAAGGTGAAGAATTCGTCTTTGCCGGCTCAGCCATCCAAATTTATTATCATTGCTCTGTGAAAACGTGATACGGCCATTCTGACTTTTGAGACATTTACGTTCTGTATTTTTTTTGCATCAAATTTTAATTGCGTATGCAGCTATCTAGCTATGACACAATATCAAAGAAAAGTACAGAATAGATTATTCAACATATAGGAAGAGCACTTATGCCTCGGATTTCATTTGCAAGTACCACTGCGAAGTTATGGTGGCTTCTTCTTCACCCCAAGTCAACCCTCATCCGTGAATACCCACCCAGGGGAACGTCTCAAAAACCCTGAGTTACCCAGACATGCTTCCATCATCAAATGACTTTTCTCCGCGCGAAATGTGACCTGAGATGTCTCCTTTCCAAGTGAAGTAGGTACCCAGGCTACTCAAACTATACTGGAGAACATCACCAGGAGGCGGATCACTACACCTTCCATCGTTGACTTATTTTTAATGTGTCAGCTGCACTCTCGCAAACGAAGTCTTGACGCGCACAAAGCTCAATTTGTAAAACTCTTGCCAAATTTAGAAATATCACAACCGTTAAAACTGTATCCATCATCTGTGCCATCTTGTAAACCTTTCCTGATCCCTCACATGTACATCCCAAAGAACTGCCTCCTAGATTTGTGCGCCACGCTCTGCATCCTTCGTCGGGTGTAAATATCGGCGTGGGCGTGTATTTGGTGACGAGCTGAGGCCGGAGAAAGTCGAAGAGAGGTGTGGTCATTGGGATGAGGATATACTTGGTCGTACTTGTAGGCTTGATGAGACATAGGTAAGCGTCAAACTCTTTGGGAGCGAGAAAACGACGTGGTGGGGTATTTTGAATTTTTGCCTCGTGGGCCAACTTCTTTGATATTGCGAAATTTGACTCAACTTGGTTTTGGGAGAATAATTTGCTCCCAGGTACGAAGAGGACACCGCGTACAGTTGTTCAGTCTCGTCATCCCAAGACTTCAGTTGGGAGAGTGTAAGCGACACTTGAACAACTAATGTGGTTGGATGGTGCGGTGGTACATCATCTTGGCCGGTTTCCCAAGTAAGGTCTGGATAGCTCAGTGTCGGAATATTTCAGGTGGGCGCGTTTCGTGACAAGCTTGTTGTAACGATGTTGGTATCAGTTAATTACTGTCTGCCTCAATTCACTCCAAAATAACAACTAATAATTACATGGAGGAGACATTTTCTTTTTCCCAGCGCTGTTCTACATAAGGAAATGTTTGGGGTACTATTCTCAACACCTGTCAATGGTGTCCCCTATGAACCTCCAGCTCTCACTGTAGAGTCTGCAGAGCCGAGATTGAGTAACACCTTATCAACTTTAAGCTGAGTTATCTCCCCCTCCGTCAAAGATACGCCTCCGATAACACATAAGACGACCACGATGACGATAATGATGCTGGGAATGAGGAAGGATAATGCGGTACCAAACGCTACAACGGTAGTCAGAGAAGCCCTTGTTATATCACAACATGTGCTACCCACCGGCGGGCGAACAAAAAGCCCACGAAAGCAAAGTAAAAGACCCTTCCGCCCTCAAGAAAAGCAGATTTCGACTCGTCTACATTATTGTCCCTACTAATCTATACCTTCCGAATCTACCAGCCAGGAGGGCATCTGAAATACATGAGCTACTCGACGACCCCGCGTCCGTAACGACTTTTAGATGCTAGGCTAGGCTCCTTCACGACTGTCACTCTCGACCAAGACTTTTCTGACATCCTTTCACGACCTACGATTTGTCCTGCGGCATGAATCAGGGGAGGAGTAAGGAGGAGGCTAGGAAGGTTGAGAGATACTCTTAGGTATATACAGGTCTGCTGCGCCCGGCTGGCCGGCCTCTTCGTCATAGGAGCCCCGCACCCAGTGGTTTTTGAGACTTTTCCCTGCAGCTACACACCCGTAAATAGCCATCGTTTAGTTGGCTGGAGAGGGGAGATAATGACGGGATAACGGCTCCTCTTAGTGTGTACTCGAATGAAGACCTGTGGGGTTATTACTGCTGGAAAGAAGTCGTGAAGGGGGCAAAGGAGGGTGTACACTACCCGAGGCATAGATACTCCCGGCCTGTAGGCAGAAAGGACCTACATGTCCTTACATAGTTATAGACTCATTAGGACAATAAACACACTCACGCATTCTCCACATTCTCCACATTCTCCACAGCATACATCACCAGTGTACTGGTTAGGCGAGCATGTATCTAGTTTCATAGATGTATCCTCAAGAATAGGACACAGGTTGATTCTTACACTCTCTATTCATAAACCTACATCATAATACTGTGTGAGTCTATTCACTGTTGCCCACAAAATATAACTTCGTCCACTCATCATCATTCCACGGCATGACTTCCGCACAGCCTTTAGTCACAGCAGAAGATCACTATACTACTATGACTAACTCACATGGTGTGAACCCAATTTGTTTCCTTGCAGCTCTTCTAAAACTCAGAAAGCTTTCCTGTTAGTGGTCATTGATCAAATAGAAGTAGCAAGCACCTGACGACTTGCGCTTGATATAAATTTCAAGAGATACTAATCTGGAAAAATCCGTCCATTACCTGTGAAGAGATTTTGGAAGTAGAGTCACAGGGGTGATAATATGTAGGGGGTAATATTTGGTATGTATTTCAATTTTGGATTTGAATTTTGAATTTGATTTCAATATCCGGATTTGGCGCCCTATGTGCCCATGCAGGTGTCTACAGTCTATAATATTTACCCGGGAGGAAACCTTTATGGTGAAAACCTCACACACCTTTCTACTTTTTGTCTGTAGTTCTCACATATTATCTTCAGGAAGCGCAGTTACACTAAAGTGCCATTCATGTAAACTAACCAGATTATCTCTATCCGCCCCAAGCATTATTTGACCTTTTTCCCTCAGTAGTATATCGACCGCCTTTGTCATCTGGAATTGCTCTATCCGACCATGGTTTAGGATCCACTGTGTTATCCTTTTTATATCTCCAGGATTGTTTATCATCGCTTCGTAGGATCGATCTTTGGCTTGTCTCCAGATCTCAGCTCTACCATTTGACCATCGAGGGCAGGACATAATCATGTGCTTGGGGTTCTACGATTGGTAGCCGCGTGGACAGCTTGGACTGTAGACTCCGGGTACTTTTCTTCTGTGTAAATACGAGTTAAGCCCCATGTGCTCACTTCGTATTTGCATTGCCAAACTGCTTAGGGCCCTTGGCAGATAAATTTCAGATTATATTTAGCTATTTATCGGTGTATGCGTATCTTTGTAGGCCATTTTAGGCCAGAGACTCACTTAGCATGAGGTATGGTCACAGAAATGAGGATGTACTAGGTCGTGCATGTAGATAGGACAACGCCATAGTCGGAAATAGTCTTTTTGGGAGTAGAAATTTATTTGATAGGGGACATCTAATCTTCACTTCGTCGGCCAACTTATTCGATATAGCGAAATTTTGACTTGGCTTAGTTCCGGAAGAATATTCCACTCTTAGATTGACAGAGGACACCGCGGACGCGTGTTCAGTGTTGCCCTCCAAGATTCTGAATCGTGGAAGTGGAGTTAATCTTGAGGAAATTCCATCGATACAGCCACTTTGAGCTGGCAAGTAAGGATATTCATTAAAGAAAACCACGCCAGGATTATTTAATTAGACAGATGCCTAATCCTAGACACAGTATAGGTGATCGGGAGGGACAAATGGTGACTGGAAGATTTCTTATTAGTCTAGGCAGCGCTCTTTTCTTGAACTTATTTCACTTGGTGGCTGCCGAGCAAATAGGGAACCAGTTCTACACTGCCAAGTATGTATCGCTGCGCCACCTCGTCAGACATTTTAGAATAATTGAGCCAACTGACACAGGGTCTTTGGATACAGTTTTGAAGATATGCACGAGTTTTAAAATTGAGCAAATAATTTGATATAGCTTGGTGCCCATGTAATTACTATTGCATATCCTCAGCATCTGGCTGTTGCCGAGTCAAACGCTGAAAATTGCGGGATAACTACTACTGCACAGTTTGACTATTAAGAAATGAGAATCCCGACCGTAGTCTCAGATAATTAATTCGTATGAAAAGACCTGAGATAATGATGGCCAAACGCCTTGACTTGTCTAATGCGCTAAATTGCGTTTACAATGAGTCTCCACGAACCTTTTATCCCTCAGTTCTTCTCACTCGTGCATCAGGGACCTACTATTTTCAACCGACAAGTATCACCGTCTTTCAAAGGTTACATTGTTTTCAGGTCCGGCAATTAACAAGTTGTACTTATTAATATAGTTTCTCGCGTGCGCTGTGAACGTTAGAGAAAGTTAGGCCTAATCGACTCCAATTCCTGCTTACAGCAAATAATCACTAGGCGCATCTATAGTCAGAATCTCTTTGCTAACATGTTATACTGTATCTACGCAATTTCCTCATATCTCGGAATGATGGATAACAATGGCCTTTTCAATTTTAATTTTGTCACAAACGGAGATCAACCTCAACTTTATTATTATGGAGAAAGGGGGATATGGACGTCAGGAAATCCGCAACTAAAACAGGCCTTAAGAGAGCTCTCATACAGTCAATTTAATTCAAAAGATCCTGGGGTTTCATGGGGAAAGTTCTGCGCCTCGACAGAAGAGCAGCTTTTAGTGGCGCACCAGTTAATTGACGCAGAGGTCAGTCGACAGAGATCTATACATGGAAGCATGAGTCTCGATATGAATGTAATGTACCGAAACTGCGTCAATGAATTACAAACGGTAAAGAAAAAAAATCCATACATAAGTATCTCTAGGGTTATGAATGGAGAATGGCCTTCATGTACGGTAAAACTTTTACTAAGATACATCGATTCTGAAAATTTAGAAATATTAGCTCCAACTCATAGAAGACGTCGAATAATGACCAACAAACCAGCTGTTATTGGGGACAGATGCGTTACGTCAGAAGAATTGTTGGATTCGTCTCGGCCCGTGTTATCTCTGCGACTCAAAAATCGCCGAATTCACCTTGTTCATGTCTCTGGATATCTGAAAGTTCTCGAAAAGTCTAGGCCAGGCAAATATTACCAACTCGCACCAAGTCTCGGTCATGAATCAACCTCATATCTCTTCAAGATGTTTGAAGCTGCCGAGAGAGAAATATATGTTAGAAGAAGTCCTAGTCTACAACGTATAAAAATACCTCTACCGGAGAGTAGAAGTTTCCAAAGAAAAACTTTTTAGTACTTCAAATGTAAATAGAATAGACATTTTATTAGCATCACGGTTAGAGTATTGATGTTTGCGCCATCAGATACACAAAGGTAGTATTTTATTTTTCTGGCCATCTATCTTAGTCCTACCTTATCTATTATACAAATTGGTACAGTCAGGCCCCTGTTAATATGACGTATTCGGGGCCGTGAAAAGTATCGTCATACAGAGAATATCGTTGCTCCACAGAAATTCCCTTTTCGGGCGGAGATTTAAGCACCAATCAAGCAAAAAAACCCTGGTTAAGACGATATTCAGAGGTTGAAGAACGATAATCGTGTAATCGGCAAATGTATGGGAACGGAGTCCGTTCTGGAAAAAATATCGTCTTAACAGGGGTCTGACTGTGTAAATATCCTGACCTCACTTTCCAATGTTAGTCATATATCAGTCATCGCTCATTATGAGTATTAGTAACTTTTGTAGAATAGGAGAATAGACAAGATCCACCAACATAACCGCAGAAACGGAGGGCGAGACTGAACACCTGTACGCGATGTCCTCTACGAACCTGGGAGTGAAATATTCTCCCAGAGCCGAGATTCAGTCACGAAAAAAGGTGGGATGAATTTTTTTGATGGATTTTCGACTTGAAGGAGTTGCACTCGATATTTTGGTCGAAAAATCAGTCGGCAGAAGTTTCACAGCCGGAACCAAGTTGAACAAAATCTCATCACCAATAACATACGATTCACGAATGGGCCTAGGTCTGTTTGGGGGTCGTATTCAAATATCTGACATCTCCCAAACTCCTCATATATTTACGACGATCCATTTCTCAGTCGATTCTGTGCCTGCGACCCACCTCCATACTCGTCCGATCACCTACCTAGGCACGCCCTAATGAGGAAAGTCATGATGGAAACGGGACGTGTACAAAGGAGGAAGAAGAGGGAAGACACACCGAGGGGATTACACAAATCCCCAATGACGAAAACAACTCAACGGTACGATATGAAGGTGCAAGGCTAGAGCAACAATGAGATCTTGGACGGCAATTATATTTCGGAGTCAATGAGGATGTCAATGAGGATGTCAAGGGCTCGGGCGCGTGGTGGCCGAGGCTGAGGAGGAAATTGCGCTACGGCGCGTATACACCGGGTTTCTGGACGGTTAGTCTTGGTATGATTCAACACATAGGTGAAGTCTGAGGTGGTCTGGTCATTAAAGTGTGAAGAGGTTTATCTGTACTTCACGGTAGTTAACCTGATCCGGCCCGACCCCACTCGTGCTTAAGCTCCAGTAGGAGTGCAACGGTAGTCATGTAACCTAGCACGTTAATGAACAAAACAAAACAACCGCAGAAACGTGACATATATTTGAATTTGATTTCAATTAGCCCGATTTGGCGCCTTGAGGCCCATGCAGGTGTCTACGAACTCTAATATTTATTTAGGAGGAAAACTTTATGGTAAAAACCCCCTCAACTTTTCAATTTATATACACTTTGGTATTGTGTTACCTTCTCGAAGTGCACTAATACTGTTATATCCAGTGCGGATACCGTCCACTTCATTGCTACTGGCAGGGGATCATCTTCCCCCTGCTTTCCCTTCTCTCCCTCATCGTGGCCTCGACTTCAAGCGTCAGTCGAAACTGCTCTAGCCATCCTTCCTGCTGGATCCATCTAGTTATCCTTGCAATATCTGTGGGATTGTTCATCATGGCCTCAAATGACCGGTTCTCTACCTTTCTTAATATTTCTCCTCTTCCTTTGGCCCAGCTGGTGCAGGCCATGATCATATGCTTCACATTCTGGGACGGATATCCACATTGGCATCGTGGGTTATCTACTCCTGGAACTTTTCTTCTGTGCAGATAAGAATTGAACCCAATGTGTTTGCTTCTTATCTGCATGGCGATGCTGCTCTGGGCACTGCTCAGGTGTAAACGTGACATATAGTTAACGTTCTTTGCACCGTGATTAAGTATCCCGACAATACATTTACTAGATTATTTAGAAGATTCAATCTTGGCTAACATCATTTTCTCGCATGTTAGACTAGGAGTAATCCAAAAATTTCTGAAGAGATTCTAGAACATTTTTGTTACTTCTGAGCTGATCTAGAACAAAGTACCGACTATTGCAAAATTATTAGATAAAGTGATGAAATTAACTTGGTGGAGAACTGTTATCAGCTCATTAGCCGGCACAATTTGGAGATTAGGAGTTACATACACTCAGATATCCACTAGCTGTACGATCAGGACATGGCGACTTCGCAGACTACTATCGATGATTTCAGCACGGAATCGCCACCGAAGCCTGCTCATATGTGCAGGAGAAACCTCCTTGCCATTTTTTCTTTCGACACTCTGGGCAATATCAGGCTCAGGTCCGTGAGACTCAAATTTTGATTCCCAGCATATCTCGGGCTCTTGCTCCAACCTAAGGAGTTCAGGTGCTAAGTAGCTTGGTATGTATCAGATAATTCTTTGAATAAATACAAGTATGATTGGAGTAGTGCCATGGATTTATGTGGCTAATTTCTCTCTTAGACCACTTTCGTAAAACTTGAAGTCTGTCGAGAGATCAGCATCTACGTAAAATTGAATCTTTGAACGCGAGATAATGAGATTCCAGCTCTTATTGCTTTGTTGCCTCTCTGGGCGCCAACACGTCGGGAAGTTTGATTAAGACTGGTCTAATTGTTATGTGAAGAGCTCATGTGTGGGGAGTTGGCACATGTTGGAAATGGAGATACAGAGTATTGTGGACGTACGTGTTACAGGCTGCGCCTTTTTCAAATTTCATGTACATATCAGGGAGACAGAGTCAGGATTCTTCTAGACAAGGTTTGAAATCGGAAATCCAGGGGTCTATCTGCATATGATAGAAAAAGTTGAAGATAATTTATGAAATTTTTGTAGGAAAGAAAGGCAAAATATGCAACACCCGTTATTATATTGGCCTAATTTCAAAAACAAAAGAAACAGATATTTTCAGGGCATAGAGCCAAGATTATTTCCATTATTGTTTCGAAAAAAGATAGGAAAGGAAGGCTTAAAATATAAATGAACGCAATACACTGGAGCTTTAGTATTCATCAACATAGAGTAAGATAGATGACTTGATAAAATATTTGATAGGCTCTCGTTTTAGCTTCTATCTTATCGTCTAATATAAATCATTATTTCAAATCTAGAATAAGACTATCAATTTACAACTACATGTCTTGACATTTAGATCCATGCTAGGGTTACGTGTTCTCAGACCACACTATATACCTCAGACATATAGTGTAGGGTGTCTAAGAATGCTAGTGTAGCACGAACCCGTACTTTGATTGACGTTGCATTTATGTCTCCACAATTTTGTGTGTGTGTATTTTATTGTACTACTTGAGTTTATGACTATCTAGCACATTGAGCTCCTCTCTGACCCAGGCCACACCTTGTACAGTGCTCCTATCCTCTCTTGTTACTTGAAAGATCATTGATATATTCCCCTTGATGAATAGCCATTCAGCTCAGTGTTTACCCGTGGAATTCAGCCACATTTTCCACGGAACCTTCTACCCAAAAAAAATAAAAATGGTAGCAATGGAAACTGCGTGCGCGGGATAAAGCCTCAAAAAACCTGCGGCCCCAGCCACGCGAGGCCTAGACACCGGGACCACATGAGGTGTGCATATTCATCTATATCTCCCTTCTTTGTAACAGTCGAGGTCGACTTGATCCAATCCGCCATCTCCGTATCGAGTGCTGGGTACGCTCCGGAAACTCATCGGATGGCTTTTCCTCCATGATCAAGGCTGGGTGATGAGTAGGGCTCCGACCCTACCATCTGATCTGACCGTGGTTAGCTTTATGGTAGTGGTGATAGGGGAATGTGTTGAGAGATGAAGACGATACAGACGGCGAAAGCGATTGGGAATCCTCGTCGAAGTGAGGACTTTGTTACTCAATGTCGGCTCTGCAGACTCTACAGTGAGAGCTGGAGGCTCGTTAGGGACACTACTGACAGGTGTTGAGAATAGTCCCCTTGTCTCGTTAATTATATTAATAATTTTAACAGGAATCTCTTGTACAGCCACATTGCAATTGTTTGCATCGCCGCAGCCAAATGTGGCCAGTGTGCCAGCAATTATAACACTAGAGAATGCTCAGGTAACCCAGAGATAAGATGCGGCAATTATGCAAGGCACCACAACTCATGGGACTCTAGCTGTTCAGTTAGTATGTCAGCCAAAGCTAAAGCTGTCCTCAGCAAGACTCAAGACCCATGAAGATTCATGTCACTAGGAAAACAACCGGAAGGTCAAGAAGTAGGCTGGCAGGTTGTAGGAAGCAGGAAAAGAAGAGCAGGTGTAGTAGCCTCACGAGTCGTCGGAGCTGATGATGAAATCATCGAACGCCGAGGTCCAGGAAGGCCACGAAAGACCACTGCTCAACCTGACCTGACTGCAACAGCAGCAAATGCCTCAAGCCTCATGATTATGTCGCCTTCGACGATTTAAGAGAATTCCCGGACTGTGACACGGGAAAATGTAGTAGAGATTAGCGAAGCACCGCAGTGCACAATGAGCCAATGAAGGCCAAAAATACGCTAAATATCATACAGTATAACGTCGCCAGAAGCAAAAATATAGTATACCATCACTTTCTTCAAGCATTAGATCCAACGAAGCATCATGTAGTTGCATCACAAAAACCATGGCCTCTCAACAGAAAATACCACAGTCAAACATCCAGCTTACTGTTGTAATAAGGGGAATCACATGACTGCATTACAATAAACTGTTCACATTAGAATAATGTGCACATGCGCCATGAGATATGAGATATGATTGATCTAGACCATCACTCATTGGTATGACATAGTATTTGCCAATAGATTCCTCATTGTATCTATTGGCGCTGGGATCTATCACATCCTTCCATCCTTGGTTAGACAAGGACATATGTTGGAACATCCACCAGTGTGCAGAAACCCCCTTATTCATGTGTATAGAGGAAAGTCCTTTCTCGTAGATAAGACAAGCAGTTAATACAATAGGAAATTTAAACAATCTCCACATTATTCACACACTTGAGAATGCTAGGGAATATCCTCGAATTCGCCCATTGATCCAAGTCCTAAGAGTATAACTCGCGAACCTCACTTCTCTTAAAGCCATAGCTACCTCCTTCCATACCTTCATCTTAACGGTACTTCATTCCAGCTCAGCATAGCCTTTCAACAAAAGATAGGTCCTTCACTGCAATGATTGTCATGAATGCGCTTTTCACATTAGTAGTAAGTCGTCATTCACGTAGTGTAGCATGTAGAGCCAGGGAAATGCAAACAGGTTAGTGATAAATTAGATACCACCGATCGCTACACTCACCAGTAGATTATTCCTAAAAGAGACTAGTTGCGGCGCTGTCTGGGAGTTTGTGGGATTGGTTTATTATCATGTAGATAACTTGTAACATAATATAACGTAATAACACAATAACACAATAAGATACCACTCGCATCCCGTAATACTTATTGCCATAATCACCCAAGTATATTCTAAGCCCCCTGAGCAGTCACAACCATTCAATTGAATATACCAAGTGTATACGACCATATACACCACCACCCTTCAATAATTATGAACAGCCCAGATGATATAGAGAGAATTATAAAATGGATTCTGGCAAAAGGCTGGTTTGAACAATTCCGTCTTGTAGGAGAAGTAGAAATAGCATTGGACGAAAAGACGAGACGATGTAGACAAAGATAGGATGGAATTCACACAGTATCAACAGTGTTATGAATCTACTTATTGGCACATTTTCGAAGCAGTTAAGCTGCAGAGATCGAGTCGATTTCGACGAAGACAAATTATCGAAGTCACGAAGGTGCGAACGTGCGAATAGATTACAAAGAGACAAATAAGGTAATCAAAGCTCAGATTATCAAAGGTTACAAATTTATATGTCAAATTATAAGAATATCGAATATCAAATTCCTAAATAAGTAAATTCTTCTGTAACCAAGACAACCAAAATTTAAAAATCGTTAGAACTAGAAAACAAATCCAACTCTCGTTACCTCAGCCCTAACCGAAATAAGAAAATTACCCTTGCACCACCACAACCAGAATACATCAAACAAATTCGTAACAAACAGTGCAAACACACTTTCCGTAGGAAACCTCGGAAATCCAATAGACACGAAACAAACAGTTTTGGTGGGCTTTTACCGAATTTGGTTTCATCCTGTGTAAATATTATAGCTAGATATACCTGAATGGGCTAAATGAAATTAAATTAAAAAAGGAAGCTCTTAATAATTGGACACATCCAAGTGCATGGTGGCACACAAAGGATATTAAAATAGGAAACACCAATTGTAAATTAACATGTAATTGAGTAAATTATATGCAAGGAAGGAGTTTGGGGGATATAAATTATGTAAATAATGTGTCATAGCTAGATATCCGAATACACTATGAATTAAAAAAAATATATGTATAAAAGGCTGCGCCGGTACATTCATGTACCTGTGTCTATGTACGAATCGCTGATAGCCATTTATGGAATTCTAAGTGATCGCCGATCCGGAAAATACGAATCTTCGGTGGGCTTCCTCAAGAGTGCGGATGATTTCCAATCCAATGGATATTAACCTCCCTGGGTTCAGAGCTACTTATATATGTCAATCAGCCTAGATTGATACCATTTCCTAGATAATTAGAAAATAGACTGTATCACGACCAGCTTACTTTGTTCTTACTGTTTGGGTGATAGCCCATCACAGTACGGGCCCGCCATTTCGTTTAGGTTCCAGACACCATCTTGTGTGTAGTTGAGAGTTCAGAATGAGGAATAAAGTAGCGCTTCAGGCTATTGAGTGGGTTGGTTTGCAAAAGCCTGTGGCTGTTAGGCACAGATTATATCACTTGGTGAAGCAAGTGGGAAAGTAAAGGAGTCTGTAAATCTGTCGTGGAGAGTTGTTAATTACTCCCACTAGGAGGGGGACTATTCTCAACACCTGTCAGTGGTGTCCCCTACGAACCTCCAGCTCTCACTGTAGAGTCTGCAGAGCCGAGATTGAGTAACAAAGTCCTCACTTCAAAGAGGATTCCCAATCGCTTTCGCGGTCTGTATCGTCTTCATCTCTCAACACATTCCCCTATCACCACTATCATGAAGCTAACCACGATCAGATCAGATGGTAGGGTCGGAGCCCTACTCGTCACCCACCCTTGATCATGGAAGAAAAGCCATCCGATGAGTTTCCGGAGCGTACCCAGCACCCGATACGGAGATGGTGGATTGGATCAAGTCGACCTCGAATGTTACAAAGAAGGGAGATATAGATGAATATGCGCACCTCATGTGGTCCCGGTGTCTAGGCCTCGCCTGGCTGGGGCTGCAGGTTTTTTGAGACTTTATCCCGCGCACGCAGTTTCCATTGCTACCATTTTTATTTTTTTTGGGTAGAAGGTTCCGTGGAAAAGGTGGCTGAATTCCACGGGTAAATACTGAGCTGAATGGCTATTCATCAAGGGGAATATATCAATGATCTTTCAAGTAACAAAAGAGGATAGGAGCACTGTACAAGGTGTGGCCTGGGTCAGAGAGGAGCCCAATGTGCTAGATAGTCATAGACTCAAGTAGTACAATAAAACACAAACACACACACAAACACACACATACTCCCACTAGGAGGGGGACTATTCTCAACACCTGTCAGTAGTGTCCCCTACGAACCTCCAGCTCTCACTGTAGAGTCTGCAGAGCCGAGATTGAGTAACAAAGTCCTCACTTCGACGAGGATTCCCAATCGCTTTCGCCGTCTGTATCGTCTTCATCTCTCAACACATTCCCCTATCACCACTACCATAAAGCTAACCACGGTCAGATCAGATGGTAGGGTCGGAGCCCTACTCGTCACCCACCCTTGATCATGGAGGAAAAGCCATCCGATGAGTTTCCGGAGCGTACCCAGCACTCGATACGGAGATGGCGGATTGGATCAAGTCGATCTCGACTGTTACAAAGAAGGGAGATATAGATGAATATGCACACCTCATGTGGTCCCGGTGTCTAGGCCTCGCGTGGCTGGGGCCGCAGGTTTTTTGAGGCTTTATCCCGCGCACGCAGTTTCCATTGCTACCATTTTTATTTTTTTTGGGTAGAAGGTTCCGTGGAAAATGTGGCTGAATTCCACGGGTAAACACTGAGCTGAATGGCTATTCATCAAGGGGAATATATCAATGATCTTTCAAGTAACAAGAGAGGATAGGAGCACTGTACAAGGTGTGGCCTGGGTCAGAGAAGAGCCCAATGTGCTAGATAGTCTATCGCGAAAGTAGTACTACAAACACACACACACCACCCTTCGCAACAAATGAGGCCAACTTGATCCAATTAACCACCACCGTATGGAGAGCTGAGTGTGTTCCGGAAATTCATCGTATTGCAACTCATACATGATCAAGAAGAGAAAAGCAAGGTGATGATAAGTAAGGCTACAGCCATAGTAACTTATCTGATCCTGGTGAACTTTGTGAAAACGATACTAGAAGACCGTGTTGAGAGATAACTATAATAAATATCGCTTGACTAATTGGGAATCCTGGTCCAAATGAGCACATCTGATGCGACTGTTCTGAGCTATCCCGTTTATGTAGAAAATGCTGAGCCTATACACCGTGCTATGGACAGGCATCCTTGGCGAAGGTTCAATGAGAAAAATCCGAGAAAACTCTGATAATTAGAGTTGGAGGGGCTCACCACGACATAATCTTTCAAAGTCTCACTCAAATCTAGCACGTAGTTAGTTATAAGGATTCTGGATAGATGCCTCAGGCATGATTTTGGGCTCCTAGCTTAGCCCAACTGGGTTTTTTTTAAAATCATTTAATGTGTATTTGTAAACGTTATTGACTCAATCTCGTATTACAACTAAATCACTAAGGCTCTCTTTCTAGGTTCAACCAGAGAGACCGCTCTTCTTATGTGCATGTACGCACCGATCACCTTGGATGCCTGCATAACTCCCAGTCCTTATATACTACATGACTACATAACTAAAGCTGACTATAATTAAAAATGCATCCGCTCGCAGTATTCAGCTATAGAGCTATGACACATGACCGGTAATATATATACATGTAGGATGACTCTTTTGACGTTGGAGACACTCATGCTCTGGACTTCATTCGCAAATATTACTATGAGGTATGTTCGCTTACACAAACAGTCGACCCTCCTCCGTTAGTACCCACCAAAGGGACGTTTCAAAACCTTTGGTTATCCAAGCATGCCTTCGTCATCCATGCATACCAGCGCCGCGAGAAAGGTGGTTGTGTTTTGCTGGATTTGAACCAGCGATCTACTGTCTTGAGTGGGATGTGTGTCCAAGCTATCCAGATTCTACTTGGTAGACCGGCCAAGACGATGTACCACCGCACCATCCAACCATGGCGATGCTTATAATGTCGCCTGCACTCTCGCAACCGAAGCCTTGGCACGCACAACGCTCAATTTTTTTTGTATCAGTTTTTAATTGCGTATGCAGCAATCTAGCTATGACACAATATCAAAGAAAAGTACAGAAAAGATGACTCAATTCACAAGAGGAGCACTCATGCCTCAGATTTCATTTGCAAGTACCACTGCGAAGTTATGGTGGCTTTTTCTTCACCCCAAGTCAACCCTCATCCGTGAATACCCACCCAGGGGAACGTCCCAAAAAACCTGAGTTATCCAGACATACCTCCGTCATCCATCAACTTTTCTCCGCGCGAAATGTGATCTGAGGTGTCTCTTTCCCAAGTGGAGTAGGTTCCCAGGCTACTCAAATTATACCAGAGAACACCACACAACTAGGCTTATTGCCTAGCGAGTACAGTTGTGTTGTTTTCATTTCCGAGACTGAGATCTTCAAGCTTTGTTTTCTGTCTTTAGGAATAGTTACATAATTCTAATCACATCTCACTCTCGTCCTCTGCCAACCATAGTGACCTACCGTCACCTCCGGCCCCTCTATCTAGAACGACTCCCCGCTTTCCCATTTACCACTTCTCTAGCAAGCCCTCCGCGTTCCCACGAGGCGTCCTTCCTCAGTATGTCGTACGCTACGCCCTCTCCTACGCCTCCAGTCTTGCGCCTAGTGAACCTACGCCTGCCATTGTACTTAATGAAGTTGGAGATACCCTAAAGTAGTTCTTCAGCTTCTCAATCTTATATCTTCGTGGTCCAAAATTCTCAAATTATCTTACTGCTTATCTTGACCTCTCGTCCTTCAGTTCCAACCTCCTGGCATCACGCCAACTCAGTTAACTCACCAGATCTATTCTCAGGTATATCCTCTCTAAGTTACTCGCCTAGTTATTACTAGGATACTCACAGTAGACGGCGATCTCCGCTTCATCTATCATGCGCCGTAACACACCGACACCACTGGAAGCTGAAGAATTCGTCATTGCCGGCTCGAGCCTTTTTTCATCGAGTCAACATTAAATTAAAAATTTTCGGAGCAGTATCCATACCCGTACACCTGGCAATTTAAATTTAATGAACATCCGTTGCGTCTATATCACCATCTCATGCTCTAGAGACCGTGCCGCTGGCCATTCTTAGTAAGCATACCTAAGTCATATATAGATTTATACCTTCCCAAACAATTTTAGACCATTTCCATCCAATGGTCCTGATTACCAGGGTATTGCCTAACGACTCATATTCTCTGAGTTGCTTTGTAGGCTAACATGAAAGTCGTCAGCTAGCATCGACTATGTATTGTCACCAAAATTAGTTCTTGACTTACTTCCCTACCCAGCACAGCTTGAAGCTGCTTCTTTCTTCAATCTTGTCAAGTCTGTGATGGAGCCTTACGCTTAAGAGATTTTGATACCTTTGGGGGAATAAGTGGGAACGTCTGTTGAAAAATGCACATGATTCTAATTATTTGTTTTTCCGGGAATATTCTAAGATTTGGAAGATCAGCGACTTCTTTGTCAGGATAATTGGCTGCGGCTATTTTCCGACGTGTGCGGTGCCTGATAACTATTCCGCAAGCTTCTCTATGATTGTTTACTACAATTTCGTAGCGCACGTTAAGCGCTTTGAAAAATTAAGTATTTATATATGTTTAAAGATTCAAATTTCTTACATCCAAAGTATTCACTAGTTTTTTTGGTCAAAAAGGCTTTCTTCCATGGACCATCAACCCTACTTGATGAGGACTCTATCTCGAAAAATTCAAGCATGGAACGCGATAATTCGTTACGTGCCGATTTCTGAATCTCTTCTATTTCCCATGATAATGATCCACATTAGATGAAAGGCTTTGTGGGGACTTGGTTCACTCCCAAGATTATATCTGTTGAGACCTCGGGCACTTTTTGGCTAATATTAAATTGATTTGATTCACGTTCATAACACAGCACATTTATGAGCTCACATCTGTTGTTTAAGGTGATTTTTCCTAATGATTTCTTTCCTTATCCTAGAAGCAAACTTAGTGAATCAGAGAAATTGAGAAGGTTTGGGTTTGGATTTGTTAGGGGGAAAAGGTTTTTAATAGTTACCATTGGGATAATTTTTTCGACGTACGGGAAGAGCCCATTCGTATATCAAGTTCTCATCTCTCAATAAAGATGTGTGGGACACGGTATTACGTTGTAAATGTTGACTGAAGAACCCTGTAGCTACTGATGAAATCTATGTACTGCTGTGAAGGTCATGTGACCTGTCTAGCTTCGTTTACATGAGTAGGTGAAATGTTACCCCTAGACACACCCCCTTACCTACGAAACTTTACAGGATTTCATCAAGCATCCAAGGTAGTCATATTTAGTTGTCCGACAAACTTTTTAAAAAGAACAGACGACAATACCTTTGTGAACCCGTCTGCAGCATTTTCTAATCCTGATTTCCATTCCAATTCAATTACTTTGTCGCTTATATAATCCCGCAGTAAGAACACAGGTACATCGTAATGTTTGATCTTTTGAGTTACGCCCTGTCCTTTTATTTGCCTATAGCCTGGCTGATTGTCATAGTAGAGGCGGACTATCTTTGCGTCGTCTGAGTTGTAGTTGATACTTCGAAAAATATTTCGAAGAAACACAGCCTCCTTAGCTGCTTCAGCCATAGCATAGACTTCTGCCATAGTTGAAGAACAAGTAACCCTCTTCATTTGATACGAACGCCAAGAGAAACAGGCACCTTTCAGGAAGAAAGCCCATCCACCATGAGAGCGTCGCGTTTCAGAATCTTGGGCATAATCGGAGTCAGTAAAACCGTGAAGCTGTAAGTTAGAGCCGGCACCAAAACTAAGACCCAGACGGGTAGTTTTGCAAAAAGCGGTAAAGATGGCGAACTGCTGCTATATAAATTGGAGAAGGATTAGAAAGAAAACGACAGAGCTGTGTCATGGTATAGGTGATATCTGGTCTTGTTTGAGTAGCAGCATACATTGCAGAACCAACCATCGACGCATAGAGCTCAATTTCCGCTGTAGAGGCAGTCCCTTCAAAAGGAATCAGGTGCTGTCCTGGAAGCATTGGTGTACTGGTTGGAGCACAATTTTTGAGGCTATACTTTTCAAGAATCTTCTCAAGATAGGCATCTTGATGGAGATAGAGGACTCGATTTGCTCGTTTGCGTGCAATACGGACGCCGACATAAAACTCCGCAGGTCTCATATCCACCATTTTGAAAGAATCATGTAGGTGTCTTTGCAATTTCGAAACACCAGCCTCGGGACCAATGAGTAGAAAGTCATCAATATGAGTAACAAGATAAGTTTCATCAGAGTCACTATGATAAACGGAAGAATCAAGAAGTAAAGGCTTATAACCAAATTGGGCAACTTCAGAACGAAGTTTTGATTGCCAGAGATGTGGAGACTGCTTGAGACCATAGAGTGACTTCTTAAGTTTCCACATCCAGCGGTTGAGTGGGTATCCATCTGGAGTAGGTAACCCGTCTGGACATGCCATGTATATATCAGTGTCGATTTCAGGGTTGAGAAAGGCGGTAACTACATCCATTTGTTTAACTTGCCAGTCAATGGAAGCGGCGAGTGCGAGAAGAGCTTTACAGACGCTGGAGAGTGCTGTACTGGCAAAAGTGTCTATGTAGTCTAGGCCTTCCCTTTAATGAAAGCCCTTTGCAACATAGCGTGATTTAAAACGGGTTGGCTGGCCATCTTTCCCTGTCTTTCGCCTATAAACCCATCTTCCTGGAATGATATCACGTCCTGAAGGAAGCTCAGAGCGAGGTAAGAGCTGCGAAGTATCGTTCATTTCAAGAGCTGTCAATTCTTCCCTCATAGATACTTCCCAAAGAGCAGCACTGGGACTCAGTAGAGCTTCACGAAAGGTCTTTGGATCGCTGTCAGGAATGAGAGCTGATAGATACGACTGATACTCTACAAGCAGAATAGGATTTGAGCCTTTTGCTTTACTGCGAGTGACACGGATATCTGATTCGGGCTTAGAGAGATCGAATGAACTAGGTCCAGCTGTCAACTTGGGTTTATTCTTGGCACCGGGAGGTCGACCACGGCCGCGCCTAGGGAGTTGTGGGAGAGGTGCAAACAAAGGATCTTCTTCAGCAGGCATGTCGTGTCTTGCATCGAGGAGCGGAGGTATTTCATCATCCAAATGTGCACCCCCTACTGAGCCATTTTCTTTAGAATTATCTGAGTCCCCTCCAATTGGCGGAGAATTAGGAAAGGGAATTTCAACCTCATCGACAAACTTAGAAGAGGGCTCAGGTATTTCATCAGGATGGCCTTCAGCAGAAAATCCATTGAAACGTCCCTCAAAGAAACGAACATGAGACGACCGTACAAGCTGATGGCCAAGAGGTCTTGAGGGGATCCAACAACGATAAATATGGTTCCTTTCAAATCCTACTAAGATACCTTCTTCAGCGCGTGCATCCATTTTCTGCGACTTTATTCGACGCTCGTTTGGTATGTATACAAGTACACGAGAGCCTAATACTCTGATTCCAGAATTATCAGGTTTGTGTTCAGAGGTATCGAATCCTGTAGCCCGAGATTGTGCTTCGTAGGGAGTCATATCGTCATAGACCGATGTGGTGATACGATTGAGAATGTAAATGACAGCACGGAATATCTCTGGCCAAAGAGAGAATGGGATACGCATATCTGATATGACACAACGCATTGGATCTAAAACTGTCCTATTTGTTCTTTCTTGAGGGCCACCTTGTTCGTGAAAATAGGCTGTCGTAAGCTCGATTGCAATGCCATACTGCTGACACCAGGCGACCATTTTGTCACCCCCAAATTCTTTACCACCATCTAAACAAAAACATTTTGGCAGGAAACCATTTTGAGTTCGGAAGAAACGAGTAAAAGTGACCAAAGCATCGAAAGCATTTCTCTTTTCTGGGAAAGTGTAGCCATAACGTCCTCCTGTCTTTCCATCAGTGAAGATCATACCAGCTGTATGGCCATTATAACTGACAGGATTGCAAAAGAAGACATCTGCGTAAAACCTATCACCCCACTTCGACTCTCGATTACGCGGATAGCGGCGTATAACTTTCTTCGGCTTTGAGAATTCGCATGGATTGTACAATGTGGTTACATCGAGATTGGAATCTGTGTTACGAGGTTTATAAGAAAGACCAAGTGTTGCTTTTATTGTTCGCTGGACATTTGGAAAGCTAATGTGTCCTAGACGGCGATGAAGAAGTTCGAGAGTGACAGGGGCTTCATGGATTGCTGCAGGAAAGACATTATCAGCAACTGGAGAGAGAAGGAAGGTTGAGGATCGCATAGACGGATCATTAGTATTAAGAACATACGGAGAAGAGGCGGTGCGCAAATGTAAACAATTTTGTCCACGAAGAAGCTGGCAAACTTCAGAACCGTCCGCTTCATATAGTACCCGATGTTTATCCCATCCATCCCGAAGATCATGAAGCCACCCAGAATAAATGTTGAGTGGGAAGCCAGGAATGTAGAGAACATTTTCAAGGACAATCTCATTGACTGAATCATCTTGCCGGAGAACGCGAAGCTTGATGTAGCCAAGCCCGACAGGCTGAACTGGACTTCCCCCTGTTTTAATGATAGGCAACCCAGATACTGGCCGATAACGGAAGAACGCGTTTATATCATTAGTGATATGAACTGAGGCACCATCATCATGAAGCCAGATATCACGAGAACTTGCAGCCGGGACTGCTGCAGCAAATGCGGAATTAATTCCAGTGCTGGTCGAGCACAGATGATGATCCTCGTTGCGAAAGTTACATTTATGTTGGCGTGGCTCTATCTGAGATGGGGATACTGTAATAGCCTTTTGTTTACTCTTCGCGAAAGAATTGTAGGTGGGAGTTAATGGTGTTCTCAAAACTCCCGCGCAACCCTATTGGAAAGGACTTGGATTAAAATCCACAAAATATGGGTTAGCAGCTGTACAACTTGAGGATGATTGTGATAGAAAAAGTGATGGCTGAAAGCGGTCGTTGGTATCCTTTCGAAATGGATCATAGTTCTCAAAACGGGCATCAAAGCCAGAGTAATGAGTGGAAATTTTGCTAGGTGGGTGACGTTTTTGAAACTCAGAACGCCACTTTTTATTTTCGGTATAATTGGCCCTAGGAAATCTCTTCATATACTCGGCACGCTGTTCTGGGTATTTAAAGAAGCATTTCGTGTCATCATGCGGACCATTACACCATTGGCAGTTGGGACCATCCCACTTCTTGTTTCTCTGAAACTTGGGACCTGTAACATGAGCTTGTGCGTGAGGTACTGGAGTAGGCGCTATGCTCTCAGCCAATCTAATGTGGTCTTGGAGAGTTGTATATAGAGTGTCAAGTGTAGGAGCAGGATTGACAGAAGTTGCAACAGAGAAGTGGTATCTTTGGGTGGATGCCCATTGAGGGTATTTTATGGATACCGTACGGATTAACACCAGACAGTATACGAGAGAGGGAAGAGGTGAACCGAGAGAATGAAGACTAGAGACCATCGATTTATGAGCCAGAATATAAGCCTGGCAGGATGAATACTTCTCAAAGTTCTCTGTGAGGTCGAGGAAGTCGGTGATACTCGTTTCAACGGCAGCGATGCTGTTTCTTTGAAGAAAGCGACAAAGCTTTTTATAGCTGTCGCAGGCTAGATTTTCGGCCATGACAATCTGAATGAATTCCGGATCGACGTTGATTGCAAGTGTCATTTTGACGAGCTTGTTTGAGCTGGACCAATCTTTAGAGCCAATTTCTTTTTCAGACTTGTAAATAGCTCCAGTCTTTATTGGGTCGATCCAATCTGAGAGAGCGTTTTGTCGCAAGGTCGATTCGATGAGAAGCATCCAGTCTTTCAGGTTAGCGATGCCATGAAGTTTCAATGCTGGAGGGAGTGCCATATCGTTGGCGCGAAGATTAGATGGAGCCATGTTAAAGAGGAATGAAAGATTCAAGATGTGAGAGTGGCGAGCCAGAGATACCTTGTTTGATAAAAACTGAAAGGTAGAGGCGCAGATGTAGATACAAAACAAGGACACCGTAGTATTAGAAACTGATTGCTGAATGGAGTCGTAAACAGAAGAATAACGGAAGAATAAATCGTGATTCCACAGGAAGCGCCTGGCTCATAACCTCTTAAGAAAGATACGTGGGACACGGTATTGCGTTGTAAATGTTGGCTGAAGAACCCTGTAGCTACAGATGAAATCTATGTACTGCTATGAAGGTCATGTGACCTGTCTAGCTTAGTTTACATGAGTAGGTGAAATGTTACCCCAAGACATCTTCCTTGGCTTCAATAAAAACAAGAGGTCGCCTAGTATCGTCTCTTACTATCAAAAATCCTCTACAAGCGGCTCGTAAAGCGGCTTCGACTGCACTAAAAGGTTTTAATTTTATTGTCACAGTGGTATCCAGGCTCAACTGATACGTCCATTCTGCGTTTCAGCAATGACGCATGGGCTGAGATTACAAGTACAAGAAGCCCGACTTTAATCCAGAGAGAATGGCCTCTGAAGTTTTGATGTAAAGATTTCATGATCATTGGTTGTCAAGTTGGTGCTTTGCAGTGAGAGATGTGGCAGTATACATTGAATCAAGTAAATAATTCCATTCGTGTGGAGCACTAAAGCATAGTCCACTTACTAATACCTTCTTGTCGTTCGTTTATAAGATATTGCTTTACCTTCAAAATTCCGTCAGGACAGCGGGCTCGGCGCCCATGGATTGCGGAAATTTAGCTTCGGATATGCCATATTGATTGAGTCTCGTAGGTCAAGCTCTCGGCCGGTTTAAATTAAGCCAGCAATCTCGAAGCAAGTAGCCCTTGGCACGATTAATTGTGTTTCATTCTAACTTTGTAGCTGTGTTTTAGGATGTATAGATTTTCAGCTTTAGTGATACAAAAATTTATTGGGCGACATTAAAATTAGGCTTGATTTAATAATCGGATGTAATATGCATAGTTCGAGTAGCATGAGCAAAAGACCTAGCGGAATAGAATGAATCAAGCTGCCCTCAGAGTAATGATCCCTGAGGTGTTTATAAATCGCTCCCAGTGCCGAAGGAAGAGATCACATGAGTGGCTCTACAAGTTCTCTCATCAGAAACCGCCACCTCATGCGTTAACCACCTACGGAGATCTCTTGTGCGGAAGATTGAGTCAATTTAGTAATTACTTGGGGTACGGTACGTCTAAGTACTGCATCCATGCCGATGGCAGGGTAAAGACTCTAAACATGTACGCGGTGTCCTACGAACCTGCGAGTGGAATGTTCTCCTAGAGCCAAGTTAGTCAAATATCGCAATACTCAAGAGGTTGGCCCACGAGGCTATAATTCTAAAAACTCCATGTCAAAGTTTTACTCCCAACGAGATCGACTAATACCTAAGTCTCATCAAGTTTATAAGTATGACCAAGTACATCCTCATTATAATGATCACAACTCTCTCCGACTTTCTCTGGCCTCAGCTAGTCACCAAATACACGCCCACGCCGATATTTATACTCGACAGAGGAAGTAAAGTGTGGCGCACAAGTCTGGGAGATAGTTCTTTGGGATGGGCGTGAGAGGTATCAGGACAAGTTCACAAACGGGTGCAAAAGAAGGATTCTACCCCGAAGAACGTAAAATTCCGACTTTCGGCAAGGAGTTTTGCAAATTGAGCTTTGTGCGCCCCAAGACTTCGCTTGCGAGAGTGCAGCTGACACTATAAACACAAGCAAACAATGTAAGGTGCCGTGGTCGGCCTCCTGGTGGTGTTCTCAAGTATAGTTTGAGTAGCCTGGGTACCTACTTCACTCGGGAAGGAGACATCTCAGATCACATTTCGCGCGGAGAAAAGTTAATTGATGATGGAGGCATGTCTGGATAACTCAGGGTTTCTGGGACGTTCCCCTGGGTGGGTATTCACGAACGAGGGTTGACTTGCGGTGAAGTAAAAGCTACCATAATTTCGTAGTGATACTTCAAAATGAAGTCCGAGGCATGAGTTTTCTGCTTTTAAATTGAGTCATCTATTGTGTACTTTTCTTTAATATTGAATCATAGCTAGATAGCTGCATAAGCAATTCAAAGCCGATGCAAAAAATAAAGATGTGGAATCCAATGAAGAAAAGAACTCCCAGGTAAGACGCTTGGAGCTTGGATGCTGTGATGAGGCGTGACTAGGACTGAAAGAAAAGGGAACGCTAGAGTCTAGGAAGGTGTCAAAGTCAGGCTCTCTGGGCTATCGGACTTCACATAACAAACAGATGGATGTAGTCTATTTTGGACCGGCTATTCAGGTGAGATGTAGTTTATGTACCTCATAGTAGTCAATCTGACCCAACTCCATTAGTGCTCAAGTTCCCACACGAGTGTGAGGTTGCCGATTATCTAGCACGATAATATACAAGCAAACAAACATAGTGTTAGAATTTAGAATATTTATTTTATTTATTTATTTATTTTTAACAGGTCTACCGGGCAATATCAAAAGACTACAGCCCCATCCCTGGGGGGACACGGTGACTATTATATTCTACATTCTTTTCCACCCTATGGGAGGCGATCAAGCCTATACACAAACTAGATAAGTTACTGTGAGCGCTGTGCAGCATATCCCTCACAAAGGTTGATTAATTGACACGGGTTGGGCAGATTTCTGACAGAAACCCACTCCTCTCCAATATAATAGAAAAACGCTTAGCACCACGGGAGGTGCCGAGGAGAAAAGCTAGTGTGCCCAAGCTTTGACGGTGACCATTGGAGGCCAATCTCTTTCGAACGAGAGGGCAAAAAACTAAATGGGTGACTGACTTGTTACCTCCACAAGAGCAAGTCAGGAGGGCATCTCCATGTTGAAACCTATTGTGGTACGCACGGAAATCGCCATGTCCGGTTCTGCATTGAATGAGATACCCAAGATTCCGGCGGGGGAGACGGAGCTCTTCGGGGGGCTTTTTGGGAAACGGCATCCCCAATTCACAATATGTTGACGGCGCTTGGTTTTGCCACCATGCAGAAGTCAGATCCCAAATGTGCTTTTTGGTCTTTGCGCGGGCTCCAGCGAGAGATGCGGCGAGGGGAGCCGGTTGGCGGGCCGCCTCTCCAGCTAGCTTGTCTGCTAGCTCGTTCCCAGGGATGCCGACGTGGCCAGGAGACCACATCACGTGAACCTTACCAGGAGCTGCAATTGGTGAAATTCTCCGAGTGGGCCACTTGGAGGCGAGAAGTCGAAACTCAAGAATTTCTTGCTGCGAGGTTTTCGAGGGTGATGCATCAAGAAGACGTCGAACTGCCTCTTGGTTGTCTAAGATGACGTGGATGTTGGTAGCCAAGTGGATAGAGGGAGCCGCTATAGCAGCCTTGAGCCCTGCAAGGGCGCCGATGACTTCGGAGTCATAAACCTCAAAGTCGGGGCCTAGCGGAATTTTAACCTCTGCTAGGGTGATTCCCTTATGGATAACGACGGCACCTGCCCCAGCAGATCCATCTTTTTGTTTGGAGCCGTCCGAGAAGACAAGGATGTCCCAAGGTGGTAACTCGCCAATACGACGGGAAAAAGCTTCGAGGGAGAGGTCAGTCCGGGTAAGGATTGAAGAGGCTCGGTACGAGGAAGGTACGAGCCGAGGGCGGGGAAAAGGAGAAACGAGCAGTAATTTTTCCGTCAGACGAGTATGCGCGCGGGGCTCCTTAGATCTTTTAGCAACAGGGTGAAAGTCGTCGGCGGCGGCTAATTTAATGGCGGAGTTGAGGCGCCTCTCCTCAAGAAGAATATGTGCAGGTTTGAGCCAAACCTCTCTCAATAATGCTGCAATCGGAGTAGTTTTGTATACCGGAAGAATTGCTCTAGCCAAGTTGACTAGAGCTCGAGACACCGTGGTTACTAGGTGTTGAGACCGGGTAGAAGTGAGGCGGCCGCGGCGGTTGTAGGTATGGCCACGCCACCAAACCTCAGCGCCGTACAGAAGTACAGGGAGCGCCGCAGCCAGGGCTGCAGTGCGCAGAAAGGATGTGGGTACACCACGGTTGGTATTACCAAGCTGCCGTATGTGGGCACTGACCCGTTGCGTCTTGGCGCTCCATTCTTGCACATGTCTTTTAAAAGAGAGCTTCGTGTCAAGGAAGACGCCTAGCCACCTCAAAGTTGTGTTGGCGGTCATTAAGACGCCGTTGATAGCTACCGGAGAAGGAGGCTGGCGGGATCTATGAAGATGCAGTAGCTCCGTCTTGCTTTCTGCCAGAGAGAGTCCATTCTGACCGCACCAGCGGGTGATGCTTTCAATCCTGTTGGCAGTCAAACGAGAAGTATCGACCAGAGATTTTGAGACCGAAAGGATCGCCACGTCGTCAACGTAACCAAAAGTAGGAAACCCGAGTTTGAATAAGGGCTCGAGGAAGAGAAGAAAAAGTATAGGGGATGCGGGGGACCCTTGAGGCAGTCCGTGCGGAATATCCAAGAAGTCGCCGACGTATTCGTCCACTCTGAGGCGAGCTTTTCTATGAGAGGCGAAGGATGCGGCCCAATTAGCATATGCTGAAGGCCATCCCTGTTCGCGAAGACGGACGGAGAGGCGGCCAGGTTGGATGCTATCGAAAGCACTTTGAATATCGAGGGTGGCAAGAGTGCAGACCTGCTTTGCCTCCCATGCTTTTTCGACATCGTGAACTAGACATTCAACGAGATCCATGGCGGACCTTCCAGGAAGCGCTCCGAATTGCGTTGGGGAGATAACTCGATTCGACAAGGCCCAGAAAGCAAGGCGTCTTGAGATGAGGCGTTCCAGCCCTTTGCCGAGGGCTGGGAGAAGCGAGATTGGTCTCCAGTTAGCGGGGTTGGTGAGGTCATCCTTGTGTGGCTTGGGGATAATCACCACTTCGGCGCGGCGGAAAATACTGGGATGGTGACCATAAGCCAGACAGAGACTGTAGAGGTGAACAATCCACGAGCGCCATGAATCCACCCCCCAAACAAGGCGGAGAGCTGAGACCGATAAATGATCATGACCCGGGGTTGTTGATGAAACTTCCAGGAGACAGTTACGTACCTCATCTTCACCTACGGAGAGAGGTGCGGGGATCGCACGCAGAGAGCATGTAGGAGTGTCCAAGGGGACATCCGGTTGGCTAGTTGCGCGGGCAAGCTTAGTGCGAAAGAATATTTCCGCACGCTCAGTGGGGGTGCTGTATGTGACACCCTGAAAAAGAATTGGAGGGGGACCAAATCGACTAGCTAGCTTGCGCCAACCGACAACTCTATGGGCCTCCATAATCGAAGACACGTTATCGAATTTGGCTCGCATATGTTCCCGTTTGGCTCGTCTGACAGCTTTCCGGAAGTTTTTATGAGCCACGCTAATGAGGTCTTGATCCCCGCTGTGGCGTGATTCAAGATATTGACGGCGGTAGTCTGAGCATTCGTGATTCCAATAATCTTTGCATGGGACGCACGCGGGCCTTGGCGGGTTAGCTGAAAGCAGGATTGCCGAGAGAGTGGCGATGCCTGATGTAGTCACCGTGTCTAAGAGCTGAGGTGAAGGGTCTTCAAGAGGAAAGCTGGGAGGTGCGGTAGCGGAGAGCGCCTGGCGAAACACTTCGGCATTCTCGCTGTTAAAGTTGGGCAGCTTTAGCGGTGGATGGCGCCTTTGAGATGGCGAGAGTTGAACGAAACCGGCGATCGTCTCGTGGTCAGAAGTTGAATGTGCCTCCGGAGCCACACGGGCTGAGAGTCCTTCCATGTTCGTGAGTACAAGGTCAAGGACATGGCCGGCACGATGGGTGGGAGCTCCGTAAGGCACTGCCGACCTCAGTGAATGAACGTCAATCCATTCGATGAGGGTGCTGACGCCGGACGAACGGGACACGTTGGGCTCCCACAGTTCGTGGTGAAGATTGAAGTCTCCCACAATTATGGTGTTTGGTTTAACCGGCCACTTTAGGAGTGTGCATAGGCTCTCGGGCATGTGAGCTTGAGGTTGTCGGTAGACGTTGATGATCTCTATGAGGGGAGAGCTCTGGAGACGAAGGGCGATGATGTCAGGTGAGTGACCAGAATCTAACTGGACAGGTCGAAGGTAGGACTTTTTGCGGACATAGGTCAGAACGCGCGGGCGCGCATTTTTCCAGTCCCGGTTAGGAGGAGTGAAGGTGACGTATGCAGGATGAGACTTGGTCACATTCTTGAGATTTATTGTTTTTGTCCAAGGCTCTTGAACAAAGATCACATCATACTTTCCCTGAAATGCAGCTTGTAAAAGAATGAGGTGAGATGATCCACCGCGCCCAACGTTTGCTTGAAGGAAACGGAGCCGAGGCGGGGGGGTGCTCCTGAAATAAGCTCTACTGCTCATGAGAAGTACTGTTGGAGGCGAGACTGGTGTCACGCTCGACTAGGTCTATTTCCATAGATCCATCCGAAGCAGATGTTAATGACGTGAAACGGTTTAGTGTGGATGCAGGTGCACGTTGAGAAGAGGAGGAGGAGGCCTCAGTGGAAGGATTCGGCGCGCCGGAGCCGCCGTCTGAGGAAGCAGTAGGAGTAGCAGTAGCGGTAGCGGCAGCGGCAGCGGCAGCAGCCTCTGCGCGGCGTTCCTTCCGGAGATTAATACGGTTACGGGATCGGAGTTCCGCAATGGTTTTTTCTGAAGGATTGATAAGTTTGCCCTTGAAGGGGCGGGGGCGGAGAGGGCACTTATGGTCGTCTGCGGAATGTGGCCCGAGGCAGTTGATACATCGGCGTTGGTGGCAGCACTCACCACGGTGACGAAGAGCGCCGCAAAGGGAGCACAAAGCTTGAGTGCGGCACCGAGAAGAAGGATGGAAGCCAAAGCACGCGTCGCACTGAACTACCTTTGGATTAGGAATGTAGCGTCGAGAAGGGGCGCTGTCAACAATCCGAAAAGTCGACACTTCTTTTGGGAAGAAGATGACCGCTGTGTGCAGAGGATCATGACAATCTTCATGCAACGACCAGCGGGCGCCAGATGGAGTGACGCCTGTCTGAGCCTGGGCAATACTTTTGACATCGTCAAGTGTAGTGGGGACCACGTTGGAAACCGGGTTCCAGATAGTGCGCGGGATACGCTTGACAACGTACCCGATGCGGTCCTCAATTTGAAAAAGGGATCCAGAAAGAGACGCCTTTGTCGAGTCAGCGTTATCCAACGCCAGTTTCCGCGATGTGTCGGACGAAAACGAGATGATGAATCCATTTGAGCTGCGAGAAACGGAGACTATGCCGTCCTTGAGCCCAGGAACAATGCGAATGAAAGCAGCCTTGACTGAAGTTGCGTCTGCTCTGAGAAGTGGAGCATCCTCCGAGAGACGAAAGATGGCTTTGAGGCCAGTAGTGGATGCAGCCTGTTTAGGAGCTGGCGTGTAAAAAGGACGGTGTTTTGCGTTGGGAGGGGCCGAGGACGACGCATGAGTAGGGGGATTGGTGGCAGGAGGGGCGGCGGCGGTCGCTGCCCAGCTTTGAGGTTGCTTTGAGATGGGGACGGGAGGTCGTGATGGTAGAATTTGGCTGGGCTTGGGAAGGGGGCTTGCCGTCTTGGGTTGTCTTGGATTATCGTGTCGCATAGGGTGCCCGGAGGCAACCGCAAGTAGAAACGCGTCCATTTGCTCGCGCACGAAGGTTTTGATGAGAGGATCAGCCTCTTCAACGGCTGACCAGAACTTGTTGTGAAAGTTTTGAACCCAGGTAGCTCTACTCTTTGCCACACGTTGGACAAGGTCGAGTTCATCAGCGACGCGCTGGGCCAAGGGAGGTGGATGTTGCGATTTGGCCATCGCGAGCGCGATGTCCAAACAAAAATGCTGTAATAAATGGAGAAAAATGATAGAGTAAGTGGATATGATATTATACGTTAATCGATGTGTGTGGAAGAATTTAGAATAATTGGGGCTGTCAAGTAGGCCACGTTGTTGATACACACGTGACTGCAAATTCTGTACTTAGTTTCACTTCGGTAGCTACTTGAATCAATGCGCTCAACAACCTCAATGACTGAGGGGTCATTATTTTCTTAGTACGTAGATAGAATTGATGGACGCTTTCAAGGGCCTATAAGACAACAATTGAAGCTAATGAAATAAAATCAAATTATGATAATCAACAGCTAAATTTAAAAGCTATTCTTTTGGACATTATTTTGGTAAGTCATAGAGCTTACGCTGGAAACGATTTATTTTGAAGGCCTACGGCTGAACCTCCCCCCAACTGGATACGATATAGGTTATGATCAGAATTCTATGTGCGAAGGAACACCGGGGCAAAAAGTAGTATGAAGAATTCTTGATGGGCTCTTTTTGGAAGAAATATGTCTCGTTTTCGCTCAACATTCTATTTCTTCGTCGTACCTGTTGCAATTACAATGTTTGGAATAGTGCAAGCGATAAGGTACGCTCTGGGATTTGAGATACACAGCCTCCCTTAACTCTACACCAAATTGGACTCGGAACCTCAGTTTAGGACTCTATGTAGATCAATCAACAAGGCTAATTCAATAAAATTATTCAAGCTTTTAAATTTCGATATTCTAGTAAAGAGAATTAATGAATCAAAAGACTCTCGTTAATCACAAATTCTCTTCGAGATCAGTCTCATACAATTCATGATTCTTTGGTGCTGAAGCTTAAACAGAGATAAGGCACATGATTTGAAAAGATCTCAGATAAACTACAAAGTTTTTTGGTTCTTGAACCTGGGAAACGGTGATTATTTAAAGCGCGTAGGTTGTGTAGAATAAATAGTGCTGTAAACGTTTTCATGGTTGTTCTAACGAATATTGCATATTTTTTTGAAATTAGGATATTTTTTGTTTTCACGGCATGAATTGTTTCTCAGTATTTCCATCGCCCATACTCTTGCTGGTACTATTCCCACTCTGTATAGCACCTAATATACCGTCGATATATTCGGCGCCGCTCCACTTCTGATGCATCAAAACATCGCAGCCAGACTCTTTCTCTCGTTGTTGTACAAGCTCTACATACGCTTTCATTCCATCTTCACGGAATCTATGACTTAGCTCATGTGTTATCGTGGCTGTACTATGAAGGCCAGCAAGAGAAATAAGTTGCAGCACAAATCCATGTCGAGCTACGTCCCATATAAATGACTTCAAAGTCTCGTTAGTAAATCCATGTGCCATCCAGTTAAAAGATGGAGATAAATTGTAAACAAGGGGTTTTCGTGGATAATGGGATCGGATTTCACCGGAAATCTGAGCCGCAATCCTGATGGATGGATCGCCAGTCTCCACCCAGAGAAGGTCGGCATACGATGCGTATTCAATGGCTCGTTTTGTGGCTGCCTCTATTCCGGCACGGTAATGGTAAAACCCTTCCCTTGTTCGTGGTATATCAATATCAAAGTAGACCTTCTTACCCGAAATTTTTTCAGCCAATAGTCTGCGCATTCGAATTGACATATTTCTTTCTTCTGAAACTATATTTTTATATTCCGAAGCTACGCCAGGTGTTGAGTCCAATTGCTGAATCATGGCTTCATCACAGCTCATAAGATTAACCTTTTTCAACCATTCCACTTCAAATTCATTAATTTCTGATGCTGGTGCGCCGCTTCTCTCCATAGTCTGCAGTGTTTCGGCCAGTGGAGCTAGACTTTCATCCATAACTCCCAAAATATACTCATGATCCCTAACATCAATGGCATTACTAAGAAGCCTCCCACTTTCTGAGTCCGTTCGGGCAATCAATATATTTTCGGTTCCCATCAAATCCCACTGAAATCTTGCGGCAAGAAGGCGGTTAATGTGTTCCCCTACAGGTACGAGGACTTTACCTGCCAAGTGACCGCATTTCTTACCGCCATGAAGCTGGTCTTCAAAATGGACTCCTGCAGCGCCGTTCTCGGCAAATAACTTGGCAAGCTTCATAACTGCTGACAGTCCACCGTGTCCTGTGTCGCCATCGGCAATAATGGGCCGTAAGTAATCAATATATGGTATGTTTGCTCGCTGCTCAGATGACATAGCTCTTCGCATATTCCATTGCTTGCGATCATGCATAGATTGTGCTTTTGCCATCCTTTGCACTTGATTTGGAACGGTATTATATGGGTAATCGCCAAAATCCGGAGAAATTTCATTTGTAGTGGTGAGAGTTGAGGAACATGCCCAGCCTGAGATATAAAGAGCTTCTTGATTTGGTGCTTGTTGGGTCATTTGGACCGGGTCAATGACACCCACTAAGATATTTGAGTCCAATCATTCATGGAGTATCAAGCGATCTTACTGGTGTGAATTGGCTCGCCAGTTGCCTCTCTCTTTTTGATTAAATCAAAGAGCTTCCGCGCCATCACAGAGCTTGCATACGGCTGCGTTAAGCTTCCTCTCTTGGTAGCAATATCAGCTGCCGTGTAAGATCTCTTGATCCCTTTATATCTCGGACTTGCCCACCAGGCTTCAATGGCCTGAATTTGCTGCTGGTATAGCCTATCTTCAGCTGAGCCTGCCTTCTCTGATTCAAGTAGAAGCTGAAAAGTTTCGGAGTCAGTTTGATTGAGCATAGGAGAGCGATATTTTGATCCAATTGACGAAAATTTCTGGGCTCTACAAATAAGAGGAGTTATTCTATCAAGTGTCAGCCTTAATTTGGTGTGGAATGCAAGCCGGAACATCTTGAGCAGCGTGATTAATCTTAGCGTGATTTTTGTTTTGGGTTGTTGATTTCGTTCTCTCGCTCAATATCTTTGGGCGCTAAGATGTTATTCAAGTTCAATCGTCGGACGCTAACCTATTGTGGAATTAAGGTATTTTAGTTCGATTTCATCAACCAACCTTAGCACTTAAATGGGTGTGAACGAGTAGGGCAAACCTAGAGGTTAAATCTCGGTCGGCTCCACCGGTCCTACATCTAAATAGATTGAAGGCTACGGCCTATGACTTAAAACTAAAATAAATAAATAAATCATGAACCAACCTTCATGGAAGTAGATCAAGAGTTGAAAACCTGCCAGAGCTATTAATCTGATTGAGGTAGTAACATGATAGGAACAAGAAACTGTTTGCATTAAAATAGGTGCACAAGTGCCGTGATATATTATCAGCCCATTTCCACTCTAATTTTTTAAACTAATCTTTTAAACAAATTATCATTAGATTTCTTTCTCTATCTAAATCTAAATAAGACCTGTGGGTCCTTTCTAGTTACAGGCCAAGAATAACTATCTAGTAGTATATGTCTTCCTATGCCTCCCATACAGCCCCCCTCAAACAGTAACACCCCTTATAAGTCCTCATTTGATCATGTACTTAGAGGAGCCCTTTGCCCTTCATTACCTTCTTTCTCCAGCTAACAAACCAAATTTTATTCGCGAGTGTATGGGAGCCAGGATATTTCGCAAAAACCACTGGGTGCGGAGCTCTTCTAATATCGACGTATCAAACTGTGGATAGTTTGGAAGCGATCATTATAGAGTTTAAGGTGTAAGGTTTACAAAGCTTGGAGTTACTTGTTTCGGAAAAAGGTGTTTCGCTTGGTTTGTAGCAATAAGAACTCTATCTGTTCTGACTAGAGATGTTTCGTTCCAAACCATGAGAAACTTAGCCCATGGTGACAAGTTGGGGACACATAGAACATTTGCCATTTTCTAGACGTACACAATCTAGATAGTATCAGAAAGAGAAATGGCAGCCAGGAATTAATTGACACTTTTTACTTTTACTTCTTACATTATTCAATTGACTCGTAGAGTCTATCACGACGTCACGGCTACACCCGAAGACATAGTAACTCTTCTAAAGGGTTCGCAGAGGCCAACCAGCTGGGCGCAGTAGGCCTGTGTAAAGCTAAGGGCCTCTCTCTACCTTCGCAGTTTCACCTTCTCTGATTCGCGTCGTAAGAAAACTGTGCCTGGTAAGAGCTCATTAGAAGATTCGAAGTCTAAAACTATTTTCGTAGATTAGCCTTGCTTATATTTCAAGTGTCGTTACGAATATCTGCTTGTCGAGTAACACGTGCATTTGAGTTCGCACTTGGCTTGTATATTCGGAAATATTGATATGAAAAGATGATTTTGTAGACGAGTCGAGTTCTGCTTTTACTTAATTCCTGCACCTGTTTGATTGCCTACCGGTATACGACATTTGTTGAGATACATCCAGAGATCCTTTGACAATCATTGTAGCATTTAGCACCGCAGCATTCTTCCTATTTGCCAATGCCATTTTCATTGTGTTGAGCGTTTCAGGGGATACCAAAGTTGTGTTATTTCTTTTTTTTTTGCATCAGATTTTAATTGCGTATGCAGCTATCTAGCTATGATTCAATATTAAAGAGAAGTACAGAATGGTGGATTCAACGTAAAGGAAGAGCACTCATGCCTCGGATTTCATTTGCAAGTACCACTGCGAAGTTATGGCGGCTTTTTCTTCACCCCAAGTCAACCCTCATCCGTGAATACCCACCCAGGGGAACGTCTCAAAAAACTTGAGTTATCCAGACATGCCTCCGTCATCTTTCAACTTTTCCCCGCGCGAAATGTAATCTGGGGTGTCTCCTTCCCAAGTGGAGTAGGTGCTCAGGCTACTCAGACTATACCGGAGAACACCACCAGGAGGCGGACCACGGCACCTTACATTGTTTGCTTGTGTTTATAGTGTCAGCTGCACTCTCGCAAGCGAAGTCTTGGCGCGCACAAAGCTCAATTCGTAAAACTCTTGCCAAAATTCAAAATGACACGCCCGTCGAGTTTGTATCCCTCTTTTGCATCATCTTGTAAACTTGTCCTGATCCCTCTCACGTCCATCCCAAAGAACTGTCTCCCAGATTTGTGCGCCACACTTTGCTTCCTCCGTCGGGTATAAATATCGGCGTGGGCGTGTATTTGGCGGTCAACTAAGGCCAGAGAAAGTCGACTAGAGGTGTGATCATTGGGGTGAGGATGTACTATGTCGTACTTGTAGACTTGATGAAGCTTAGTTGAGAATCGGACTCTTTGGGAATGAAAGATTGACGTGGTGGAGTAATTTGAAATTTTGCCTCGTGGGCCAATTTCTTTGATATTGCGAAATTTGACTAAACTTGGCTCTGGGGGAATATTTCACTCCCAGGTTCGTAGAGGACACCGCGTACAGGTGTTCAGTCTTGCCCTCCAAAGTTGTGTTATTGAGGGAGATAACTCAGCTCAACATTCAGAAATTGCTACTCAATCTTGACTCTGTAGATTCTGCCGTAAACGCTGACGGTTTGTAGATGATAACACTGATACATATGTAAATTTAGTCCCCCGATGATCAGCTGGGATGGTTAAGCAAATTTATCTCAGAGAGGTATCTTCAAATGAAATCTGTAGTATTAAAACTCATAAACTTAAATTAGTCTCCAATCACATTCTGAAAGTTATCATCATATATCATGACTAGAAAGCAGAATTAAAGGTAAATGGACAAAAAATATATACTTTTGCCTAGCAATGTAAGACCCGCCCCGTAATTCGTTTAAGACTCACTTTTTACGCGGACCAAGAGACAAAATGAAGGTTGTTCCTGTGCGACAGTTCGGCAATCGCAGATAATTTGTGCTGTGGTGCAACCAAGCATAATCCAGTGTGCTACCGTTGGTGATTGAGAATGATGTTGACTTATCGCCGGAAAAGTCCCTCTAGCTAGTTTTTGTAATAAACTCGGCCCTGCAGATTGATCTGAAAGCAATATATGTGTGTTTTATAGTACCACTTGAGTCTATGACTATCTAGCACATTGGGCTCTTCTCTGACCCAGATTATACCTTGCACAGTGGTCCTTGCCTCGTTTATTACTTCAAAGATGTAACGGTTCCAGTATATAAAGCTTAGGCGTTTGTACGTCGAAAGGTAAGTTTATTTATTAACTGAAGAACAAGAGCAATGCTACATCTAACGCCCTATATATACATGATTCCAATATTCCAAACACTAGTAGCTGCCCTGCAGTCGTGCCCCCATTATTAAGGTGTGCGTTAGTTTCCAACAGCGTCTCAACCACGAGCAGTTCCCGACTATCAAGACGAGCGCAATGAGCACTGACACTATGAATATGTCTGTGCTGAATAGCACCGGCTACAGGGATCTTATCGGCTCACTAGCCGTCACAAAAGATCTTTGATATACTGCCGGTAATAAAAAGTGTTGGAAATCTAGACTCAGCGTGTATGAAGGCTTAAATTTCTAGGTATGATCATCAAGATCAATTGAGTTGATTCGATTGAATATGATTAAGCTCAGTTGGACGAAATAAGATTCAGTGGCATCTAGAATGCAGTGGCTAGGAAATGCTACCTTGCGATAATTGAGTGGCTGGTTGTCGCTAGATCACTGGGAGTTCGGGATCTGTATTTAAAAATAGACTCATCTGTATATGTAAAAATAAGTTAACGGAGTATCATATATTATTAATTCATATTGAGAAGAGATTTCGATATCACATAAAACTATCAATAAATTCTTGTCCGAAATTGTACACCTGTTCTTCGAGATATTTCCTCCTGGAAATCCTTGACCATTTTTAACGCAAAGCCATTCAGCTCAGTGTTTGCCCGTAGAGTTCGGCCACCTTTTCCACGGTATCATCAACCCAAACAAAATAAAAATGGTAGCAGTGGAAGCTGCGTGCGCGGGAAAAAGTTTTAAAAATCCTCTAGCCCCCGCCAGGCTAGTCCAAGACACCAGGACCACATACATGCGCATTTTCATCTATATCTGCCTTCCTCATAATAGTCGAGGCCGACTTGATCCAATTTACCATCTCCGTATCAGGGGCTAGGAACGCTCCGGAAACACATCGCATGGCTTCTCCATGATCAAGGGTTAGTGACGAGAAGAGCTTCCACCCTACCATCTAATCTGATGGTGGTTTTTTTTTTGCATCAGATTTTAATTGCGTATGCAGCTATCTAGCCATGATTCACTATTAAAGAGAAGTACAGAATGGATGATTCAACGTAAAGGAAGAGCACTCATGCCTCGGATTTCATTTGCAAGTACCACTGCGAAGTTATGGCGGCTTTTTCTTCACCCCAAGTCAACCCTCGTCCATGAATACCCAACCAGGGAAACGTCCCAAAAACTCTGAGTTACCCAGACATGCTTCCATCATCAAATGACTTTTCTCCGCGCGAAATGTGATCTGGGGTGTCTCCTTCCCAAGTGGAGTAGGTGCCCAGGCTACTCAAACTATACTGGAGAACACCACCAGGAGACGGACCACTATACCTTCCATCGTTGGCTTGTGTTTATAGTGTCAGCTGCACTATCGCATGCGAAGACTTGGCGCGCACAAAGCTCAATTCGTAAAACTCTTTGAAAAATCCGGAATTCACGCCCTTCGAAGTTATATCCTTCCTTCGCATCATCTTATCAACTTATCCTGATTCCTCTCACGTCCATCACAAAAAACTGTTTCCCAGATTTGTGCGCCACGCTTTGCTTCCTCCGGCGGGTATAAATATCGGCGTGGGCGTATATTTGGCGGTCAACTAAGGCCAGAGAAGGTCGAAAAATGGTGTGGTCATCAGAATGAGGATGTACTTGGTCGTACTTGTAGACTTGATGAGACGAAAATAGGAGTCAAACTCGTTGGGAGCGAAATAACGACATGGAGGAGTAATTTGGATTTTTGCCTCGTGGGCAAACTTCTTTGATATTGCGAAATTTGACTGAACTTGGCTCTGGGATAATATTTCACTTCCAGGTTCGTAGAGGACACCGCGTACAGGTGTTCAGTCTTGCCCTCCTCTGATGGTGGTTAGCTTCATGATAGTGGTGATATGGGGATGTGCTTAGAGATTATTATTTATTTCATTTCATTGTCCTGTCTGAGTCTATGACTATGTAGGACATGCAGGTCCTCTCTGCCTACAGGCCAAGGATACCTATACCAGTAGTATATCCCCTCCTATGCCTCCCATACAGCTCCCCTCAAACAGTACCACCCCTCACAAGTCCTCATTTGATCATGTACTTAGAGGAGCCCTTCGCCCTTCATTATCTCCCCTCTCCAGCCAACGAAACGATGGCCATTTTTGGGTGTATGGCCGCCGGGAAAAATCACAAAAACTACTGGATGCAGGGCTCTTCTAATACTGATATCAGGACCAAATCCAAAGACATAGTGACCTCTGAAGCGTTCGCAGAGGCTGGCTAGCTGAGTGCTACTGACTCGTGGTTACCTCGGGAAATTCACTCTCTGCCTTTCTAGCCTTCTTCCAACTCCTTCCCGAGGGTTGTGCTGAAATTTCAGAATAGTCTTGAAGAAGCCTATTTACTGTCATTTAGCTTATCTCATCTCCACTGTGCTGTAGATTTATCGACGATAGTAGTGCTCCTCGCTAATTTACCAAAACCTGAGTCTTGGCGCCCACACAAAATCCAAAGTTGAAAACTGTTGTGATATACAATATGGATGGGCGTGTGTAAGCAATGAGACATTACGTGAACTAAACCAAGTGTGGCTAGCAAGGCACGGCGAGGGAGTAGCCGAGACTCGTGCGTATGTTATTAGGAACACTTCTTTTATAGAGATAGATAGGGCCGCTTCATCCCTTTTATATACACATATATGTACTTATAGATTCTAATTAATCTAATCTCCACACCTAGCTCTACCCTCAGCTCCGCAGACTATTAAGCTCCAAACTCCAAGACGTCGTACATAACCTCGTAACCATAATAAAAACTCCTCGAAAATGTCAGTCCCAGCATGGTCTTCAGAGACCTCTTTCCCCTCTCGCTCCACATCTCAGCCGCTTGTTCTTCCTCAAGATGTATAACCCCATTAGAGCTGCAGTACCTCATAAACCAAGACCCCAACTTTGTATTTTTCGACTTGATTTCCTCCTTGTGGGTATAAATAGCGTCGTAAATATGTACAGAGTGATGGCCGATAATGAATGAGGCAAGCTCCTGCTTGCAATTGGGGTGACGCCTTTGTCGGTCGGCGAGGCGAGTTGATATGTGGTTAGATCGGGGTTGAGGACTCAGAAGATAATGGTGAGTGCTGCATGGTTCCATATTTGTTGCAACACCGTATTTGTATGGCCAAGTTGGACATCTCTTTAGATAGCAAGGCTAATGACGTAATAACGATAAGTGTCCGTGCGACAGTCACTAAGAGATAGGCGCAGCCTGTAACAAATAATATCATAATCAAATCAAAATCGAGATAGATCATTACCATTGGCGGGAGACCAGGTCAGGGACTATAGAAATCAACTCAAGGATCTGTCTAATCAATTACTTAGTTTACTGGTTATTTTTCCTGAATGAATATAAAATTTGTATACCAGTTAATCCTGGGGGTGTTGTGGTAAAGGACGACGAAGTAGTCGAGGCTAAGGCATCGCGTGTGGATCCGGAAGTGACTTACAGGGTTATGGGAAGTCGCGTAATAAAATTACATAATCATAATGATAGATCACTTCGGCATTGAGGGGTAAGGAGGGATTGATGTATTTAAGCGTAGAGATATCCTACACCCAGAGGATATAGAATTCACGTATTAGTCTCAAACTCTACACAAGATCCGTTGTAGTTAGGAGCCACGAGACACCTCGTGGTATCACCCCAATCTTACACCCACACCCATTGTATACTAAGTATACAACGCGCGCTCGGAACCTCAACAGCACACAGGGGGACCATCCTCAACCTCTGTCAGTGGTGTCCCCTACGAACCTCTAGCTCTCACGGTAGAGTCTGCAGAGCCGAGATTGAGTAACAAAGTCCTCACTTCGACGAGGATTCCCAATCGCTTTCGCCGTCTATATCGTCTTCATCTCTCAACACATTCCCCTATCACCACTACCATAAAGCTAACCACGGTCAGATCAGATGGTAGGGTCGGGGTCCTACCCATCACAAACCCTTGATTATGGAGGAGAAGCCATCCGATGAGTTTCCGGAGCGTACCCAGCGCTCGATACGGAGATGGCGGATTGGATCAAGTCGGCCCCGACTGTTACAAAGAAGGGAGATATAGATGAATATGCGCACCTCATGTGGTCCCGGTGTCTAGGCCTAGCCTGGCTGGGGCTACAGGTTTTTTGAGACTTTTTCCCGCGCACGCAGCTTCTATTGCTACCAATTTTTTTTTGGGTCGATGATTCCGTGGAAAAGGTGGCCGAACTCTACGGGCAAACACTGAGCTGAATGGCTTTGCATTACCGGCATTATATCAAAGATTTTTGAGGCAACAAAATAAGATAAGAGCTGTAACGGCTGTTAAGCCTAAGGACTCTTGTAGCCTACGCTGGCTAGCGCAGGAAATGACACCAGGGGAATCTTCGGGGATCTTCGGGAAGGATCTCGAAATACCCGGAGCTCAGAGGATTCCCAATGAACCTTCTGGAAGCATAATAAATGTTCATGAGGATGACTGGAATATTAAGAATCTTCTAGGGAGTTGTCGAAGTTTTCAATCAATTTGGTTACACAGGGAATCTCATAGAAGGGAATGATCTTAGATTGTATATATATTTGTAGTCTAGCTGCAGCTATTCTTTCTCGGAGAGTGTAATAATTCATATACTGTACTTGCAAGATTGCCAATGCATTTTGTACTGAAACCGTGACAGAAGCACGGTACAAGATGTGGTCTGGGTCAGAGAGGTGGCCAATGTACTAGATAGTTATAGACTCAATTAGTATAATAAACACACCTATCTCTCTTCATTTTCAGACTTCATGGTGAGCAGTAGTTGTATAGCACATCATGCCATGCGGGGGAGAGGGAACAAAATGGCGAAAGCCATTAGCCAAACCTAAGCGATTTGGCCCTTTTGTATATAGAGAAAAACACCCTAAAAGTACAACAACAATAGTTGGATCTGAAATGTTCGTATCTCAGTTATCTCAAACATCACGACTCATAAACCTCTGCTTCATTGTCAGATTATCATTGACTCAAGTAGCACAAAAAACTCACTAATACCACCTCTATCTCATCCTACTACTCAACAACAGAGCTTCAACACTTTGATCTGGCATAGTTAGACTACATTTGGTTCTGGGTGTTTATTTCACTACATTTTCGTAGAAAATATTGCGTACAGGTGTTCAGTCTTGCCCTTATTTGTGATTGAAGATGTGCTTGATAGATTTAGACAGTCAGGTGTATTTATTGAAAGAGAGATAGTGTACTAGCTCGTGAAAAGTGATCGGTAAATCATTAAAAGGTTCACACCGTCCCGCACAATCTTCCCTCAGGCGCGAGTCGAACGCGCGACATTCCGGTGTTTGCAACAATTACAGCCGGACGCCATAAACCAACTAGACGACCGAGGGTGTTGTGGCGTGCATAAAAAATAATATATAATGTACAAGCGTTTGTTTATCGCGGTTGCATAAGTCATGTGATCATATCCGCTTACAAGTTTGCCGGGAAGTGCTTATCAGTCAGCTGGCTGGATTGGATAATACTGTTTACACACTCGATACACAACTTATGCACATACTTCTGTATAATTGTAACACATAACATATTTCTCTACACATCAAATAAACTGCAGATCCCGAAACTTGGAGAGCAGCCAAATTTTATTACAGTAGAGAGTCTGGACGGCAAAAACTGAGTTTTCAAGGCTCACCATTCTTCCTACACCATAACCTGACTAGGGCCCTAAGCAGTTTGGCAATGCAAATACGAAGTGAGCACATGGGGCTTAACTCGTATTTACACAGAAAAAAAGTACCCGGAGTCTACAGTCCAAGCTGTCCATGCGGCTACCAATCCTAGAACCCCAAGCACATGATTATGTCCTGCCCTCGATGGTCAAATGGTAGAGCTGAGATCTGGAGACAAGCCAAAGATCGATCCTACGAAGCGATGATAAACAATCCTGGAGATATGAAAAGGATAACACAGTGGATCCTAAACCATGGTCGGATAGAGCAATTCCAGATGACAAAGGCGGTCGATATACTACTGAGGGAAAAAGGTCAAATAATGCTTGGGGCGGATAGAGATAATCTGGTTAGTTTACATGAATGGCACTTTAGTGTAACTGCGCTTCCTGAAGATAATATGTGAGAACTACAGACAAAAAGTAGAAAGGTGTGTGAGGTTTTCACCATAAAGGTTTCCTCCCGGGTAAATATTATAGACTGTAGACACCTGCATGGGCACATAGGGCGCCAAATCCGGATATTGAAATCAAATTCAAAATTCAAATCCAAAATTGAAATACATACCAAATATTACCCCCTACATATTATCACCCCTGTGACTCTACTTCCAAAATCTCTTCACAGGTAATGGACGGATTTTTCCAGATTAGTATCTCTTGAAATTTATATCAAGCGCAAGTCGTCAGGTGCTTGCTACTTCTATTTGATCAATCACCACCAACAGGAAAGCTTTCTGAGTTTTAGAAGAGCTGCAAGGAAACAAATTGGGTTCACACCATGTGAGTTAGTCATAGTAGTATAGTGATCTTCTGCTGTGACTAAAGGCTGTGCGGAAGTCATGCCGTGGAATGATGATGAGTGGACGAAGTTATATTTTGTGGGCAACAGTGAATAGACTCACACAGTATTATGATGTAGGTTTATGAATAGAGAGTGTAAGAATCAACCTGTGTCCTATTCTTGAGGATACATCTATGAAACTATATACATGCTCGCCTAACCAGTACACTGGTGATGTATGCTGTGGAGAATGTGGAGAATGTGGAGAATGCGTGAGTGTGTTTATTGTCCTAATGAGTCTATAACTATGTAAGGACATGTAGGTCCTTTCTGCCTACAGGCCGGGAGTATCTATGCCTCGGGTAGTGTACACCCTCCTTTGCCCCCTTCACGACTTCTTTCCAGCAGTAATAACCCCACAGGTCTTCATTCGAGTACACACTAAGAGGAGCCGTTATCCCGTCATTATCTCCCCTCTCCAGCCAACTAAACGATGGCTATTTACGGGTGTGTAGCTGCAGGGAAAAGTCTCAAAAACCACTGGGTGCGGGGCTCCTATGACGAAGAGGCCGGCCAGCCGGGCGCAGCAGACCTGTATATACCTAAGAGTATCTCTCAACCTTCCTAGCCTCCTCCTTACTCCTCCCCTGATTCATGCCGCAGGACAAATCGTAGGTCGTGAAAGGATGTCAGAAAAGTCTTGGTCGAGAGTGACAGTCGTGAAGGAGCCTAGCCTAGCATCTAAAAGTCGTTACGGACGCGGGGTCGTCGAGTAGCTCATGTATTTCAGATGCCCTCCTGGCTGGTAGATTCGGAAGGTATAGATTAGTAGGGACAATAATGTAGACGAGTCGAAATCTGCTTTTCTTGAGGGCGGAAGGGTCTTTTACTTTGCTTTCGTGGGCTTTTTGTTCGCCCGCCGGTGGGTAGCACATGTTGTGATATAACAAGGGCTTCTCTGACTACCGTTGTAGCGTTTGGTACCGCATTATCCTTCCTCATTCCCAGCATCATTATCGTCATCGTGGTCGTCTTATGTGTTATCGGAGGCGTATCTTTGACGGAGGGGGAGATAACTCAGCTTAAAGTTGATAAGGTGTTACTCAATCTCGGCTCTGCAGACTCTACAGTGAGAGCTGGAGGTTCGTAGGGGACACCACTGACAGGTGTTGAAAAGAGACCCTGTTGAAATATGGTATATCTTGGAATGCCAAGAATAACTTATTTCTTAATAAATACCGGTCAAAAACCACAGTTGATAAAATACTTGAACACGCAATCTCACTCTTATAATCCCGGTTTTACTCAGAACCATACATCTCAATACAATTGTTTCCACTCGAATCTTCCTATCACAACTTCATAAAAAACTTAATATATCGGCCTAACCTCCGACACTAATTCCGCTATAACCTCCATCTTCGCTCAAGCTCATAACTTTAACAGACCCCTCCGAGGATGAAAAGCGTTAGATTTTAACACGAAAAGTTCGGCCCACGAGGCAATCTGTCACAACTCCTAACCAAATCTATCTTTCATGCCAACGAGATCGTTTCCTAAATATGGCTAATAAAGTCTGTAAATACGACCTAGTACATCCTCGTTTCAATAAGCACACTGTGACGGTTAGTAAACCGGGTAATGCCTGTAGTCTACGCTGGCTAGCGCAGACAGTTCTTGGCTCCTGTGAGGTATGATCAGGAATATTCTTGTAGATTCCCAGATATGCTTACTTGGCATATTTTTCTGGTGGAACATTCGAGACTAGAGCAGAATTGATCTAGCTTCACCTAGAAAGAGTGGGAATCTTCTAGCAATGAAGAAAGATCCTTCCAGGGACGAGACGAGAAGTTACTAGAAGTATCTAAGTCAGTAAGCCGTGATTATTCCTGGAATGAAGGCCGAGGATAGTATGAAAAGGAATGTATAAATACATGTCCGACTTCCTAGATAGCTCACCATTAGTCGAAATATAAAATACCATCTTCTACACAACTGCCCATTGCTTTTATATCTGATCTGTGACACACACCTTTCGTTAAATCAATCTCTGGACTCGAATGGTCTCTATATACACGCCCATAAGTAATGAATATTAGCGATAGGAGACAAATGTTAGTGGATAAATCCGGCAGCAAGACGTTTGGAGTGGGCGAGAGAGATCTGGACAAGTGTATAAGAAGAGAGAAAAGGATGGATATAATCTTGGCAAGCAGTTTTACAAATTGAGCGCTGTGAATGAGTAGACTTCGATTGCTAGAGTGAACGTGACGCTTTAAACACACCCATGGTTGGATGTTGTGGTGATACAGCGTCTGGGACGGTCTTCCAAGCAGATTCTGGATAGCTTCGAAAATATCCCACTTAAGACAGGAGATCGCTGGCTCGAATCCGGAAAAATACAAACAGATTTCTCTGACGCTCATCCCAAAGAACTGTATCCCAGATTTGTCCCCAAATTATCGACTTTAACTTGATGTCGATTTTGTATACGGACGTCTGTTATCACAGATATTGGAAATTATTTATGAGATTGCTTATTTAGAGGCTAGGATTGATTCCCATATATTTTTTAGAAGGCTTATCCCAAACATCATAGGGCTACAACGTCTTTATCTACAGGTAAATCCCCGTTTTCCATCCACGCTAGCCATATAAGACGTAGCATATAAAACTTGGTTAGTATCATCATTTTGGGGTTGATTTTTATTATACTCAGCTATGTAGTATGGTAGTGTTACGGGCTAGGCCCGGCTGGGTTCTGGCTGGGCTCTGTATGACTACAGGGCCCATCCTTGTTTCGTAGGCGAAGCCAGTAGGTAAATCTTCTTTTTTTTTTAAAATCATTTAATGTGTGTTCATCTATAAAGCTATGACACATGACCAGTGCTATGTATACATGTGGGACGACTCTTTTGACGTTAGAGACACTCATACTCTGGATTTCATTCGCAAATACCACTACGAGGTATGCTTGCTTACACAAACAGTCGACCCTCCTCCGTTAGTACCCACCAAAGTGGATTCCGAAACCTTTGATTATCCAAGCATGCCTTCGTCATCCATGCATACCAGCGCCGCGAGAAAGGTGGTTGTGTTTTGCTGGATTTGAACCAGCCATCTACTGTCTCGAGTGGGATATGTTTCCAAGCTATCCAGACTCTACTTGGCAGACCGTCCAAGACAATGTACCACCGCACCATCCAACCATGGCGATGCTTATAGTGTCGCCTGCACTCTCGCAAGCAAAGTCTTGGCACGCACTAATCTCAATTTGTAAAATCTCCTTGCCATAATTAGAAATTTCACACCCGTCGAGTTTGTATCCATTCTCTGCATCATCTTGTAAACTTGTCCTGACCCCTCTCACGTCTATCCCAAAGAACTGTCTCCCAGATTTCTGCGCCACGCTTTGTTTCCTCCGTCGGGTATAAGTATCGGCGTGAGCATATATCTAGCGACCAGCTAAGGCCAGAGAAAGTCGACAAGAGGTATGGTCATTGAAACAAGGATGTACTTTGTCGTACTTGTAGACTTGATGAAGCTTAGTTGAGAACCGGACTCTTTGGGAGTGAAAATATGACGTGGTGGAGTAATCCGAATCATTGCCTCGTGGGCCAACTTGTTCGTTATAGCGAAATTTGACTGAACTTGGCTCTGGGAGAATATTTCACTCCCAGGTTCGTAGAGGACACCGCGTACAGGTATTCAGTCTTGCCCTCCTACTGAAGTACTAGCATATCACATGTTAAGCCAAGGGATCCGGAATAGCTTTAGTAGTCATAAAGCGCTGTAGTTGCCCGCTCCTGAACTGCTTAGAGAATATAAACATTTTATCGTGACATTTCTTCCGTGCACTGACCGAAAGTCTTAGCCCGTCACAGGTAGATCTAGTAGCTAGTGCATAGGTAGTTATTATAGCAGTTTGGCATTATGGCGAATGAAGGATACCCAGTCGCAACATAACAGCACTACAAGTAGTACTATGTGCAGTGTGTGTTAGGCATTAGGCAGTATCTAGGGTTTATTTGGTGTTTTGATCACATTTGCTTATTTTGGTTCCAATCATAGAGTACTTTAAATTAGCTAGTTGAACGCACGGTCCACCAAGAGAAGTGATAACTTCTGGGACCGATACCCGGAGGAAGAATTAAGTTGTTTCTACTGAGTTGTTGATAACTGTACATATTCTTCACCTGCTACAGGACAGATTCCACAGTTTCCTAATAGTATGAGAGATGAGTTATTGATATAGGACAAGTGGCATGGCTGCTCATTTGGGGGCACACTTCGGCGAGCTGCATACTGGTTACGTGATCTGTCTACAAGCGAGCAAGCTAGGGGATAAGAGACGAGCTTAACCCATTCTGCAACATAATTATTACCATAGCAACTTCACTTCTGCAAATTAATGAAGATATCTCTCCACAAACTATCTTAGCCATTCCAGCGCAAGTGTACATTCCCAAATCATGTACAAATCATAGTAGATCTAACGTGCAATTTGCTACTTGAGTCGCATGCCTGCTAAATATGCGGCACACTCAGGTATTAATCTACTAGCCCACACAGGGGGACTATTCTCAACACCTGTCAGTGGTGTCCCCTACGAACCTCTAGCTCTCACGGTAGAGTCTGCAGAGCCGAGATTGAGTAACAAAGTCCTCACTTCGACGAGGATTCCCAATCGCTTTCGCCGTCTATATCGTCTTCATCTCTCAACACATTCCCCTATCACCACTACCATAAAGCTAACCACGGTCAGATCAGATGGTAGGGTCGGGGTCCTACCCATCACAAACCCTTGATTATGGAGGAGAAGCCATCCGATGAGTTTCCGGAGCGTACCCAGCGCTCGATACGGAGATGGCGGATTGGATCAAGTCGGCCCCGACTGTTACAAAGAAGGGAGATATAGATGAATATGCGCACCTCATGTGGTCCCGGTGTCTAGGCCTAGCCTGGCTGGGGCTACAGGTTTTTTGAGACTTTTTCCCGCGCACGCAGTTTCCATTGCTACCATTTTTATTTTTTTTGGGTAGAAGGTTCCGTGGAAAAGGTGGCTTAATTCCACGGGTAAACACTGAGCTGAATAGCTATTGATCAAGGAGAATATATCAATGATCTTTCGAGTAACAAAAGAGGATAGGAGCACTGTACAAGGTGTGGCCTGGGTCAGAGAGGAGCCCAATGTGCTAGATAGTCATAGACTCAAGTAGCACAATAAATACACACTACTAAATATGGGCCTGTAGCAGTGGTCACACATAGCATTCTGGCTCATGACCCGATTAAATTGATAGATGCCTGAAGATTAATTTGTCAGGCATTCATTCAAATTAAGGCTACAATGTCCGATAACTGGAACGACAGTCTACTCGCTGATTATGAGTCTGCAAACACAGACTTCTCTTCGGATTTTAGTCCAGGCCGTTTCCATGTCCACCCAACATTTACATCAAAATTTCAGTTGCATGACAAAAGTACTCCTCTTTTGCCCCGCTGGCTACGATGGAGTTCATGACCGCCCTCCACTCGACATTTGATGATAGCAAGCCGTCTCTCTTCGAACTATTATCCGAAGCGCAACTAGCGTCACTTCTCCCTCCATCTCTCAGATATCTACTTGCTGTTGCAACAAATCGATATCCACGCCACCTTCTGCGTCTTCTCAACTCTTTTGATGAGGGTTACGCCGTCCTCATGCTCTTGGTAGAGCGTTACTATCTCAAGAGATATGGTGGTGGCTTTACAGAAAACTTCTACGGTCTAAAGCGTGAAAAAGCGCTCGCTTTGGGCGAGATCAGCCGCGCAAATATGGCAGTGCCCTCCCAAGTACGCGAAGCGCTTGCATTAACCAATGCAGATATATGGAAGAACTTGGCTGTAATGGTAGGATTACCATACCTTAAGAGAAAACTTGATTGGAGCTATGATGTCAACGCGCCGCGAGCTCTTTTGGGAGCAAGCTACACGCGCATGCCAGCGAACCCGACCATGAAGCAGAGATTTTTACATTACTACCGATGGTTTCTTCGAAATATATATCCCAGTGTTAATGCAGCTTACTACTTTTCTACACTAGCATTCAATCTTGCGTACTTGTTTGACAATAGTAAATACCACTCGCCTTTCTTGTGGTTGATTGGAACAAGAATGAGAAGACTATCAGAGGCAGATTTTCGAGCTATTGCTGCACTTGACGAACCGAAGAAAAAGATAAACGGAAGCTTACTGGATCCGGGACTTCTTGGAGATCGAATCTTGGGGAGCTTAAAGATCCTACTTCCGACTAGCATATTTGCATTGAAGTTTTTGGAGTGGTGGCATGCATCTGACTTTGCACGTCAGCTATCTCGTAAAGCTACAGAAGGCATTGTGCTTCCACCTCCCGTGCAACCAGACCCAGCCATTCGATTAAAGCCAACTGATCAGATCGCTTCAAATAAATCTGTGGTCGGCCAGACTGAGGCTCCATATGAATGCGATATTTCAGTGTCACAACCAAAGGTTCCGATCGCCATGAAATCTCTACTGCCTATATTCACTGTTACGTCAATACCAGACTCTGAACTATGTCCCATATGCCAGCAAGAAATAAAGACGGCGACAGCATGCCAAACTGGTTGGGTATTTTGTTATAGTTGTATTCATCGCTGGCTAGAAGGCAGTCATGAAATGCAAGTAGAGTTTATGAAAGGGAAAGAAGGAACTTGGGAGAGTGGAATGGGGAGATGTGCAGTCAGCGGAAGGCGAGTACTTGGTGGGACTGAAGGTTTACGACGAGTGATGGTCTAATGAATATGAAAATGGCCCATGCTATAGATTGATGATTATGAGCGGCAGGTCTATCTACACTAGTATCCTACAATCATAGGGGGGACAGAAATTAGCGATATGTCAGTGTATATCTTGAAAACGAGAGCCGGGCGGATGGTGCGAAATATACCCTGTATTTATATTGCTACTAAGTGTTAACCTTCACTGGCTAAGCTCATGAGGCTAAATACCTCTATAGGTATATGATCTGCTTCTACGTATTTTAGAAGGTGAAATGAATATCGTAGTTTGGACGAGTGCAAGGAAACCAATTGCTTAACATGATCATCTCTGGCTCGCATCACCAACGTTTACGAAACCTGAAACCTCCAAAGATGATTGCCAACACTTGAGATTGGGTTGTTTTAAGGATATGGTGTAAGACTGCATGGTTATAGCAGAGTTTATTGCGCCGGAATTTTATACTTCATACTTTAAGGCCCTATATGGCCAGTTCTTTCCGCCGTTGAAGAGGTGAACTGCAGACTTCTTTCTGCAGCATTTGTAGCGGATTCTGGCCGAGCCACGATTCGAGCAATCAGGGCATGCCTCCAGTCATCGTGCTTAGATGGGCGGCATTTAAGCAAAGTTTGCTTAATCAAGCTGGAAAATTTTCTCGTGGCTCCTAGCACTTATCCCAAATACATTTTTCAAGTACCTTTTTTCGGCGAGATGAATTCCATCAGTTCATCGTTACTTGCCTAAAGTGTCCTTGCATGTCGAAATAAATTGCAACGATATCCGCCCGATCTTACGCTTCCGTGACCTTATCCACTGCATTCGAATCGCTCCGAGCGAATCTAACCATCAATTCGTTTCCTGCCAAACTCTATGTTTCAGGATACGCCGTACCGGGAGTGACGGGGGGGACTGTTCTCAACACCTGTCAGTGGTGTCTCTTACGAAGCTCCAGCTCTCACTGTAGAGTCTGCAGAGCCAAAGTTGAATAACAAAGTCCTCACTTCGACGAGGATTCCCAATCGCTTTCGCCGTCTATATCGTCTTCATCTCTCAACACATTCCCCTATCACCACTACCATAAAGCTAACCACGATCAGATCAGATGGTAGGGTCGGGGTCCTACTCATCACCCAGCCTTGATCATGGAGGAAAAGCCATCCAATGAGTTTCCGGAGCGTACCCAGCACCCGATACGGAGATGGCGGATTGGATCAAGTCGGCCTCGAATGTTACAAAGAAGGGAGATATAGATGAATATGCGCACTTCATGTGATCCCGACGTCTGGGCCTCGCCTGGCTGGGGCTGCAGGATTTTTGAGTCTTTTTCCCGCGCACGCAGCTTCCATTGCTACCATTTTTATTTTGTTTGGGTTGGAGGTTCCGGGGAAAAGGTGGCTGAATTCCACGAGTAAACACTGAGCTGAATGGCTATTCATCTCGAGCAATATGTCAGAGATCTTTCAAGGAATATATGTTAGACTCTACGAGTCAATTGAATAATGTAAGAAGTAAAAGTAAAGAGTGTCAATTAATTCCTGGCTACCATTTCTCTTTCTGATACTATCTAGATTGTGTACGTCTAGAAAATGGCAAATGCTCTATGTGTCCCCAACTTGTCACCATGGACCAAGTTTCTCATGGTTTGGAACGAAACATCTCTAGTCAGAACAGATAGAGTTCTTATTGCTACAAACCAAGCGAAAAACCTTTCTCCGAAACAAGTAACTCCAAGCTATGTAAACCTAACTCCTTAAACTCTATATTGATCGCTCCCAAACTAACCACAGTTTGATAATATAAGAGGCAGGGACTACTGTACAAGGTCTGGCCTGAGTCAGAGAAGAGCCCAATGTGCAAGATAGTCTATGACTCAGGTAGAACAATAAAAACATCACATCATTTGATCCGTAAACTCCTGCTAACTAGCACAACTCATATTTGAGCCGTTTTTTTTTGCATCAGATTTTAATTGCGTATGCAGCTATCTAGCCATGATTCAATATTAAAGAGAAGTACAGAATGGTGGATTCAACGTAAAGGAAGAGCACTCATGCCTCGGATTTCATTTGCAAGTACCACTGCGAAGTTATGGCGGCTTTTTCTTCACCCCAAGTCAACCCTCGTCCATGAATACCCAACCAGGGAAACGTCCCAAAAACCCTGAGTTACCCAGACATGCTTCCATCATCAAATGACTTTTCTCCGCGCGAAATGTGATCTGGGGTGTCTCCTTTCCAAGTGAAGTAGGTGCCCAGGCTACTCAAACTATACCGGAGAACACCACCAGGAGGCGGATCACAACACCTTCCATCGTTGGCTTGTGTTTATAGTGTCAGCTGCACTCTCGCAAGCAAAGTCTTGGCGCGCACAAAGCTCAATTCGTAAAACTCTTGCAAAAATTCGGAATTTCTCGCCCTTCGAGATTGTATCCTTCCTTTGCATCATCTTCTAAACTTGTCCTGATCCCTCTCACGTCCATCCCAAAGAACTGTCTCCCAGATTTGTGCGCCACGCTTTGCTTCCTCCGGCGGGTATAAATATCGGCGTGGGCGTGTATTTGGTGGTCAACTGAGACCAGCGAAGGTCGACTAGAGGTGTGATCATTGGGGTGAGGATGTACTATGTCGTACTTGTAGACTTGATGAAGCTTAGTTGAGAATCGGACTCTTTGGGAATGAAAGATTGACGTGGTGGAGTAATTTGAAATTTTGCCTCGTGGGCCAACTTCTTTGATATTGCGAAATTTGACTGAACTTGGCTCTGGGAGAATATTTCACTCCCAGGTTCGTAGAGGACACCGCGTACAGGTGTTCAGTCTTGCACTCCTTCTCCTACATCGTACTCCTCCATCTGGTACGTACCCCCTTAGAGCCCCCTTTCGTCTATCCAAGAGCGTTGCTTTGCCATTACCTTACCTTGGAGACGGAGTGGTCCTAGTGACTAGTCCCAATCCGGGCACAGCCCATCACACAAAGGCCCTGGAGGCTGCGCTGGGATTGTTGGAGAGGGAGAACAGTGGAATTAACAGAAGGCGGCGGATCAACGTGTTGTCGGATAGTCAGTCTGCAGTGAAGGCACTGCTGACGGGAACTGCCACAACAAGTCTCGACGAAGTGCGAAAATTTAAAGCGTTATCAGAAAAGGCTCGAGTCTCGGTTCAGTGGATACCAGCCCACTCCGGGATACAGGGAAACGAGGAAGCCGATAGAACTGCCAAGTAAAGAGAGCCAGCCTGGCTCCGTCACGTTGGTGTACGTTCGGCGGCTCATGAACCGGAACAGGCAAACGCTTCTTGACGACTGGTGGGAAGAAGCATGTCCACCTAGATATCGTAATCTGGGCCTTCTCATGCGACGAAGCAAGCCACGCGAGCTGGCACTTTCTCGGCGGCTACTTCGTAAACTGATTTCAGCTCGTACGGGACACGGAAACTTCACTGCATGCCATCGTCGTTTCAATAACATCGCCGCTTCAATGGAGTGTGCGTGTGGAGAGGAAACATCGCCTCTCCACTTTATTCACTGTCGACTGCACGCACGCCAAACGCGTCGACTTCGAGGGACAACGTCACATCACGACTTTGTCCAAAAGCTTCTCGGGCCTAGGTGCCTTGAGAATTTCACATATTTTGTGCAGGAAACCGGCTGCTTCGGAGGCCAACCTGCGAGTCCGTCTCCAGCTCTCAGCGGAGAGGACATTAATTAGGTCATAGCACGAAGCATGGCAGGAAGGAAAACGAGACGAGAAGTGTTGCTTTCCCACCTCAAATTGGAGTATTGCATTTGGAATTTTTTGTTAAAGGGAATTTATGGGTGTTTTTATTTTTATTTTTAACTAGCTAACGGTTGTATAGTGGTTCACGCGGTGAGACCGAGTCGGGCATGTGGGAAGCATGATCTCGGCCGTGTACGCCGGTTCTTGACTCCTAGGAGATATAGAGCTTAGCTTAGGACCAAAAATCAAAAAAAAAACTTGACTCAATGCGCCCTACAAACTCAATGACTGGAGGACAAGACTCAACATCTGTACGCGGTGTCCTCGACGAACCTGGGAGTGAAATATTCTCCCAGAGCCAAGTTCAGTCAAATTTCGCAATACCGAACAAGTTGGCCCACGAGGCAATGATTCAAATTACTCCATGTCAAACTTTCACTCCCAAAGAGTCCGGTTCTCAACTAAGCTTCATCAAGTCTACAAGTACGACATAGTACATCCTTGTTTCAATGACCATACCTCTTGTCGACTTTCTCTGGCCTTAGCTGGTCGCCAGATACATGCCCACGCCGATACTTATACCCGACGGAGGAAACAAAGCGTGGCGCACAAATCTGGAAGACAGTTCCTTGGGATGGACGTGAGAGGTATCAGGACAAGTTGATAAGATGATGCAGGGGATGGATACAATCTCGACTGGCGTGAAATTTCGAATTTTGGCAAGGAGATTTTACAAATTGAGATTTGTGCGTGCCAAGACTTTGCTTGCGAGAGTGCAGGCGACACTATAAGCATCGCCATGGTTGGATGGTGCGGTGGTACATCGTCTTGGCTGGTCTGCCAAGTACAGTCTGGATAGCTTGGACATATCCCACTCGAGACAGTAGATCGCTGGTTCAAATCCAGCAAAACACAACCACCTTTCTCGCGGCGCTGGTATGCATGGATGACGAAGGCATGCTTGGATAATCAAAGGTTTCGGAATCCACTTTGGTGGGTACTAACGGAGGAGGGTCGACTGTTTGTGTAAGCAAGCATACCTCGTAGTGGTATTTGCGAATGAAATCCAGAGTATGAGTGTCTCTAACGTCAAAAGAGTCATCCCACATGTATACATAGCACCGATTATGTGTCATAGCTAGATAGCTGAATACACATTAAATGATTTAAAAAAAACCCCTCAATGACTAATAGGCCATTATTTCCTTGATATATTCTGCTATTTAGCCATGATAATCTTTTTCATCTTTGGATAGTGTCTTGGCCTCGCTTGGCTTGGGCTGCAGTTTTTTTGAGACTTTTTCCCGCGTACGCAGTTTGAGTCGCTAACTTTTTGTTTGGGGAAGATTCTAGGGTGGAAAACGTGGCTGAACTCTACGGGTACATCCTTATTCTAATATGGGATCATCTGGGGGCCTAACGCTGACTCACTTTATCGTGTGTGAATGGGGTATGGTCTGTAAATATTATTTTCTAAATATGTAATTCATAATGTCAAGGGTAACTTGGTGGGGCTACCTAATCGGGTATGGCGTAACGATAAAATGATAGATGAATATGTAGATAGTCTCTTCTTTAGGAGAGAGGATAGAAATTAACTAAGAACCATCCATATCGTTGCAACAAGCTTGTGATTAAATTACTACGTAGGAGTATTCCGACAATAACGCTTGTATATAACTGATTATTTATATTATTAAAAGTGCTCCGTACTCTATTGTGTGCTGGAAGATAGAGTGCACTGAGAAGTTGGTTGTGTGTTTTACTTCATACGTAGCAGACCACATCTTAATTAAAGCCCCATGACAGCTGCATATTGTTGATGTGGGTATGCATAAACTATTCTCTGATATTCCTAGATCATAAACGTACTGAGCTAAATGGCTATCCATTATAAGTAATCGGATTGGATGGTGCGGTGATACATCATCTAGATCGGTCTCTCAAGTAGATTCTAATTAGCTTGAATATCTGACCCATTTGAGACAGGAGAGACCTGGTCCGAATCCAGTAAGACCCACACATCACACGTTCTCGAGATGATGTCGTTGTTGGGTGACATTTTTTTTTTAATTCATAGTGTATTCAGCTATCTAGCTATGACACATCTGATTATTTTATATATAAATACAAATATTTAGTCCCAATTTCCTTTACTTATCTTCTAGTCTCCTCCCTTTCATTCAGGTTTGGATGCATTCATGCATCCACTGCTTTGAAGGAAGTGGAGAGTTGCTTCTTTTCCAATTTTGGTATTAAACAATATCTCTAATTTTAATGGCAGTATACCTTTAAAAGCTTCCTTTCTTTCTGTCTTAAACTTACTACAATAAAGAAGTAGGTGTTGAACAGTCTGTTTTCCCTTCCAACAAAAGTTGCAAGAGTTATCCTTCACTTTTTTAATTCGAAATAAATGGGCCCTGGTATTTCCAATCCCTGTTCTTGCTTGTATAAATGAAGATTGTGTCATTCTACTGTAATGACTGAAGTTGTATGGTCTCATTTTGATGATAGGTGATCTTTTCCTGGCTTGCACTTGATAGAGCCTTCCCAGTCCTTTAGCCCTTCTACCCTCTTCCTGTCTCAAGACTTGGGTCTCCCAGTCATTTTGCCAGGCTTTGAGAGTCAGTCCCTTTGCCTTTTGCTTAAGGTAAGCAATTGTTGTGAATTTATCTCTTTTTTTGACTTTTTTCTTGGCTCTACCTCTTGCCAGATTGTCTGCTAGCTCATTCCCAGCAATACCTTCATGGCCTGGACACCAGTGTAGATGAATTTGATATTTATCGCTTTTTATCCTTATTTGATGTGAAATAAAGTTGCTAGCTTTGCTGACCCTATGAATAGCTGCTTGACTATCAGAAAAGACCCAGATCTCTCTGGAATGTTTATTGGAGATGACATATTTTAAAGCTTTCAAGATACAATATGTCTCAGTATCTGAGATTGTCATTTTATGTCCAAGATTTAAGATAAACATTTTACCTGTCTTGTGAATGGTGAGATACCACAAATCCAAGGCTACTTCCATTGCTTTTTGTTAAGGAACCATCTGTGTATATAATTGATGCATGATAAGGAATTTCTTTAAGCAGAAGAATATGCTCTACCTTTGCTGCATGCTTAGAAGAATTACTTATTTTAGTATCCACATTATTTGCTAGCCATGGTGGTGCCTGGGTGACAAATGCATACTCGGATAAACATAGGTTTTCACCCGTTTTCCCTATAGTTGACATGCACAGAAGAGGTTATACGCTGTAAGGGTTAACACTCAGTGGCATCTACGCATGAAATCTGAGTTTGAGTGTTCCAAACATCGACCTTGGTAACCTACACAGAATACATATCTTCCGAAAAAAACCTGCATGGATCTCAAGGCGCCGAATCAGGATAATTGAATAAGTTATTTTTTCACCATAAGCAATAGATTAGAGACCTGTTTCGTAACTTGAGAAGATTTGAGTACCGTACATAGTGTGGCCTGGGTCAAAGAGAAGTTCATTGTATCAGATACTCCTAGTCTCAAATCGAACAAAAAAACCAAACAAACAAGCCAACGATGGAAGCTGTCGAGGTGCGCCTTCTGGTGGTGAACTCTGATATCGTTTGAGCAACCTGGGCATTTAATTCACTTGGGAAGGAGCAGCATGAGATCTAATTTCGCGCAGAGACTTGTTCTTAGACTATGGAGGCATTTCTGAATGACTTGAGATTTTTTAAAATTTTCCCCGATGAGTATTCACGGATGAAGGCTGACTTGGGGCGAGGAAAAAGCCACGCTAACTTCGCAGTGGTACTTGCAAATGAGATCCGAGGCAAGAGAGCTATTTTTTTAAGTTATCATTCATTATTTGCTTAAACTCTGGTATTACATTATTGCTAGATAAATACACATCGAATTAAAATCTAGTCCAAAAACAGAGACCTACTAGCTTTAGGTTATCATCCTCCCTAATCGCCTCATCTTAAACAGATGAGTAAGCTCTTACAAGGTAATTGATTGTCAAATGCAAAGAAAAGAATCAAGATAGACTGCTGATGAGATTAAAAACATCAAGCATTTTTGTAACAGAAGATTCAGGATAGGTGGCCTTGAAAGTGTACTCTCCCATTGGGGAACCGCAAAATGGTTCGCTGCTGAATTCAATCCCTTGGGCGCGAGTCGGACGCGCGACATTCCGGTGGTTGCAGCGATTACAGCCGGATGCCATAAATCAACTAGACGACCGAGGGCTGCGGCACACAGCCATAAAATTAAATCTATTCTAATTGTAAAAGTGCAAGGGAAATAATAATTGTGTAAACCTTAATCCTTGCATGTCCTATGTTAGCCCTAATAAGCGAGCGACGCTAAATGGGTTGATTTATGGGGGAACACTCTATACTTGGAATGAGTGTGCAATTTTTGTATCAGATTTCCATATACCGAGTTAGGGTAATATAACTTCACCTTTTGAGGAAGGATTTTTATACTAATTATATTTTTCTATCAATGTTTGCTGAAGTCACGTGATCAGTTCCGATTATTATTATTATTTCATATTATTGTCCTATCTGAGTCTATGACTATGTAGGACTTGCAGGTCTTCTCTGCCTACAGGCCAAGGATACCTATACCAGTAGTATATCCCCTTCTATGCCTCCCATACAGCTCCCCTCAAACAGTACCACCTCTCACAAGTCCTCATTCGATCATACACTAAGAGGAGCCCTTTGCCCTTCATTATCTCCCCTCTCCAGCCAACGAAACGATGGCCATTTGTGGGTGTATGGTAGCCGGAAAAAATCGCAAAAACCACTGGGTGCGGGGCTCCCCTAATACCGACATTAGGACTAAATCTGAAGACATAGTGATCCTTCTGATTCGTTCGATGAGGCCGGTCAGCTGGGCGCTGCAGACTTGTGGGTACCGATCAGGTCCGATTTATCCGTAGATGGAATGGTTTTGTCAAGTATGTTCATTAACTTGCTATGTAAAGTGACTACCGTTGTAATCCTACTGGAGCTTGAGCACGGATGGGGCCGGGCTGGATCAGATTAACTACCATTAAGTACAGATACACCTCGTCCCACCTAAATGACCGGACCACATCAGACTTCACCCATGTGTTGGCTCATGTCAAGTCCAACCGTCCAGAGAAACCTATTCAGGCGCGTTGAAGCGTTAATTCTGTTTTGAAAGTGTACACAGTGTGACAGAGATATGTAGAGAAGATATTATTGTTGATAAATAATGTGGCTCGTATATGATACTGTCTAACTAATGTGTAGTGAAAAGTGTCATGTTCAAGATTTTGTCAGTCAGACCCATTACGCCAACGCCAAGGCTATGAGCACGTGATTCGGATTCATTACAAATTCCTCCTCAGCCTTGGCCCCCACGCGCCCGAGCCCTTGGCACCTTCGTGTTCTGAAACTTTTCCCTTCCATTCAGTCCCAGCTCCGGCTCATCTCAGCATCTCAGCATCTCATCCAGGGGTCGTTTGTAGATGAAATGGGTTTAACTTGGTGTCAAATTTTTTCGTAGATATCTAGCAAAAGTCGACGGTTGCTGCGTATATAATATCTGATCAATCATTAGCAGCAGGGAAGATTTTTCAATTTTCAACAAGTAACAAGAAAATTAAGCTGGTTGCACATCATGCGATCCAATCAAAGTGGCATAGTCACCCTCAAGATCAACTAGCATACAAATTTGATATGTATTGGAATTGCTACGGAATGGTTTCACGATCGATTGTAATGATTCTGTAAAAAGTGGTACGATTCTATTTTGTTCTACATGTTCATAATGTCTTGTCTTGTTCTACTATCAATATACAGGATTCAGATGCACCCAATGAGTGCGCGTGTGGGGAGGAGACCAGTCCTACAAATTTTATACACTGTCGACTACATTCTCACGAAACACGTCGAATACGAGGCCTAAAGTCCCACGACGACTTTACACACCAACTTCTTGTACCCAAGTGCCTTAAAGACTTCAGAAAATTTGCACAGAAAACCCAATTTTGTGGGTGCTCACCTGCAGGTTCGATCTCTGCACTCAGTGAGGTCCAACTAAATTAGTCATGGAAAATCACAAGATAGGAATGGGAACGAGGCGAGGAGTTTTGCTTCTCAACCACAAGTGTTGATACTATTCTGGAGCTCACAGTCTTGGAGCTGGGAGTTCTGTTATGATTTCTGTTTTATGTATTGCTGCATGTAAATTAACTAGCTACTATTTGTGTAGTGGCTCACATGGTGGGAGAAATACGTTAGTGTTCGGAGCTGTGTGAGTTCGCAAGTACTCTATGTTGAAATTATGGAGTTTAGAGATGAGTCAGGTGATGCTTAATGGAAGTAATTGATGTGGGGTTTGGTTGTTGAGTTTTCTATGATTTCTGTGTTGGGATACACTATGTCCATCCTACTAGGCTCGGTAATTAGTAGTCCCGATCGACTGGTGTTTGGCGAACGGAGATTGCGTATACCCTGTGCTAGCGTTGTTTACTGCTGTTAATAGGAGATCCCGCACGGGCTATCTATTGGGGTTAAAATGAGTCTGGTACCTGTGTGTGTGTGTGTGTTTTATTGTACTAATTGAGTCTATGACTATCTAGCACATTGGGCTCCTCTCTGACCCAGGCCACACCTTGTACAGTGCTCCTATCCTCTTTTGTTACTTGAAAGATCATTGATATATTCCCCTTGATGAATAGCCATTCAGCTCAGTATTTACCCGTGGAATTCAGCCACCTTTTCCACGGAACCTTCTACCCAAAAAAAATAAAAATGGTAGCAATGGAAACTGCGTGCGCGGGAAAAAGTCTCAAAAAACCTGCAGCCCCAGCCAGGCGAGGCCTAGACACCGGGACCACATGAGGTGCGCATATTCATCTATATCTCCCTTCTTTGTAACAGTCGAGGTCGACTTGATCCAATCCACCATCTCCGTATCGGGTGCTGGGTACGCTCCGGAAACTCATCGGATGGCTTTTCCTCCATGATCAAGGGTGGGTGACGAGTAGGGCTCCGACCCTACCATCTGATCTGATCGTGGTTAGCTTCATGATAGTGGTGATAGGGGAATGTGTTGAGAGGTGAAGACGATACAGACCGCGAAAGCGATTGGGAATCCTCTTCGAAGTGAGGACTTTGTTACTCAATCTCGGCTCTGCAGACTCTACAGTGAGAGCTGGAGGTTCGTAGGGGACACCACTGACAGGTGTTGAGAATAGTCCCCCTCCCTTTACCAGTAAAGTCCACGAACTAAGTAGTGGGTTATACATTTCAATACTCTATTGTAATCTCTCTACGACGCGTAAATACACGACCACCGCGCTACTAGCTCTAGTTATATAACCACATTACGTAACCGCTACATCTCTAGTCCCGTAGCAGCAACTTGTCGTCCTCGACAATGTGCAGATAGCTCGAGTACTGTTATCCCTTTTGTTTCCGCTCTTAAAGTTTGTCTAATTACTAACGAGACTATAACACTTCCCTTGACGTGGTGAATAAAACACATACTCTGAATACCATGATAGACTTCAGGGTAATCAGTCGATCCATAACTCTCTCGAGACCATAAAAGTGCTCATGTAATGGCAAGATTTAAACATCGAACATAACTTCATTCCCCAAAATTAGTTATGAAATCCCATAATAAGTCCCGTAGCTGCAATCAGTTGTCTGCACTCCATTCTGAGTCCCCGTTTCCGACGGCTGCAGGTAGTTTATGACTTGCTGTTCCTGCACGGAGGTTCTGGTAGAAAGGTACTTTTGCTTCTCGACCAGTGATTAAATGACTTTCCCCAAGTTTGAATAACATGAGGTGGTCCCCATAATACGTTCTCGGGATAGCCTTCCCATTAACCTGTCTTAGAAGATGAGATTTTCAATGGGAGCCACCATGGCCAGCCACAATAAAGGGTCCTCGATATACTGGTTGAAGTTTCTTCTTCGCAGATTTTCCATCATACAGCATCACATAATCTCCAGGTCTGAAAGTTTGTACTGGGATTCCTCTATCTTGTCGATCCTTCTGGACTTGCTTTCGCCAGTTCGTCTTACCTATGATTGAATCTCTTACAATTTCCCTATTCTGCATGAATCGGTCTACTGCACTTGCATGGTTATCCTCAGAAGTTTCCACAAAGCTCTCAATTTCAATTTTTAGAGTATCTAGAGTGACATTTCGTTCGTGGAGGTGATACTTTTGTTCCAATGCTGATGGAGGTCGATATCCTCTTCGAATCTCAAATGGCGAGTAGCCCAAGTAGCTGATCTGGCGCCGATTTCCCTCGAAGACTGCTTGCTGTATTCTCCATGGCCAGCAATACGGGTCTCTGGTGATTAATTTCATTGTAATCTGCAAGATATCGTTAGCTTTCTCTACCATTCCAGTTGCTTTTTTAGCTGCTACCGGGGAGGATATTGACTCCGTACTGTGAGCTTTCAGAAAATTGGCAGTTCTCTTTCCAAAATGCCCTCCTACGTCTTGATACGTTACCACAGGAGCTCCTTCCTGACTGATGAGCCATGCAAGGTAGCGAATCGTCTCATCTTGGCTATCGGTGATCGTTGGGAATGCCCATACGAATCGATCAAAGTAGTCTATTACTAAAAGTATATGCGTGAAGTTTACAAATCCGTAATCGTTCGTAGATTGGGTTACGAGTGGGTTAGGTTCCTGAATCGTTACTTGAAATTTAGACTTGTGAAGCTGGGGCCACATGCACTTCAATGCCTCGTCCATTGTGAGGGTTGTTTTTGGAAACGGCCCGATGTAGTCCATTCCCCAGAGGACATTTGGCTCGTCAATGATGGTTGGTGACTGAGTTTGCGTTCGCTGTGCATTTCCATGCTGAGCGCACTTCATACACCCAAGAATGTAATTCCTGACATCGTTCGCCATATTTGGCCATTAGTACTTTCGCAGCTTCTTCATGGTAATTGCGTGTTTCCAGTGACCTTCCTTATTATGAGCTTGTCGAATTACTTCCGAGACTTCTTGAAGGGTTACACACTTCTTCCACACCCCTCTCATCCGAAAGAACAGATCGTCCCCGATCACCTCAAAATTATTGCAACGTCGCTTTAATCTAGCAATCTGAAATCGATCGAAGTTCAAAGGGTAGGAGGCTCTTGTGAGTGCAATCCAGATGTCTCGGTACCATTCCGACTCTTGGTATTTCGAATCTAATTTCTCTTTCTTCGATTTGCGTTGCGAGAGCATTTAACTGTTTCTCGAAGCTATCCTTATGCGGAGGATTGGCTGAGTACCCAACCGATTTCGAATCAAGGTTGGTGGCGTCATCTTCCTGGATCTTGCGCAGTCGTAGAAGTTCTGCATAACCTCCCTTCCCGTCTTTCCATACCCACTTAGGCTTACCATCTTGATCGTCTATAATATCACCTAGCGAGTCTAAAAGGTAGTCCTTTTCACACTCAGGATCTGGAAATATTGTACGTGAGAGTGCATCTGCAACCTTATTCTTAGAACCCTCGATGTATCTGATCTCGACATTTAACCCTCCAAGTTCTAATTCCCACCGACTGTAGATTCCATAAACTAGTGGGGTTTCAAGGAAGAATGTCAAGGGCTTATGGTCTGTCCAAATAATTGAGGGTGAATCGGTCATAAGCATGTAATAGTATTTACGTGCAAACGATACCATGCCGAACAATTCTAGTTTGTACGTTCCATAGTTTCTCTCAGCTTTATTGAGTAGGAATGAGTCATACAGCAGTGGATATTCCACTTTTCTGCCGCTATGCTCGCCCTTTTTCAACTGCATTTTGGTAATACGGCATCCAGCTGCGAAGGCACTCACGTCTGTGTAGAGATGGATTGGTGAATAAGGATCTAATCCATGCGTCTCGACTACGTCAGAGCATGTCTTCCGAAGTATTTTTTTTTAAATCATTTAATGTGTATTCAGCTATCTAGCTATGACACATGACCGGCGCTATGTATACTGTGATAGCATGAGGGTCAGGAAAGACTCTGACTAAAAGGCAAAACAATAATATGATTGTAATCTATGAGGAGAGAAAGACATGGTGGCTAACGCAATACTATATACACATAAAAGTGGTTCCTCACTGGTCCAAGCGTACATTGTAGCACGTGATTAGTGTCCTATGACATATACATGTGGGATGACTCTTTTGACGTTAGAGACACTCATACTCTGGATTTCATTTGCAAATACCACTATGAGGTATGTTCGCTTACACAAACAGTCGACCCTCCTCCGTTAGTACCCACCAAAGTGGATTCCGAAACCTTTGATTATCCAAGCATGCCTTCGTCATCCATGCATACCAGCGCCGCGAGAAAGGTGGTTGTGTTTTGCTGGATTTGAACCAGCGATCTACTGTCTCAAGTGAGATATGTGTCCAAGCTATCCAGACTCTACTTGGCAGACCGGCCCGAAGTATTTCAAACGAGATTTGCTCAGTTGATTCCCATTGGAAGTCGACATTTCCGGTAAGTCGTGTCAAGGGTCTAGATATTGCTGCAAAGTCTTTAACCCATCTACGAGTCATTTGGATTACGCCCAGAAATTTTCGTACTTCTGATTTTCCACTAATCGGAGGAGGGAACTTTCGAATTCTATCTACTCTAGTTTGGGTTGTCCCCATGATGCCATTTGTCTTGAAAGTAACCCCTAGAGCTAAAATTTGCGTCATAAATAGTCGAAGCTTTGTAACCGATAATCGAATCCGTGCCCACTCTACACGAGGTAAGAAATGCTCTTCCATCCAGTCTAATGCTTCGGCTGGTGAACTGAAACCACTAAATATGTCGTCCATATAGTTACGACAAGAAGCTGCAAGTAGAAGGCAGGCAACGCAACATCTGATTCTTCAATTTTTCAAATTCACAAAAGAAAGGAATAAATAACTTCATGCTATGGAACCACTCAAATTGCCCATTATATTTTAGAAAAAAGAGGGAAGGAGGCATTACTAGAATTTTTACAATCTTCCAGGTGTATATGTGTATACAAGGTAGAATAAATGTTGCAAAACGTCAAGCATATGGTGTTGGCGTGTCTGCAGTGGGCAAATGGAAGGGGCGACTTTCTCTGACAAGCTAAAGACAGGCCATTTGAAGCAATGATGAACAGCCCAGAAGATGTGGCTAGAATCACACCGTGGATACTAAACAAAGGGTGGATAAAACAGTTTCGACTGGTAGGAGAAGTCGAGGTAGCAATGTCGGATAAAGTAAATAGATCTGGAAGGGGAGAGGACGGAATCTGCACGGGCTGAACAGTGTACACTGCAGTTCCTGAAGGTAAACTAAATAAATTGATAGGAACATAAAAAGACAGGATCAGGGGGTTTTCACCACATTGGTTTCCTCCTATGTAAATAATGCAGATAGTCACCTGCATGGACCCACAGGGTGCCTGATCGGGTCAATTGAATTCAAATTCAAATTCAAGGTAGAATAAATAGAACAAAAAGCATTGGGCTGATACATCGAATAGCAAGTCTCGAATAGTTCATTTAGATGAATTTAAGCATTTGATAAGTATTAGATAAATTGTCAAAGCTATATAGCTGAATACAATTTGATTTAAAAAAATAGGTCCCAAGAAGCATTACAGTTGACCTTTAAGCCCTCTGTTTGTAACTCAGTCCTATAGGAACATTCTGTTACAGTTAGAAAACGCCAGAAAATTGCCATAATTCTTGCCTGATCATAGGACGTGATTGCTTCGTTTCCATCCTCCATTTCTGTATATTTGGGCGACACTCTACAAAATTCCATGGCCGAGAAAAACGGCCAACTTTTCAAAGCTTTTTTTCATTCTGGAATTGGAGCTGTCTGTGAAAGCTGGCGAAGTCACTATGCCCAATTCTTGCGGCAATGAGGCGGTGATATGTCCATTAGGGTTTAACTAGCTCCGGAGGGCGTTTTTGTCGCATTAATAGATTCAGGTCTTTATACCTGTCGTTTTTGTATTTACGCCACCAGTCTTCTGCAAGTGCCTGCATGCGTATCATAACTTGGCGCTGAAGTGCTGCAAACGTCATGACGCCATGGCGTTGATCCCAGATATAATCAAAAGTCGTAAGAATCCACAGCAAAATTATGCGAAAGTCGCCGACAAAGACGAATTCTTCATCTTCCAGTGGTGCCAATGTAATCACTCAGTATGCTCTGCATATCTGGGATAGCCAAGAAGAATCGCATCCGAATTGAAGTCAAAAGCAAACACATCCATATCTCCATCTGACGACTTCTCCATCATGCAGCACCCACCATTATCTTCTGAGTCCTCAACCCCGATCTAAACACATATCATCTCGCTTCGACGACCGATAAAGGCGTCGCCCCAATTGCAAACAGGTGCCTGCCTCATTCGTTATCGGCCATCACCCACTACAAATTTACGACGCTATATGTACCCGCAAGGAGGAAATTAAGTCATTGTGTACAAAGTTGGGGTCTTGGTTTAAGAGAGACTGATGCTTTAATGGAGTTAAACATCTTGAGGAGGAACATGTGGCTGAGATGTGGAGCGAGAAGGGAAAGAGGTCTCTGAAGACCATGCTAGGACTGACATATTTGAGGAGTTTTCAACTTTGGATTTTTTGTGGGCGCCAAGACCAAGATTTCGGCTAATTAGCCAGGAGGGCTTCTTTCGTCGATGAGTCAACGGCACTCCCCAGCGCCCTGGACGGTATAAAAGAAGTCGGGCTAAGCTACTATACAGCAATCACGCTCTGTCAAGACTTTTCTGACATTTCAGCACGACCTTCGGGAAGGAGTTGGAAGGAGGCTAGAAAGGCAGAGTGTGCATTCTCCGAGGTACCCACAAGTCTGCAGCGCCCAGCTGGCCGGCCTCTTCGAACGCTTCGGAAGGGTCACTATATCTTCGGATTTAGTCCTAATGTCGGTATTAGAAGAGCTCCTGTTACGGCGCGATCCAAATGAGGTAGGATCTGCCGTCTTCGAAGTATATGAGGTGATTACCGAGGTTCACAATGGAGGTTTAGAATTAAGAATTTAAAGATTAAGAAGAAATCATTGTGGTAGCAAGATACCAAAGTTTATTATGATCAAAAGAAAAGAAATATACGAATAACGAAGCTGAAGATCTGTGTAAGCCATTTCTTCCGCTTCTTATAATTAAAACAATTCATTAATAAAATCTCCGGCTCGTCCTTGAACCATCTATCGCATGAGGGTAGCTGAGTTGAATTGCCAATCTCCTCGGGTATTTAATCTGGGAAATAATATGTGGATTCTTCCTGTATCCCAAATACTAATCATCCCCGAAAGCCTATATTAATAATTTATGCAAGATAATTTCATTAAGCACAGGATTGCAATTTCCGAAAGTCGGTCTCGGAGATGACCTCATAACTTTATCTCTTTAGTTAATATTGGCTGGCTGGATATTTCGGTTGGTAACTCTGCCTCAGTCCAGAGTATTCAGGTCATATCAGCTCCGCACCCAGTGGTTTTTGTGATTTTTTCCGGCTGCCATACACCCGCAAATAGCCATCGTTTCGTTGGCTGGAGAGGGGAGATAATGAAGGGCAAAGGGCTCCTCTTAGTGTATGATCGAATGAGGACTTGTGAGAGGTGGTACTGTTTGAGGGGAGCTGTATGGGAGGCATAGAAGGGGATATACTACTGGTATAGGTATCCTTGGCCTGTAGGCAGAGAAGACCTGCAAGTCCTACATAGTCAAAGACTCAGAAAGGAAAATAAAATTATTAATAAAAGTAATAAAATGATTAATTTGTCCAATCTGTAGATATATCATAGTAACCACAGCATCTAAATCTCAAAGGGTACGCCTGCTATTACTCTGTTATTCCATTCGTGGCCCGTGGCAACTATTGTATCCTGCTAACCGATTCTATCCCCAGTCCCTGATACAATGTCTGAAAAATGTGGCACGGTTATTCCTGTTCATGAATAATTTGGTTGTCAAGTCAACATTTTAGTGATTAACTTGCAAACGTGGAGTCTTGACCTATGTGAACACGATTTCTTTCCGCTAATACCCTGAGGAAGCTCCGAGAAATTTCCGAGATTAATCGCGGCTTCTCTAGTAAATACATAGATCAACTACTACCCTGTACGAGTAGAGCTCTTCACCGTTCAAAAGGCTGATTGTTGTCGGGTCCGGTGTCCGAAAGAAAGAAACTTCTCAGATATTTTCCCTACGCACGCTTTGAGCCCTCGATTAGAATAAGCTGCATCGACTAATAATCCAGCCCAGAGTAAATAACTACGAAGGGCGTCTATTGCCCAAATCTCCTATCCGAATGATGGAATGCTTTTATCTCTTCACCTCATATCTCGGAATGATGAATAGTCGTGAATATTTCAACTTTAATATTATCGCCGACGGAAATTTAGCCCAACTTCAATATTTCGGACACGCGAACCCCTGGTCCTTCCGAAATATGGCAACAGAGACCAACTTCAAAACCATATCCTACGAAGAAATCCCTGTTCTAGATCCCGGGGTTTCGTGGGGAAAATACTGCACCGAGACGAGTGAGGAGCTTTCCGCCGCGTATGAATTATTTTCGAAGGAAGTCAAGCGGCAAAGAGAAGAACAGAAAGACCTGAACTCTAACATGTTTGAAACATACCCAGATTGTATTGATGAGTTAAAGCATGCGATGAAGGATAAGAATCGCATTAGTTTGACCCAAGTCCGGGCTGGAAAATGGGCGTCTTAAACGGTAAAAATCGTGCTGAAATACATTGTAAGAGAAAATCTAGAAACAATAAACCCACGCCAAGCGTGTGTGAAAGATGTGACGATGAAGCCGTGTTTCGTTGCAGATACACCTGTCACAGCAGAGGAGCTGTTGGACTCACCCCTGCCCGCAATATCCCTGGTTTACAACAGCGACGAAATCCACCTCGTCTTTGTGTCTGGGTACTTGAAGGTTCTAAAACGCTTTGGCCCAAATATTACCTACAAAACCTCACTAAATCATGGGGATAATCTATATTCACGTGTCTATCCTGTGGTGAAACAGGCCGAGAAAGAGCAGGATGCATCTATTATAATTCCTCTAAGGAAAGTTATCATCAGCCTGAAAGAGAAATAGAGTATACCTCGGCGGTTAATATTTAAAGTCTAGAAAATGCATCAAATTTCTGATTTGTCTGGAGTAATGTCCTATCAAGTGTTGCGGCTGCTAAGCCTAAGGAGTCCTGTGCCGTGGTGCCACGGTGTCAAGTTTGAAGCGGGGCTTTGGCAAGATTTTTAGCGTGTAAACTAACGCTCCTTAGGCATAGTCACCTTCCAAATTAGGGTTATTCCTCATATTTGTGCAAATTTTCGAAATAAAAAATTGAATGGCAGTTTTTTTCTGGACACCATAGTTTGTAGTGGGTCTTTCCTTCGTATTAAACCTAATTGGTATAATGATCGGCTACATAACAATTGTGCATTTTTGCTACTTGACTTTATAACTTATTTAAAAGAGTTCAAAGGTTTTCGAATTACAAAATAGAGCCACAGTCTTATCCTAACCTTGGATCTGAACATGTGGCTGGAATATCTTCAGGCCTTAATATCTGGTTGGTCCTCCATCCGCATGTATCACAGCCTGACATCTTGCTGGCATACTCTGAATAAGTCTCACAAGATCTTCGGAAGACACGGAACTCCATGCCTCCTTTACAATCTTGCGAAGACTATCTTGAGTTCGCTATTTTCCGCAACCCAGATTCGGATGATGACGCTGGATGTAATCCTTCATCCTATTCCAAACAGCTTCAATTGGGTTAAGATCAGGCGAGTTGGCCAGCCAGAAAATCGGTTGAACAAGCCTCTTGCTCATATCTTCCATCGTACTTACTACTGCATGAGCAGTAGCATTATCCTGCATTACGGAAAGCCAATGTCTCATCTAGACCATGCCGTTCATATCCTCTTTATTTTTAAGTTCTCTTTGTATTACTCGCTCGCTATCACCAAGATGTCTAAAGGGGCCAAAGGCGAGTTCCAGATATGTTTTGCGGCGGTTTGCAAGTGAAGACTCAACTTAAGATATAATCTGACCAACATCATCTACTTTCAGTCTTTGGAATGTTCTTTTTCTCTCTTTGAGGGTGACAGTTCCGCGGCGCAGTGAATAACTAACTTGTCCCCGATAGATGCCTAGTTGCGCGGCAATCTGCGTCTAGTTTTTGCTAGATTCATAGAGCCCATAAGTCTGAAAATTCTCTTAATTTCAAATTTGTCGCAACACTATTCTGGGATGCGTATGGGTTAGGGGAGAGATCGCAATATGTTGATAGTTAGTCACGTGGATTGGTGCAGCTTGGCGTGTCGCCCTTAAGGCTGACACGCCTGTATCCAAGAAATAGAAGAACAAGAACCACCACATCAGAGAGAAATTCGAAAATTCGAAAATTCCCTATTTCCCTTCTCATGATTATTCCTGTGCTTGAGTTCTCGAATTGATGACCATCGAAAGGCGTCCCAAAATGCCTCCGATGAAGAGCAAACGACCAAAGTCGAACATTTCTGTCGGCTTTGAACGGACACACATGTGTCCAAAACCTCCTGGCCTCGCGCAAAAATTATAAAGCTTGTTTGCGAGTGAGGCCTTTGTCCCAGGGAAGTCTTCCACCCTTCCCGACCAAGAGATGACTGATTCTGATCCGATCAGAACAGAAACGAACAGTCAACAGACTGCGAAACCCGCCGAGCTGGCCCTCGAGGCAAGTAGCTCCAGGAAAGGAAAGGAGGTCGTCAGAGAAAGGACGTCCGAACGTGCAGAATTGTCTGCTGGAAAAAATGCTGTGCCAGCCTCAAAAGGCGCAGCATCGACATCAGCTATGGAGTTTCCTCCGGAGCTGCAAACCGTGATGGAGGCCGAAAAGCGACGTACGACGCAAATTACGGCCCGCCTCGCCATCTGCTCGACTGCGATAAACAGTGTTGAAGCAGCACTTTCGCCTCTTTCGATCGGCGAAAATAAAGAATTCGTAGACGGTATAAAAGTCTACCTACGAGCAGCTATTGGCCAGTTCGTTCAATCCAGTCCAGGAAGCACACTACCAGTCCTTCCTGCCCGCCCCGCCAACCCTCTCTCACCGAGGGCTCCAGAAATTAGGGCACCTTACTCTACAAAAACCCAGGCTCCGGCCCCAAAGACAACTTGAGCCACCGTAGCTCGGGCAGGCTTAGTCAGCAGCGCTGGGCCATCGACAAAAAAGGCAGCACCGCCCGCCCAGAAAGCAAAGAGTGCCAACTCGAGTGGAAAAGCCGACTCACGACTTTTTCTGCGCCTTGACTATTTCCATCCCCACCGTCTCCTTTCTCCAGCTGGAGTAAGGCTAGCGGTGTCTCAGGCGCTGGGAACCGCTGCCAACAATATCACGTTGGTTCAGCGGGTAAAGACCGGCTTTGCAATAACCGCAAAGGATGAACTCGCTCGAACAGAGCTCCTAGATTCCTCCACATCACGGAGCGAATCTGTAATCGAACTGGAATCAGCATCAAATCTGGTTGCCATGCAAATTGCCACCGTCCCGGAGACAATTCGAACTCTTGCTGGCCCAATCGCCGTGACGGCAAAGATGGTTGCCGACGAAGTCACGCGAGTGACCCAGTCGGTTCCCTTTCTGGTTCGTCCTCATGGGACTAGCAAACCAGGGGCGCCCTACTCAAATTGGCAAGCGCTAATTCCCCGAGAATCCGCTCCTCGACCTGGATTCCGCCTTTTCGACGACTCTGGAGCTGCAAAGCTCTTTTGACCTCGTCGCAAAATCGAACAATGCAAACGGTGTCTTGAATTTCACGCCACCCGTGGTTGTTCCCGCGCTCCAGCTTGCTGGAAATGCGGATCTAATATGCACTCAGAATCAGAGTGCAAGGCCCTCACCCGGTGTCGAAACTGTGGGGGACCTCACCGATCGGATTCTCGGGCCTGCTTAGCCAGATCCAGCAAGTCCGGACCGGTGACAAAAGAGCAGCTCGCGCGGATCCGCCAGATCCAGCAAGGGGAGTTCGCGAAAGTGGCTCGATTTAGCGCTGCAGCCAAAAGGGCCGAAGAGGCAACGATGGCCTCAACGAAGGATGTCTCGATGGCCGAGGGATCGGGTTTCGGAATCCTGGGATCCGAAGAAGAAGTTTGAGGGTACAGCAACCCTCGGTGAAGTCTACAAAAAGCTCCAGTATATATAGCAGGATATCAGCTGAATTCAGGGTATCTGCGAACTAGTCTTTCGCTCTCAGCGGAGATAAGAAAAAGTCACGTGGAAGATGTTGCAGGAAAGGGAACGGGCGAGAAGCGCGGGATCCGGACCAAACAGTATTTCTTCCAAATTTGATTTCAGTTTTTGATTTATGTTTTTGATTTTAGTTTTGCTGTTAACTTCTACAATTTCAGTAGAAGTTCATACGGTTGGAATGAGTTGGGCCTGTACGCAGTGATCCTTGCCGGCTCCACCGGTCCTTGACCCAATATGGAAAAGATAGCGTTAGCTTAGGACCAAAAGTAAAAAAAAAAAAAAATCAGAGAGAAATTGATGAAAGTTTGCCTTATCCACCCATCCCACCCTTTGAATCCATATCTCATATATTATCACATCAATTCCTCGTGGTACCGCGCCACTCAGCCTTAAAATGGCACCAGTATCCCCAAAATCCGTGAAAACCACGAAAATTGTGTTAACCACAAAAATAGGCAAACATAACCACCAGACTCGTCCGGATACCCAAAAGAGCATGCTTGAATTACTTAGAAGCGTGGCATCTCAGAAAATGAGCGCTAAGAGACTTAGAACGAACGACGCCGATCTCGATTTGATGGAAGTCGACATCGTCGCCCAGATGAAGGAACGCGGCCAACCTGACATTGAGATGACTAATGCCGCATCAATAATCGAAGAGATTATACATAAGGGTCTTGAGCACTCGCGATGGGCATACGCGGGAGCCGAGAGCTCCCAGAAGGCGTCAACTGCCCCAGAATTCGTCGTCGAGAAAGCAGTCTCAGCGACAACAAACGAATCCGCACCCATTGCGGCTCGAAAAATCGTGGTTCCGACAGCAAAGCGGATATTAAATAAAATCACACCGAGGGGAACGGAAGTCCCGACTCACACAATGGCAGCAAAAGCCTCCATACCTCCGCCAGCCCCGGCCACGAATCCAGGGACGGCTGATTGCCACAATCACTCTACTGGTGATGCTCCCACTTGCACGACAATACAACATCCACCTGAAATTGAAGCTCTGCTTGAAGCCGAAAGGAAGCGGGCTGAAATCACCTCAGCCAAGCTCGAAATAGGATCGACGGCGCTGAACACTCTCGAAAGTGTTATCCTATCAATGAAAACAACAGATAACAAGGAATACTTGGACGCCATAAACGTCTGTCTAAGGGGCGCCCTCGCCCAATTCCTACGCACTGGAACTACACCAGTACCGACAAGTCTTCCTCCCCGCCCCACTGGCCAGCAGGCCGGCACCAGCGGGACATTTCCATCATCAACCGCCAGGCCAGCAAGGCCTGCCGTAGCGGTGCCCCAGATAACGCCAACCTGAGAAACTGTAGCTCGAAATGAGCTACCTAATCAGCCGACGCCAGTGATGGTTAGTCGTGCCCCAAAAATGCCGACCCCGCCGACCAAGAAATTGACCAAGACGGTCCCTCCGTCCTCGCCAGACAACCGACTATTCCTCCGGCTGGGTTCAAAACACCAGTGGCGAAAGATTTCGCCAGCTGGCATCAGAGAAGCTGTGGTGCAGCTCACTAACGCGCCACATGCAGCCATTGAGCACGTTTACCGTGTCCCAACAGGTTTCGCACTTCGAGCGAAGGGCCAGGAATCTAGCCAGCTCCTATTGGACGCAGCGGAATCTTTCCTTCCCAACGAAGCAAGACTGGAGGAGGCCTCCAACCTTGTGGCGCTACGGATCTCGACAGTCCCCGTCGCCATCCACACTCTTCTTGGAAGGGTGCCAGTGACGGAAGAGATGGTGATCGAGGAGATCACCAGGGTTACAAAGGCCGTTCCAGTCAAAGTTCGGCCTCACGGAAAAACCCGCCCTGATGCGCCATATCGATCATGGCTTGCCAATTTCAAGAAGGGAGCAGAGCCTAGACAAGGGTTCCGCCTATTTGACGACTCGGGTGTCGCGGTCCGATATCAGCCGCGTCAGACAGTGCAGCAATGCAAACGCTGCCTACAGTTCCACGGAACGCGTGGTTGCTCTCGCGCCCCAGCTTATTGGAACTGTACCTCCACTATGCACTCGACAGACGAGTGCCATGCACATACGAAGTGCCGTATCTATGGAGGACCACACAGGTCCGACAGTCGACTCTACCTGGCGCGCCCAACCAAGTTAGGGCCGGTAAGCAAAGAGCAATTGGCTACCATTTGCATGGCCAGCCAATGCGAGCTAGCGGCAGTTGTAAGGGCTAAGGCTGCAGTCTGTCGTGCTGAGGCAGCATCTCAAGTGGCCGCCAGGCAGACACAAGACTCACCCGAAGTAGTGAAATCTAACAACAGTTTCGAAGTTCTGATGACTAACGTCACCTCCGACGCCACGGCCACAGGAACGACGAATCCTGTTGAGTCTTCCTGAAGGGCCCCTCACGGGTCCCTTCCAGCCTCCCACCTACGATAAGTTTTATGCCGATCAATGCAGGTAGGGGAGGCTCAACTCACGACATCGCGCTTTCCCGAGCTTATGAGCTAGGCGTAGATGTAGTGTTAATACAAGAGCCTTCGTGGAAAAAAGCCACAAAGGAGACAAAGTCACACCCTGGTTACGACTGCCACATACCACATGGCGGCGTAAACGTTCGACCCAGGGCAGTGACTTATACACTAATAGACAGGAGAATCCACTCGGCAACCCAAATCTTTCCCTGCAATCCCCTGACAGCGGACCACTGCTGGGTTGTAGTAAATGGAGTCACGTTTCTCAACGTGTACAAAGAGCCGAACGACCTGACAGTGATTCGACCACTCCTCAGCTGGGACCCACCAACACGATCTGTCGCAGCAGGCGATTTCAACGCGGTGCACTGCGCCTGGCAACCAGGGGCTACCTACCCACGCGGACAAGGAATTGAAATTGAGAGATGGGCGGAACGTCACAATCTCACTTGTCTAATTGTGGGCGAGCCAACGCATCGAGCCGGGAACACGCTCGATCTTGCTTGGACAAACATCACCGGAGCTCAAGCATGGGTGGATCGCAACGAGTGCGTAACCAGCAACCATCTTCCAATTCGAGGACGAGTCCCCACTGGATCCGGAAAAAGGGACCAGGAGCCTTCACAAATCAGGGCAACGCGTAGCAATTTGCCGAGATTCGCCCGTGCAGTAACGCAGTTTACACACCCGCCAACAGCCCTGGACACGGTTTGCAAGGCGAACGAATACGCCAACGATCTCTGCTCCACCCTTACTAACGCTATAAATGCAGCAGGAACACGAAGGAACACAAGACACGGCAAATGTGCGCCTTGGTGGACTCCGGAATGCAAGCTAGCTCGCACAGAATATCGTGCAGCAGTGACTCCAGAGCAACGATGGGTGCATGCGAAGAAGCTGCGCTCAACCCTCAGAGCGGCAAAGAAAGAGCACCGGACGCGTCAAGTTGAAGCAATCACAACACCGACTGCCGTGTTCAAGCTAATGCGATCGGCCGAGCCAAGGCAGGCAAGCACCCCCCCTCCGCTGAACCACGAAGGGAAGATGTACGCCGATCCGGCTGAGCGGGCAGAGATACTCCGAGATGCTCTTCTGGCACGGCACCAAGCGACGGACGATCTACCGCCACTCGATGCGCCAAGCACTAATCGAATTCCCTGGAATGACCATGTCTCGGACGAGGAGATACGGATGTGCACCATAGGCTGTGCTAACACAGCCTATGGTGCGGACGGGATCTCTGTGGAACTTCTACAAACCTGCTGGAAAACGATTGGACCATTTGTTGGCACTCTCTTCCGCGCCTGTATCAGACTTGGCATCCATTCATCCTGCTTCAAGCTGGCTGAAGTGGTGCTCCTACGCAAGACGAACCGGGATCCCACAACAGTTAAGGGCTGGAGACCGATTGCCGTCTTGTGATGCTTGGGTAAGGGACTGGAACGACTATTGGCGAAGCGGATGTCCCATCTCGCGGTTACGCTGAATATTGTTGGATACCAACAATTCGGAGCGCTCCCTAAGAGGTCGGCAAACGACCTTGTCAACTGCGTAGTCCACGACATCGAAGAGGCGAGCACCCAGGGATGGGCGGCCACATTCACGACTTTGGATGTCCAAGGCGCATTCGATGCAGTACTTCACAATCATTTGGTGAGGATGCAAGAGCAGGGGTGGCCTGACTCGATTCTCCGATGGACGACATCATTTCTTGCACAACGAAAGGTGCAAGTACGATACTCCGGAGGGGTAACTGGGCAGAAAGAGCTGGTGGGTGGGGTCCCGCAGGGGTCGCCGATATCGCCACTTCTCTTCCTCTTGTACATGGCAGAGCCTATGCGAAGCGGCAATGCAGAAATGAGGTTCAGCTACGCGGACGACGTCGGGATACTAGGATTTGGGCGCAGCATAGCCGAGTCGGCCACTTCTGTACAGAAGGAAGTGGACCATCTTCTGTAGTGGGCGAGCACCAACGCAGTATCCTTCAATACCAACAAGTCGGAGGTAGTTCAGTTTCCCGGACGGAAATGCGAGGAGCCAGTGGGCATTTGTGTGAACGGTGTGGTTATCGAGCCAGCAGACCAAATACGCTGGCTAGGAGTACACCTAGACCCGCGACTGGACTTCAAACATCACGTCACGACGTGGTGTGGAAAAGCTCTGAAGGTGGCCCAGCAAATGCGCCGCTTCAACTCAGAATATCGAGGAGCTGCTCCTGCAGCACTGGTTCGGGCAGTGGAGACGTGCATTGTCCCCTTAGCAACCTTTGGAGCAGATGTTTGGTGGCCCGGCCTCAAACGTTCGACCAAAAGGGGAATCATCACACCTAGGACTAGCATTTTCTGCGAGATGATCAATAAGGCAATCCTAACGGGACTGCGTGCTGCCCTCCTGGTAATGAGAACGACACCGAATCCTGTTCTCCACCGCGAAGGAGGTATCCCAACAGGAAAGATCATTCTGGAAAGGAATCGACTACGGCTTTCGGCTCGGCTACACTCACTAGACAACCGTCACCCACTCTGGACTCACGCCGCTATGCGTCCAAACGATGGAACACGGAAATACAAGAAATGTTCTCGGGCGCCCAAGAATCCAGAGATCCACATGTCACGAGTACAGCGTGCTTACCGAGAACTCCCGGATGCGGAAGATGCTGAGCCTTTGCCACCCCCAAGCTTTCTTTCGATTTCAACTCAAGGATAGAGGAGGAAGAGAAGGCAACTCGGTTCATTGATAGTGTGCCGGCATCAGATATTTGCGCCTACCCGGATGGATCGTCGGAGGGGCATGGTCGCTCAGCATGGGGGTTCGTCTTGAAGAGGAATGGAAAAACTCTATTGAAGGGATGTGGCATCAAGCATGGTGGTGAAGTGCTTGATGCGGAAATACTAGGGGCGAGGAAGGCCCTGGAAGCTGCGCTGGAATTGTCGGAGGGGGAGAACGGGGGAAAAGACGGCAGGCAGCAGATCAAAGTATTGACGGATAGTCAGTCTGCAGTGAAAGCACTGCTGACGGGAATTGCCACAACAAGCCTCGACGACGTACACCAATTTAGGGCGCTATCGAAAAGGGCTTTAGTCTCGGTGAAGTGGATTCCAGCCCACTCCGGGATACAGGGAAACGAAGGTGCAGATAGAGCTGCACGATCCGGCCTCCGACAACTGCCAAGCAAAGACAGCCAGCCTGTCTCCGTCACTTTGGCGTACGTTCGTCGTCTGATGAACCGGAAACGTCAAGCGCTTCTCGACGACTGGCGGGAAGAAGTATGTCCACCTAGGTATCGAAATCTGGGTCTCCTCATGCGACGACGCAAGCCACGCGAGCAGACTCTTTCCCGGCGGCTACTCCGTGAACTGATCACAGCCCGCACGGGCCACGGAAACTTCGCGGCATGTCATCCCCGCTTCAATGGAGTGTGCGTGTGGAGAGGAAACATCACCTCTCCATTTCATTCACTGTCGACTGCACGTACGCCAAACGCGTCGACTACGAGGGACAATGTCACATCACGACTTTACCCACAAACTTCTCGGGCCTAAGTGCCTCGAACACTTTAAAAAATTTCCGCAGGAAACCGGCTGCTTCGGGGGCCCACCTGCGACTCCTTCTTCAGCTCTCAGCGTAGATAGTAGTAACTAGATCATGCCACGAAGCATGACGGGCTGGAAAATGAGACGAGAAGTGTCATTTTCCAAACATAAACAGGAGTATGGGATTTGGAATTTAGGTTATGGGAGTTTGTGCGGGCATTTATTTTCTTTATTATAACTAGCTACTTGTTGTGTAGTGAGTCACGTTGTAAGACCGATTCGGGCATGTGGGAAGCATGATCTTGGCCGTGTGCACCGGTCCTTGACTCCTAGGAGATATTGAGCATAGCTTAGGACTTAAAAAAATTAAAAAATCAGTGAGAAACCCATTGCGTACGCGTACACGTGTATATAACCGAACGACAAATTTGTTAATTTTTGAATAAATAAAATGTTCTGATATCTGGATAATTGTTTGACTCGAGGTGTTGAAGGTGGGGTTTGAGGAGAATTCACCTGCAAAATAAGGTTAGTATCGAGTAAAGCCATGTGTCTTCTGAATAAATAACTTTATATTTGTGAAATCAAATTCTTTTTGTCACTCAAGCACAAGATGAGAAGAGCTGTGTAACTTTTTAGCGGTCGGCGATCATAAAAGTGATGGCAAAGAATTAGAGAACATGTTGGATTTGCATAAAACTGAGGGTGACAAGAAATCAAATTGTGCCCTTGGTTTAGGCCTTGAAATCCAGAATAAGAATTATGTACCATGTCGAAATATGTGCTAACAGGGGCACAACCCCTGAAGCGAATATGCGCCCCATTTAAATCCACTGAAAACTTGAAATCTTGGCACCATTGTAGTGTGTCCCCAAAGAGCATATACTCGTATCACGCCTATTGGATGAAGGTCGTAAGCTTTGTGCGACATGAATTCAAACCAAATCATCATCGTCTGCAAGGCTGAATATCTAATTAGAGTAGTGGTAGCCTCGTCTTTGAAACAAGCAGCTTCAAGATATAACAACATTCCCAACATCTCTTAGAAAGCAAGAAAACAGTCGCTAGTCCAATCGAATTCGGTGCCTCATACTACCTCTGAAATGGATTCGTCTCCACTCGCACTAGTTCGTAATCTTTTTAACTGGTGTTCCCCACTTACTGGGCTGTAGGCTTATGATCATGCTCGAGCTGCTTCTGTAGCTACCCAGAGTTCCGAAACAACCATAGCGATCAATGAGCACACTCTAGCTGCTGCCGAATTCTCTAATGCAACAGCAGGAACAAAAAGTATTGAAGCATTGCGGGTACTAAGACTATTAGAGCAGCATCACTTACGCTTATCTGAATTACTTCGCACGCCATCAAACACCCCATCACCAAATGCAGAACCTGAATCCCAAACTGCTACCGAAAAAGACCAAATTTCTTTTTCAAAAACTGTCGTTGTCCAAACTTTAAACTCGGACCAAGATTTACAATCTTCGTCGTCGCTACGAAGTCTGCCCGCACTTCCACATCCACGTAGACTTCCTCCTCGAGATTTGAGCTCTTCTATTGCCAGTAACCTTGCATCTGCAAGAGGTATACGCAGTAGGAATGCTAGGCAGTCATTATGCCCCAGCATCTCCATACACCAGACACCTGGTAGCCTCGAAGCCCTATCACGTAGAGATAGCAAACAAAAAAAAGTTCACTCAGTTCCTAGAAATGGCGATCAAGTATCAAGGCGAGTTACGAAAAATTCAATCAAGAATGAGATTAATATAGAGGCTCGGTATTCGGACCAATCTTCGAAAAGTGATGAGGGCTTTAGGCGATTTTATAATACATTCGAAAATATACTCTCCAGAATATCTGCTCCACTTGCCTTTACTGGACTCCCTCTCATTAATGAGGGGACAATCACCGGTGATTGTCCCTCCGAAAGTTCACAACTCACCAAAATGCGCAACTCGACCCTTGATCAAAATCAAATTGACGAGATTGATTTATCCAAATATTTTTCACGGGCTTCTTTGAGGGCATCTTCTCGAGACGATTTAGTGACCAACGATTCTTTTTGCGTTGTTCCAGCCACTAGCCGTAATGTTTCTTACGCCCATATCATGTCCTTTGATGAAAAAGAAAAGCGACGAATGGCCATTAACACGCATGTCAAGGATACAAAAGTTGTTGAAGATCTTGGAGATGGAGTTGTAATAGATGTTGGGGATGCACCAAGACTTACAGGCTCAAAAGGTTCTCTTGAAACTAAGCCAAGGTTAAGTGCCAAAGAACGAGATAATAAGCTTGAGGAACTAACGACAGAAAACCACTCATTAAAAACCGCCATTGACAAGCTCTCTAGACGTTTGCATGCGTTTGAGATTTCTGCCCAGCAAAATAGTATGGCGCTCGCGGAAAGTATGCGATTAATGCGTGATATCAGTCCAGCCCAAAAAGATCTGGCTCAAGGGATTATAACCAATGGAATAATCGAGGATAATTCCTTTCACAGGCGTGTCCAAGAGCTTGAGGAACAAGTACGACTCGGGGGCAGAGAAATTGTTTGTTTAAGGCGAGAGAACGAAAAGTTACGAAATGTTGTATCTCGTTACCGTGAGCGATGGGACAAGTTAAAAGAAGGCGCAAAGTCCAGGAGAGATGGAAAAGAGCTTACACCGACAGAACCAACGACGTAGCTACGTTGAAGCTTCCTGATCGTTCTTCCTCCTTGAAAACCACACAAGAAAATGAAAGCCACCAAAACAAAAGAGTATACTTTTAACACAACAAAAAACGCGGCCCGAGAGTCAGCTAATTTTGACTTATTCCTTCAAGAGAGGTGATTGGTGTTATGAGATTAAAGGCTTAAAATTCAAGCGGCTTCCGAAACTTTGACCTATGGATTTGGGAGTCATTAGAGGTAATAATGATTCCTAAAAGGTAACTAAGTTACGTGGAATTGTGAAATGTTATTGAAGAAACATATGGTCATAAAATTTCATTGCTGGTGAAAGGTTATAGCTTTTTGGTATGCTTATTATGCTTACTTCTAAGTTATACATTTACGATGCATCCTATAGACTCTAGTCTAGACCTGCTTACAAATCAATTCCCATTTATTCAAAGGTCTCGTCACTGATACTCTAACAAATCCTTTCAGAAATTACACGAGATAAAAGGCTCTCATAAATTCAAAGCAATATTGAGAAGCTAACCACCTGACTTGTTCATCGTCAATTACTGAAAAAGAGCTGAACACGATCCGACAAGCAATTTTATCTGAAGATCTAAATTTTCACAGGTTAAAACAAATAGACAAATAAAACAAGATCTCACAGCAAGATATTTTTCTAAAGGGTTAATATTCAACACTTGCTTACTCAATACGCATACCTTCTCAGCACCCAGTTTTTGAAAATAAACTGTCAGACATTCTACAAATTACGGCTGATCCCACAGGCAAAGCTACATGAGATGCAGATTCTCAGGAAATGTCGATTTAAAATGTATTCCGGGCTGATTTTGAAGTCAGAAAAGTTAAAAGTTAATTTAGCACTATCGGACCTTCAATACCAAGTTCTCACTGGGCTAAAAGCAAAGTTTTTCTAAAGCTAATAAGTTGTTGCAGTAACTCTTGTCACATCGTACTCGATGACTAGAAAATTACTGAAGTATAGAGCGACGAGCAATTCCTGTTGGCTAGAGTGTATTTGCTTGACCCAAAATTGGCAACTTGTAATTCAAGGAATAACCATGAAAAAAAGTGTGGGTAAATTTGACGAATTTCGTATGACGTCAATTATTTTCACGGCCACAAACTTAAGCAGTAGATAGTCAAAAGATTGAAATGCTGAAGTTACCGATAACCCAAGAATTCAGAATCATCTGAACTCTTGTGATGAGGGGTTTTAAGGCATCGATGGTAAATATCTGTGAGGCGTTAACTCCCAAGATATTAGCATACTCTTGTAAGTTTTTAGAGCCATATGTCAATCGACTTTTGTCCAGAGTAATTTGCGGACGAAAATCCGCAGGATCACAATGAAGGATATGACCAGTGCTGATGATGCATTGTTAGTAGTTAAGAATTAACTTTGGTCGTCTTTCTTTGCTTCGGATTTTTCGATATGGCTGGCACAAGTGCGAATACGATTCTCAAGTAGTTGAAGGTCTATCAAAATTTCGTTCATTTCACTTTCTGGAGCGAGAACTAACGCCCTTTCCTGGCAAGCCTGTAGGGGCTTCAAATAAATCTCTTTGGCAGTTGTAAGCATCCCTACTGGTACGACGTGGAAATATTTTTGGCCGCAAAGGAATATTAAAAAATTGAGAACAGCCATATGGAAGACAAATGTATGCATAATTTGCTGCAGTAATTCACTACCTTCTACTTCTACTAGGGATGACATATCTAGGAAGAGGTATGGTTGAGTTGCTGCCATAGCAACACGGGATGAAAATACGTTTTCAGAGTTCCGGTCAGTTGCGTTAGATATTTCTTCCTTCAGCCATGAAACTGCAGATGCTTTAAGCGCCTCATATGGACAATTCTCTAATGTATCAGAAATGAAAGTAAGTCGCACACGATCAGTAGGATGCGCGTGGAGTATTGAGGAACAAAGTGAATGAGCAGCATAGCGTAGGGACGAAGACGGCGTGTGTGCAGAAAGTAGTGAAAGTGATTGGAGCTGCTCGAAAAAATCGACATCCTTCAAGGGTTCGGCAACAAACCGATTGTTACTTTCGAGCCATAAACCAATGGCGAGAATGGCATCAATAACGCTGATTTCCTCTTCCCCAGTCCCAGAAGCCCCATCAGCACCAATGAAATTCCTGAGAAGTTTTACATGGCCAGGAAATATTTCTAATTCGGGCTGAGGCAGCTTAGACTGAAAGACTACTGATGAAAAAATGTAAGATGTGATTAAGAAGAGTGCACCGACTTTAGCCAATGGTATGTCTTCGGGGAAGCAGGGGTAATTATCAGCCGAATCAGATTCCGAGGTGTGTAATGTTTTATCGTAGCAAGCATCAAAAAGAGTATCATAGCATGATAATTGAAGGTCTCGGGCTAGAGCCTGTAAATTGTTAGCAGACTTTATATTCTCCAATTCGAGTATGATACATACTACAAGCTGTCCAACCACATTATCTCTCAACTGAAGTTCAACTTCGTTCCTAAACGCTTCACTTTGGCTTCTGCCGGTTACAAGCTTGTTTGGGTGAGTGAATTCATGTAATCGAGCGGCCCATTCGAGTGGATTCTTGTTGATATACTCTTCCAAAATGTGAGTGATGAAAGATTGCAGAAGTTTTATCTGAATGGCCGCCTCTTCTGGCTCTTCATCCTGAGCTTCAGGATCAGGGGCAGAACTAGAGCCGCTGGAATGATCTTTGATTGGCGTTGGAGGATCTGAAGTTCTTTCAGGTAATGATGGTCGTTTTTCTCCCGAAACTGCATGTAGAAACGCAATAAGTGCTAGAGTTGCGGAATTTGACGGTTGATACGATGCAAGTATAGATTTTAGTGAAGTGGAGAGAAATCGAGAGGGATACTTGGTCTTGATTCTGGGATGTAGGATTGATAATAGCTTAACGAGTATACAAAACTTCTCTGTCGTAGTGGGCCCAATCTCCCCACTGTGATCGGACTTGATGTCTTCTGCGTCTAGCCTGAGGAGTTGCAAGGCTTCCGTTACTTTTAGAATAACCTCTCTTGGGTTTCCTAGTCTAGCAATGGTCGTGAGGCATGGTTCTGCGCCGGAAAATTGGAGTAAATTGTGGACGAGGTCCCATCCAATATTTTGCGTCAGGTCTGGATCTTGCAGGATTTTGTTGAGATCTGGTAATATCGTGGGTGAAAGATGAGATTCGAGGATGGTAAGGTAAGTGAGGTAGTCTGTTTTTGGTGGGAGACAGTCTATGATAGCACTAATCTCCATGGTTATAGATGTAAGTTAGGAGAGCGAGATTTTCGGTGATTTGAGTTGCGTTAGCTAGTTGATCCAGGCAAGTAGCCTCTATGATGGACCGTGTTTGGGCATGGATTATTGATTCACTTTCGATAGAGCAATCTGCTTTCTTCATACCACGGGTATCTTGTCTCTGTTTAGCCATGCACAAATTAACTGTCGATGCCTTAATTTATAGGCGGGAAGCAGTGGGTTTTTTGATTGGACTTAAGTATGTGATTTAGGTGCCTGTTCTGCAATATTTACACGGGAAGAAGACCTTTTGTGGTAAAGGTCCCCAGACATTTATGCTTACTTGCTTTAGTATTCCCATTTATTCTTCAGGAAGTGCAGTTACACTATGTTGCCATCCATGTAAGCCAATCACATTCTGTCTACTACTCCCCAGAATTGCTCGTTCTGTCTCTTTCCCTCGACAGCATTCCGACCGCCTTTTTAATCTGCAATTGATCTATCTTGCTACAATTTAACATCCACTGTGTAACCCCTTAGATATCCGAAAATCCATCGCATTAATTCCAAAGGCCGATCCTTAGCTTGTCTCCAATTCTCTCCTCAACCGTTTGACCATTGACTGGACATAATCGTATGCTTAAGATTCTATGATTGGTAGCCGCAAAGATACCTTGGGCTATAGACTTCAGATAGTTTTCCTCTGTATACTGTTAGAAATGGAGACACGGAGTGTTGTGGACGTATGGGCCCTCCATTTCGTCTAGGTTCCCGACACAACCTTGCGTTTAGTAGAAGGATTGCAACGAGCAATTTGTTTGCACTTCAGGGTACCTAATGGATACTTGAGCGGCTGTGTGGCGTAGGTATAAGGAGTATATTGGGGGTTTCTATGCCTAGATGGCGCCACACTCGTTGTTACAGGCTTGGGCTCTATGTCGCTTACGTTTGTACTGGTGGTGAGCATCTCCCACCCTTTGAATTTGAATTTGAAATCTTTAATGTGACACGGATAGATGGGATCTGAGAGCTCATTTCTACCGATATGACCGGCAGTGAAACAAGAAGCGATAAAAGAAATGAAAAAAAAGTACAGTAAATTTCTAAGTTATGGTGCCCTGCGCCGCATCTCTTTCTTCCTAAAACAGCTTCTCTCGAGTTGGAAACAATCTCAGCGTGGTCACCTTCCACCCTATTTATTCTTCGGTAGACTGTGACATCTGCTTGTAGTTAGGAACTGGATGAACTTCCGCCATCTCTTTGTGATGGGCTATCACCAAAACAATAAGAACAAAGAAAGCTGGCCGTAATACAGTCTATTTTCTAATTATCTAGGAAATGATATCTATCTAGGCTGTAGGACATATATACATGTAGCTCTGACCCCAGGGAGGTTAATATCCATCGGATCGGCGATCACTCATAATCCCATAAAAGAACATCGACGATTAGTACATAGATAGGTACAAGTACATGGATGTAAGGCGCGGCCTGTAACATCCTTCTCCTCTATCATTTCCCTGGCCCCAGATGAGGCCATTTTTTCACGGCTTCTCCAGCATTGCAAAGCGGGTCGGCATTCTCGAAAAAGCCAGGGCCTTTTCTCTAGGCCGCAAACGCATTTCAGATCTTCATGTTCTGGGTTAAAACGTCGATGGTAGTCGGCGAAGTCTCCGTGGCCAGTTATTGCCGCAATTAAACGGTGGTACGCCCATCTTGGTAGAGTCAGTTCCGGTGGTTGTTTGCAGCGCATGAAGAGGTCTAAATCTTTGTATCGTTCCGGCCGATACTTCTGCCACCACTCTTCCACGATTTCTTGACCCCGTATTTTTACTAGTCTCCTTAGTGCCCCAAAGGTTAGATTTTGAGATTCTCCACTGAGTAAAGCTATGGTTAGTGACTAGTTGTTGAGAGATCTCAAGGCTGATTTGGCCAGCTTTTCGCCTCTTCATTGCCTTGAATCCCCACATAACCGGGTATCCAGCGTATTTCCACACGCCTATTATGTCTCAGCGACGAAAACTTGTCCACAACTGACTGCGAGGGCTTAGATCTTTCTCTTTCAAGCGCCCGAGCAGCCGCTTGATTGTCCAGAAGAATGCGAATCAGTAGGTCTTCTCTCACTGTTAGTGCAGCCTCCAAGGCCTTCGTGGCGCCAACAACCTCCGCGTCGAATACCTCTACTCCGGGAAGTGGACCGCAACCACTCCCAACTAGCTTGCCCCCTTGGTATACTACATACCCCCAGGATGATTTTCCGGGACCCGATGATGATCCATCAGGGAAAGCGAAGACTGTGTTAGCTGGAAGGGAAGCTAACCACCGCTTTATGCTTCTAGACCTAGCTTCTTTTTCGACTGCATGGAGTCAATGCTAGGCAGTCGTGTGGAAAGTAGAGCTTTCCAGGGCCTTCGGCTATCGGAAGTGGTACGCCAAGCTGGGAGTGCTACTCGGATAGCTTACATTATCGTTTTGTCCAGCAGAGATATATGCCAGCCTGCTCCAGAGCCGACTTCTTTATCTCGCAGAGAGGTTATTGGAGTGAGACCCGACCACCACGCTTCTGCCCCATATAGAGCCGTACTCAGAACACATGCATATATCGCAAAAATTAGAGGTCCGGGAGCTGCACCGCGTTGAACACTGTTCAAATGTCGTAAGAAGTGGACTAGACGGTTAGCTTATCCAGTCCGTTCCTGTAAATGTTGCTTGAAGTTCAGCTGAGTATCAAGCCAGATTTCTAGCCAACGGATGTGCGGTGCTGGTTCGATTAGACGATCTCTCACCATGATTGAAAGGCCAACCGTGTTGATTTTCCTTCTAGGCCCCCCTTTGGTCACTAGAAGTTCGGACTTTGCTGGGTCAAACTCGATCCTATGTTCTCTGGCGAGAAGGATGAGGGTGTCGACGTCGTCTTATAGTGCGGAGATGGCTTCAGTCGCGGTTTTTCCAACTCTGATAATGGCCATATCATCAGCATAGCCAAGCCTGCTCGTGAGACTATGGTCCTGAAATAACACTCCTACATATAGCATAAAGAGTAATGGCGATAGTGGCGAGCCCTGAGTTACTCCACATTCCAGTATCTTTCCCTCGGTAGTTCCGCCTCGGTATTTTACCTTCGCTTTTTGTTGGAAAAGAAAAGTCTAAATAAATGTCACGGTGGGTTATGGGTCAGGTTCTGGTGGTTTAATAATATAACTGCGTTGTGCAATAGTAAGGGAAGATTATCTGCAGGAGGGATCTATACTAATATCCTTGTGTACGGCGCTAGCTCTTAGTCCCGTGACAATAAATCAGCATAGGGATAGTGGCCAGTCTTGTTCTAGAAGGCGTTTGAGCAGTCGGTTGTGAAGGACTGCGTCAAAATCACCTTGAATGTCAAGTGTGACCATTGCCGCACACTTACCACTTCTCATGGTCGCCTCAGCACCATGGATTACATAGGATGCAAGGTCGACTGCAGATCATCCTAGTACAGAGTCGAATAATTGAGAGTGAACAACTTGGTGATTTATCGTCAGCCATACCATTCTCTTACCAACTAAACGTTCAAGTCCTTTGCCTAAACTCGAAAGCAGCGAAATCGGTCGCCGGCACTTGGTGGTTAACAGATTTCGTCCCGGTTTGAGAAGAAGCACAACCTCTGCTACCCTGAAAGTCGTGGGAAAGTAGCCGATATTCAGACAGGCCTGGTAGAGATCCTTAACCAGAGGTTCTAGATGGTATCAACAGGCTTTAAGTAGAAATACCATTATCTTGTCAGCGTCTGGTGCCGTTTTGTTGACATAGACGGTAGTGCTAGTCGCATCATCAAGTGATACTTTCGTATCCCATGACATGCGCTCCTCCTGTCAACTCTCCCAGGTTGAAATATCGTTCTCGCCGCTGAATCTTGCCAAGAGAGTGTCTCGTAGCGCACTAGCTCGCTCTCGCGGGTCAGATAGCCACCAGCTTTTGTCAATCTGCAAGAGAGGAGGCTCAGCTACTGGTCGAGGCTTAGCCCATCGCATGAGCTTGAAGACCTGGTCGTCAGTTGTAACTGCTTCCACTTGCCTCTTCCAGTACTCTCGCCTGGCTCTTCGCACCACGGCTCTGAAGCTTTTCCGTGCCTGAGACGAAAGTTCGGGGTTGTCTCTTACTGCCTTGTAATCCAGCCATTGAGTGAGACATTTATCGCTCCACCAGGGACTGGTTTTCCCAATTTCGATGGCTGTGACCTTGCCCGCGATCTTCACCGCATCTCGAAGTGCTTTGAGGAGGTCATTGGTGAAATTTTCGATGTCTGTGACAATGTGAAGTGGGCCAGATTTGGTCTATTGGCTGAAACATCGGCTGAACTCCGTAAGATTGGCGTTACTAACCCGAATGCTCCTTACAATTCCAGAGAGATCTGACCCTGTAGGATTTAATACGATACCCTCGATAGTCGAGTGATCTGAGGTATAGTGGTAGCGTGTGGAGACTGATGCTATCGCGGCTGTGTTGCTCCAAGTCAAGTCCAGCACGTTTCCATACCTGTGCGTCGGCTCTCCGACAATGCTGACTAGATCCATGTCATGATCTGATGCTCATTCCATAATCTGGTTACCATTGCCGTACTGATTTGTCGTTAGCGGTTTCCAATGCTGCGACACATGATTGAAATCGCCTCCAACGACCACTAGAAATCTAATTTCCCACCGGAGCAGGGGCTCCAGGGTTTTACTAATGCCAGGGGCACGATATACGTTGAAAAAGGTCAGACCGCCCATCTTTACAAAACAGTAGTTAGATGTCGGGCCTGATGACGATGGAAAGAATTGAGTCGCCTGAATGCCTTTCCGCGTGAAAGTAAAGGCACGGGGCCGGACGTCTATTCCTCCGAATGGTATATGGCTGTTATAGCCAGGGTGACTTTTTGTTATAAAACCCCCCTCTTTCTTTGTTGTCCATAGTTCCTGTACCATGACTACATGTAGGCCGGCATCCCATGCCTGCTGCAATGCTTTATTCCTGTTTTTCACACCCCTTCCGACATTCACTTGGTGAAAGTGGGGGACTATTCTCAACACCTGTCAGCGGTGTCCCCTACGAACCTCCAGCTCTCACTGTAGAGTCTGCAGAGCCGAGATTGAGTAACAAAGTCCTCACTTCGAAGAGGATTCCCAATCGCTTTCGCCGTCTGTATCGTCTTCATCTCTCAACACATTCCCCCATCACCATTATCATGAAGCCAACCACGATCAGATCAGATGGTAGGGTCGGAGCTCTACTCATCACCAAACCTTGATCACGGAGGAAAAGCCATCCGATGAGTTTCCGGAGCGTACCCAGCACCCGATACGGAGATGGTGGATTGGATCAAGTCGGCCTCGACTGTTACAAAGAAGGGAGATATAGATGAATATGCGCACTTCATGTGGTCCCGGTGTCTAGGCCTCGCGTGGCTGGGGCCGCAGGTTTTTTGAGGCTTTATCCCGCGCACGCAGCTTCCATTGCTACCATTTTTATTTTTTTTGGGTAGAAGGTTCCGTGGAAAAGGTGGCTGAATTCCACGGGTAAATACTGAGCTGAATAGCTATTCATCAAGGGGAATATATCAATGATCTTTCGATTAACAAAAGAGGATAGGAGCACTGTACAAGGTGTGGCCTGGGTCAGAGAGGAGCCCAATGTGCTAGATAGTCATAGACTCAAGTAGCACAATAAACACAAACACTCACTCACTTGGTGAAAGTAGACGGTGTTGTATTTGTCCTTTGGTGCTTTTGTTGAGGGGTTTCCTAACATTGACACGACATTGTTGAGTCCCGGGCAGTGACGGTTTCAACCGCCTTACCCTTCCTTTCTGAGTACGCTAGAGCAGCATGATAATCACGATGTCCGCTTTGTCTAATGATATAAAGTTTTGCGGTGGTACGGGGCAGAATTATCCCGTTTTGTCGTCTTGACCGGGCCATACAGCTACCCTCATTTGAGTGGTGGGGTCCCGCACAATTTGAGCACTTTGACAACTTGGCCCGGAACTCTGATGTCTCGTAGATTCCCCCGTATCGTCCACATTGTTGGCTCTGGGTACAGGAACGCGTTGTGTGGAATCCCCAGCAACTTTGGCATTGCTCGATCGATCGTCGGTGTGAGAAGGGAATTGCCGGCCCGCTCTCTTCATAGAGACGAAACTTTACATTTGCTGGTTTATGTTGGAAATTGTCAGAGCAGCATGTAGACAGCAGGGCGGAGACATTGGTCAAAAAGGTAGTTGTTAGGCTAGAGGGCGCCATCCTGCAATATGCATGAGATAGGTGCATAACCACTCGGCCAAAAGGCCAGACCAGAATCATATAACACTAGATATCGGCTATCTCCACAAATATAGATTATACAGAAGGCAATCCTGACAGAAATAAACAATCTAACTCGTTGAGTATTGGCCAAGTTTTGTTTCTGTGGGCCGTACCTGGATTGGTGTGGCGCCGCATATGGCCTGGCACTCGTTCTTCACCATATCGTTGGTGACTGGGATGCTACCTTCGAGCGTCCTGATATATAGCGGCACATGAGGTACGATCAATGATGTCCACTTGGACGCTGCCTCAATCACAGTGTTGTATTCCTGTAGGGAAGGTGCAATCCTCATGATTGTATCTCTCAATGCATCTGATGTGCATTCGAGAGAGATCCCCCGACCTGACTGGGTACATAGAGATGATAGCGGAAGTCGCTATACCAGCCTTGTCGGCTATAATTTTCTTGGTCGTGACTGGTGATAACTTGTGCCAGTGATGATCTTTCCTCAATCGTAGGAACAAGCGCTTGTCCTCCTTGGGGCTGTCAGGGATTTCGGTTTGCCTGTTGGTGCAGGCCTTTGCGGAACTTGCACGTTTGGCGGCGTCGGTAGCTTGGCCGCTTTGCGGGCTACTGTCACCCAGGGCGAGCTAGTTTCTTGAGGCTCTGATGGTAGGGCGTGGCTGTGATCCTCAACAGCTATATTGTTCCTAGGCGCGACTGGTTTGGGAGTGCTTGCCATGGTGGGGGACTTCTTACTTGGAAAGTTGGTGACTTCTACCTGATATACTGCGAAGGCAGTGATGACAGGCGTGATGTTTTCCAGCAAGTCGCGACGATTGCTTCTGCTTGCTTCTCTCCTTTGCTCTTAGCCCAGGAGTTGATTAGTTCAAGAAGTTCCCGGGCTTTACCCTATCTTTCTTTCCTTTGTTGTTCTTCTTTTTGCATTGCGTTTACAATGCCAAGCAGGCTTGGATGAAGTTGCCCTCCTGGATTGGAGGGCGTTGTCGATGATGATACAATAGCTGGGGCCATTGCACCGGTTGGAGGTTCTTGTAGAAAGGGTAATGAATGATGCGATGTGGGATGTGGGATGGGTCGGAAGAAAAAATGTGATTTTTAATCTCCCACTCTTTATTTATTTGCATCAGATTTTAATTGCGTATGCAGCTATCTAGCTATGACACACTATCAAAGAAGAGTACATAATAGATGATTCACTATTTAGGAAGAGCACTCATGCCTCGGATTTCATTTGCAAGTACCACTGCGAAGTTATGGCGGCTTTTTCTTCATCCCAAGTCAACCCTCATCCGTGAATAACCACTCAGGAGAACGTCTCAAACCCCCCGAGTTATCCAGACATGCCTCAATCATCCATTGACTTTTTTCTGCGCGAAATATGGTCTGAGGCGTCTCCTTCCCAAGTGGAGTAGGTGCCCAGGCTACTCAGACTATACCGGAGAACACCACCAGGAGGCGGACCACGGCACCTTTCACCGTTGACTTTCTTTAAAAGTGTTAGCTACACTCTCGCGATTGAAGGCTTGGCACACACAAAGATCAATTCGTAAAACTCCTAGCTCAAATTCACAAATTCACTTCCATCGCGGTTATATCCATCCTCTGCATCATCTTGTAAATTTGTTCTGATTTCTCTTACGCCAATCCCATAGGACTGTCTCCTAGATTTATGCGCCACGCTTTTCTTGATCCGCCGGGTGTAAATATCGACGTGAGCGTGTATTTGGTGACCAACTGACGCCAGAGAAAACCGATATAATGATGTAGTCATTCGAATGAACATGTACTAAGTCGTACTTGTAAATTTGATGCGATTTAGGAGCCATTTTATTTGGGAGTGAAAAATTCACTTGGTGGAGTATTCTTAACCATTGCCTCGTGGGCCAGCTTCTTTGATATTGCGACATTTGACTGATCTTTTCTTTGCTTCCCACTTGTTTAGGCGTGATCCGAACATGACTCTTTTAGCCAACTTCTTCTTTCGCTCCATAAATATTGCGTCCAATTCATCGCGCGATATTTCAACATGTACGTAAGAGTTGATCCCCATGTGTTCGTTTTGAGTTGGTGATACTAGACTGTTTTAGGTCTATTTCAAATTACGATGAGGGGAGAATAGCGATCTCTAGAAAAAATTTTCCATCGTTCTAGCTGTCGGCTTCGATAGAACTTAATCGCTCTCCAGCTTTCAGAATCTACGTCAGTGAGATGTCGAGGCTATTCGATCCTCCAGTGCTAAGTCCAGGATTCGGCCTACCCTTAGTATGCTACGAACTTTTCAGCCTTATTCTGCTGTCCTTTGGACTGGCTCTCCGCGGAATTTCTTCCTTAAGCGTGCCAGATAGAATCCCCTTTATCTTCTCGAATGTCTAATTTCTCTTGTTTGGACGGCTTGGCATTTCTTCAGGTAGATTTTTGATACTTTGGACTGCGAGGATAGTTGAGCGCCCAGCTTATTGGAGCCTTCTCCACTTTAGGTGGATTTATATTGGCAAGGTGGCAGCTTCACGTTCAGGTACCCTCTCGCTGGTCGATTTTTAAGCTCCTATTACTACATTCAAGTAGTTTCTTCGGATTTCTCGAAGTGGTTTATCTACCCTTTCAAGTGCTCTACCACCAAGCTCGGCCATGGTCAAAATTGGGAATCCCTTCGCGAGGGCTACTCACACTGATCTACTGACCAATATCTTTGTGTTGTGCAATGTCACCTCTTATGTGAAATGTGTTAATCTACTTGTTGGTAAAACACGAAGTAATAAAAATTGAGTGCCGTCACGAAGTCAGCTATCCGTCACGAAGTCGGTGAATAATGTCAATTGACTGGTATCTCGAAATACATAAAACGTTGTCTCTCTCTTCTCTCTTCCATCGCCCCTTTCTTCCTGTACTCCAAGCGCCTCGCTAATGAGCTAAGTCAGATCCCTGTCAGTGTTCTAACGACAACCTGAATACCGCAATACGTGTTGTGAATATCATGAATCTGATCTAGAAGAGTCAGCTCGCGGCAGATGCGTGGTGCCCGACAAGTCTCATACCTGGGATGCCCTGCCACTACGCAACAACAAGCAACACAACGGAGTTAAGGAGCCATCGCCAAGGAGTGCCTCGTATCAGAAGTATCATGTCATGAGCATTCATCTTTACTCGACTGATAATGGTCAGTGGATGATGCAACTGAGTCAAGGAGCCACCACTAGGGAATATAGTATCCCCGGGGTTCTGTGTTATGAATTTACGTCTAGGATGTAGTGGCACATAATTGATGAGGGATACGGATGATTCAAGGAACTCTCCGTCGGAGTTAGAGAAGGACTGGTGTGGTCATGTAGAGTGAGGACAAGCGAGAGAGACGTGTATATAACAGAGTATTAACTCTGCAAGTAGATATGATCAATTAACCAATCTAAACTCTCATCTACTACAGTCTCAACTCACCTACAGATAGACCCCAACAGCTCACCAGCTTGCACACCAGCTTGATCAACCAATAGTACAGGTATATCTCTATCCACTCATAACCCAGTTTCATAACAATAAGATAGAACAATTCATACTGCCCAAATATAATCCTTTTACCGACACTAATCATGGTTTGGGTGCAATTTAGTATTCTACCGTTTTAGGCCAAAGCTCTGCACCAAGGAGGGGAACTATTCTAAACTATTATGACATGAGGTTACCTAGGGTACTAATACTGACTCTGACATTTGTATGTATACCGAGAGTTCTGTGTATTATTTAAGTATGTAAATAAATTATAGTAAAATACTTGAATAATATTACTCTCTACAATATGGATGTAGAAGAATAATATGTAGGAAACAGGTGGATGTATCTTTCCTTTATGTGCGACAGACGACACCGAGCAGTCCCCGATGTTACAGGCTGTAGCCTTGTATGTGGATCCGGAACTATCCGGCTCTGTCTATGAACAAAAGCGCGCTAGTGTCACGGGAAAACGCGCTCGATTGGAACAAAACATCTTGCGCGCGCGTCATACATATACTCCTCTTTAGATAAAATATAAATTCATTTTTGGACCCATAATTGTGAACAACAAATGTGAAGTCCCTTCACACCTGAGAAGAGTACAGCACCTGGAATAGATCAGATTTCATGGGCAATGATCAAGGCAGCTATCTCTGCCATTCCTTCATTCTTCAGAGCCTATCAAACTCTATTTGATGTCGGACACCATCCTTGCTCCTGGAAGCTTGCTATAGGAGTGATCTTTCCGAAGAGGAGTAAAAAGGAATACACCATTCCAAAGGCCTACTGGCTAATTTCTCTTCTACCTTGCCTCTCCAAATTGCTAGAAAAGCTCTATGCTAATAGGATCTCGTACTCAGCAAATATATCACCTTCTCTTCTGCACCAAAGTCAAATGGGAGGCCGGAAACAAAGGTCAGCCATTGATGCAGCCCTTCTTCTACAAAACTTTGTTAAAGAAAACCCATCAAAGCGTCGAGTAGTATCCACTGTATTGCTGGATGTTCTTGGTGCTTTTGATAGACTTTAACCAGTAAAATTGATTCATATTCATAATGCCCTTCAATTACCACTTCCATTTGTAAGATGGATCAAATCTTTTCTCTTTAATAGAGAAATCAAATTATTATTTAATGGACAGCTCATTCAACAATTTTCAGTCTCAGGCACTCCACAAGGAAGTCCAATTTCTCCAATGCTTTTTCTTCTTTCCATCCAATATCTACACCCTCCTGAGTAGAATCAAAAGATTCTCTACATCTCCTACATTGATGATATCTCTATATCTACTACTTCTTCCTCGGTTGAAAAGAATACCCATACCTTGGAGACTTCAATTGAAACCCTGGCTACAAGATCCCAGGAACTCTCTGTCACCTTTGAGGTCGAAAAAACCGAGCTAATCCACTTCCATCGGAAGAGAGTGGCAATTGAAACTCCAATAACAATTCAAGGAATCCATTTTGACCCTAAAAGCGTTGTCAGATGGTTAGGAAGATGGTTTGATTCCAAGCTATCGTTCAAAACCCATATAGACAAGAGAATGCAGCTTGCAAATGGAGCTCTTCTTAGGCTTAAGAACCTTGCTTCTTCAACTAAAGGAATCAAATTCGACCAACTTCGACAGCTCTATATTGCCTGTGTAACATCAGTGCTAGATTATAGTTCTATCCTATGGTATGAGAAGAGCCGATCTCTTCATCTCATTGATAAATGTCAGAAATTACAGAACCGAGCAGTAGTCCTTCTCACAGGAGCTTACTCTAGCAGCTCCTCAATGGCTTTGGAAGTAGAGGCCGCCCTTCCACCTGTGAAGGTGCGACATCTAAGACTAGCCTACAACTATGCCCTCGGGATACTAAGAATGCAGCCCTTGCACCCAATACAATTGCAGCTACTTAGCTCAGTTCAAGATGAGCTGTCCATAGGTACTGCCATCAGCCTTGACATGATTGATGATCTCCAAGAAAATAATACCCAGCTCATGAAGATTGAACACCTGCTCAAAGGGCTCTCAGATTGCAATAGATTAGAAATAATCAATGCAGAATGGGTACCACCATGGCTAGCACATAATTTGGATACTAAAATAAGTAATTCTTCTAAGCATGCAGCAAAGGTAGAGCATATTCTTCTGCTTAAAGAAATTCCTTATCATGCATCAATTATATACACAGATGGTTCCTTAACAAAAAGCAATGGAAGTAGCCTTGGATTTGTGGTATCTCACCATTCACAAGACAGGTAAAATGTTTATCTTAAATCTTGGACACACTATGACAATCTCAGATGCTAAGACATATTGTATCTTGAAATCTATAAACTATGTTATATCCAATGGAAATTCCAGAGAGATCTGGGTCTTTTCTGATATTCAAGCAGCTATTCATAGGGTCAGTAAAGCTGACAACTTTATCTCACATCAAATAAGGATAAAAAGCGATAAATACCAAATTCATCTACACTGGTGTCCAGACTATGAAGGTATTGCTGGGAATGAGCTAGTAGGCAGTCTGGCAAGAGGTGGGGCCAAGAAAAATGTCAGTAAAAGAGATAAATTCACAACAATTGCTTACCTTAAGCAAAAGGCAAAGGAACTGACTCTCAAAGCCTGGCAAAATGACTGGGAGACCCAAGTCTTGAGACAGGAAGAGGGTAGAAGGGCTAAAGGACTGGGAAGGCTCTATCAAGTGCAAGCCAGGAAAAGATCACCTGTCATCAAAATGAGACCATACAACTTCAGTCATTACAGTAGAATGACACAATCTTCATTTACACAAGCGAGAACAGGGATTGGAAATACCAGGGCCCATTTATTTCGAATTAAAAAAGTAAGGGATAACTCTTGCAACTTCTGTTAGAAGGGAAAATAGACTACTCAACACCTACTTCTTTATTGCAGTAAGTTTAAGACCGAAAGAAAGGAAGCTTTTAAAGGCATATTGCCATTGAGATTAGAGATACTATTTAATACCAAAATTGGAAAAGAAGCAACTCTTCACTTCCTTCAAGAGACTGGATGCATGAGTGCATCCAAAGCTGAATGAAAGGGAGGAGACTAGAAGAAAAGTAGAGAAAATGGGGATTAAATATTTGTATTTAGATATAAAATAATCAGATGTATCATAGCTAGATAGCTGAATACACTATGAATTAAAAAAAGACAGACGACACCAAATTAGAACCCATGACTCTTGCCAATTCTTAGCACACTCTTCTCCACCCATCGGGGTTAAGCTACTTTTAGATCATAACATAAACACCTGTTGTTATTTATGCGATAGTGGAGTTAAGAGTATACTGCATACCAGCTATATATTCAGCTGCGTGTGGATACTTGCTCTCGAAATCAGATTCCTTATAATATAAATATATTTATATAATTTATTGTGTGTATTATAACTACAACTATTGGTGCTACTTTTCTTGTTCTTATTAATTATCTACACACTTCACAATTACGGAAAGTATGGAATACTAAGCGAGACACGTGATACAATTACAGATTTATCGCATGACTTTCAACATCCCCCTTCAGGTGATGACCCCTACGAACCTCCAACTATAACTGTAGAGTCTGCAGATCCGAGATTGAGGAACACCTCTGCCCTCACTTAGATGAGGATTCCCAATCGCTAACACGGTCTGTATCATCTTTATCTTTCAACAAAATCCCGTATCACCCCGATCAATTCAGATGGTAGGGTCGAAGCCCTTATCATCACCCACCCTTGATCATGGAGGAGAAGTCATCCGATGAGTTTCCGGAGCATACCCAGCACCTGATACGGCGATGGTGGATTGGATCAAGTCGGCCTCGATTGTTACAAATAAGGGAGATATTGATGAATATGCGCACTTCATGTGGTCCCAGTGTCTAGGCCTAGCCTGGCTTGGGCTGCAGGCTTTTTGGGAATTTTTCTCGTGCATGCAGTTTTTATTGCTACCATTTCACTTTTTTTTTTTTTTTTTTTTTTTTGGGTAGAAGGTTCCATGGAAAAGGTGGCCGAATCTCATGGGCAAACACTGAGCTGCATGGCTATGCATTACTGGCAGTATATCAAAGATCTTTGAGGCAATAAATAAAGATAGGAACACTGTACATGGTGTGACCTAGGTTAGAGAGGAGACGAATTTTCTAGATACTGTTAGACTCTACGAGTCAATTGAATAATGTAAGAAGAAAAAGTAAAATGTGTCAACCAATTCCGGGCTACTATTTCTCTTTCTGATACTATCCAGATTATGTACGTCTAGAAAATGGTTAATGCTCTATCTGTCCCCAACTTGTCCCCATGAACCGAGTTTCTCATGGTCTGGAACGAAACATCTCTGGTGAGAAGATATAGAGTTCTTATTGCTACAGCCCAAGCGAAACACCTTTGTCCGAAACAAGTAACTCCGAGCTTTGTAAACCTTACACCTTAAACTCTATATTGATCGCTCCCAAACTATCCATAGTTTGATAGATACTCTAAGCCTTGAGTAGTACAATAAATAACACACACACATGGTGATTTTGATCGATTAAATTTATCGACTCATTCAAAAGTTTACTATCTGCCGAGGATTAACTTGCAAGTTCCTAGTGGTGTATGAGGTCCCTTGAAGCTACTCCCTGCTTTCTCATCTACATGACTTTTGCTTCCGTTACTTCTCTTCCCTACAAATGTATATCACACGATAAAATCTATAGTAATCTCAAATGCGGCCTTGAATAAAGTTTACCTCTTTTGTAAAAGAATCTTTCACACAAAAGTAATGGTACAATGTAAAAATGAACCAAAACCGACTATTCTACGGGCTTTCGGGCGTACCATTGTCTGATTGCGGCAAGAACAGGCCACGGGTACTACGCCGACAACCATCGACCTTTCTATTGAAAGGCTATGCTGAGCTGGAATGACGTACCGTTAGGATGAAGGTATGGAAGGTGGTAGCTAGGGCTCTAAGAGAAGTAAAGTTCGTGAGTTATACTCTTAGGACTTGGATCAATGGACGAACTTGAGGGTATTCCCTAGTATTCTCACGTGTGTGAATAATGTGGAGATTGTTTAAATTTCCTATTGTATTAATTGCCTATATCATCTACGTGACTGGACCTTCTATAAACATGAATAAGGAGGTTTCTGCATACTAGTGGATTTTTCGATATATCTCATGGCGCATGTGCACATTATTCTCATGTGAACAGTTTATTGTAATGCAGTCATGTTACTCCCCTAATTAAAACAATTTCAACCCCGAATACGAGGATCTGAAATGTGTTTGCGGCCGAGGGAACAGGCCCTGGCATTTTTCAGAGTGCAGACCTGCTTTGCTACGTTGGAGAAGCCATGAGAAAATGGCCTCACCTGGGGCCAGGGAAATGATAGGAGAGAATGAATGGCGGAAGTTCTTCCAGTCCCTTACTACAAGCAGATGCTACAGTCTGCCGAATAATGAACAGAATGGGTAGTGACCACGCTGAGATTGTTTCTGATCCGAGAGGAGATGGGTGTGTAAGATAGGGATGCGGTGCAGGGCACCATAACTCAGACAGTTACTGTACTTTTTTTCATTTCTTTTGTCGCTTCTGGCTTCATTGCCGGTCATGTCGGTAGCTATGAGCTCTCAGAGCCCATCCACCACTATCATGTCTAAATAGATGTCGAGTCTTTCCTGTCACGTAAAAGATATCAAATTCAAATTCTTCGGGCTTTCCAATTCAGGAACACTATCATAATATGGATGAGCTTAGAGCTTGGCTTATGACTCGTTTACGATAGGGTGAATAACGCCCAATTACCGAAAAACGTTGCCGCAAAATCCACGAGATTTGAATAATTTAAAAAGTTAGGCAATCTAGCGTTAGAGAATGATGATAAGGATATGCAACGTGTATAAAATTGATAGTGCTCCATGTGTAATGAGTTCTGCATTTGATTCTTTGTAAAGTCCCATCTTTATCGTTCCGAAATATCAAAATTGAAAATCTTTGAAAATGAACAATCTACGTCACATCTTCAAAGGTCAGTCTCTATGGATAACCGCCGTACTCATGATACGTTTAATCTCAGTTCATGCGTCATTGATTGAAGGAAGAATGGTTAAGTCAACCGAACCTGGATATCATTGTCAAAGGAAAATATACCATTTCGGTGAAGTTGAATCGGTTCGAGAAGCAGCTTGTATTGGATTCATATCAACAATGAAAGATTCGAAACGACCCCTCGTTTACACTGAAGATGATGATGATAAAAAATTGATATATGAATGGGAGTTCCCTCTATCTTTATCAAAAATTACTCAGGGTAATTAATCTAATTTATTCTCGAACTGACCCAAATATTCTTCACTGCCCTAGTTCGCTGAGTCTGGTTCTAGGTAAAAATAGGAAAATTTTAGAAAAAATAACTTTTAATAATAGCTGTGAACTGATAAACGTGCTTTATTACGATACTAAAACACGTAAATATGAGTCCTGTAAAAAGTACCCGATGTCACAGCAAATACGTATTCTAAGATGGAAAATATTTTCACTGAGCCTATGGTTCGTTGCGGATCATTATCATGGGAACAAACAGAGCTTCAACTTCACTCAACTCATAACTTATCCAAATTCATGGATGGTTTTGCCGAAGTAAAGGACACATCTAGTGAAGTTGATGGTCCATGGAAGAGAAAAATTTCGAGCAAACGAGTGGTAATAAAGGATAAACGTAAGTTCCATGAAGCTTTGAGTGAATTTTTTTAATATTTCTCAAAGCACAAATTATCTCCTACGAAATCATAATAAATAAACACTACGAAATCCGCGGTGTAGTCGTTACTCACAACATAAGTCGAAAACCATCAGCAGCACATAATTCTAATCTTAGTAAGGATCAGACGCCAAGTCTACAATCAGCCCAGAATAAAGGATTCATCCGACTCGTTTGCCTACTTAAAAAAACATTTCCGCTTTTTTCTTCAACACCAATATCGACTGTAACGAGCCCGAAAAAACAAAAGAATCATGAGTAGCCTAGATTTTGGGACAAATATGAGAAGCTCCTGATAGTGCTTGTTTGATATATGATACGAGGATAAATTGTCATCTGATTCATAGGGCTGGCGTGGAAAATACAGCTAGAATGCAGAAAATATCGGCACAAAATCTATTTGCGGAAGTGATCATCACCAAGGTGACCAGGAACATTTGATTAGACAATGTCGAATCGTATTTGTGAGGTCATGAACCTATACAGGACTTAAACAACGCACTCTTAAACTTGCCAGCGAGACAGCATCTGGAGCTTGACACCAAAATATGGAAGCAATAAATAGTCACTAGATCTTCTCTTTTGGGTGCAAGGGATTAAAATTGGCGCTACTTGGCAATGAAGAGCTGCATTAACATGGAACGTAATAAAGTTCGAGTATTACTAGCCACAATCTTTTTTTTTAATCATTTAATGTGTATTCAGCTATAGAGCGATGACGTATGACAGGAGCTATGTATACATATAGGATGACTCTTTTGACGTTAGAGAGACTCATACCTTGGATTTCATTCGCAAATAACACTATGAGGTATGTTTGCTTACGCAAACAGTCGACCCTCCTCCGTGAGTACCCACCAAAGTGGATTCCGAAACCCTTGGTTATCCAAGCATGCCTTGGTCATCCATGCATACCAGCGCCGCGAGAAATATTGTTGTGTTTTGCCGGATTTGAACCAGCGATCTACTGTCTCGAGTGGGATATGTGTCCAAGCTATCCAGACTCTAATTGGCAGACCGGCCAAGACGATGTACCACCGCACCATCCAACCATGGCGGTGTTTATAGTGTCGCCTGCACTCTCGCAACCGAAGTCTTGGCACGCACAAAGCTTAATTTGTAAAAACTCCTTGCAAAAATTCAAAATTCCACGCTCGTTGAGACTGTATTTATTCTTTGCATCATCTTGTTAACTTGTCCTGAATCCTCTCACGTCCATCCCAAAGAACAGTCTCCCAGATTTATGCGCCACGCTTTGTGTCCTCCGTCGGGTATAAATATCGGCGTGGGCGTGTATTTGGTGACCGGCTGAGGCCAGAGAAAGACGACGAGAGGTCATTGGAATAAGGATGTACTAGGTCGTACTCGTAGACTTGATGAGGCTTGGATAGGATTCGGATTCGTTGGGAGTGAAAATTTGACGTGGTAGAGTGGTTTAAATCATTGCCTCGTGGGCCAACTTGTTTGATATTGCGAAATTTGACTGAACTTGGCTCTGGAGAATATTTCACTCTCAGGTTCGTAGAGGACAACGCGTACAGGTGTTCAGTCTTGCCCTCCTTCTCCTATATCGTACTCCCCCATCTGGTACGTACCCCCTTTAATACCCCCTTAGAGCCCCCTTTCGTCTATCCAAGAGCGTTGCTCTGCCACTACCTTACCTTGGAGACGGAGTGGTCCTAGTGACAGTCCCAATCCGGGCAAAGCCCGTCACACTTACCACCTAGAACCTTACTTGACCATCTAACGCACCCCGTGGAACACCGTCCAAACCTCATCCCTGAGACCGTCCTCTCTCCTCGCACGGCAAACCCCCTCCTATTTTCTTTGATATTGTGTCATAGCTAGATAGCTGCATACGCAATTAAAATCTGATGCAAAAAAAAAAAAAAAAAAAAAAAAAAACCCCCTCCTAAGGTCTTCCGACGCTAGGAGCCAAACCATGACCGCCGTCCCAGTGCTGCCTGTAAAAATCACTTGGGCCACGGTGGTCGGAAATGGAGTACGACAAACGGCAGTCTCTACTGTTAAGGCTCTACCGCCACTTGCGGCAAAAGCCCAATCTAAAGGAGTTTCCAAGGTGAAAGTTAACAAACGATTGTTCCTTCGCCTTGGAAGCAACCATCAATGGCGGAAACTATCTCCCATGGCTGCTAAAGCTGCTGTCGAGGAACACATCCGCGACGCCAATTATGTCGACTCAGTCCAGCGAGTCAAGTCTGGATTTGCCTTTCTGCCAGATTCCGAAAAAAATAGATAGGTTCTTCTAGATACCTCGTCGAAATTGGCGAAACATAACGCCAAAATCTAACCACCTTCGGAGCTCGTCGCCCGGAGGATCTCCAACGTGCCCGTTAAATCCAAAACGGAGCGGGGAGATGAGGAGCTCAACGAGATATGGGTTGATAGTTAAATAAAACGAGTGACTGGCAAGATACCAGTCCAAGTGCGGCCCCATGGGATATGCCGACCCGGGGCCCTATACCGCAACTGGTGTGCCCTCTTCCACCGGAACTTTGCTCCCCGTGTGGCCTTCTGCGTTTTCGACGAGTCTAGAGTGGCCACGGTCCACAAACCTCGTCAACCAATCGAGCAGTGCAAACGCTTTTTGGGCTTCCACGCACCAGCCTGCTGGAACTGTGGATCAAAATGCACTCGGAAGCCGAGTTGAAGGCCCCCACACGATGTCGCAATCGTAGGGGACCTAACAAACTGTGGATAGTTTGGAAGCGATCAATATAGAGTTTAAGGTGCTAGGTTTACAAAGTTTGGAGTTACTTGTTTCGGAAAGAGGTGTTTCGCTTGGGTTGTAGCAATAAGAACTCTATCTGTTCTGACTAGAGATGTTTCGTTCCAAACCATGAGAAACTCGGTTCATTGGGACAAGTTGGGGACAGATAGAGCAATTGCCATTTTCTGGACGTACATGATCTAGATGTTAACAGAAAGAGAAACTGTTAGACACTGAGGGTCAAGTGAAAAATGTAAAGTAAATTTTTATTGATGAAATCTCTGATCCTCAACTCCTCTCCGACATTGATGCTATATACCCAATCTGAAACATTTTCCGGGGGAGAAAATCTTCCCCTCGTCTCCCAAAATTACATGTAAAATGTATTACATGTATTGAAGATCAAAAGATCTCAAATTGGAGCTTTGGACATCCTTACTCTCCTGAATATCCTGATCACCATGTCCCTGGTGAGATATCGAAGCTCAAGTAAGTTAATCCGAGGTATATCATCCCGATATCCAATGATTCTCATAACCATATTCATTAGGTTCCAAACTATCAGATGTTTGGCAGAAACGGCAGCCAGGAATTGATTGACACTTTTTAATTTTACTTTTTACATTATCCAATGTACTCGTAGAGTTTAACAGGACCTCAACGATCGGATTCCCAGGACTGCCAAACCAGACCTAGAAAGTTCGGACCAGTGAGAAAAGAGCAGCTCGCGTGGATCCGCTACATCGAGCAAGGGAGGTTCGCGGATGTGGCACGAGCTCGGGCTGACGAAGCGATTATCGCCTTAGTGAAGGATGTCTCGATGGCCGAGGCAACAGGTTTCGGAGAGCTGAAATCTGAAGAAGTAGCTTGAGGATACAGCGACTTCGACGATGTCTCTTATAGGGCTTTTACTAACCAGTAGCAGGATACTGGCTATAGCAGGGGTACCTACTAACTGTTGTAATCTAACGCTTTTCATCCTCGGACCTCATGGTGAGCAGTAGTTGTATAGCACGTGATGCCATGCGGGGGAGAAGGAAGAGAATGGGGAAAGCCGCTAGCCAGATCTAAACGATCTGGTCCACTTTTTTTGTAAATTTTAGGTCCTAAGCTATGCTCTATATCTCCTAGGAGTCAAGGACCGGTGTACACGGCCAAGATCATGCTTCCCACATGCCCGACTCGGTCTCACTGCGTGACCCACTACACAACCAGTAGCTAGTTACACAGCATATTCTCATTTGTAGATTGTACTGTAAAGACCCTTCCGTTCTGGCTCCGATCAGAAACAACCACAAAAACATCAAACCCCCCCTTACCACCCTTCACAAGTCGCGTCAAAAACCGACAACTGTAGCCAAACCGACACCAGAATCAAGCCGCATCCCGCGCTCAGCGCGCGCGAGAGCAGCCCTCCCGACTATGGAGGGTCTTACCCAATCTCAGGCGGTAGAAGCCATTCCCTTCTATAATCCAGCTCTTAGCGATTGGGACACACCCGGGAGCAGCCAGCAGCTTGACATGGAGATCGATCCAATTAATTACGACGATCAAATCGAATACGACGACCCCATAGACGACCCATTTTCAGAGCCAGCTCCCGCGGGCCCAATGCAAGACACTCTGACCAAGAGCGTAAACTCTTTGACAGCCCGAGCAAAAGAAGCAGAGACCCTTTTTGGAGGTATTTCTGCACTAATCGACAAGCATAGCAGCGCACCCAACTACGCTACACTACCCACCAAGCAAGCTGAAGCATTCAAAAGCCTTTGCAATGATTTAGCTAAAGTCGCAGCACGGCATTTCGATGCTTACCTCTGTGACAAGCCAGTGACCGTCACCATCGACGCCGCCACGTCCAACCGCAATGCCCCAAAAACTGCGCAGACCTACGCAAATGCAGCTTCAAGGGCGTCCAATAAGCAATTCGCCGGTCGCCACACTCCAACCCTCCAAACACCCGCTAAAGCGCGGCTTCAGCTCAAGCCCACCCGCACTGATGATCGTTTATTTGTCCGTATCCCGGAAGGTAATACACTCCGAGATCACTCAGCATACGCGATACAATCCCACCTGAAAGCTAAGCTTGGCAATGAGGGTCAGATTCTTACAAATGTGCAGTCAACAAAGACTGGTTTCGCTCTCTGCCCCAAAGACGGAGACTCAGAAAATCTCATGGAAAAGATAAAGTCCGTTAGTTTCTTCGGGGACGCACCAGTTGAGAAAGCAACACCATGGACTTCCTACCGCATAAAAAATGTTCCCCGGACATATGGAGCCCTGGAACACATCAACGAAGAATGGAAGTACTGCCTTAAGCCCGTCACAGCTGAGGCGTTGAAGGATGCCCTAGCCACGGCAGCTGGAGCGGTACCTGTAGCTATTGCGGCTTCTCGCGACAATGATGCTAATCCAACGTCCTCATCGACGACATGGATCGTGCGTTTCCCAGAATCACATCAGCGCCTGCCACGAACCCTCTTCCTCCTTGGCTACCGCACGCAGACAAGAATTCTGCCCAAGCGTCAGATGGCTGTCCAGTGCACCCGGTGCTGGCTCTGGCACAATACACGCACATGTGCCTCCGACCTCAGATGCCGCCTTTGCGGATCCTCCAGACACTCCGAAAAAGACCATGCCAATCAATGCGGCGCTACGGGCCAACACATATGTCCCAACAGATGTATCCACTGTCATGGGCCCCATCCCGCGGACGATGTCAGCTGTCACCTCCGGCCTAAGCCCTCCGGTCCTCCAAAGACCAAGAATCAAGTAACTGCTATCCGCCAGATTAACGCAGACGCTCGCCTACGGAAACAAGCAGAAGCTGGCTGTATCAAGGCTACGGCCAGCCCCAAAACCCCGCGTACTACGGCCGCAACTCCAGCTGAAATAGGCCAAACCCAGCCGGTTTCAGTAAAATCCATCAACCCCTACGAAGTTCTACTCACAGGGGATCAGAGCAACGACCAAGCGCAATCGTAATGACCCCTTTACGGCGCCGCAAACATAACAATTGCCCATTAAAAATAGTATCTGCAAATGTCGGCCGCGGTGCCCAAGCGCACGAGTTAGCTCTCAACGAAGCCAGCCTAGCCTCCGCTGATATTGTCCTAATACAAGAACCGTACATTTACAGCGACCGCGCCAGGCGGATCACCAAACGCCACCCATCCTTTGAGTCCTTCTCACCTATCGACGACTGGACATCTTCACGACCCAGGGTGATGTCCTATGTGCGGAAAAATGCCTGTCTCTGTTCAGAACAGGGTTATACGGCATTCTCAGGCGATATGCTTCTTCTTAAAATTATCTCATCCTCTGGTAAGTCCATAAGCATTATCAACGTCTACAACGCTCCTGCAGGACCCACCAGCAATAGCGTTCTCGATTCTCTTTACTCTCTCACCCTCCCATTCGAAGGCAATCTGCTTATCTCTGGAGATTTCAACCTACACCACGCCAGATGGCAGCCATCATGGACCCGCAGCCCCTCCCCCGGCGCCGTAAAATTCACAGAATGGGCAGATAAAAATAGTCTCTCTCTTCTATCACCTGCAGATATGGCAACGCATGACCGAGGCAATGTACTCGATTTAGTTCTCGGATCCAGCCCTCTAGTTCAAAAGACAAAGTGCACCCTCGCTCCACACCTGGACACGACGTCAGACCATGCCACAATACTCACTTTAGTAGATTGGGAAGGCTATACTGAACCCCTCCGCAGGCTCAGATTCGACACGTTGGATAAGGATCTTTTCCTCCGTCTCCTATCCATCAATATTGATGGTATTAGTCCAATTCCACTAGCTTCCACCAGGGAGGCGCTGGACAGGTGTGCTATAGAGTTAACAGAAGCTATTCGTACAGCATACACGGGCGCAGCCCGCCGCTCACTAGGCCATGGTAAAGGGAACCCATGGTGGGATATATCATGCAAACAGGCTCGCCAAAGATACAAGAATGTCCGTTGCGGACCCATAACAGAGGAAGGTGTTGCCAGAGAGAGAAAGGAGTATCGGGGCACGATTGCAAGGGCAAAGAAGGCATACTTCACTAACAAGATTGCCGCAGCCAGTACGGGCAAGGACATCTTCGCTCTGACAAAATGGCATAAGTCCACGGGTAACTTCCGATCCACTCCCCTTAAAGATCCTAGGTCTCCAGACCGTCCTCCTGCAACATCGTTGCCAGAAAAAAGGGAAATTCTACTCGGTAATTTACTCACAAACCTGACTGTAGTGGATGATATCCCTTTGGATACCCCGACAGTTGCAAAACGCTCCATTTCGTTCCCACCACTCTGCCAGGACGAAGTTCAGGATTCGATTCTTAGAGCAGGAAATACAGCCCCTGGGGTTGACGAGATCCCGACTGCCATATTGCGTATAGCTTGGCCCCTCATCGGAGAACATATTTTCTCACTCTTCAAAAGCTGTCTCACTCTCGGTCACCATCCTGTCTGCTTCCGACAAGCTGTCTTAATCATGCTTCAGAAGCCAAACAAGGCAGACCTATCTTCTCCTCGCTCATACCGCCCGATAGCACTTCTCTCCGCACTTGGGAAGGGGTTGGAGCGGCTGATAGCCAGACGTATAGCTTGGATTGCGACCCGAAATACGATACTCACCACCCAGCAGTTTGGTGCTCTCCCAGGAAGGTCAGCCGTCGATCTCACCACCTGTCTTACACATGATGTCGAAAGAGCTTTGAGCGAGGGGCGCACGGCTAGCATGCTGACACTCGACGTGAAAGGAGCCTTTGATGCTGTGCTCCCAGGCCGGCTTGTCCGGCGTATGCGGGAGCAAGGCTGGCCAGAGTTCCTTGTCAACTGGGTAGCCTCTTTCGCTACTAACCGTTCAGTACAAATCCGTCTCGATGGCGAGCTAGGTCCTCTCCAGTCAATCAACTGTGGTCTCCCACAAGGCTCCCCTGCCTCACCTATCCTTTTCATGCTCTATATATCCCCTCTGTTCAAGCTGGGAAACGTCTCTAGGAGGTTTGGGTATGCTGACGATATCGCAATTCTTGAGACCCAAAAATCACTTCACGACAATTGCATCTCTTTAAAAATGGCACTGAAAGAAGCTTTAGAATGGGGGATAAAGGAGGGCATCACTTTCGACCCAGCTAAGGCAGAGCTTCAGCATTTTTCACGTAAACGGGCTGATAAGAATCCGGGCAACACCCCGTCGGTCAAGCACGGCAATTTCTCCGTATCTGAGAAAACAAATCGCCCATACACCAGATGGCTGGGAGTATATTTTGACAAAACACTTTCTTTTAAATGGCACGTCCGCATCCTTGCAAATAAAGCTCTAGTGGTGGCAAACGCGCTCCGCAGCCTTGGTAACACACTAAGTGGAGCCCCCCCTAAACTCCTACGCCAAGCAGTCACCGCTTGCGTACTACCTATCGCCTATTATGGAGCTGAAACATGGTGGCCAGGCCTGACACGCGCTATCTCCCCAACTCGGACCGTCTCAAACTTAGTGAAGGGACATCTCTCCCTCCTCCAAAAGGTTGTTAGAACTAGTGCAAGAGCAATTCTTCCAGTCTACCGAACAACACCAGCTAGCGCGCTATATAGAGAAGCAGGTCTTTCCCCTCCAGAAATCGCGCTGGACTCAAAACTTCGTCAAGCATCCCTCCGTATACAACGCCTCGATCCACGGCACCCTCTTCGCCGCCGGAACATTTGGATCCTTAGCCAACAGAGACGTGTCTCACGCCTTTCCAGGTGGGCCCTAAGCTTCCCGCCTACAGAGTATCTGGACCCTCTGGTCAACCCCCCTTGGTTAGCAAAGGAGAGTTGGTTCTCAAGGACTAGACGGGTCACTGCTGCCTCACATCAACTTCCTGAGGGGATCCCCTCACATGACTTAGTTATATATTCCGATGGCAGCCGCCTAGAATCAGCTTCGGGACCTTGCGTCGGAGGTGGTTTTGTAATCTTCCAAGCAGGCCACATGATCTGCCAGAAAAGAATACCTCTAAGCCCATCACTAGAGATATTTGATGCAGAAGCTGCAGCAGCTTTAAGTGCTGTAGAGACAGCAATAGATCTTACCTCTACACGCTTTGCAAACAACTTATGGGTCCTACTCGATAACCTAGATGTAGCCCGACATCTTCTATCTACTCCGATCTGCTCTTCCCAAGACGTATTCAAAAAATTCGCGTTCAAAGCACAAGAATGGCCAGGCCGCACGCGTCTCCCCCATACTATCCCAGGCGAAGTCCGGGTTCATTGGATCCCAAGCCACTCAGGACACTTAGGCAACGTTCTAGCAGACAAAGCAGCGAAAGATGCTTTGTCCATGCCGTATCCGTCCCCATCTCCACTCACAATTGCCTCGGCAAAAGTTTGGGTCAAGGACATATCTATAAAAGCTCACAAAGAGTATTGGGCAAAGCATGCCCCTCAGTCATATCAAGACTTGGAAATCGAGTATCCTGTGGGCTGCCCCGCAGAGCTATCACTACCTCGACATCATACTGCCCATATATACGCTGCTCGCTCCGGACATGGAGATTTTGCAGCCTATCATAATCGCTTCAACCACAACCCCGCCCACAATACCTGCAGCTGCAACAAACTCAAGTCCCCTGCACATTTCCTAAACTGTAGACTAATCACATCAAGCCCCCTCAAACCACCGAGGGGCTGTTCAGACAAATGGAAGTTCTTTCTTGGGACCCCCACAGGAGCTTCAAAACTTGCACAATGGCTTGAAAAATCACAGTTCTTCACTAAAATTTGTCCCCGGATTCCTCCCGTGACATCGATAAATGTTGCTTAACAGCAGTTCAAAGAAAATTAAAATAAAAGAATGCCCATGTGCTAAATTTTCCTTTCTTCCCTTTCTTTTCCTCTAATTTAATTAAGCATATTGGGAGGATATTCTTCCCACTATGACTGGCTCTCATTCCCTCTAGGAGGCATAAACTTCTGTAGACAGCGTGACGTAATAAGTCATCTGACACCGTATTTCATCTCGGGTCCCTTCTTTTTTGTTTGGAGAAGCTGGGTGCCCCCGGTTCTAGTGCAGTAAGCTCTGGCGTCCTTTTCCAGTCCGGGACTAGTGTATTATAATCATTAGTTAGACGTTAAATAATAAACAAACAAACAAACAGTAGCTAGTTATAAGAAAGAATATAAATGCTCCCACAGACTCTCATAACCAAAATTCCAAATCCAATACTCCAATTTGAGGTGGGAAAGCGATACTCCTCGTCTCGTTTTCCTTCCTGTCATGCTTCGTGCTATGACCTAGTTAATGTTGTCTCCGCTGAGAGCTGGTGACGGACTTGCAGGTGAGTCGTCGAAGCAGCCGGTTTCCTGCGCAAAATTTGTAAAATCCTCAAGGCACTTAGGCCCGAGAAGCTTTTGGACAAAGTCGTGATGTGACATTGTCCCTCGGAGTCGACGCGTCTGACGTTCGTGCAGTCGACAGTGAATGAAGTGGAGAGGTGATGTTTCCTCTCCACACGCACATTCCATGGAAGCGGTGAAGTTATTGAAACGACGGTGACATGCAGCGAAGTTTCCGTGTCCCGTTCGGGCCGAGATCAGTTCACGGAGTAACCGCCGAGAAAGTGCCTGCTCCTGTGGCTTGCGTCGTCGCATGAGTAGACCCAGATTTCGATACCTAGGTGGACATGCTTCCTCCCACCATTCCTCGAGAAGAGCTTGACGTTTCTGGTTCATCAGACGACGAACGTACGCCAAAGTGACGGAGCCAGGCTGGCTCTCTTTACTTGGAAGTTGTTGGAGGCCGGAGCGTGCAACTCTATCAGTCTCTTCGTTTCCCTGTATCCCGGAGTGGGCTGGTATCCACTGAACCGAGACTCGAGCCTTTTCTGATAGCGCCCTAAATTGGCGTACATCGTCAAGACTTGTTGTGGCGGTTCCTGTCAGCAGTGCCTTCACTGCAGACTGACTATCCGTCAACACGTTGATCCACTGCCTGCCGTTACTTCTCCCGTTCTCTCTCTCCAACAATCCTAGCGCAGCTTCCAGGGCCTTCCTCGCCCCTAGTATTTCCGCATCGAGCACTTCACCACCATGCTTGATACCACATCCCTTCAACAGAGTCTTTCCATCCCTCTTCAAGACGAACCCCCATGCTGAGCGACCATGTCCCTCCGACGATCCATCCGGGTAGGCGCAAATATCTGATGCCGGTACACTATCGATGAACCGAGTTGCCTTGTCCTCCTCTTCTGTCCTTGGGGATCTGGCCCACTTGTAGATGGAGAAATCCTTTTATGTATATAGACAATACAACCCTAACTAGTAAAACAACAATAGTGAGGAACTCATACATCCGCACCTCAGTTATCTCATACATCGTGACCCATAAACCTCACTCTCATATCTATCACTCCACGACAAAGCTTCAACACTAACCCATCTCCGGCTCTCAGTGGAAGTTGAGAAGATTGTCATTTGGAAAATATGAGGGCAAGGGAATTCGTGAGGAGCGAATTACTTGGGTCTAAAATGGAGGAACCTTCTGTCTTTCAGAGATGTTGTTAAGAATCAGCATGAAATCTTTAGTGTCGGTTGTATGAGGCTAGATAGCGTCTTGGCATTTATACATAGAGAAATCTCGTCTAGCATCCCTGATAATTAATCAGTAATCAACTACATACAGAATTTACCTCAACAGATTATGAGACCAATCTGTCTCTATTCCTAATTCAATTAAAATTCTTCCTAATAAACTTCTTTCTAAGTTTGCCAAATCCATTTCCTGACAAATACGAATACTAAGAAAATCCCGAAGAAATAATTCAGTCATCAACAAGACCACCAAATCTAGCTAAAAAAATTTATTAATATACACGATGTTATCAGCCCCGTCAAGTACTCTCATTCTGCCAGGCTCGCAGAAGCTTAAAGGTGAAAAAAATTACGCTCAGTGGGTTAGGGCAATCGAGTCGATAGCGGATCAATTTGATCTGCATAAATATTATCATCCAAAGGCTCCAGCGGGGCCTTCAAGAGTCGACGAATTCTCAATAAAAATCGATGATGAGAAGGAGCAACAGAAATTGAAAATTTGGAAAGAATGGGTGGCCCAGGAGGCAAAGATGAGGCAAGCAATTGAGTTTAACCTAAATCCGGGCCCAATGGCTGTTATTGCCACTGAAAAAACTGCCAAAGATATGTGGGCAAAACTCAAGTCTCAGTATGAAGGGTCAGGGATAGTACTTGAATACTCTGCCATTCAGGATTACGTTCGACAGACAGTTTCGGACTTCCCAAACCTCGAAATGTTCATCAAAAATTTCCAAAAATCCTGCGAACGAATAATTACTCTTGACCTCACAGATGTAAGGAAATGGCATCCGACGATGTTTATCATGGCGGTAAAGGATCAGTATCCAATTTGGGCCGAGAGACAGAGATTAAACATCAGATCAAACCCTAATATTAGCTTATCATCTCTCATCGCTGACCTTGTCGACGAAGCTAGAGAAAGTCAAGGTAGGACTCATTCAGACCTGGCTATGATTAGATCAACAACTAGGAAAGAAAAGGGTAAAGGAAAATCTCAAAATAACAGTGAAAGTAAAGGCAACCTCCATCACTGCAGATGTTGCGGTAATCGTCAAGCCCGTCATACGACTGAAAACCGTTTTGAAGATCCAAAGAATAAAGACTCCAAGCTATCTTGGGAAAAGAAGAATAAGAAGAAATGGGTGGATTTTAATACGAAAAAGACCCTGCAAAAGAGTAAAAAGGGAAAAAACGAGTTTCATAGAGGCGGAGATAGTGAAGATAATAAGCCATCAAGCTTTGCTGGTATAGCGAGCACGTCTTCAATTTCCTCCAGGGCTAACTCATTAGTTCTACCTGTGACTCTACAATCAGCTTGTGTGTCATCGGTTGATTCCTTTCGTTGGATTGTTGACACTGGTGCTGATCCTCACATTTGCAGAGATATAGAGCTGTTTGACTCATTATTACAGCAGGACTATTTACCCATGATTGGTACCGCAAATGGGCCTACACGACCTCTCGGTACAGGCACTGTCACCCTGAATTGCAAGCTCAGTTCAGGCAAGATGCGAAAAGTATGTCTCACAGACGTATTATATCTACCTTGTTATCCGATGAATCTCTTCAGTGGTCGCAAACCTTACGCTCAAGGGGGATATATTGGAAATCAGGGCTCAATGTTTGATTCAAAGAATGTTGAAATTGCAACTGTCGACAATAGACTTTTCATAAATGAAATTCCTAGAGCATTTGCGTTCCCAGCCGTTTTGCATCAGGCGAAACCAACCCTCTCTCTATGGCATCGCCATCTAGGACATCTCGGTTTGAAGAACGTAAAACTTACCGAGAAAGTAACCAAAGTTATAGAATATGACACTGATACGGCAGTCAATTCTAATGGTGAAGATAAAACAATTCTCTGCGAGGCATGTGAGTTACCTCGATCTCTAAGACACGTTCGAAAAGATGTGACATCTCGAAATCTTTTTCCTTTTAATCAAATATCTGTCGACGTTGTCATGATTAAACCCAGCGGTCGAATACTTGTTGATAAATCATGGTCCAGAATAAATTATGCAACAATATTCACCGATTTTGCTACACGAAATAGGTGGGGTGTATTTCACAAAGAGAAAAAGAATGTGTTCGAAGCTGTTCAGAAATTCGAGGCTCTCTCTCGTACTCAGTACAACTGCACCATCAAGCGTTGGAGGTTAGTTGGGGGAAAGGAATACTCGCCCAAGCAAATGGGAATCATGGCAAGCTCGTTAGGTCAAATTGTAGAGCTAACTACTCCTTATAATCCCGAGCAAGATGGACAAAGTGAACGCTCTATAGGAATTTCAGGTGCACGAACCCGTGCTATTATTATTGATCAAAAAATCCCTCAATTTCTTTGGCCAGAGACCATGAGAACGCAAATATTTATTGTCAACCGCGTTGCCACCTCTGCCCTAAAAGACGAAACGCCAAACCAAGCTCTGAATCGAATAACTCTGGATAAGAACAAAATCCCAGATCTTTCCCATTTGCGTGTGCTAGGCTGCAAAGTCTATGTGCAAATTCCTGTGAAAAAACGAGTGTTATCCCACAAATTAGACGCACGAGCGGAAATAGGTATTTTGGTAGGGTACGAAGGCTCTCACATTTTTCAAGTCTACATCCCTTCTCGTCATACTGTCATGCGTTCCTCTAATGTTAGTTTCGATGAAGATAACTACATTACCTCACCTCAATCCCCATCTCCTAATGACCAAGATGAGCCAAAAATTTTCGAAATAGGGGAGAATTTAGCAGCTCTCAAGACAACGAAGTTTCCGAAAATTATGACGAGACGCATATCGAATTGCCGACTCCATTTGAGGAGCTGGCTCACGGATGTAAAAATCCAGTTAAAGAAAACCGTACAGTAGACGCAAATTCTCCTTCTAGAAATCGAAAAACCTATGAACGTGCGTCTCGAGTCATACGATCAGGTAGATCAATTGTTCCTCCTCAACCTTCTCCTGATGAAAGTATCGCATTTGCCTCGTTTCTGGCAGCCACATCTTCAACAAGAGTTCCCCAAAGTGTATCTGAAGCACTAGACGGACCGAATAGCTTTGACTGGCGAAGGGTCTTCAGGAAAGAGTATGATTCTCTGAGAGATAAGAAGACCTGGACATGTTTAGAAAGAAGCGATGTGCCGAAGGATAAGAAAGTACTGTCTGGAAAGGTAGTAATGAAGACCAAGAGGAATAAGGATGGCGAAATATCAAAGATAAAGGTTCGCTGGGTTGTTAGGGGATTTGAACAGCTATATGGAAGAGATTACATTCAGACCTACGCTGGTGTGTGTCGCAGTACCTCATGGAAAATTGCAATTTCTATGGCTGCAACCTTCAACCTCGAAATCGACCAGATGGACGCCGTAACTGCTTTTCTAAATAGCAAAACTAATGACGATATATATGTCGAGCTACCTCCAATGTGGAAAGAATATAATTTAGAGGAACTAGATGACCCGGTCTGCAAGCTCTTGAAAGCTCTGTACGGGCTTAAGCAAGCGCTGCACCTGTGGCAAAATCACCTCCGATTGAAACTATCTGAAGATGGTCTTTGTCGGAATACTTCAAGTGGACGGGTTTCGTGACAAGCTTGTTGTAACAATATTGGTATCAATTCATTCCTGTCTAACTCCCTCCCTCCTATGGAACATCTAATAATTACATTGGGGAGCCAATTTCTTATTCCCGGCGCTATTCTATATAAGGAAATATTACGATAATAAGGCACGTGATATGATACAGAACTTTAATCAGACAGTCTTGATCCACTTAAATCTGACAATTGTATCTATCGACAGAAAAGCTCTGGAATTTTAGTCGTCACATACGCCGATGATTTCCTCATCATCGGAAAGGATCACTCCAAGGTAGATGATCTTTAGGAAACTTATGCGAGAAATTCGATTTAGAAGATCTTGGGTCAGCTAACTATTTTCTCGGTGTTCGCATCATTAGAGATCGCCCGCTAAAGCGAATATATCTTTGTCAGGATGCTTACATTAAGCAGATCCTCAAACGATTTAGCTTAGAAAATTGTGGTACAGTCGATTGTCCATCAGCTGCAGGTAGTGATGTTCACATGGTCAAATATGAAGGAACAGCCTCTGCCTCTGAAAATTCTGAGTACCAATCCCAAATTGGCTCTCTCCTTTATTTTGCGGTACATACTCGACCAGACATTGCGTATCAGTGTTCAACTCTCTCTCTCGATTTCTGACTAACCCGTCTCCTCAGCACATGAAAGCTGCCAATCGCATTTTCTTCTATATTGCTGGTACTATCAACCTTTGCATTATGTACGATGGTATATTAGAAGCACGTCAGGGTAAACTGCATTCTTTCACAGACTCTGATTGGGGAGGATGTCGCGATACTAGAGTTAGCACAGGAGGTAGTGCATTTTTCCTGGCTGGCAGTATTATATCTGTATCAACCAAGCGCAAAAGTAGTGTTTCGCTCTCTTCAACCGAGGCTGAGTATTATGCCTTAGGTGCATGTATCCAAGAATTACTTTGGATCCAACAGATCATGGGACAAATGCAGTACAGAGGAAATGATATAATAAAGACTCGGGTGTATACTGATAACCAAAGCTCCATAGCGCTTTCAGAAAACCCTGAGTTGCACCAACGCACCAAGCATATTGACATTAAGCACCATTTATTCGAAGTCATATATCAAATGGTTCAGTTGATCTTAAATATATTTCGACTAAAGAAATGGCTGCAGATGGTCTAGCTAAACCTCTCTCGGCTGTTGCACACAAGAAATTTGTTAAGATGCTTCACATGGAGGAATATGGACAGAAGGGTTAAGTTTTTCTTTAGAAATACAAAGAAAATATATTGGGGAATTAATTCCAGACGAAATTCACAGCTTTTACTTTCTAGCTGAAGGGGTGTGTTAAGAATCAGCATGAAATCTTTAGTGTCGGTTGTATGAGGCTAGATAGCGTCTTGGCATTTGTACATAGAGAAATCTTGTCTAGCATGCCTAAAAATTAATCAATAATCAACTATATACTGAATTTACCTCAACAGTTGTTTTTATTTTCTTGTTTTTGGTTTCGGTACTAATTAGCTGCAAGGAGGGCAAGACTAAACACGTGTACGCGGTGTCCTCTACGAACCTGGGAGTGAAATATTACCCCAGTGCCAAGTTCAGTCAAATTGGCAATTCCGATGAAGTAAGCCCACGAGGCAATGATCCAAGACTCTACGAAATCGACCTCTCCCAAAGAGATCGGTTTCCACGGAAACTGCATCAGTTTTACAAGTACGACCCAGCACATCATTGTTTCAAAAACCACACTCCTCATTGACTATTATCTGGTCTCAGCTGGTCGCCAAATACACGCCCTCGCCGATATTTAGAGCCGACAGAGAAAGCAAAGCGTAGTGCACAAAGCTGGGAGACAGTCCTAGGGGACGGGCGTGAGAGGGATCAGGACAAATTTACAAGATGATGCAAAGGAAGGATATAAACTCGACAGGCATTAAATTTTGACTTTTGGTAGATAGTTTCACGAATTAAGCTTTGTGCGCGTCAAGAATTCGATTGAGAGAGTGCGGCTCACAATACAGTAACAAGCCAACGATGGAAGGTGTTGTGGTCCGCCGCTTGGTGGTGTTCTCTGGCAAAGCTTGAGTAGCCTGGGCACCTACTCCACTTGGGAAGGAGACACCTCAGATCACATATCGCGCGGAGAAAAGTTGAAAGATGACGGAGGCATGTCTGGATAACTCAGGGGTTTGGAGATGTTCCCCTTGGGTGGGTAATCACGGATGAGGGTTGACTTGGGGTGAAGAAAAAGCCACCATAACTTCGCAGTGGTACTTGCAAATGAAATCCGAGGCATGAGTGCTCACATTGTAAATTGAGAGCAGTAATAGTCGTACAAATAGTAATCTCATGTGGGCGGTGAATAGAGGCAAAATACTGGCTAGCGCCTTGACATAGATGGCTACTGAATAATAATAATAATTATTATTCATTATCCAGATTTGGCGCCTTGAGGCCCATGCAAGTTTTTATCGGAAGATATGTACTTTAAGTAGGATGACTCAATTTGACGTTTAGAACACTCAGATTTCATTTGCAGGTACCACTCGAGGTTAGCCCTTACGGCGTATAACCTCTTCTGTGCATACCCACCACAGGGAAAAGCGTGAAAAACCTGTGGCTATCCAAGTGTGCTTTCATCATCCCACAAGTACAACATCACCGCGAGGGAGTGTGGTGTGTGGGTCCGACTGGATTCGAACCAGCTTACTCCAGTCTCGAATGGGGTAGGTGTTCAAGCTACCCAGTATCTACTTGGGAGAACGGCCCGAACGGCGTACCACTGCACCATCCAACCCGATGGCTACTGAATAGTTATGTAATCCGAAGCTCGAGAGAGAATAGAAGCTCTCTTACTGAGCCCACATCCGCTTTACAAAGTGAATTACCCCTCTCAAACCCACATTGAGTCATCTATTATAAACTTCTCTGATATTGTGTAATAGCTAGATAGCCGCATCCGCAATTAGAATCTGATGCAAAAAAAATCTTCACGCTTCCTCGCACATCAAACGTGATATAGTTCTATTTCATGCATTATTTAAAGCAGCCATTTCATGTCCCTTGACTTCTATTAAGCTCTGACTGCTGCAGGCTTCTTTTCATACTCATGAGTGTCAGGAGCTCCATGGAGTTGGCATCTGGCTCTTTTTTTATTTTTTTTCGCATCAGATATTAATTGCGTATGCAGCTATCTAGCCATGAAACAATATCAAAGAAAAGTACAGAATAGATGTTTCAACGTAAAGGAAGAGCGCTCATGCCTCGGATTTCATTTGCAAGTACCACTGCGAAGTTATGGTGGCTTTTTCTTCACCCCAAGTCAACCCTCATCCGTGAATACCCACCCAGGGGAACGTCTCAAAAACCCTGAGTTATCCAGACATGCCTCCATCATCTTTCAACTTCTCTCCGCGCGAAATGTAATCTGAGGTGTCTCTTTCCCAAGTGGAGTAGGTGCCCAGGCTACTCAAACTATACCGGAGATCACCACCAGGAGGCGGACCACAACACCTTTCATCGTTTGCTTGTTTTTATAGCGTCAACTGCACTCTCGCAGCCGAAGTCTTAGCACGCACAAAGCTCAATTTTTAAAAACCCCTTGCCAAATTTCAAAATTTCACGCCCGTCGAGGTAATATCCTTCCTTTGTATCATCCTGTCAACTTGTCCTGATTCCTCTCACGTCCATCTTAAAGAACTGTCTCCCAGATTTGTGCGCCACGCTTTGTATCCTCCGTCGGGTATAAATATCGGCGTGGGCGTGTATTTGGCGACCAGCTGAGGCCAGAGAATAGTCGAAGAGTGGTGTGGTCATCGGGATGAGGATGTACTTGGTCGTACTTGTAGACTTGATGAGACGAAGTTAGGAGTCAAACTCGTTGGGAGCGAAATAACGACATGGAGGAGTAATTTGGGTTTTTGCCTCATGGGCCAACTTCTTTGATATTGCGAAATTTGACTGAACTTGGCTCTGGGAGAATATTTCACTCCCAGGTTCGTAGAGGACACCGCGTACAGGTGTTCAGTCTTGCACTCCTAGTGAGTTAGTCCTTGGAGGCACAAGATTAGTGATATTTCGCTTTCCTCATTCAGAAAGAGGTGTAAAAGGTCTAAAGAACTCAGTAGTACTTGAAGTCGATAATACAATGGGAATGAATAATTTTCTCCGCGAAGCTAATCTACTGCATCGTATTCTGTCCTTTGTGTCCTCTGCGTAGACTAGTATTAACTCTCCTCTTTGGATATCTGAAAATCATCCTGTTTACCCAACTCACCTCTTCTTTACCATACTCTCCGTCTGGTAAGTAACCCCCTTGATACCTCCTCATGCGCCCCATTCGAATTTCCAGGAGCGTCGCTCTGCCATAGCCTAACCTCGAAGATGGTGTGTTACTAGTGACGAGTCTTGATCTGGGTGAATCCTGTCACGAGATGTTTTATTTCTTCACAGTCTCCATGCTGCTTTGCGATGTCATGAATTGTCTTTAGACCTGTACATCCAAAAGAGAAGATCTAGTGACTATTTATTGCTTCCATATTTTGGTGTCAAGCTCCAGATGCTGTCTCGCTGGCAAGTTTAAGAGTGCGTTGTTTAAGTCCTGTATAGGTTCATGACCTCACAAATACGATTCGACATTGTCTAATCAAATGTTCCTGGTCACCTTGGTGATGATCACTTCCGCAAATAGATTTTGTGCCGATATTTTCTGCATTCTAGCTGTATTTTCCACGCCAGCCCTATGAATCAGATGACAATTTATCCTCGTATCATATATCAAACAAGCACTATCAGGAGCTTCTCATATTTGTCCCAAAATCTAGGCTACTCATGATTCTTTTGTTTTTTCGGGCTCGTTACAGTCGATATTGGTGTTGAAGAAAAAAGCGGAAATGTATTGTCGAGCAGGCAAACGAGTCTGATAATTCCTTTCTTCTGGGCTGATTGTAGAGTTGGCGTCTTACCCGTAGTAAGATTAGAATTATGAGCTACAGATGGTTTTCGACTTATGTTGTGAGTAACGACTACACCGCGGACTTGGTTCTGATTATCTATTATGATTTCGTAGAAGATAATTTGTGCTTTGAGAAATATTAAAAAAATTCACTCAAAGCTTCATGGAACTTACGTTTATCCTTTATTACCACTCGTTTGCTCGAAATTTTCCTCTTCCATGGACCATCAACTTCACTAGATGTGTCCTTTACTTCGACAAAACCACTCATGAATTGGGGTAAGTTACGAGTTGAGTGAAGTTGAAGCTCTGTTTGTTCCCATGATAATGATCCGCAACGAACGATAGGCTCAGCCGAAACATTTTCCATCTCAAAATATGTGATTACTGGGACATCGGGTACTTTTGTACAAGACTCAAATGCACGTGTTTGTGTATTGTAATAAAGCACGTCTAAGAGTTCACAGCTATTATTAAAAATTATTCTTTCGACATTTTTCCTTTCTTTACCTAGAACCAGACTCAGCGAACCAGGTCGGTGAGGAAGATTTGGGTCAGTTCGAGAAAAACTTAGAATAGGTACCTTGAGCATTTTTGGATAAGGCGAAAGGAAACAACCATTCATATATCAATTTTTCATCATCATCTTCTTCAGTGTGAACAAGGGGTCGTTTCGAATCTTTCCTTATTGATATGAATCCATTACAAGCTGCTTCTCGAACCGATTCAACTTCACTGAACTGGTATATTTTCTTTTGACAATAATATCTAGGTTCGGTTGACTCAACCATTCTTCCTTCAATCAATGAAGCATGGGCTGAGATTAAAAGTATCATGAATACGGCGGTTATCCATAAAGAGTGGCCTCTGAAGATGTGACGTAGACTGCTCATTTTCAAAGATTTTCAATTTGGATATCTCGGAATGATAGTGATGCGGCTTTCCAAAGGAGTCAAATGCAAAATTCATTGCACATGGAGCACTATCAATTACTTACAAATACCCTATCCTAGTTGTCATTCTTTGTCAACTAATTCTCAAAGTTTGAGGACTCTTAATATCATATGGACCGTGCGCCCGTGTATTTCGGTAAATGGACATTGAGGGTCTTTGATTTGATTTGATTTCATTTAGCCCGTTCAGGTACCCTATGGGCCCATGCAGGAATATCTAGCTATAATATTTACACAGGAGGAAACCATATTTGGTAAAAACCCCCCACAACTGTCTGTCTCGTGTCTATATGATTTCCGATGTTTCCTACAGGAAGTGCGCTTACACTGTGCGTCCAGTGTGAATATCGTCCTATCCTTTTCCCGATCGCTCAATCCTTTCGCTGACTGCTGTCTCAACTTCTTCTGCAAGCCGGAACTGTTCAAGCCAGCCGTTTGTAAGTATCCAATCTGTAATTCTCTTCATGTCTTCTGGGCTGTTCATCATAGCTTCGAAAGACCTATCTTTTGCCCGTTGCAGCACCTCTCCTCTTCCCTTAGCCCACTGAGGACAAGCCATGACCATATGTTTAACGTTTTGTGACGGATATCCACACTGGCACTTTGGATTTGCCACTCCAGGGACCTTTCTTCTATAAAGATAAGAGTTGAGGCCGATATGCTCACTTCTTATTTGTATTGCAATACTACTTTGGGCCCTGCTCAGGTTTCGGTGAATGTTAGAGGGTGTGTTTCTGTAGGTGATTCTTTTTCTACCTGTTTTCTTGTCGGTGCTTATACTTGCTGCTGTCCAAAGTTCTGGGTCTGCTGACGCCTGATGAGAAGATAGTCGTTCTTCCTTAAAAGTATTCCATGCGGTTTCCCAGTCCTGGAACGCTCCTATCTTGCCCGCTTCTTTTTGTCTACGCCTCACTTTTTCGTTCCCGCAGATTTTATTCCACTCGCTAGTGTCTCGGCTTCGATTTTTTGCGTGGCTATTTTCGCTCAGGCTATAAGCCTGTGATATTTTACTACATGCGGATAGAACCGTCTGCTTGATGGGTTGTCTTTCCGAAAGTCCGATATGTTGAATTCTCATTTGTTTGAGGTAGATGTCAAGTGGAAGGATTGAGCATTCGTGGTCTAGAGCCCTACTGCTGGTGGAATTATATGCCCCTGTGACTAGCTTCAAGCATTTTCGTTGGATACCTCGCAATGGTTTGACTATCCTTTCTGGTATTCTACCTGTTGGCCCAGCCGCAGCCCATATTGGACACCCGTAAGTCAGAGCTGGTCTCACAATTGCGCTGTAAAAAAGCTTTGATTTCTTGAATGTTGCACCCCAAGTTGATTGCGTTAATCTACTTATCGCCTGTACTTGGGTGTGTGACTTTTGTACAATATGCTTTATGTGGGAGCCCCATTGAAGCTTGGGGTCGAAGTAGATTCCAAGGACTCTGAGGGAGGACTGTGGAGACGTCAGATGTCCTCGTATGTTGACAGTTGCTTCTAAATTGTGTCGCTTCCTTGCTCTTGTGAAGTGCATGAGCTGGTACTTCTCTGGCGCAAACTTCACACCGTTCTTTTCTGCCCACGCCTCGCATATCCTGTGCTGTTCTTCTAACTTTCTGCAGTTCTCTTCGGTTGTACTGGACCATGTTAGTATGTTAGTATCGTCTACAAACCCCACAGCAGAAGAAGACGGAGTTTGTAGTATTGGCAGGAGTGTGCTAACAAAGAACAGAAAAAGAATCGGTGATAGAGAAGACCCTTGAGGTATTCCTGTGCTGGTGGGGATCTGATTTCCTCTGTATGTACCGAGGACTACCGAGGTGGTTCTCTCTTCTAGGAATGATTGTACAAATCTACTGATCCACCCTGGAATACCTTTCACTCTCAGATTGTGAATTAGCCTTTCGTGGGAGACATTGTCAAAGGCTCCTGATATATCAAGGCTGAGAAGGGAAGCGACCTGGCTTTTATTTCTTCCCCAAATAGTGTGTATCTGCTCCGTGATAAGTTCAACTGCTGATATCGTAGATCTTTTGGTCATTGAGGGTCTCATTTAAAGTGAGTCGTAAGCCAAGCTCTAGGCTTGTCCATACTGTGCAAGTGTTCTCAAATTGGAACGCCCGAATGAAAGTCGGTTATGGTTCATTTTTAGATTGTACCAATTCTTTTGTGTGTAAGATATTTCTACGAGAGAGGTAGAATTTGTCCAAGGCCACATTTGAAATTATTGTAGATTTCATCGTGTGGTACACATTTGCCGGGTAGCGAAGGAACGGAAGCCAACAGTCATGCAAATGAAAATGCAGGGAGTAGCTTCCAGGGGTCTCATGAATCACCAGGAATTTGCAAGTTGATCCTCGGCAGATTGTAGAATTTAGGAGGGCAAAGACTGAATACCCTTGCACGCTCTCTCACGAAATGGAGAGTGAAATATTATCAATAAGCCAAATTCAGTCAAATCTCGCAATATCGAACACGTTGGCCCACGAGGCAATACTTCAAGACTTTCTTACGAATTTAATTCTCCAATCCTACAAGATCTATCCACACCAAAACCTCATCAAGTTTATATTAGCGACCCAGAACATCCTCATCCCAATGACCATACCTCTCGCCGACTATTCTCTGGCCTCAGCTGGTCGCCAAATACACGCCCACGCCGATATCTACGCCCGACGGAGGAAGCTAAGCGTGGCGCACAAATCTGGGAGACAGTTCTTTGGGATGGATGTGAGAGGATTCAGGACAAGATCGCAAGATGATGCGAAGGAAGTATACAAACTCGACAGGCATGAAATTTCGATTTCTGGTAGATAGTTTCACGAATTGAGCTTTGTGCGCGCCAAGACTTTGCTTGCAAGAGTGCAATTGACACTATAAACACAAGCCAACGATGGAGGGTGTTGTGGTCCACCTCCTGGTGGTGTTCTCCGGTCTAGTCTGAGTAGCTTGGGCACCTACTCCACTTGGGAAGGAGACACCTCAGATCACATATCGCGCGGAGAAAAGTTGATGGATGACGGAGGCATGTCTGGATAACTCAGGGGTTTGGAGACGTTCCCGTGGGTGGGTATTCACGGATGAGGGTGAACTTTGGGCGAAGAAAAAGCCGCCGTAACTTCGCAGTGGTACTTGCAAATGAAATCCGAGGCATGAGTGCTCCTCTTGTAAATTGAGTCATCTTTTCTGTACTTTACTTTGATATTGTGTCATAGCTAGATAGCTGCATACGCAAATAAAATCTGATGCATAAAAAAGACTAACTTACTGAACAATATGCAAATACGAGATATGGTTCAAGGTAGGAAAAGTTTTTTTGGACTACAAAAAGTGCAATAATATGTATCTAAACCGAGGCTGGGCCAACAGGAAAGATACCTGAAAGGATAGTGAAACCCCTCAGAAGTATTCAAAGAAAATGCTTAAAGCTTGTTGCAAGTGCCTACAATTCTACTAGCAGCAGAGTGGAAGAGCACGAATCTTCCGTCCTCCCTATAGAGATATGCCTAAAACAAAGGAGGGTCCAGCACGCCGGACTATCAGATACAATACCAGTTCAGGAGACAATTCGATCGACATGTAAGAGGATAAAGCTGAATGCAAACGGGAGAGAATCTCCACATGCCTTGAAAAAGATTAAAGATATCGCCGAATGGACAAGAACTTGCGAAAGAGAAAAGGAGAAGGGAAAGCAGAAAGAAGCTGGAAAGATAGCGGCCTTTCAGGAGTGGAAGGGTTCAAGAACAAGCCAGAACAGGAAACAGCGCCCTGACCGATCAGCATCAGCCGATCCAGAACATTGGAAAGCGGCAAATATATTTACTGATGAACATACAGGCAGCACCAAATTGATCTTCAAAGATACACTCTTAAAAATCAACCGTGACCTGACCAGGGCCCAAAGTATTGTCGCCATTCAGCTAAGAAGCGATCATATCGAACTCAATCCTTACCTGTGCAGAAGAAAAGTACCCTAAGTAGAAAAGGCAAGCTTTCAATGTGGATATCCGCTGCAAAATGTTAAGCACATGGTGTTGGCGCGTCCGCAGTGGCAAAATGGAAGAGGCGACTTTCTTCGACGAGCTAAAGACAGGTTATTTGATGCCATGATGAACAGCCCAGAAGATGTGGCTAGAATCACACAGTGGATACTAAGCAAAGGGTGGATAAAACAATTTCTATTTGCAGAGGAAGTCGAGGTAGCAATTTCGGATATAATAAAACGATCTAGAAGGGGAGAGGACAGAATCCACACTGCCTGAACAGTGTACATTGCACTTTCTGAAGGTAAACTAAATAAATTGATAAGAAAATAAATAGATAGGATCAGGGGGTTTTCACCAAACTGGTTTTCTCCTTTGTAAATAGTGAAGATAGTCACCTACATGGCCCTATAGGTTGCTTGATCTGGTTAAATGAGATCAAAATCAAAATATGTAGCTTACAAAGACAAATTCTTCGCCTTCCAGTGATGCCAGTGTAATCACTCAGTATGCTCTGCATATCTGGGATAGCCAGGAAGAATCGCATCCAAATCAAAGTCGAAATCACTCACAAGCACATCTAAAATCGACGACCTCTGGTCAATGTCAGATCTATCATTCTCACGCGAGTCCTCCACCTCAATCTTACTACACCACCTCGCCTCAAATACCGATAATGGTGCTACTCCAATTGTAATCAGGAATTTGCCCTATCAAAAACCAGCCATCTCTCACTACACATTTACGATGCTATGTATACCCGCGAGGAGGAAATTAGGTCATGATGTACAAAGCTCGGGTCTTGGTCTATAGGGGACCGTTGCTCTAATGGGCTTCAAATCTTGAGGAAGGACAGGCAGCTGGAACGTGGGACGTGGGACGAACGAGTGAAGAGGTCACAAATGGGCATGCTGGGACGCACATTTGTCGAGTGTCTACGACTTAAGATTGTCTGTGGGTGCAGAAGCAACGATTTTGGATAGTGCTACCGACACTCTAAAAATAGGCAAGGATGGAAAGTGTTTTGGTCCGCCTCCTGGTCGTCATCTCCCCGAATTAAAGTCTGGGTAGCCTGGACGCCTACCTCACTCGAGGAAGGGAGGACTGTGAGGCCATGTCTCGCGCGGTGGCTATATACAAGATGACAAAGGCATGTTAGGGTAGCCAAAGGGTTTCCTGTTTTCCCTTTGGTGGATATTAACGGTTGAGGGAAGGGTGAAAGTCCCTAGCACCAAGGTCTCTAGTGGTAATAACTAATGCACCCACAACATGAGTAGTCCAAATGTCAACCCGAGTTATTGTCGTATATAGTCGTCGGAGAAGGACTCGCCTTCCCCGTGTCATGCTCTTTGAGTGCAGGGCTTGTGCGCGTCACGAATAAACTTTCATTTATTCATTCAAAATACAGTCAAACCCCTGTTAAGACGATGTAATTGAGGCCGTGAAAAATATCGTCATACAGAGAAATTACCTTTTTTTGGCGGTATTTTAACACGAATCTAGCAAAAAAACCCTGGTTGAAGAACGAGAATCGTGTAATGGGTAAATGTATGGGAACGAAGTCCGTTCTGAAAAAAATATCGTCTTAACAGGGGTCTGACTGTATGTATCGAAATATGCCCGAGGTCAGAGAGCGATCCAAAAGGGGTAGGATCTGCCGTCTTCGAAGTGTAGGAGGTGATAATCGAGGTTCACAATGGAGGTTTAGAATTAATAATTCAAAGATTAAGAGATCATTGTGCTTGCCAGATACCAAAGTTGATTATGATCAAACGAAGAGAAAAATACAAATTGCGAAGCTGAAGATCTGGGTAAGCCATTTCTTCTGCCTCTTATAATCAAAACACTTCATTAATACAATCTCCGCCTCGTCCTTGAACCATCCATCGTATGAGGGTATTTGGGCTGAATTGCCTATTGAAAGGCTAAGGGCGATGGATAGGGAGACGCCACCTTGTGAATAGAAGACTGCTAGGTATGGGAGAATTCTATAGATGACTTAGAGTAAGATGATTGAATGATGGTTAGTTGTATTTGTGGATGATGGATGTAGATACTGAGAGTAAAAAGGCCCTATCTATATACAGGAGTTCCTAATCTTATTCCTCTACATGTTATTCTCTATGATAGCTACAGTAACTAAAATGGTTTCCTCATTGTAGTGAACACGTTGATGTTAGTGTGTAGCGACCAGGAGGCAGTAGTGATCAGACTCTAAGGGGTTACCTTAGCTGGTGCACAGTTATCCCCTGATGGTGTGTGCAGTTATGAACTCAGATTTCTACAACATTGCCAATCTCCTCTGATATTTAATCTAGGAAATAATATGTGGATTCTTCCTGTATCCTAAATACGAATCATCCCCGAAAGCCTATACACATTCATTCATTGTTCTAGTTTAACGTCCTGTTTGGCTTCTATATACAGATCCATGACGACGGTAATCCGCTTTGGTAAGGGAAAAAGCTTTCAACAAGCAAAACCCGATGTCCTGCCACTCTGAACCGACCCGGCTTAAGGCTGAGGACGTTCCTTTCAACCACAATTTTATAAACTTTCCCCAGGATTGGCTAGCTCTCCCTTCAATCAGACTAACGTTATGAAGAATTGAAAAGAGAAGGCGCCTCCTCACTTGGCGTTGGTCGTCGAAGTGTTCGAAGAGTTGGCCCCAATGGTGGTACTGTTGTGGCGGGGATTGTTGGTGCCACTGGGGCTTGGACTACCTTGCGTGGTCGTCCCGGCCCTCTTTTGAGTCCTTCAGCCTTTTTACTGGTGACCAAAGTGAATCCCTGATCATCAGTTGGTCTGACTGTTTGTGTTGGCGCCACCGTAGGTTTTTCGTTCCATATTTCCGCCGTTCTTCACAACAGCTCCATCCGAGCCTTCTCCACACTTCCCTTGTTGACCTGGTAGGTCCGACACGCTGCTTTCTGCCACGAACGGTGCTCCTTGCCGCAGTTCGCATAAAAACCCCTTTACCTCGGACAGTCCCGAGTTTGGTGAGCGCCAGCGCACTCACCGCACCTAGCTACCTTTTCACACAACGCCTGCGTGTGTCCCCATTGACTGTAGTTGCAACACTACTTTGGCTGGGACCGTGGTGACCACACTTGCGCGGTGTAGAGCATGGCGTTCATGACAAAGCCGTTTCGGACCACTTCCGTCGGCATTGCCTCCGATGGGAGGCTTACCACAATTGATCCACGAGTGCGACCATCTTTCTTTGACCGCTGGTGTTCCTTTCCGTCGTGTAACCAGCTTATACGACTTATGACTAAGCCTGGAATCCGTGCATTTGTAGCCGTCTCTATCTCCCTGATGATGGTAAAATTGTTTGCATCTCTGCCCCCTTCAATTCATGTCCGTAATGGGGCACCGTCGACCTCGACTGTGAAATCTTGCCGCAGAAATTTGAAATCCGTTGGCTGTCGCATGTTTAGCGCCACGTCTCTCTGGGACGCCTGCTGAACGAAACTTCGGCATCGTTGCTCCGCATTTGACGAATTGCGTATTCACCTTGTATGTGCTCTATTGCCTTTGAAATCAGCTCTCGTGGGTGCAATTTTTGGGCGCCATCGATTCTTATTCTACAGCTGTCTTCGTCATTTGCGGAGCCACGACCGACGCGTAGCTCCTTAGTCTCGGCGCGCCAGAAACCACTGCTGGTGCAGCTTTTCGAGCGGGATCCGCGAGGCTCTTTTTGACAACCTCCTCGAGCGCCATCATCCTCACCTCGATGGGAGACTTCTTTTGGGTCATTTCCGTCCAGGCCCTTTTGTGTGCGTTGAAGGCCTTCACGGCCTCGTTCACATCCTCCAACGAGGGTAAGTCCTCCTCATCCACCTCTCCCATCACGATTAGTCTATCCTATTTTAGTAGTCTCCCCACGATTTCGAGGTTTCTATCCCTTGAATCTGTCTGCGCTCCGCTGCCGTTGTTTGTTGAGGCCGCTGTCGCATTTTGCGACGCGTCGAAACCGCTGGATTTACCCACACTCGCCATGTTGAAGCACGGAAAGCGAAATGATGGATCGAGGGTAAAGAAGATATAATAATGGTATTCACGATGTCAAATTGATGATAAAAGCAGCGTGGACCGCAGCGCAGCTTTCTAGCAAAAATGGTGTTTTTTCTACCTAGCACGGTAGTTAAAAAAACAAAAAAGAAATAATTATGTTGGTGCGTAATGTGTTACCCGTTTAGAAATGGCGTTAGGGGAGAGAGATGGCTGCTTTATAAAAGTAATTCGTGGAGAGAGATAGAGAAGAATTGTTAGATATAGACTATATTCTGATGGCGTTTAGACAGTGTTTATTAGACCGCAGGTTTCCGCCGCTGACCATACGTCAGTGGACAAATTACACTTCGGGACATGAGCCCGGTAATGAAGGCTGGAAAACTGAATACCGAGCTGACGGGCACGTTAGATCTTCGTTTCGGACGTGCGCATAATATTGGAGGCAGCTCGCAACTCGGCATCAAACACATACCTCATGGGATATAGGTGTCCTATCTTTGACTAAGGGAATATCCATAAAAGAAGGCATTTACATGTACATAGTAAAGTAGACTTCGCCAGAGGGGTTTTCCATAATAAATATATACGTCAAAGATACTTCAAGATTTTCATATTATTAACATCCAACTGCAATAGTAGCCACATCATATTCGACATACAGAACATAATCATTATATGGCTAAATATCTAGATAACTAGATTCGAATAAGAATCAAGATACATCTTAACTACCAATCGTTATTAATGCTGCAGAAAGCTTGTGATACAAATAACACCTCAATATTCCGACAGTATGAGAGCTTTGGAACGACAAAATGAAGGGCTCTGTTAAGTACATGATTAAAATCTGCGGGTAGGTACCATGCTGAATAGCTATCCGTCACGGGTTTTGTATCAGATATCTTATTTCCATCACAAAAGAGGATAGAAGGATTATAAAGGGTATATTCAAAACCAGAGAGAAGCCCATGGGATGAATGACCGGATTCAAGTAGCACAATATGTAACTGTTGGAATAATCAAGTGGTATTTATATCACAAGCTTTATAAAGCAGTAAGGGGAATTATTCTCAACACCTCTCAATTTTGTCCCCTACTAACCTCTAGATCTCACTGTCGCGTCTGCAGAGCCGAGATTGAGTAACAAAGTCCTCACTTCGACGAGGATTCCCAATCGCTTGCGCGGTCTCTATCCTCTTCATCTCTCAACACATTCCCCCATCACCATTATCATGAAGCCAACCACGATCAGATCAGATGGTAGGGTCGGAGTCCTACTCATCATCAACACTTGATCATGGAGGAAAAGCTATCCGATAAGTTTCCGGAGCGTACCCAGCACCCGATACGGAGATGGTGGATTGGATCAAGTCGACCTCGACTGTTACAAAGAAGGGAGATATAGATGAATATGCGCACCTCATGTGGTCCCGGTGTCTAGGCCTCGCCTGGCTGGGGCTGCAGGTTTTTTGTGACTTTTTCCCGCGCACGCAGTTTCCATTGCTACCATTTTTATTTTTTTTGAGTAGAAGGTTCTATGGAAAAGGTGGCAGAATTCCACGGATAAACACTGTGCTGAATGGCTATTCATCACGGGGAATATATCAATGATCTTTCAAGAAACATCAGAGGCAAGCAGGACTGTACAAGGTGTAGCCTGGCCAGAGAGGAGCGCGATGTGCTAGATATTCTGTGGCTCAAGCAGTACTATAATAACATGACACATCCTCAATATATCCCTATGGCTGTAAATGATATCTTACTTGACTTCTGGTCGTAAGCGAGTTTAAGGGCAATGTCAGACTTTAGATAGCTTTCATCCCTGCTATCAGACGGGATCCGTGCGATTATCATCAGGGATAGAGCTATAATCCGCTCCCTGAAATACCTTCAAATTCTAGATCGATCCTCCCCTCCACATCCCCATCTTCAACCCATTTTGCTCCTCCGAACTTCGCTATGCCTCTACAGGAGTATCTAACCTACAATGAGGTACGCAGAATCAAGCTCATCGTAAAGAGGAGTTATTGTGACCAAAACCGTCTCGCAGCCCTGACAGATCCTTGCCATAGGTTCACAAACTCTGCCAGGAGGCCGCCCCGCGAATTCTATCTGAATTCAAGCCTCAGCTCATAATAGCTATCGGCAGTGGCGGATATGTTCCAGCTCGCATGCTCCGATCTTTACTCAAACAGCCCGGCGCGCCCGATATTCCTATTCAAGCAATCGGCCTCTCCTTCTATCGACATAATCCTCAATCTGAGTACTCTGCTGCTATAAGTTCGGAGAGTTCACAGCAGCCAACGACTAAAGTCATTCGTACTCAGTGGCTCGATTTCCATAACCAGACGCAGATTAAGAGTCTGGTAGGGAAGCGGATTTTGATAGTCGACGAAGTTGACGATACAAGATCAACGCTTGCATTTGCAGTGAGTGAACTAAAAAATGACATAGAGCAAGCAAGAAAAATATCAAACGAGGAAGTTAGCGAGACAACATTCAATATTTTTGTATTACACGTACGCTACTACAATATCGTGAGTGTCTTGCTTATCAATACTAATGACAACATGACAGAACAAAATCAAAGAAAAGGAAGGAAAACTACCTGACGAAATACTGCTTAACCACTATATAGCCGCCAGAACGGTTGAAGATGTCTGGATCTCTTATCCTTGGGAAGCTAAGGATATAGATGAACACGACAAGCTTGCACGCAATAAAAGCGTTGAAATTTCAAAATAGCAGCGTCGAGTACACAAATAAGTTAGGCAAGAGTGAGAGCTTCAGTCCATTCTTGTTATCGTCTACATTAAGTCTCTACGCTGGCACAATTTAAAATCATGTGGGTCTATCAAGATTTTGGAAAGCGAGCTCTATTCTCTTTCCAATAAGTTGCAATTAATTTTAAGTATCATGTTGCAGGCATAATGAAAAGTCAAAATGATTATCATGAATTCTGGCTATTTATAAGTCTCAAGCTCTTGATTATTCTGCTTTAGAAGTAAGATACACCGGAACGGTTGATAGAATCATTACTGTGCGATGTCGAAAGCTTTTCGTTGCTTCCAGACTCATTGTTGCATACTCATTGCGAAGCGTTCAAATCTTTCGTACCAGATTCTCTTAACCAGTGAGCACGAGAATGAACAGGTACTTGACTAAAACATAATGTGAATAGCCTTTGGTTAAAAGGGTTTTAAGGAAATGGTCACCCCCTCAGCACAATCAGCACAGTGAATCAACAGTGTATTAGAAGTTAAGGTTGATTTGATGGGAAAAGACAAGTAGAGAATTTTAAGTCTTGATAAACCCTCTACCTCGATTGTGCTGGAGCAAACGAGTGTTGCAACACAATTATCTAAAAATTTAGCTATCTAAGACTCGGTTTTTGTGTAGTGAGATCAATCCTTTTCCTAGACTTAATTATTGAAATCCGCTTCAAGCATGCATATATAGAACTAGGGGGTTGGATGGTGCAGTGGTACGCCATCCGGGCCGTTCTCCAAAGTAGATACTGGGTAGCTTGAACACCGATCCCATTTGAGACAGAAAACTGGTTCGAATCCAGTGGGACTCACACACCACACTCTCACGCGGTATTTCTATGCTTGTAAAGATGATGGAGGTATGTCTGGATAAGTCAGGGTTTTTGAGACGTTCCCCTGGGTGGGTTGCACGGATGAGGGTTGACTTGGGGTGAAGAAAAAGCCACCATAACTTCGCAGTGGTACTTGCAAATGAAATCTGAGGCATGAGTGCTCTTCCTTAACGATGAATCATCTATTCTGTACTTTTCTTTGATATTGTGTCATAGCTAGATAGCTGCATACGCAATTAAAATCCGATGCAAAAAAAAAAAAAATACTGTGCTTGTAGGATGATGTAAGCACACTCGGATAGCCACATCATTTTCACGCTTTTCCCTGTGTTGCTTATGCACAGAAGAGGTTACACGCCGTAAGGGCTAACCTCGAGTGGTATCTGCAAGTGAAAACTTAGTGTGAGTGTTCTGAATGTCAAATAGAGTCATTCTATTTAAAGTATACAAATCTTCCCATAAAAGCGGCAAGGGACTCAAGGTGCCAAATCATGAAAACCGGACAATTTATTATTACAAGAGTAAGTTTCGAGGGCCCAAATGTGGCTCGCAGATATTAAAGCACACTACATGCTTTGTTTTAGTATACTCCATCCTAATACTTTGTGTACCTCCCATTTGGCCTAATCACCGCTACACATCTCTCGTGCATGCTACCGACTAGTGACGATAGCTCCTTGGAACGGATAGAGTCCCATGCGGCCTCTAGCAACATTCCTAGAGTTATTATTTCTATACATTGATCGCGAGTTAGCTACTTGCGAGCTTAAGTTTCAGAAGCAGCCTTTTCGAGAAATATCGTTTACTAGATCAGAGGATGAATTAATGGTGATTTTAAGAATTAAGGCTTTGTTGGTTGGGCAGCCAAAGGTGTCGTTGAAAATGACGATTGGAACACACTTCTTGGCAAGCGGGGTTGTGAGAAGGGACAGTCTACAGTCTCTTAAGGATGGCAAAGGTAAAATTGTCAAAATGACTGGAGTTAGATCCCTGTGCATATTGATTAGATTGGTTTAGTCTTCATGCAGGCCCATGTCTAGTTTGTCGACTAGTTCCGCAAGCAGGGGTACTATCCAACGATATTCCGTGAATGTCAAAATTAACGGGGACGGCTTTCAACACCAAAGGAAAAGTACAATGGTCCTCATTTAAAATTAAAAAATTAAAAAACAATTGATATTATCTAAAAATGCACATATATTTCAAGAATAGTTGTTCTATGTTACAAAAGTATACTCGAGGCCCTTAGTATGGCTCGCAACTAAAATGAAAGCGTACTTCATGTTTTGTATAATTCTGCTCCATCCCAATACTTTGTGTACCCTCCATTTTCTTTTATCACAGCTATACATCTTTCGTGCATGTTAACCTCACTTGACGGAAGCTTCTTCCGAGCAATGCATCTGCTGTAACCTATTTTATTGAGGGCATTAGAAATTAAACCCCCACTGCATCCCCAGTGGTTGAAAGGTCCCATTGCTAGTTCCAAATAGCACATCTGTCGATTTTCAGCAGATTCCCGGACGAAAGCCTCAAGCTCATCAACTTGTTCCGCGCTTATTTTAGATTAAGCATCTTTTGCGAGGCTTAGGATTCTCGGTCTCTCGAGCACACGCAAGTTGCACTTGCCTTCTTGTGAAGCCAAGTTCGTCGGATATATGTTGTAGTTTCAAGCCAAGTCTTCCTATTGTTCTTATTTCAATACATTGATCACGAGTTAGATGCTTGCGAACTTTAGATTCTGAAGCAGACTTTTCGAGAGACATTGTTTGCTAGAATAGAGAATGAATTGATAGTGGTGTTGAGTTTCAAGGACTATGTAGGTTAGGCAGCCACAAGTGTCGTTGGAAATGTGTTTTTCTAACTGAGTGTTGGAAGAAGACAATTGGAGCATACTTCATGGCAAGCGGGGTAAGGAGGAGAGACATACTAACCTATTACGAGCTGGCCCAACTGCACCTACAGGGCTAGTCCCTTAAACATCCCAGTTTCGAGGTTAACATTTTATATCTCAGAGGCACAATAAAATAGTAATGCGTCCAGAGATTTCTCATTTTTAGAAATATCCGGGACTACATTTTTGCTGTCATTCAGCTTTGACGCAGAATATTTCTCGCCTTAACCTATCTTTATGACTGGAGGAATAACCGGAGCCTTTTCTCTAGACTGGCGATGAGCTTTCAGGGCTGCTCTATCTCAAACCTTAGCTGGTATCGTACAACGTCAGTCATCTGATTCGGGTGTCGCATTAGCGTGTTGATCCTCTGACGATCTAGCGCTCTGCGTCACGGCGACCCTTATTTTCCACCATACCATGTAGCCCCATCGGTGTCTTGGTCTCTTAATTTTCACTCTTACCGGAAAAGCTTCTGAATTTGCCTCTGACTCCGTATCTGAAAAGCTCCAGTCATATTTCGCCGGCAAATCGGAGGTAAATACTGCTGACTCAGCTTTTGTTACGGTTAGACCGTTGTTTGAGCTTAGGAGTAGACCTAAGCTTAATATTGAGAATTCTTACGATAAGACTGTATGGGGAGTAGATGAAGCTTAACGAAACAGCACTACTAGTCAGGAGGCTGAACGTTACTACAACTTAGTGACGCCTGGAAATACGTGGCTGGGTAAGAAGTATTGTGCCTGAGGACAAGTCACTAGTCTGTAGATTTTCGAGGATGATTAACTCTTATAAATACCTGTTAGTAGTAACTAGAGTTATCTTTTCTCCTCATATAGTTTAATAAATCGACTTATTCATCACCAACTCTGTTTCCGTCACAGCGTCGAGCTTTCTAGGTTTCCTCTTTTTTTTATCTGCACCGCATCTGCGTCTATCTGGTCTCCTCTAACCTGTCTCAAATCCTCCAAAGTCATTTGTCGAGGGAAAATTGGGACTTTTATTGAGCCAGTTCCTGAAAATGCTTCGGTTTGACTTTGCTGGGATTGCTCATCTTCGTATCTAAAACTCAGCTTATCCAACTCTTTCACTCCCGACATTGCCTGTCTTCGTAGCTCCTCGTTTTTGGCTATCTCAGCCATAAACGAGCCAATGTTACGAGAATTTTGGGTATTTCGTAACTTTTTAATGCACGCTTGTTCTCAGTACGACATCGATTGGTTCCTACAATTTTCCCTTAGATAGACCCCGACTCCTTCGAATTAGCCACACTAGTAGCAACAATTTTCTTCCTTGTTCACTTGCTGGCCATGTATCAATGAGCAGCGAGAAGTTCTTGGATCTGGTAGCTGCTGGTCCTTGGGGATAAGCACTGGGATAGGATCTCAATTTCTGAATGGAACTAGTGCGAAGTTAGGTTGAGCCGGGACTTTTTGGTCTAGCAACGCTAGCGCAGATGGCGGAATGAGCTGGACGGCTCTAGAGTTTGCGGCATTATAAGGCAGTAGAAGATACTGTTTCGACTTCCGCAGAGAGACACAATAAGCGTATTATTCTCGTTGTGGGAGTACTCCTTGCTTTAATCTTTCGACGATCTTGAATTATCGAATCACAGTCGTTTCTTTGCTTCTACTTTCGCTTCCACTTCTAAGAATTTGCTGGTCGCTGCGGAAAGCGTATCACATATGAGCCAGTCACGCCTGCTCCAAACTTATTCTCTGAGAATGCTGTTGTGTAACCCTTTACCAAAAGCACTTTTAACCTGTCGAACCTTTTGAGCTAGTTCGGAAGCTTTAATGATTGAGACTGAAGGTATGTAGAAGAATAACTCGCACAGGAGCTTTCAATTGAAGTAAAAAAGATGTAATTGTCTATCTTCCTTCATCTTTCTCTCAGCTTATTTATCTACATATATCTACAACCTGACATATGATGGTAATATCTAGAAATAGCTTCCTTACATCAAAAGACACAATTCAAACATTTTGTAGCCAAGATATAATCCTAAAACGACTCGATACTAGTTCACCACGTCTATTACACGGACCCCAAGTAGTTTCTAGCTGAAAATTACCAAAACGCCAAGGTTTTCCTGAGGCAATCACAAATTATATCAGGTACCAGCTTGGCATGTTATTCTGACAATAATGTTAGAAGAATGGAATTTGCATAAATCACGAAATATTAAGTCAGGAATATGGATTCCATCGGGCTCTGATCCTGGTCTGACAACCCCTCCTAGTATTAGACGCGTGGTTTAAGACTATCGTTCAGATTCAGAGTCGAGTTTATTTTGAAGTTGAAGTTTCATGTCGTGAAGTCGAAGTAATTGACGAAAATGAAGGAACTTTTGTCGGAGTAGTGCTATAGTGTCACGGTTTCGAGGGACAAGTGTTGGGGCAACTATGTGGTTGATGGTAGTAAATAATAATTCTAAGGAGAGAACTTCCACTACATCTATCTATTCATTTATATACGTGAAAGCCTCCTCGCCACCGAGGATAATCCCTCTCCTATTCCTATGCTATGGGACTCCCCTAGTGTTCTGACTATGCCTGTAATACAGCACTATCGCGTTATAGTCCGGAGGGATTGTACTCGGTCTCGTATATTCTCAGTCAGTGTAAGCCTATCAACATGTTGTGCAGTGCCGTACTGCCGTGCCGCACTACCGAGTCCGGTGCCATGTATTATGGATATGAGCTAGAGGATGATATTTTAATATTTACGTGAGAGCGGATGTTGAGCCGTTGATGAGGTCTGGAAGTGACAAGAGAGCCGTTTATGGTTTATTATATTGATCTTCTCTAACTGTATCCACACCATCACAATGTATCCATTGTTGAATATTTATACCAGAAATAAAGCTCCGCCTAGTCAGCATACGCTAACATTAACCCAGTTTCTTTCCCAACTAAATCTTCATTCTGCCAAGATGATTACATCACAACACCATGTGAATACCATGCAAATGCCGACACAAAAGTATTGAATTGGGTGGCGTCGCATATTAGTGCATTGGTAGTCATTAATAACGCCACTCGAATCAGGCCTAAGTTAACCAACATAGGCTACAGGGACCAATCGGCTTACCAACCGTTACATATAGTGAATAAATCTACGAGTATTTGGTCTGAAGGAATGTAGTATGGTGGTTTTTTGTTGTCATGGAAATATATATATATATATATTTTTTATTTTTACTGAAAATAACATCGAGCTCTTTTGACTTCTTTTTTCTACTCAATAAATATACGGATTAAAATTGCTGAAAATTATCTCGCTAGAGGTCTGATTTTCCCACGGGTTTATCCAAATGTGCGATGTACTGACTAGTCTGTCGATATAGATGGGGCATGTTTGTTAATGTTATGAGTCATATGGGAACATAGTTACTTGTCACTTGTTATGTCTGATTGGAGTATGTAGAGGATGTGTTCGACAGATTTCGATACTGCCAGAAATATGAATATATGCTATCTTATATACATCTGTATGACCCATGTCATAGTCTTAGTTCCATCTCGTGATTGACTATCTATAGTAATCACATTACCAATCCAGCGCTCATGAATCCACGGTTCATGAGCGGCCATCACTGCTCCTGCGGCTCTCGTATATCCTCCGCTTGCCAGTCGCATCACTGCTCCTATAATCGCAGCTCAGTACCCTAGTTGAGCGCCCCTGAATAGCTGATCCAGGGGCGACCGTACTGGTTTCCTTTAGTGACACTCGAGATACACCTGTACACTCGATGCTGTTGCATATACGCTGAGTGGTACCCAACCCCTTGCGGCTAGCACTTATATTCCAGGGGCTTATGGTGTCGCTACCCCGATCGCTTCCATGTATAGTTTTTACCTGGGCGCTCCCGCGCCCGAATCTTGGTGGCGAGCAGTAGATGTGCATGTTGCAGTGCTAGGCATGGGTTTGCACCTTCGGTACCGTGACCGTTATTTGTCGGTACTATCTCAACAATGTTTCTGGTTATTCTGAAGCAAGCTAAATAGTTTTACCATTAGAGATATCCAAATCTCCATATTGTATTCAATTTGGCTCGAAAATGGTAGAATGAAATTGGATCTAAGTCTTGATTTATGATAAAAATGGCGATTATAAATAAATACCGTTATTTTCCAAATATCGGGCCAGAGAGATTCTGGTAAACTCGAAGAAATACGCATCATGCGCGCTTTTGTAGAAATTACCCCTCCAGAACGCTCAGCGGAGCCGTTTTGAGCAGGCGTATAAGGCGCAGTAAGCTCGTCTAAGATTCCATGATCTGGGATAAAGTTTTGATATTCTTGTCGCAAAGAAACATCATTATCTCGATAAACGATGCATATTTCAGAAAAAAAACATCATTTTTGCCAGAAAGCTGCGCAGCCTTCCACGCTGCCCGTATCATCAATTTGACATCGTGATTCTTATTTTTACATCTTTTCGCTTTCCGTGCTCCAACATGGCGAGTGCAGGTGCTGGTGTGGGTAAATCCAGCGGATTCGACGCGTCGCAAAATGCGACAATGGCCCTAACAAATAACGGCAGCGGAGCGCAAACAGCTCTAAAGGATAAGAACCTTGAAATTTTAGGGAAACTATTGAAAAAGGTCAGACTAACCGTGATGGGAGAGGTGGATGAGGAGGACCTACTCTCAATGGAGGACGTGAACGAGGCCGTCAAGGCCTTCAACGCGCACAAAAAGGCCTGGACGGAAATGTCCCAGAAGAAGTCTCCTATCGAGGAGAGGATGATGGCGCTCGAGGACGTTGTCAAAAAGAGCCTCGCGGATCCCGCTCGAAAAGCTGCACCAGCAGTGGTTTCTGGCGCGCCGAGACCAAGGAGCTACGCGTCGGTCGTGGCTCCGCAAATAACGAAGACAGCTGTAGAATAAGAATCGATGGCGCCCAAAAATTGCAGCCACAAGAGCTGCTAACAAAGGCACAACAACACATTAAAGGCGCATACGCGATTCGCCAAATGCGAAGCAACGACACTGAGGTGTTCGTCCAGTCTGCGTCCCAGAGAGACGAGGCGCTAAACATGCGACAACCAACGGACTTCAAAATTCTACGGCAAGATTTTCCAGTCGAGGTAGACGGTGTCCCATTGCGGACACGAATTGAAGGGGGCAGAGATGCCAATAATTTTGCTATCATCAGGGAGATAGAGACGGCTACAAATGCACGGATTCCAGGCTTAGTGATAAGTCGTATAAGGTGGTTACACGACGGAAAGGAACACCAGCGGTCAAAGAAAAATGGTCGTACTCGTGGATCAATTGTGGTAAGACTCCCATCGGAGGCAATGCAGACGGAAGTGGTCTGAAACAGCCTTGTCATGAACGCCATGCTCTACACCGCGCAAGTGTGGTCACCACGGTCCCAGCCGAAGTAGTGTTGCAACTACAGTCAGCGGGGACACACGCAGGCGTTGTGTGAAAAGGTAGCTAGGTGCGGTGAGTGCGCTGGCGCTCACCAAACTCGGGACTGTCCGAGGAAAAGGGTTTCTTGTGCCAAATGCGGCAAGGAGCACCGTTCGTGGCAGAAAGCAGCGTGTCGGACCTACCAGGTCTACAAGGGAAGTGTGGAGAAGGCTCGGATGGAGCTATTATCGAGGACGGCGGAAATATGGAACGAGAAACCTACGGTGGCGCCAATGCGAACAGTCGAAACGACTGATGATCAAGGATTCACTTTGGTCACCAGTAAAAAGGCTGAAGGACTCAAAAGAGGGCCGGGACGACCACGCAAGGTAGTCGAAGCCTCAGTGGCACCAACAATCCCCGCCACAACAGCACCACCATCGGGGCCAACTCTTCGAACACTTCGAAGACCAACGCCGAGTGAGGAGGTGCCTTCTCTTTTTAATTTTTCATAACGTTAGTCTGATTGAAGGGGGAGTTAACGAATATCGAGGAAAGTTTACATAATTGCGGTTGAAAGGAACGTCCTCAGCATAAAGCCGGGTCGGTTCAAAGTGGCAGGACATCGGGTTTTGTTTGTTGAAAGCTTTTTCCCTTACCAAAGCGGCTTACCGTCTTCATGGTTCTGTATATAGATACCGCATAGGACGTTAAACTAGATCAATGAATGAATGCATATTTCAAGTGAAACTTGAGTTCTTATAAATCTCTGAACATTAAAAAAATTTACAGGTTGTCGAATAGATAAATTTGAAAGTGCGTGGAAAAATATTAGGTTTGTATAATAATTCTTGACCAAGAACGCTACCTTTTTCCCGTTATAACTTGTTGGTGGGGAAAATCAATCAAAAATTTTCAAAGATGGTCTCGTAGCTGACGATAGAGGTAGAATACAGCTTAGTACACTTTTTTCTTTAGCAAGCTTGCTAGGCTCGCAGTTCTCTGGTTCTTTTTTAATTCCAAACGGTGATAAAGAATGATTTTCAATAACTTTTTCGAGTATCTTGCTAGAAGGATGTCCAAGTCGTTCATGCCAGGTTGGAATATCTGTTGGTGTTACATATTTTATATCTGAACCCTTTGTAGAAAATGAAGATTTAGTAATTACTGATTCAAATTTGTTATACTCAATAACATATTGGTTGAGAATTCTTTCTGTAAAGCAAATTGTTTTTTCTGAATTAAAAATGCATCCTGTCTGTGGATTCCACGAAATTCCTGCAGATTGTAACCTAGTGATTGATGCAAGAGACGTATGGAAAGATGTTATATACGCCACATCGTTCAGTTGGAAAAGTCCTATTGAAATCTTCATAAGAACTGTTATATATCCGAGAATTTCAGATTTTCTGCTCTCTGCCACAGCTGTAGATGGCTTAGAATAGTAATTTGAGAATCGAGAAAATTCATGGCAGATATGCTCGTCAGAACCTGAATCAAGAAAGAAAGAATTTTTTAGAGGATAGTTGGAGCAGTTGAGAGATGGTTGAGAGAAAGTTAGAGCTGTTGATACTGCGGCTACTGCTTGAATTTTGGGTAGAATTGGACCCGAGCTTTGATGCAGCTCAGAATTTCGTTTCTATTGAAAATTCGTTCTACAGCGTATGGAAAAGTGGGTGATATCTAACTTCGTTGCTTGTGGCCTATATACATTTCCACTCCAGAGCCTCCTGTGCGGGTTGCCATAAATATATTAGGGTTCGGAGCTGTGGGAGATTGCAAGCTCTCTATTTTCTGGTTATTTTATTACAATAGAGGTAAGGCTCTTGAATACAAAGAATTAATGCATCTTCCTTCAGAGCCACCTCAAAGAATGATTGAAGGATTTCTCTCCCTCTGTCAGTATTGTGCTGGCAAATTTTGATGTGTTCTATTATAAAAGTGCCTTGTAGATTTCGCAGTTATGTTTCTGAAGAGCTGTATGGCTCCCAGAGTTGCAGTTGGCACATTTCACTAGGTGATATGTGCAATTTTCCGAGGTTTCACAGGTGTTGCACTTGTGCTCAGTGGTGAGGTGACAGCCCTTGCAAACTGAACAGACAGCTTCCCTCTTGCAGGTCAAGAAAAGATGACCATACTTCAGGCATTTCTTGCACTGAATTTGGCTGGTAGTTTGCGTGTAGTTAGATACTTAGAGCTGCAGTCCTCCAACTAATATCCCCCTGTTCAGAATCTTAATTTTCCCTTCCTCAGAGGTGATGTTGAAGATAACAGGACATGTTGGGCCATTAGTGTTGTTTGTGAGCCATCTTGGATTACCAATAGTTTCCACACCCAGGTTGAAATCTTGTACTTCCTTTTGGAAGGCAGAAATTGGTAGACTGGTTAGTACCCCATAAGCTACCAGTTTTGGAAAGTTATTTACTTTTTGGATGGTGTCAATAGGCCATTTTCCAAAAAGCATGATCCACTTGTCCTGTGAAGATAGAAGCTCATCAGGGGTGCAGTTAAAGCAGGTGAGAACGAGGTTATTTCGAGGGGAGGTGTGGGCTCTTGCCACAGCTTTCTTTCCAAGAAGTCTGTTGATGTTGTCCCTCACACTTATAGCATTGTGTGTAGGTACTGAAGAGCCCTTTTTCAAGACAAGAATCGGCAGTGTGTCAGCATTAGGGGCAGTGGTAACAGTTGTTGGGGTAGTGTTAGTTGTAGAGCTATTAATAAGTTGGTGGATTGGCTTGGTGATAGGCAGCCTGGTCTTCTTGTGGTTGACTTTAGTCCAATTTTGGTCTGATAGAATAGAATAGAATTTAATTTAAGTCCCTACTGAGTCTGTGACTATGAAGGACTGCTAAAACTATATAAATAGATCTAGATTTTAATATGAAAGTTGTTTGTTGATATATTCAATGTTTTCTAATAGATATTGAGGGTAATGCCTAGTTTTGGTCTGATGATGCAGTGGTATGAGAAATTTTTTGAGCTACTACACTAGAATAGCTGGCAATTTTAATAGAATATTTTGGGGAGCTCGAGAAATAGTTTGTGGCCATTTGCACCAGTCCAGGAGGAGTGGGTTTCGAGATTATTTGGACAGCTAATTTTGCCACAGCTTTTGGTGCAGTGGTATTACCTCTGACTACCTCTCCTGGTAGAGTATCCTTTTCACTGAAGTCTCGAAAATTTTGTAGCGAGTCAAGGATCCTAGTCTGTCTTTCACTGTTAAATATCAATTTGTAAGCCTCCAGAATCTTATCCCTGGCTGCATAAATTACATCATCAGCAGAGAGTGCAACTGAATAGTTAGTGGTAGGTTTGTGAAGCTTGGCTGGCTCGGGATACTCATTAGTTAGATGAGCTTTGACCAGTTTTTCGCTTGATAAGCGAAAATTTTTCTTGTCACACGATACAGGAGCAGAAACGGGATCAGAACTGGTCTCCATGGCTGTAGGAATAATGGATGAAGATTAATTTAATATTAATGGATTTGCTGAGTTTTGGAGAGTTAGATTCCCAGTCCAAATTGATTCATTGACTCGTAGTTGGGATGGTAGATCAATTAATGGTGGTGGTGATGAAGGTAAAGAGCCATCAAATGGGTTATCAGAGTCAATATCCATTTTATTGTACAGCCAGCAGACTGGAAGGGATAAAAATAAGATGCAAATTTAGGTATGAATGATGCGAAAACGAGTTTATTGAGTAATAGATAATCCAGCTGCTGTATCAAAATTTATTGTCGAAAAAGTGTCTTCGCAAAAAGTGGTCGACGTTTTAGCTCCGTTTTGTAATTTAGATGTTAATACTTGGGGAAAGAAAAACGAAGAAGATAGACGCAAATATACCATTTGTGTATTAGCATTTTTGAAGGTATTAAAGCGAGTGTACCTCGTTACACTAACAACAATAGCGAGTCCGAAAAGCTTTGTTCTATCCTTTCCTCGAGTCATTTGAATCTGGTTGTAGCCCTGACGAAGATCTAGCTTAGTGTACTGTCTCAATTTAACGAGACGATTGAGGGTCTCTCTAGTTAAAGGTAATATATATCGATTTTTGTCTGAAATTTCATTGAGGCCTCGATAGTCGACATAGAGGCATAACGTTCCATCCGATTTTTCGCCAAATAAAATGGGTGCACCAGCTGGTGAAAAGCTCGCTCGAATAAGTCCCTTTTCGCGATTTTCTTGTATGCGTCTTTTCAACTTCGCAAGCTCTTCCCACGACATTCCATTTAAAGGACTAAAGGTGGATTTTAATTTTTTACAAGTGTTATTTTATGCTCATATTTGCGTCTTTTAGATAGATTGTCTGCGAGTTTTCTATTAATCATGCAGTAATATTTTCTGTGCTGACTTGGAATTCTCCCCTCCAAATTATTGCTACTTTCTGTAGAGGCCTACGGTTTATCTTTGATTCCTTGGGTGTTCATGCAAATAATCTGTAGGTTTTCATTTCGTGCGAGGCTATGGAGAGTGTCTAAGCTGAACATGTGAAAACTTATCTTATTTTTTTTCCCTTTATTTGGTATTAAATTTATAGAGGGGTTGCATTAGCGCTTAAAAAATTTAGAGTCGAATAAAATTGTGTTTTTTTTATATGATGTTGGATCGTGTTTTTGAAGCCAGGTAATCCCCATCACTAGAGGATAAGAACCTAGCTTTGTAACAAATAAAAGGAACTATTTCATGATGAGAACCAATTGCTAAAGGTAAATGGTAGATGTGCGTAATATCTCCGGACGATATAGGTCTTCCGTCAATTACATGGATTATATGAGGAATTTGGAGAGAGGAGAGTGTGAGTTTGTGATTGAGAGCAGATATTTCGTCCATGAACGCTAGACCGGGACTGCCGGTATCAATCAGAGCATAACTTGAGATCTGTGAGCATTTATTTTCAGCTATACAATCAGTAATTAAATGATCACTATCCAGGTTGTTCTCTAAAGAAGATTCCGATTATTCAGAGATACAAAACGCAAACATTGAAGGAGCGTGTAGGGGTCCCGGACAGGGGCCATTTTTCAAATCCGGGATCATTGAAAATCTTGTTGATGCTTCGTGGCTACTTGGGGGTCTCTAGACTCGTGACTTCTGCGCCGATTTGTTTTTGGGGCAAGAGTTTTAGCTATGAATAGCCCCAGCACAATAGATACAGAAATTATTTTCTCGCCGCCATTGTTTTTCGCTTGCAGCTAATTTTGGCAACCCGTTTAGATACATGTATCGATCCTCAAAAGAATGACGTAGGGTCATGTGAGCTTTCAGAGCAGAGAGGTCCATCGGAGCGAGATAACCTGAGACGTGCAATACCAGCGTATCCTGGGCTCTTGCTTCGGCGGAGGGAGTTGATGCATTCAATAACTGGGTTCGTGTCACAGATTTCTTCGAAAGGGCACAACGAACAGTCTGATTCGAACGAAATCACGATCTGATGTAATCAATCTTCTCCTTTTATTTTTTATTTTGTTTTGTAAAATCTTTTCTTGATTTAGTACCAACTGCATAGCATGAGATTTGTTGGACGGACGACCTTCATGTACACTATAATCTTCGAGCGTAGGATGATAAGATCCTAGCTATTGTTTGCTTTGTTGGGTCTGTGTGGGCGCCAACACGTCGGGTAGTTTAATTTAGACTGGGCTAGACGGTACGTGAGCAACTCACGTGCTGTGCGCGGGCACGACGTTGAATATTATAAATAAAAATAAATAAAACCTGAGACGTGCGAGGGGTGAGCTGAGCTGTGAAAATTTTGAGGGGCTACTGCATTGTGATTTAAATTCTGTTCAACTTTAAGCCCACGGATTTGATTGTCTAGGATCATCAACATTCATGCGTATTCCTCAAAATTTGAGGGTTTATGCATCTGATCAATCATAGCATTTTTGAAGTCGATTGAAAGCCCTTTATCTAAGGCATCAATCCTCGCATATTCATTGTAGTTAAGACACCCAGTTATGCGAAAGAATTCAGAGTAGTACCTAGAAAATCTCCTATTCCCTGCTGAAGGTTCTGAAGTTCTTGGCGCGCGGTCCCATGGAGATCCGGGTCTTCAAAAGATGCTTCAATATTTACAATTAGAGATTGAATGGATGCGAGCGGTGTTGAGGGATTTGCTCTAACAATGGGAATAATTTGTTGCAGAGCTCGACCTTCTAAACGACTGATTGAATAAATTACTTTCGATTGCTCATCTTGAAATCGATCACTATTAATTTTTAGTTTCATATGGAGCTGTGTGACAAATCCCGGAAGGTTTGAACGGTCTCCATTAAACTTTTCTGGATCAGGAATTCTTTCGGATAAAATAAATATTTGTGGGATTTGGTAGTGGATAGGGAATCTAAACTATACGAGCGACATTAAGATCTACGGTAAGTTAATTCATTTTTTGCTCTAGATTTTCGATTGATTTGTTTAAAATATCTAGCTGAGAGCGACTATTTAAGACCTGACTGCGGACGGCATCCCTTTCTGACCAATACAGCTACACCGAAGAGCCAAGCTGGTAAGAAATATTGCTTGCATCACTGTCGTACAGTTGTCAAAATTCTTCAATAGAAGTTACGGGATTCCAGGCAGGGGTTTTTGAGTTTGACGTTGTTGTACAGTGCGGATGAGGACGCAACGTACTCTCAAGTGTATTTGCTATTTTTCCTCGGGGTACAAGTGTGAGTAAATTGGGAGTCAAGATCTCCGACAAGAAGAAAAAGAGGGCACGTCGTGATATGATACGAGTAGGGGCTCGAGGTTGTCTTCACAAGGAAGAGATATAATATCTATAATGAGAATAATATTGAGAAGATATTGCGTAAAGAAGGTAACTCGGCTGTAGGCTTCGCTTTACTGTGTGTATGTTTGTAGTTCATTGTTACGTTACCTTTACCTTCTCAGGCCTGTGATATTTGTAAGCTACTAGTAATCCATATTTCTAACTCCTAGGATCATCCCATGAAAATAGGATTGTTAAACTCTAAAGATAGATATTTTCACATGATTCTTCTGGTTAAATCTTTATGAATATACAGCTCTTGTTTCAACAAGACATTTATGTTAGTGTTGAATGCAAGTTGGTGGGCGATTTCGTGTGCAGACGAGCAGCGCTCCACATTGATGGAGAGGATTATAAAGATGTGAGCCTGATACTCATGAATCTATTCGTGATTCGCTGATATCACTACATTCCTGAATTTGGGTCGATAAGAGTGCAAATCTATTGCCGATAGGGCTCGGATATTCTGTGAAAAGCCTTCGCACCTCAGTTGGATTCGAAGGGATTGCATTCTTATATTGGGCTATACCTGTAGATGCAAGTGTGGAAATTATGCTGCAGTGGGCTGCTTTTATGGGTAATCATGTTGTCAATGCCATTTGTCAGACCCAGACAGCTTCGGACTTTATTAGCACCGAGTTGTCTTTCTTGTGTCTGAAGAGATACTCTAGTGCGTCAGTAGAGTGAGGGCCGTGGCAGTTAACACATCCTGGCTGGTAGATATGAGTTCTGGTAAGGTTACAGGATATTTGCTAATTTTCTAAGTGTTGAGATGATCTATGAAGTCTGCAGCAGGGAGCTCGCACGCAAGCTTGCTCGTTATGCCAACCAAAGCATCTCCCGCATTGTGGAGTTTTAGTCTTCTTGGTGAGTCTTTTAGCAGAAAAGTAAACGCCAGATACAGGTAATATTATCGCTAGAAGCGATCCTACTAGATATAGGGCTGTCCAGTCTTTATGATGAAAGAATTGGACTGTGTGTGAGCTTTGAGGTTCGAAGACGTTAATTAGTTGAATTTTGGTTAGGTCCCTTAAAGCTTCAGTAAAATTTGGCGTAGTTATTGAAATATTCTTGACAGAGGTACTATTATGCCCCGTATAAGAGCGGGATATACTAGTGAGTAGGTACGCAGCGTCGTTCGTATGTTTTTCCACTTTGCAGTCACCCTAGGTCGATAGGTAGCTTTCCAGTGCATCCATTCTAGTGATCAGGGCTTCTTGAGTAGGGATAGAGGCTGGGCATATGGCAAGCCCGGTTTTAGTGGTTTGTATCTCCCTTATCAGCCTTTCTTTTAGGAATTCATTCAAGTGGAGCATCACAGCGCATGGTGACATAGAGAGTGCGGGGTGCCCTGGATTTACACGGACAAAAAGTCTGTTATTGATATCGGGGTGTCTTCTGAAGGGGCTGGGCCAGTTGTTTGAAAGTTTGTTGCGGTTGCTGTTGAGTTTATTGCTTAGGAGCATCAATATCAGCGCTCACGTAACTTGGGAGTTGCTGATGAGCTGGAGTAGCTAAATTCACGACTGAGATACTCTGTATAGCTGGATTATAAATGACTTTCTAGTCTAGGGTTGGGTTAAAACGGCAGAGTAGGGCGATGGCGGTCGAAGTATAACTCTGACGTAGCACTCAAAGTTCCAACGCGTCACAGAATTTAGATCCGCGATAAACTCGCGGAATGGTTTGAACAGGTGTTGTAGAAGACAATTTCCGCAGGTAGCATTGTCATTGATGGATGCAATATTTTGAAAATAAAGTTGGCTTCTTGTTTCCTGGTGTCGGCAGCAGAGGTATTTGATACCAGTGTTTCCGTCAACCTGTCCTCTCTACTCAGTTGAATGAACTTGGGGATATGAGGAGAGTATTCATGGTGAGTGCTTAGAAGAACGTAGCTATTTTGCCAGATTTTGTAGATGGCTTCAAAGAATGAGTAAGTTAAATACGAATTGGAGCCTTGCCAAGCTCTGCTTTCTCGCTATCAAGTGTCACGGAACCAAATTCAGTGTTGGAGTATCTAGCCGACTCTCGTATACATATACCTTTTTTACCTACCCACCATACGACACAGTCTTATTCTTCTTAATTATCCTACTTAAATTTCCTTGTAACTTATTATTAACTCTTGTCCAGTTATCGAGAAAAAGAATTTCTAGCACGATTTTAACTGACTGAATACTGTCTAGTAAAATGTATCGTTTATCAAGTATTTGCCATAAGATTGTAGACGTTTGTTGCGGCCACTTTTTCAAGTCTTCTGGATAAGAGTTCATTACTCGGACGCTACCTTGAACTGCATCCCATATCTTTCCTTTGAGTTGACTTGTGATGCATAATATTTTATAAAATAATCTGGGAAACTATTTTCATCAATAAGCAGGACTTGCTGTATTTATATATTCCAACGCTTTTACATTACCTGTGGCTTTTTGGTGTCTTTTTGTAAGCCGCTAAACTTTTCCGCATCCGATCTGGAGTTGCGACGAATATTGGATATGCCTTCCTTAATAGTTAAGGTCTTGGTATCCAACGGTTGACTTTGAAATGAAGTTTATTTATTTCACTACTTAATTTTTCAATCTTATTATTCAATCGGTCCACGTTAGCAATATCAACTGAGCCCTGCGCGTTTGATTTAGAAACTCTAGAATTTAAGTTGCTGATATCAGTAGGCCGAGATGCGGGTTGCTACTTTTTGTTGCAATTGTCTGATTAAGGTTAAGTCTCTCATTGTATGCGAGGCCGATAGACACTTGGTGTTCTGCTACTAGGTCACATAGATGCGGTAGTTCTACATTGGGCCCAGAAACCCAGATATCTCTTGCATCTAATTTTTCCTTGAGAACAACAAGCCTGAAATCGTATGACTAATAAACTACAAAACATCGCCTTATCATGGTTACTAATGGCTTGAAGCTATGGCACTAAGTAGTGGAACTTTCATTAATTATTATGAGAAATAGTACCCCCTAACTGGGGTTATTAGATATCCCCAGCTTTGTTGGAGTACAACAGTGAGCTAGGGGTTATGGATTTGGAAGCCATGCTATAAAAATTTTCATGAACTTAATTCTTTTTGAATTATTGAAGTTTTGGTGCATTGAGATACAATCTCAATATTGCAGTTTGAGTTATAACAGTACATCTGGTTAATTGGATATGTAACAAGAATGAGACAAATGGACAATTAATTAGGGCTATTAACAAGGATATGGTTTTGTTGTGCGTTGGATTGGTGAAATATGATCATTCTCAAAAGAGTCGGCTAAAAACTCCAGAATTTCACGCTAACCTAATATAGGATCTGGGAGGGCAAGACCGAACATCCGTAGGCGGTACCCCCTACAAACTTGGGAGTGAAGTGTTCTCTCAGAGCCATTTTACTCAAATTTCGCAATAACAAAGAAGTTGGCCAACGAGGCAATGATTCAAAATGCTCCACCATGACAAGTTTTCACGCCCAAGGAGATCGACTCCCTCCTAAGTCTCATCAAGGCTTCAAGTCCGACCCAGTACATCCTCATTCCAATGGCCACACCTCTCGTCGACTTTCTCTGGCCTCAGCTCGTAACTAGATATACGCCCACGAAAATACGAATACCCGATGGAGGAAACAAAGCGTGGCGCATGAATCTGGGAGACAGTTCTTGGGGATGGACGTGAGAGGGATCAGGACAAGTTCACAAAATGGTGCAGAGGATGGATACAGTCTCGACGGGCATGAAATTTCGAATTTTTGCAAGGAGTTTTTACAAATTGAGCTTTTTGCGTGCCAAGACTTCGGTTGCGAGAGTGCAGGCGACACTATAAACATCGCCATGGTTGGATGGTGCTCTGGTCTGACTCCTGGTCGTGCTCTTCGGTATATTTTGAGTAGCCTGGGCACCTACTCCACTTGGGAAGGAGACGCCTCATACTACATTTCGCGCAGTAAAAATTGAATGGATGATTGAGGCATGTCTGCAAAAATTGGGGTTTTTGCGAGGTTTCCATGGACAAGCATTTACAGATGAGTGATGACTTTGGGTGATGAAAAAGCCACCATAACTTCACAGTGGTACCTGCAAAAAAAGTCCGAGGCATGAGTGCTCTTCCTTTTTAGAGTCATCTTCCCAGTACTTTTCCTCTGATGTTGTCTCATAGGTGGAAAGCTGCATACGCAAGTAAAATCCGATGCATGAAAAAAGTAGCACGAGAGATAAGGTTAAGCCTTGCCAGATTCTTATAGTCATACTCTCTTTAGATGTTTCAAGTGATCAAGATACCCACGATCTATGAAGGATACAAATATTCGTCCCACCTTTAGTCTTGTGATGCGCGTCGAAAATGTTCCAAGACACAAAGTCAGTGATAGCTAAGGGCATTATTCCAGTTAATTCCTAGTGTAAAAACTATCTAACATCTTCTTCGAAATGAATGAGAAATTGATCTGAAACATCTGATATTTGAGCATCAATTATCATATATTTAAACTCTTCCCGGCAGTAAATGACTAGATTCAAAAAGATAAGGTAATAAATTGACAGAACACGGCATGAAAGTAAGGTTGTATTCACTATGGCTGAAGAAAACATGAGGTAGACCATAACACTCTTTCTTGTAAAACTTTCGTCTAATGAGATGGGTTGAATTTATTTAATTTTTACTATGCTCTTCTGATTGAACGAATTATTCTAAAAGCCGGATGATATAGATAGCGCTACTTGATAGGAACAAGTTCGTAGTATCCTAGGGCGGTCGATCATTAGTCCAATGTCAACGCCAGCCAGGTGGTCTCAGACACATAGGTGTAGGGAAGTTTTTCAAGTGAGCTGAATTGTTTGAAGTACTCGGTCACTTTATGATTTATCTGTCAATGAAATTGCGACACTAACCCTGCTCCAGATCATACGATCTTCATGAGTACTAGCAAAAGTTGGCAATAATTGAAGCGGTGCTTTTGCGCGTTGTGTTGATTAAGACGGCAGTTGTGCATTATATCCATCGCTTCTTTCCCTACATGACTATGCACGGAATTGGTATGCAACAACATTCAAAGCCATCGCACTCTATACATTTTCTCGGGGCAGAAGCACCTTCGCAGGGCTTAACTATTGATGAAACTGTGGAAATAGCTGCCGAGCCGGGTTTGTTGGCAGTTAATGTGGGAGGAGATGCCGAGATACCCATTGTTCTAGTGATGTCGAAAATCAGTTATTTTCCCTCGCAAGAATAATAGAGCTATGGTTGGGGCAGAATAGCGGGGAATCTAGTCTTTGTCACTCCTACCTTTATGTAGAACTTCAAATTAGAATGGTTGAAAGAGTATTTACTCAAGCAGGATGGATAGAAGGAGCACTAGACTTGCTTCAAAGCTGAGGGTCTGAACTGTAAAAGATTGATGGGAATGATCTGGAAAGTCATATACCGAGGAACCGGAGCGAAATGGACTATGACAACATCATGCATTAACGCGAGATTAAAGCACTAAAGTAAACATCCCGTACTACTATTTGAGCACGTGTTACATATCTTTAAATAGACAATAAAGTTTCAATCGGACAACATGCGGCGTCACCAACTGCAGCTCTCATGTTGGAGGGCAAGACTGAACACCTGCACGCGATGTCCCCTACGAACCTGGGGGTAAGGTATTCTCTCGGTGCCTAGCTCAGTCATATTTCGCAGTAACAAAGAAGTTGGCCAACGAGGCAATGATTCAAAATGCTCCACCATGACAAGTTTTCACGCCCAAGGAGATCGACTCCCTCCTAAGTCTCATCAAGGCTTCAAGTCCGACCCAGTACATCCTCATTCCAATGGCCACACCTCTCGTCGACTTTCTCTGGCCTCAGCTCGTAACTAGATATACGCCCACGAAAATACGAATACCCGATGGAGGAAACAAAGCGTGGCGCATGAATCTGGGAGACAGTTCTTGGGGATAGACGTGAGAGGGATCAGGACAAGTTCACAAAATGGTGCAGAGGATGGATACAGTCTCGACGGGCGTGAAATTTCGAAATTTTGCAAGAGTTTTACGAATCGAGCTTTTTGCGCGCCGAGCCTTCGAATGTGAGAGTGTAGCTGCCACCATAAAAACCAGCCAACTATGAAATGCACCGTGATCCGCCTCCTGGTGGTATTCTCCGGTATAGTCTGAGCAGCCTGGGCACCTACTCCACTTGGGAAGGAGACGCCTCAGACCATATTTCGCGCAGAAAAAAGTCAATGGATGATTGAGGCATGTCTGGATAACTCGGGGAGTTTGAGACGTTCCCCTGAGTGGGTATTCACAGATGAGGGTTGACTTGGGTTGAAGAAAAAGCCGTCGTAACTTCGCAGTGGTAATTGCAAATGAAATCTGAGGCATGAGTGCTGATTTTATATTTAGTTATCCATTCTACACTTTGTCTGTGATATTGTGCTATATCTCGATAGCTCGATAGCTGCATACGCAATCAATTCTGATGCAATAAAACCACCTTTTGACACTCCCCCCATTAACTTTTATTCCTAATCAAGCCTCCTTACAAATTCAGAAATCAATTAAAAATATTTGAATTCATTTTTGAACTAAGAACGGGGATCTCATGCAATTAATCGTATTGAATGCGTAAAAAGAGATGGTGTTCTAACAGCTAGCATGGGCTGACTCTGCTAGCAGGTAGATAATGGATGCTCACATGGCTCCTAACTCTCTAAAATATCTTTTGGAAATATTGCGCAATGAAATGGGCGCAATATTCATGGAACGAAAGTAGAAGTTGACTAAAAGAGTGTCATGTTCGGATTAAAGCTAAAAGAGTGGGAGATGTGCGCTACAAGTTCAAGTGTAAGCGACACAGAGCCTAAGCCACAGCATAAACGAGTGTGGCGCCATCTAGGCATAGAAAATCCCCCAATAACCTCCTTGCGCTCACGCCATACAGCCGCTCATTTCTTCAATAGATAGCCTGAAGCGCTACCATATTGCTCATTCCAACCTCTTACATACACACGAGATCATATCGGGAACCTAGACGAAATGGAGGGCCTGTACGTCCACAACACTCCGTGCCTCCATTTCCAACAATATCTACCGAGTATGATCCTATTATTAATTACCTGAAAATGAAAGGACCTAAATTAGTCTGGCGTATCAAATTCGAAGTGAGCACATGGTTCTCAGTTTATACTTATATAATAGAGGAGTACCCGGAGTCTATAGTCTAAGTTATCCCTGTGGCTACCAATCGCAGAACCCCGACCACACGATTATATCCTGCCCTTGATGGTCAAGTGGAAGAGGAGAAATTTGGGGAAATACAGAAGATCAGACCTACGATATTATGATAAGTAAACCTGGCGATATCAAAAGGATTACAGAGTGGATCCTAAATCATAGTTGGATAGAACAATTTCAAGTGACAAAGGCGGTATTTTTTGCGTCAGATTCAATTTCGTATGCAGCTGTGACGGAAACCGAGTTGGTAATGAATAAATCGATTTACTAAACTATATGAGGAGAAAAGAGGACTCTAGCTACGACTAACAGGTATTAATAAGAATTGGTGCCCTTCGTCAATCTCCAGACTGATAACTTTCCCCTTGGCCTAATTCTTACTACCGAGCCAAGTATTATTAGGAGCCATTACGCTATGATGTTGCTTCGACTTCCTGGCTATTAGTGCCATTTCATCTATATTTGCCCATCATTCCTCTTTCAGTATTGTCGTAATTATTTCTAATTAAACGCTAAGGTTTCTGTCGGAATATTTCCTATGGATTCTTTGTTTGAGGTAACTCAATAACAATTGTTTCATTCATTCGTATCTATCTCCATTTGTGACGGAGCGCCAGGGCCTTAATGACCTTGAACACTCGTCACATGATATATGCTTACACAGCTATGACTAATTATTACCCATTTGTCATTACATCTTCATAATCATTATTGCCACCCAAACTCCAGCATCCTTGTTTAATGCACATCCAAATAAAACTTGTGTCCTACTATTCGACAGTTTCCTCCTAAGCTTAAACAACGGTCAAACCGTAACAGCAGCTATCGAGCTATCGAGATATAGCACAATATCACAGACAAAGTGTAGAATGGATAACTAAATATAAAATCAGCACTCATGCCTCAGATTTCATTTGCAAGTACCACTGCGAAGTTACGACGGCTTTTTCTTCAACCCAAGTCAACCCTCATCTGTGAATACCCACTCAGGGGAACGTCTCAAACTCCCCGAGTTATCCAGACATGCCTCAATCATCCATTGACTTTTTTCTGCGCGAAATATGGTCTGAGGCGTCTCCTTCCCAAGTGGAGTAGGTGCCCAGGCTGCTCAGACTATACCGGAGAACACCACCAGGAGGCGGATCACGGTGCATTTCATAGTTGGCTGGTTTTTATGGTGGCAGCTACACTCTCACATTCGAAGGCTCGGCGCACAAAAAGCTCCATTCGTAAAACTCTTGCCAAAATTTCGAAATTTCACACCCGTCGAGACTGTATCCATCCTCTGCACCATTTTGTGAACTTTTCCTTATCCCTCTCACGTCTATCCCAAAGAACTGTCTCCCAGATCTGTGCGCCACGCTTTGCTTCCTCCGACGGGTGTAAATATCGGCGTGGGCGTGTATCTGGCGGCCAGTTGAGGCCAGAGAAAGTTGACGAGAGGTGTGGTCATTGGAATGAGGATGTACTGGGTCGGACTTGAAGACTTGATGAGGCTTAGGTGAAATTCGATCTCCTTGGAAGTGAGAGAGATAAAGGTATGTTTATTGTACTACTTGAGTTTATGCCTATCTAGCACATTGGGCTCCTCTCTGGCCCAGGCCACACCTTGTACAGTGCTCCTGGCCTCTCATGTTTCTTAAAAGATCATTGATGTATTGCTATTGATGAATAGCCATTCAGCTCAGTGTTTACCCATGGAATTTAACCACTTTTTCCACAGAACCTTCTACCCGAAAAAAGAAAGAAAAATAAGAAATCGTAGCAACAGAAACTGCGTGCGCGGGAAAAGTCTCAAAAAGCCTGCAGCCCAAGCCAGGCGAGGCCTAGACACCGGGACCACACGAGGTGAGCACATTCATCTATATCTCCCTTCTTTGTAACAGTCGAGGCCAACTTGATCCAATGCACCATCTCCGTATTGGGTGCTGGGTACGCTCCGGAAACTCATCGGATGGCTTTTTCTCTATAATCGAGGTTTGGTGATGAGTAGAGCTCCGACCCTACCATCTGATCTGATTGTGGTTAGCTTCATGATAATGGTGATAGGGGAATGTGTTGAGAGATGAAGACGATATAGACCGCGAAAGCGATTGGGAATTCTCGTCGAAGTGAGGACTTTGTTACTCAGTCTCGGCTCTGCAGACTCTACATTGAGAGCTGGAGGTTCGTAGGGGACACCACTGACAGGTGTTGAGAATAGTCCCCTAGTGAACGGCAGGAGTTTGTGCACTAGATCCCGTAACAGGACGAGACGAGAAGTTTCTAGAAAGATGTAAATTCATAGGCCGAGATGATTCCTGGGAACCAAGGCTCAAGTCGTTGTGAAAAGGAATGGATGAATACCTGGCAGATTCCCAGAATACCTCATTGTTAGTCAAAATAGAAAATATCAACCTCTTTAAAAATACTCATTGCATTTTATTCGTGATCCGTGACGTATCTTTTGTTTACCTGAATCTGGATTAGTAGATAAATTCACGGCCCACTAAGTTCTCGAACGAAAAGCTTGTCTGTAGTTTTTTTTTATAAGTTTGGCCAGTGTCACGGTTCGAGTGTCGATGCTGGAGCAATCAGATATACGGAGATAGTTTCGTGTTCAGCCACTGTCACCACTTGCGAGACTTTTTCATCCAATACTATTGGCTCCACAGATTCATAACCTTCCGGAACCCGAGTAATCACACATGAGCGCACTTTTATCCTCGCGAGTATCTTGCTTCCCGGGTGATGTATTTGTCTAAAATTTCGGGTTTATCGCCGGCAATAGAAAGCAGTGTTTGGCTGAACAATTTGGCCGCTCGCATCGGAAATATCGTCCATCTTTTTGAAGCCTTTCGATCTGCTCAGCTGTCTTCCACTTAGCACGGAGCGATCTATTAGTGATCAGGTTCTTGGTGAAAAGTGTTGATGTAATTGTCCTTTCTAGATTGTCGTTTAAGCCAAGTGACTCTTTCTGATGAGATTCGGTGTCCCTTCTTTCCATTGGATCACTCATATGCTGATGTTTATTACTTAGAGTTACGAGGCTCGGGGTAGCACTAGATGGATCTATTTCGTACATTGCTGGATCAATGAGACCCAAACCGTCGCCATATGGATCCTCTTCCATTTTTTCTGGAATGATGGGAAATTTCTTCTTAATTTTTCGCAGATTAATTGCTAGGAGAAGGTGGCACACCCTGGACATACATCCCCGTTTCTCACATCTGAGGCAACTTCCCTCCTTCCGAAGCTTTGCTAGCTGACCTTCTGATTTCCATTTTGCTCTTGAAAAATCCTTTTTCTCAATAGCAATGCTGCAGTGAGCCCACTTCATCTTTGCACAAAATATGACTGGACTGAACTGATGACTGGCTGGTTGAACTGACTGCAATTCTGAATTTTAGAGGTGAGAGAATTATAATATGTCGTACTTACAAGATCGCCCAAGCATTTTGTACTGAAACCATGATAGCCAGTCCTAGATTGCTGCGATTTTTGGCATTTTTTTGTCTTTTAATGGACTTGTCTTGTGTGCAAGTTCTTGCCCACGCCTCTACGTCTCCTCTCTAGTTTCTGTCACGTCTTCCTCCTTCTCCACTTGTAGGTGGCTTGATTTATCTTCAAACTTAACTTACAATATTTGATGTTTAAAAGGGGAAGGAGTCACGCGAGTTTCTCAAAAGAAATCGAAAATGGCCATTTCAAGAAGGTTGAAGATAGACCTAGGACGTGCGAAAAAAGGCCTGTAATCATACTTGATAGTTAATTGCAACTTTTACCTCTGATCGTTAAGTTCATCTCATTGATAATGTATGTCAAATTCAAGGGTGCCAAAAGTAGCGTTTATTGTGGTTATGAGCTATGCGGAAGTCACATTACGGAGTGATGAGGAGTGGATGATGTTATGTTTAGTGGTTGACAGTGAATAGACTCAGACAATATTATGCTGTAGGTGTAGGGACAGAAAGTATAAGACTAAACCTGTGTCTCTTTATTGTGGGTACATCTATGAAACTATACACATGCTCGCCTATCTAGTACACTAGTGATGTCTGCTGTGGCCTTGAGCCACACGCGATGCCCTTGCCTCGACTACCTCGTTGTCTCATATAATAACAGCGTCAGAGAGGATTACTGAGAATTATAAGTTATATCAGAAAAGGTCGGCAATAGGCAAAGGAATGAGTCCGCGATTCTAGATATAAGGACAAGAGACAAGATCGATTGAAGACGGATAATTAAACATGGCCCCCTCCATTGGCACTGCAAAATGTATATAAACAACACAGTAGCCAGAGCAACTAAGACCCAGAAAGGATACGCCTACTATTTCTTTGTTATTCTATTCGTAATCCATAGCAACTATAGTAATCCAATAACTGATTCTATCCTCATTCCCTAAAAATGGGGAAAGTAGAGTCAGTAATCAATCGGCGACGATATGAACACAAGATTCATCTCGATTTTGTATCAAGTCGAAATCATTCAGTTCTATTAAGTATCATCCGATGGCGAGATACTGCGTCGACTTCTGTGCTCGTTGAACTCCAAAGGCCATCTTCTATCAATTTTCAGGGAATCTCATGAGAGAAAATCTAAAACAAGTGTACAATTTCAATCCTTACTTCTGTTGATAGCTGTATGGGTTATAGATCTCTATCTCATAACAAGCAGATATAAAAATTTCCTTTTACTCGGTTTAGGATGTAGAAATGAGCATATCATTAAATATACATTTCTGATATTTTAGTGATTCTGTATACCCCAGCCAGACAAGTCCTAAAGTCGGAGTCATAGGAGTTGCGCTTATCCATATATACCTCCCTTTTCAACAAATGGGACCGACTTGATCCAATTATCTACCACCGTATGGAGAGCTGAGTATGTTCCAAAAATTTGTCATATTGCAACTCCTACATGGCTAAGACGAGAAAATCAAGATAATAATAAGTAAGGCTACAGCCATAGAAACTTATCTGATCCTGGTGAGCTTTGTGACAATGATACTAGTAGACTGTGTTGAGAGATAATTATAATAAATATCGCTTGACTATTTGGGAATCCTTGTCCAAATGAGCACATCTGAGGCGATTGTTCTTAGCTATCCCAAATATGTAGAGAATACCGAGCCAATGCACCGACACTACTTAAAGCTGAAGAATTTGTCATTGCTGGCTCCAGCCTTTTTCTTCATCATGTCAATATTAAATTATTTTTTTTGGAGCGGTATCTATACCCGAACACCTGACGATATAAATTTTATGACTAGCAATTGCGTCTATATTACCATCTCATGCTCTAGAGACCGTTACACTGGCCATTTTTAGTAAGCATATCTAATTCATAAATAGATTTATACCCTCCCAAACAATTTTAGACCGTTTCCATCCAATGGTCCTGATTAACAGGGTATTGCGTAACTACTCATATTCTCTGAGCTACTTCGTAGGCTAACATGAAAGTCGTCAGCTAGCATCGACCATGTATCGTCACCAAAATTAGTACTTGACTTAATTTTCTACCCAGCACAGCTTGAAGCTGCTTCTTTCTTCAATCTTGTCTGGTCTATGATGGAGCCTTGCGCTTAAGAGATTTTGAAAACTTTGGGGGAATAAGCGGGAACGTCTGTTGAAAAAAGCACACGATTCTAATTATTTGTTTTTCCGGGGTTATTCTAAGTTTAGGAAGATCAGCGCCTTCTTTGTCAGGATTTTTGTCTGTGGCTATTTTCCGGCTTATGTGGTGCCTGATAACTATTCCGCGAGCTTCTCTCTGATTGTTTACTACAATTTCGTAGCGCACATTAAACGCTTTGAAAAATTAAGCATTTCTTTAAGTTTAATGATTCAAATTACTTACATCCAAAGTATTCACTAGTTTTTTTAGTCAAAAAGGCTCTCTTCCATGGACCATCAACTCTGCTTGATGAGGACTCTATCTCAGAAAACTCAAGCGTGGAACGCGATAATTCTTCAATTGCCGATTGTTGAATCTCTTCTATTTCCCATGACAATGATCCACATTGGACGAAAGGCTTTGTGGGGACTTGGTTCACTCCCCAGGTTGTGTATGTTGAGACCTCGGGCACTCTTGGGCTAATTTTAAATTGTTTCGATTTACGTTCGTAACACAGCACATCTATGAGATCACATCTATTATTGAAGATGATTTTTCCTATTGATTTCTTTCCTCTATCTAGGAGCAAAATTAGTGAATCAGAGCAACTGAGAAGGTTTGGGTTAGTTAGGAGGAAAGGGGTTTTAATAGTTACCATCGGGATAATTTGGTAGAAGTACGGGAAGAGCCCATTCATAGATCAAATTCTCATCTTCTGTGGCTTCAATAAAAACAGTAGGTCTCCTAGTATCATCTCTTACTTTCAAAAACCTTCTACAAGCGGCTCGTAAAGCCGCTTCGACTGTACTTAAAAGTATTATTTTATTGTTACACTGGTATCCAGGCTCAGCTGGTACGTCCATTCTGCGTTGCAGCAATGACGCATGGGCTGAGACTACAAGTACAAGAAACCCGACTTTAAGCCAGAGAGAATGGCCTCTGAAGTTTTGTTGTAAAGATTTCATGATCATTGGTTGTCAAGTTAGTGCTTTGCAGTGAGAGATGTGATAGCATACAATGAATCAAGTAAAGAATTCCATTCGTGTGGAGCACTAAAGCGTAGTCCACTTACTTATTCCTTCTTATCGTTCGTTGGTAAGATATTACTTTCAAAATTCCGGCAAGACAGCGGGCTCGGCGCCCATGGATTGTGGAAATTTAGCTTAGGATATGCCATGTTGAATGAGTCTCGTAGGCCAAGCTCCGGGTGGGTTTAAATTACGCCAGTAATCTCGAGGCGAGTAGCCCTAGATGTCACAGTTCGAGTGTTGATGCTGGAGTAATCACATATACTAAATTAGTTTATAATTTTCTATGTAACTAACTATCGAAATATTACTTCAACAATATGCACATTTTTGAACATATCTGGGATACTCATTCTTGGCTGATATCTTCTTGTCGCAAATTCCAGTTATAGTAGTTCCAAGACTTGCTACCAATTACTAGAATATTCCAGTTACAGCTGAACTAATCTGGAATAAACCTAGACTACTTTAGAATGATATAAGCACGTGATTATAATCATAGGCGCACAATAGAATAGAATTTAAGTCCCTACTGAGTCTGTGACTATGATAGACTGTTAAAACTATGTGAATAGATCTAGATTTTGATACGAATGAATTTTTTTGGCATTTTCAATGTTTGCCAACAGATATTGAGGGCCATGTCCTGTTCACATGGCGCACAACAAACGGCTCATAAGCCGTTACACTAGGCATGATTAATTATATCCCGTCCTTAATTTGTTGCTATAATTTAGTCTGTATAGATTTTCAGGGTTAGTGATATGAAGATTTCTTAGGTGACATTGACATACGACTTGATTTGATAATCGGATATAATATGCAGAGTTAGAGTGGCATGAGTAAAAGACCTAACAGAATAGAAAGGGTCAAGCTGCCCTCACAGCAATTGTTCAAATTGGCCCTACTTGGCAATAAAGAATCGCATTAATCAGAACGTAATAAGGTTCTATTATTACTGGCCACATTCATGACGACTCATACATTGACTGGCCTCTCAATTATTTAGCATAAACAAGTGAATCGTGTCCTTCACTTACATGTAGTGATTAGTTTAAATAGCGCTCTTGTTAGAATTTAGAATAATTGGGGCTGTCAAATAGGCCCCATTGTTGGTACACATGTGACTACAAATTCTGTACTTAGTTTCACTTCGGTGGCTAATTGAATCAATGCGCTTTACAACCTCAATGACTGAGGGGTCATTATTTCCTTAGTAGGTTATGAGCCCGGATTGTCGCTCGCGCAATCACGTTGTATCGCCCGGAGTTTGATACTATCTTCGTTATGGGCAAGTAGAAGGGCATATGCTCTACTTGCGCCAAATTAATCCAACTAGGAGGCTGTTACCTTCTTGAACCCAAGACAAGGCCATCGCCTTTGAGTTGCAATCTCTAAAGAAAAGTGAACGGCTGTCACCTGAGAAGACAAGAGGTTATCGCCTTCGTCAGGGAAAGCACAGGTCGGGTACTGAAGATCGGGTTCGCTGCAAAACCCTCGTGAGGATTGATGGTTACTAAACGCACCGGTAGCCAGCCCGGCGATGGACTCAGAGAGAGAGCCCATGAGTCAAACGAGTCGACCCGAATAATCCAAACAAAAACACCAACCTGGCAGCTACAATACGAAAGCTGCTCCCAACATCACAGTCTGACAGCAACTCTTCGACAGCTGTTAATTTAAATTCCTCGACTCTCTTCCGAACAGTTCGAACCTCAACCCAGCAGCTCCGCTTCGAAAGCTGCCATTTATACTCTCATGAATATCCCTTCTTACAGCCTTTTAACACATCTAAGCAGAGAGAAACTCGTCAAATTATCCGACAACATAAAAGTCTCTACAATAGCCAAGGCTTCAACATTAACACCCTCTCCACGGCTATCTTCGTTAAATTTTATATTGTCGTGGGGGAGTGTATTTGATAGCTAAGAAAGGCTGACGCTTAGACGCCAAATCCTGGGGGAGGCTCTGGAGTTATCGACAACAAACCGAAAGGTCACTCTGGAAAAGCCTAGGACTCTACGGTGTACATGGGGGGAAATGAAAGGAGATGAATCAATTCCAAGGGATACATAACTTGGATTGATTCATCGAAAATTTAAAGCCCATTTTGGGAGCAGACAACTAACCATTCAAGCAAACGTCTAATGAAGTAAAGATACAGGAAGACAAGAAATACGCCCAATTAGTCTATGGGGGAGTGTTAGAATTTAGTATATTTAATTATTTATAAGATTTAACGTCGTGCTCGCGCACAGCACATGAGCTCCTCACGTACCGGTCAGCCCAGTCTATATAAAGCCACCCAACGTGTTGGCGCCTACATAAACCCAATATAGCAAATGAAGAACAGGATCTTATTATCCTGTACTCGAAGATTTAATTAAACATGAATATCAGCCTCGCATTGTCTCTCATGATTTGCAGAGATTATTCCATGGAGAATATAAAGCAAAGAAATAAAATTAGTGTAGGAAATATCGCGCAATGAAATGGGCGCAATATTCATGGAACGAAAGTAGAAGTTGACTAAAAGAGTGTCATGTTCGGATTAAAGATAAAAGTGTAGGAGGTGTGCGCTACAAGTACAAATGTAAGCGACACAGAGCCTAAGCCACAGCATAAACGAGTGTGGCGCCATCTAGGCACAGAAAACCCCCCAATAACCTCCTTGTGCCCACGCCATACAGCCGCTCATATCTTCAATAGATAGCCTGAAGCGCTACCATATTGCCCATTCCAACCTCTTACATACACACAAGATCGTGTCGGGAACCTAGACGAAATGGAGGGCCCGTACGTCCACAACACTCCGTGTCTCAATTTCCAGCAATTAGTAAAGAGGAAAATTGGTTTCGCGGCTTTAAAGCTCTCTCGCTTTTATTACATGACTTGATTCTCGTCAGACTGTTGTTGTGCTTTTCCAAAAAAGTTTGTGTCACGCATCCAGCTACTGAATGCATGAACTCCCTCCGCTGTAGCAAGAGCCCAAGATATGCTGGGACTAGGATTCTGTGCTCTATGGAGCTATTCCTGGTATTGCCCAAGATGGCAATAGAAAAAGTGGTCGGGGGACTCCTCTTCTCCGCATGAGCAGGTAAGGATGGCGTTTTCGTGCTGAAACCGTCGGTGGTAGTCTGCAAAATCGCCATGTCCAGAACGTGCAGCTAATAGATATCCGTCAGGCGCAGGTTCACTAGGCGCAAGACTCGAGGCGTAGGAGAGGGTGTAGCGCACGTGGTACTAAGGACGCCTCGTGGGAACGCGGAAGGCTTTCTAGAGAACTGGTAAATGGGAACGCAGGGAGTCGTTCTAGATAAAGTAGCCAGAGGTGACAGTAGGTCACTATGGTTGGCAGAGGGCGAGAATGAGATGTGATTAGAACTATGTAACGATTCCTAAAGACAGAAAACAAAGCGTGAATATCTCAGTCTCGGAAATGAAAATTACATAACTATCCTCGCTAAGCAATAAAGCCTCGTGGGACTAAATAAGGAACCCATGAGTCCTTCCTAAGGCATTTCTCCAGAATTCTTACAATATCCTAGTGTGCGTCGCCCTAGACGAGCGAACTTAATGGTGACCTTAGTATTAGGACCAATTCCTCATTCTTCGTATCTAGACGGTGCATTTTCTGCCCAAAAGAGTGCGAATGAAGCCTCGTATTGGGCTTTGACTTCTCCCCTTGCCCTCGCGATGGAGATTTCCAAGTGTAGAACTGGAGCCACAAAGGCGGCTTTGATAAGCGCGTCGGCTGCTTCGTTCCCGAGAATACCTGTGTGGCCTGGGCACTATCGAACAGCTACTTCCCCAGGCGTCGTATTTTGACCGCATCATCTTCTTTTCCAGTTCATTGCGAGCTTGCGAAAGATTAACATTTCACCGAGCTGGACTCTATGGGCGTATCCAAGAGCAGACGGATGGCAGCCTCCTGGTTGTCAAGGCAGACAGTGACGTTAGGCGCATAATAGGCCAGTGGTTTGCGAAGAGCTGCTGCAAGAACTTCCGTGGCCCCAGCAATTTCAGCATCATACACTTCTGCCGAATTTCCGAGTGGGAGTGATCCTCGCCCGATCTCCTACGCAAGACCTCGGTAGATGACATAACTCGCACCTGCTCGCTCTTCTATTAGAGCTCCGTCTGAGATTACGAACAAGTCTAGGGTAGGTCGTGTAGCCTACCACTGTTTAAGGAAATTTGGTCCCAAGAGTCTACCTACTGCTCCAATTTCAATAAGTCTTTCTTCACGGGCTAACGACCACGGTGGGGGAATGATGTTCTCGGAAAGTTATGGCGAGATTCTTTGGCGGATTCAGCGCATGCGGCTAGTGTTCCAACGCCTACGAAGAGGATGATAGGGGGTCAGCTGCAGCATTTCGAACCGCTAGACGGCTATGAATTCTGTTAAGCCACGTCTGGGCTGGACCCCAGCCAGCTTTCCGTAGAAGTGCTGCTATTGGTGTTGTACGATAGACTGGGAGGGCTGCCCGAGCTGCGTCGTTTATCCTGTGTTGGAGTCGCGAGATGGTCTTTTGAGATGTCTCTTAAGAGTACCAGGTCTCGGCCCCATAGAAAAGGGTCGCAAATTCGGCATCATACAGAGCTTGTCGTAGATAAAGAGGACTAATTCCTCGAGTCGTGGTCGAGAGTCTTTTCAAATGGCGCGTGATATCTTGAGACTCTCGGCAAGCCTGTAGAGTATGAAATTGGAATTAAAGTGCACGGTCAAAGAAGATTCCAAGCCAGCGAGTGTAATCATTTGGCGTTATGATTGTCCCTCCCATATTTGGAGCAGACTCTATTGGTGATCATCGCTTCTGGTGAAAGTATTGCAGCTTAGTCTTAGGAAGTTCGAAACTAATTCCGTTAGTAAGTCCCCATGCTATGGTGCTGTCTAATTTCTCCTGGAATTTGCGTGCACACTCGACAAGAGGGTACGCAGACGCAAAGAGGGCAATGTCATCTGCATATCCAAAGCGACCGGCAGAGAAACGTAGTGCCTCATCCATAGCCAGAAGAATTCGGAATAATTGGGGCTATCAAGTAGGCCACGTTGTTGGTACACATGTGACTACAAATTCTGTATTAAGTTTCACTTCGGTTGCTGCTTGAATTAATGCGCTCTACAACCTCAATGACTGAGGGCTCATTATTTCCTTAATAGCTCTGATTCTAAGCGGGTTTTATCAAAAACTCTCCACTATAGTTTTCAGACTCTTCAATCTCCCAACTCGCTTGACTGGGTGATATTAAATCTAAGCCTAACAGCTTAAGCTTCTCTATACAACAGCAATGATCGGGGGACTATTCTCAACACCTGTCAGTGGTGTCCCCTACGAACCTCCAGCCCTCACTATAGAGTCTGTTGAGCCGAGATTGAGTATCTATTGTAATCTTAACAGTCCTGCACCTGTTACACTGGTCGTGCACTATCTCGTTTTCGTTCCAACATGTCCAATGATAAGCGCCAAGAGTAAGTAAAATTACTCTTGGCGCTTATCATAGGACATGTTGGAAGTTGTGTCAGTTGCATAATCTTTTCTTCTACTCAGCTAAATTGGTGGTCTACTGTAGATCAAGAGATACTCACACCATGATAATGTTGCCATGTTGGGACATGGGCGCATATGCTGGTCTAGTTCTAGATTCATCACTCCTCTCGTCAACTCCACAGCTTTACATCTAGAGCTCTGTTCACCTGCTCTTGTGTTCGAGTATCACTCTTCCTTCCTCTCCATCAACTCGAAATCCCTCTGACTCTTTAACCTCACTTCGATTAAGATTCACAATAGCTTTCGCCGTCTGTATCATCTTCATCTCTCAACATTACCCCCTATCACCACGATCAGATCAGATGGTAGGGTCGAAGCCCTTCCCATTACCAACATTCTATCATGGTACAGCTCATTTCATTCTTGGTATCCAAGTCGAAATCACCGATATAGGTATCTCATTAAGCCAAAAAGCATACATTAATAAACTGCTCGAATGATATGGAATGGCGGATTGTCAGCCTCTTGGCACTCAGTTAGAACCTAATATTCAGCTTCGAAAAGGAACGCCTGATGAAAAATTAAATGATCCAACAATATACCAATCTATCATAGGGTCATTAATGTATTCATGCATTGGCACAAGACCTGATCTTGTGTATTTAGTTACAGCCCTGTCAAAATTGTCTTCTTGCCCCAATAAATTGAACCTTGTAGCTTCAAAGAGAGTACTTCCATACTTGAAAGGTACCATCAACTGGACTTCAAATTATCCTCAAAAAATGATCATGCTCTTTATGGATTAACTCATTTATCAAATGGCAACTTCTTAGATGATCGAAAGTCATGCTCTGGGAATTTTTTTGGGCAAAGGGGAAGCTAGTATTTTTTTTTGCATCAGATTTTAATTGCGTATGCAGCTATCTAGCTATGACACAATATCAAAGAAAATTACAGAATAGATGATTCAACGTAAGAGAAGAGCACTCATGCCTCAGATTTCATTTGCAAGTACCACTGCGAAGTTACGACGGCTTTTTCTTCATCCCAAGTCAACCCTCATCCGTGAATACCCACTCAGGGGAACGTCTCAAACCCCCCGAGTTATCCAGACATGCCTCCATCATCTTTCAACTTTTCTCCGCGCGATATGTGATCTGAGATGTCTCCTTCCCAAGTGGAGTAGGTGCCCAGGCTACTCAAACCATACCAGAGAACACCACCAGAAAGCGGACCACTACACCTTCCATCATCGGCTTGTTTTTAAAGTGTCAGCTGCACTCTCGCATGCGAAGTCTTGGCGCGCACAAAGCTCAATTCGTAAAACTCCTTGCCAAAATTCGAAATTTCACGCCCGTTGAGACTGTATCCATCCTCTGCACCATTTTGTGAACTTTTCCTTATCCCTCTCACGTCTATCCCAAAGAACTGTCTCCCAGATCTGTGCGCCACGCTTTGCTTCCTCCGACGGGTGTAAATATCGGCGTGGGCGCGTATCTAGTGACTAGCTGAGGCCAGAGAAAGTCGACGAGAGGTGTGGTCATTGGAATGAGGATGTACTGGGTCGGACTTGAAGACTTGATGAGACTTAGGAGGGAGTCGATCTCCTTTGGCGTGAAAACTTGTCATGGTGGAGCATTTTGAATCATTGCCTCGTTGGCCAACTTCTTTGTTACTGCGAAATATGACTGAGCTAGGCACCGAGAGAATATTTTACCCCCAGGTTCGTAGGGGACATCGCGTACAGTTGTTCAGTCTTGCCCTCCGAAGCTAGTATTAGCTGGTGCTCCAAAAAGCAGAAGACTGCGACATTATCAACAACTGAAGCGGAGTATATGGCATTATCAGATGCATCGCGACAAACGATTGGGACAAAATGTTGTTGCGGAACTCAAAAAGGATTATAAACCGATACTTCATGCAGACTCAAATGGAGAAATGGACTTATCCAAGAATAGTAAAATTTCTTAGCGGTCAAAACATATAGACATCCGATACCACTTCATCCGGTCACATGTTGATACCTCTTTCAAGCTAGAATATGTGCCGTCCGAGGACAACTTGGCTGATTTATTGACAAAATCTTTAACAAAGCCTGCTCATCAGCGACCATAAGCTATTGTTCGATGCAGTCCTGAGGGGAAGCGATGAAATTAAAGAGTTCACGACTGCACCTATTGTCTTCTATTGGTAACTATGACTAAGCCCAATATAAGGCGCGTGTAGCGAGGTTGAAGCGAGGTTACGATTCTTTGACACACACATGGGGTTAAGGAGTTGATGCATATAACAAAATATAATCACATCTTTGTACATAGTATAGGCATATATCTTCTATTTTTTGCCAGACTCATACTCTTCTCTATTATCATCGCATCACAATCTCTCTCCACCTTTGTAATAATAGTGAGAAGTGGCCGACTTTTGGTGAGGCGAATTCCCGATTACAATAAGAGTAATGCCATTATCAGTAGTTAGTGCGAGATGCTGTAGTAAGATTGAGGTAGAGAACTCGCGTGGTAGTGATAAGTCCGACATTGACGAGAAGTCGTTGATTTTAGATATGCTTGAGGTTGCTTTCGACTTTGATTCGGATACGATCTGTCTTGGCTATCCCAGACGTGCAGAGTATACTGAGCGATCACACCGGCACCATTACAAGTGTAGAGAATTCCTCTTTGCCGGCAGCAGCGGCTATGTGGATGATAGTCAATTAAACGTAGACTCCAGCCCCTCTCTATTTTTGTTTTCTTTACCAGATTTTAGTAGCGTACGCAGCCATCCAGCTATGACACGGTGTCAGAAAAATGCAGAAGAGAGTTAGAGAAAAAGTGTAAAATAGATGACTCCAATTGTGCCATCTTCTTAATGCCTGCGATTCATACTTCTAGAATCACATTACCTAGTCGAGAGTGGAGCCCTCACTGCGCCTGCAAATGTGTACCTAAATTTCTACATGATTACCTTATCCTAGACCCTTTAACCCCACCTGCCAAAAGTGCAGACTTCAGAGTCTAGATTTATCGACCCCACGCCAGTGACCTGTTCGTTATTGCTGAAGAACATGCATTGTAGTTGAATTAGAGCGATGTAGCTCTAGCTAATCGTAACTCCCTGTTGGAGAAAGATCAAGAAGCTGATGCTGATACTCATGTGACATACATGGGCCCAGGTAGCTCGCCTAGCAATGCACGTCATCTCTTGAATTACTATAGCTTGATTATTATTGGCTAGAATTCTGCGGCGCATGACTTGCAGGGGAGGGTCATGGTCTCACCCTGTCAAAAGTATTTACATTGTTAATAGAAGAACTGCGATTGGCTGATCTACATATTGCTGATTACAATTACTAAGATTATAATTGGTCAGTCGGTATTCAAATCGGGAAAGCTTCCTGCGCCAAGTCTTATTCTTATTAAAAAAGAGAATTTGATTCGCGAAGAGGTGGACGCTGGTAATAGTGGAGAATTGCGTCAACATTTCCGTCCGATAAACCTTGCAGTCCCTGTTCCTGTTTCAGATCCAGACAAGCCCCTTAGTATTCGAACCAATCAAACCAACTCTATTAAAAATCCAAAATTTCGAGCAACTTCCAGCAGGAGTCGCGGTCGAAGAGAGCTGCCTATAAAAAAGGCAAAGAGGCACCCCGATACATTGTAATCATCAGTTCATACGATCAATCCCGTTCAGACGACTTTCAAATTTCGCACTTCAAGTCAAAAATAACCTCATCTTCAATACTATCAACTACTTCACACTCTTCAATATGGTATCACCAAGCACTTGCTGTGGAAAGGACGGCCAGAGATGCGTCTGGTAAATATATTATGAATCCTGAAGTAACTCAAACTAATATAATTCAGCGCCTCTATGGCAAAATGTTCATGCGGCGAGAAATCAGCACTTCATTGCAACTGCTCAAAATCTGCGGTCGAAAATGCGATCACTGGACCACGCTGTTCTTGCCGTACGTTGCCCTACAACAGTGAAGATATAAGAGGAGCGCTAACGATAAAATAGGGGCTCGTCCTGCACGGGCATGTACCTGTGATCGTGCCGCTGTAGAAAATGCTTCCCCTACTGGACCTTTATGTTACTGCGGATCAAGACCTGCCGGTACGTACGGATTAAATTGGGTTAAAGCCCTTCACTAACTCTTTACCAGACTCCTGCTCGTGTGAGAGAGCTTGTGATGGAGGGATTTACCCAAATGAGACCGATTTCACCACGCTATAGACAGTGACTAAATTTTATATATGAGGAGAAACGCAAAGTAAAAAAGGGGTCTGGAGTTAGGTACGAGGGGTGAGAAGAATCGACGCGGAGTTTATTTTAAAGCTTGTAGCGTTAAAGGTACGATGAAAGTAGATAGGAGAAAACTAGAATTCGTATACCAATCTATGTCATGAAGAGAAAGATGATCTTCATTCCTAACCCGTTAAGTGAGATCCTAGTGACGTTTTTAACTCTCAAAAATTACATACTATGAAAAGAGAAACTGCTTTAGAACGCGGCACGCGAAGGAGTACGAACATCAAAGCTACTGATCTTCAACTTTTTTAGAAATGAACCGAGTAATGCGGCACTACAGGCATTAAGAACTCAATTTTCAACCCTCAAAAGTACTGTCCATTTATCCGCCTACGCAAGAATGACATTTCCTATCATGATGTCACTTTCGCATAGCGACATTAAGACCTTACGATTGCCAACGGTGTCCACTGCGAACCTCCAGGTCTCACTGAAGAGTTTGCAAGGACGAGATTGAGTAAGACCATTATGCTTATTTTAATGAATATTCCCAAACTCTTTCGCTGTCTGTTTCGTCTTGTAACAGTTCCGATGTAGAAAAGCTTGGGCTCTCGTATGCCAAAAGGTGATTTATCTACTAATTGAAAAAAGGAGCTACCACTACATCCAACGCCTTATTCATATAAATCATCTTACTATTCCGAAGACTATTAGCTATCCTCCGATTGAGTCCCTATTATCAATATGCAAGTTAGCTACTAGCGATGCTTCGTGCACGGGTAGCGTCAGACTTTGATAACCTGTGAGACTTAGCGCTGGCGATATAAATATATTTGTGCTGAATAGTACAGGCTGAAGGTACCTCATCGGCTTGCTAGCTGTCATGCGTCTTTGAGATTCTTAGGTCCTGGGACGGTGCGATAACTAAACTGTAAATATACGAGGAGCGTAGGTCAACGGTGTCTCGGGATTTCACCTATATCTTCTATATAATGAAATTTTGAGAAATTTTATGAGTCCCCCAATAAATTATAGGATCTGTCTAGTACATACGAGTGTCCAACTTCGTGTGCATTATGTATAAAGAATGGGGTACACGTGTCAATTTATAGTATAAGGTACATGATACGGTATCCTCATCATCATTTCTTCACATAAGATAAGAATTTTTATTATAGTCCCTTCTGAGTCTAAGACTATGAAGGACTCCTACAATCTACCATTGAAATTCTGGCTACTATTTCAATGTTAAAATAAAGTCATCTAATGTGTTCCAATAGATGATGAGGGTCATGTCCTGTTTTCTTTCACATAACATCATAACAATATCATCATGAATCTGTATATTTTCTGATCATCTGACGTGTTTTAAGCTACCTAACTATGACTAATGATCGGTACCATGAGTGTAGTTTAGATGACTCAATTGACGGTAGAAACACTCGTTCGGATTTCATTCTTTTTTTATTCATAGTGTATACAGCTATCTAGCTATGACACATTTATAATTTGTAAATCTAGTACGCTCCTTGTATATCATCGTCTTTGTTGGATCATAGGTGTCAATGCCCTCTGGTGTGAGTCCGTACTGGGTGGAGCTAGCCCATATGGGACTAGCTCCCACACACCACGATATGTGTTCTCCCCGCAGAGAACACCAAGTAGACGTAGAACCACAAGAATGAATGCAATACGTTTCCTGTTATCTCTTTAAGCACTAGTGCACCAGACCCTCCCAACACTGATCAGTGGTTGATTTGGTCAACCACAGACAGCAAGGAAGAAGAGACAGATCCCATCTTCGAAGACCTCCCTGGCGCTTGAAGCCATACTCTCGAGAGAAGATTCTGTGCAAAGCAATAAGCCGTCGAGCTTTCTTTTTCGCAAACCTCCGGCGCGTCCTCCAACGCAAACAACAGTACGAACTTTTGCAAAGACCTCCCTGGCGCCTGACGCTATACTCTCTGGCAGAAGACCAATTCCGCACTACAATACCACCGAAAATCACGTTAGAAGCTGTGCCAATTGAGCAGCTGATTCCACGCAAAATAACCAAAACACAACGTGCTGACCTCGCTTCCGCCCGATATGCCATCTTCAAGCAACAGGGCTAGCGACACAGGCGATTCAAGCACAAGCCCCCGAAAAATGGAGTACACGCGCGAAGAACTCATGGAAGGGATCCGCGTCAACAAGAGTGAATGGAATGTCATCGAGCCCGACCTGTGGCACTCCCCAATATCCCCGACCTCAAATGCGACACATCTCACGACCTTCGTCGCCAGAGCTATTCAGAACTACGACTTTGAACAACTGTACGATGATGACGTGTTCTACGCCTTCCGTGAGGAATTTGAGACTTGGAACAAAGATATGTTCGACACGGTGTACATGCCCTTCCGGCGCGAACTGAAGATCTTCCTCCGATTTCACGGAGTCTACACAGGCAGAAACAATGGCAGGATAGGGCAACAGCTTGCCCATATGATACAACTAGAGGAAGCCCCCGAGTGGAATGAAGACGAGCTCCGCACTGCGAAGTTTGACACTCAGTCCCGTGCTTTCGAAAAACAACAAGCACTGCTACGCTCAAGCCCGAAGATGTCGGAGAAGAAAAGAGAGCCAAACGAACAGGACCCCCAGTCCGACAAGCCCATACTCCCAGTTAAGCAACAACCTCCTCCCTCTCCTCATGTACAACCAGAAAACAAGCAAGACAATGTCCACCAACCGATGAATTGGCCGATTGGATCGTCAGAACCACAGCTCCCACCGAGAGAAGGTACGACACTGCCGAGCCAGACAACGCCGTTCCCGCCGCCGCCGCCGCAACAATCATGGTCACGAGCACCATACGCTCCCTACCCGGTGCAGATGCAGTACATGCCCCAACCGAATCTCCCTTCGTACGATCCGTACAGTACACTTCCTCCACGCCCAGTTCCCAACGCGCGCCTCGATCCTAGCATTTCTTCACAATTTGTCAAGACATTCGATCGGAAGAAGAAGTACACCGGCGAGCCATATGATTTACTAGAAGATAAACTCCGCATGTTCTTTAACATCTGCTACCATGCCGAGATTCGCCCAGAGCAGTTCCACGCCGTTTTTCCTCGCATCCTCACTGGACGAGCGGAAGCCTACTACCTTCACTACATCAATCGGGACGACACCTTCGCCGCGGCGTATGAAAAAATAAAAACACACTTTGACACCGAGGTCAATCACCACTACTACTACACCGATTGGACCAGTACTACATTCAATAAAATGCGTCAAGAGTCGACCGAAAAGAACATGCACAAAGTCCTACAGACCCTGCTGGACAAGCTCCAACTGTGCCAACGCGCACTTGGTCCAGACTACGCCGGTGAAGCCAACCTCCGCACTGCTGTGATCAAAGCATGCCGAGGAGTACCCGAACTTGAACACGCGTTATTCAAGCCAGCCAAACTGTGTGAGGAACTGTTCTCAGACATGCGTTCATCAATTGAGACGCATATGAGCCGTGTCTCCACTCAACAGATGATGATGGATGATGCCGAAGACGGCCAGTATTACCTCGACCGCCGCTACAATAACAGCAGAAGGGGCCGAGGCAACTTTCGAGGAGGAAGCCGTCGTGACGACCCCCGCGAACAAAGTCGAGGAGGCCGCCGTGACGTTCGACCCCGTGACTGGAAGAAGAAGTGCTTCGTATGCCACAAAGAAGGATGCTGGTCAACTAAGCACACTGACGAAGAACGCCGCAAGTCCCGCAACGCGTACGTCGCCCACTGCAATTTCACTGGTACCACTATAGACGACTTCGCAACCTATCTGACCGACTACGAAGGTCATGAGATGAATCAGCAGTTGCCCCAGGACGAAAAGTCTGATGATGATGAAGAGTACGATGAATCTGATACTTTCTTAGTCGAGACTTGTCAATACCTCACTAACCAGGCTTTCTTGCACCAGCTCACCGGCGAAGATGTCTTTCGCACGAACAACTCAGACGTCCCCGCCACTCAATTCATGATTCAAGACCGGTACTCGAAGATGAGATTCCAAGGTATTCTTCCTGATACAGGCGCTGCACGAGTCTCCACTGCTGGCAAAGAGCAGTATCTCGCGCTTCAGCGTGAGGATCCATCAGTCCAAATGGATGAATCAACTGCTGGTCAGGCATCAATCCGGTTCGGAAAAGGCTCAACGACGACCTCAATTGGTACTGTCACAATTGAGACACCAATTGGAACAACGAAGTTCCACGTGCTCGACACGCCTACACCCTTCCTGTTGTGCCTTGCCGATATGGACCGCCTTGGAGTTTATTTCAACAACACTACGGACGAACTCATTCGAGGCAAGAAGACCATCCCGGTGATCCGCAAATGGGGCCACCCGTGGTTCTTCTTAAGCAAAACGGAGAACGCAGGTGTCTTTCTTTCCGAAATCGAACTACGGCGCCTGCACCGCCGCTTCGGGCACCCAGCGACCAACCGCCTATACCAACTTTTGGAAAAGGCTGGTCACGACGATGTCGATAAAGGGACTTTAGAGATGATTGCCAAGTCCTGTCATCACTGTCAAATGCACAGCACGGCACCGAGACGATTCAAATTCACCCTTAAGGACGACCATGAATTCAATTACGAGATCCTGGTAGACGTGATGTACCTCAACAACCGCCCCGTTCTCCATGTTGTCGACTCAGCTACAGCCTTCCAAGGCGCCCGATTCTTACCATCGATGTCTGCCAAAGATACCTGGGAAGTACTACGCTCGCTCTGGATCGACACCTACCAAGGCCCGCCCGATATCATCACCCACGATGCCGGCACAAACTTTGCCTCTACGGAATTCCACAACGAGGCCAAGGTCTTAGGCATCTCATGCAAACAGGCGCCAGTCGAGGCCCACTGGTCAATCGGCAAGCTCGAGAGATATCACTCACCACTACGCCGCGCGTTTGAGATTCTGTCTACTGAACTCGGAAGCAGCACAACAGTCGAAGCAATCCTACAAATGGCCGTGAAAGCAGTAAACGACACGGCTGGACCTGATGGGTTAGTCCCTACCCTTCTCGTGTTCGGGGCATACCCCCGCATGACATTGGACTCTCCGCCCTCGCCATCGACTCTAAAGCGTTCTGACGCAATCCAAAAGGCGATGAAGGTCCTTCGCAAGGTCGCAGCTGAGCGACAGGTGAACGATGCACTCAACACGCGCAACGGCCCGTCTACCACCGACGTCCTCGCGCTCCCGCTGCAGAGCGAGGTTCGGGTCTGGCGTGAGAAGGATGGCTGGCAGGGACCCTACAAGATTGCTGCTACCGATGGCCACAACGTGACGCTGGATATGGTAAATGGACCTGCAACCTTCAGATCTACTCTACTCCAACCGTACTACCGAGGCGCCGCTACCGACCCTATTCCGAGCTCCTCGAACCATGACCAAGATGGTGAGACCGAGCAGCCCCAAGGACAGCATGATCCACAGCCTGAACCACCCCGACCACGCAAACGAGGTCGCCCTCCCGGCTCCAAGAACAAACCGAAGAGGACCAATGATGCCTTCCTAAGCACAAAAGAGAAAAACGACCGCGATCTCGCTGTCAAGCTGCGGAACGATGGTGTCATCACAACTCCCGGTGCTCCATTCGAAGAGTCGGACACAAAGGAGATAGATGACCTTATTGGCCGCGGTGTGTTCAGCTTTGAGCTGTATGACCCAGTTCATCACGGCAAGCACCGCATATTTAAGTCACGAATGGTGCGCGAAATCAAAGGCAAGACCGAAAAGCCCTATGAGAAATCCAGATTGGTCATCCAAGGCTACAAGGACAAGGCAAAGGAGACAATTCTGACACAATCGCCAACGATCCAGCGCGCAAGCCAACGCCTCCTTCTGGCCCTCGCACCGTCGCTGATGAAAATGGGCATGACACTGACTCTCCGCGATATCACGCAAGCGTACCCTCAGGCCCAGACCGACCTGTTCCGCGTTGTATTGGCCGACCTGCCTGCTGAGTTGAAACAGAAGTACCCTGAGAACACGATCATCCGCGTCATTAAGCCACTTTACGGCATCGCTGAAGCTGGCGTCCATTGGTTTGCGACGTATCAAGGCCACCACACGTCCGAACTGGACATGTCAACGTCAACATTTGACCCATGTCTGATGATCACCAACCACGGCCCAACGACATTTGGAATGATCGGAATGCAAACTGACGACACTCTGATCTTGGCCACACCCGCCTTCTCGACAACTGAAGAAGAGAAGATCCAGAAGGCGCAGTTTCGATCCAAGCCCAAGACGCTCCTGTCTCCAGAAACACCACTGGACTTCAACGGAGCGAAACTGACGCTGGAAGATGAGATCGTAGTACTCAAGCAGAAAGGCCAAGGGACCAAGATTGATCTTATAGACACAAGGGCAACTGACCGTGCCCAGAGGTACGTGGAACAGCGCGCTCGCGGCGCGTACATCGCGTCAATCTGCCAACCAGACGCGTCATTTGATTTGTCCGTGGCTGCACAGGCTCAAAACCCGGATGAAGCAGAATGTGAAAAGCTCAACAACCGCCTCAAGTGGCAGATGGGTAACATCCAACGTGGACTGAGGTACGTGCCTATCGACCTCACCACCGCCAAGCTCATGGTATTTACCGATGGGTCGTTCGCCAACAACAAGGACCTGAGCTCCCAGATTGGCTTCATTCTTACGCTTGTCACCGAGACGGCCCGCACGGATAACCAGTTCGACATCCGTGGCAACCTCATCCACTGGAGCTCGACCAAGTGCAAGCGCGTCACTCGAAGCGTCCTAGCCTCCGAGATCTATGGCATGGTGAACGGCTTTGACGTCGGACTGTCCATCGCGACGACGGTTCGCATGATCACAGACCGACTGGGACTACCAGCTATCCCCCTGGTTGTCTGCACGGATTTGTTCTCCCTGTACGAATGCCTTGTGAAGCTGGGAACTACGAAGGAGAAGCGCCTGATGATTGATATCATGGCGTTGAGGCAGTCATATGAGAGACGAGAGATTGCAGAGATCAGGTGGATCAACGGCAAGGACAATCCCTCTGATGCGATGACAAAGGCATCCCCCAACCGCGCACTTGAGCGCTTCGTCAATGACAACGAGTTGACGATCAGGATGGAAGGATTCGTCCAGAGAACGATGGAGTGATTGTCGATGGACTTGACGTTGAAAGGTTTTGACGGCAGTATTTAAAAGACTGCCAGTGTTGGATCATAGGTGTCAATGCCCTCTGGTGTGAGTCCGTACTGGGTGGAGCTAGCCCATATGGGACTAGCTCCCACACACCACGATATGTGTTCTCCCCGCAGAGAACACCAAGTAGACGTAGAACCACAAGAATGAATGCAATACGTTTCCTGTTATCTCTTTAAGCACTAGTGCACCAGACCCTCCCAACAGTCTTCCCTATTACTATAAGCTATCTATTCCCCAATTATACATGCTAGTTTAACTCCCTTTATGTGCTGCCATGCACTTGGATGTATCTAAATGTTGAAGTAATGCCGGATTTCATTCGCCATTATTACTATGAGTAATGGCTGCTTACACCAACCGTCGACCCTCCTCCGTCAGTACGCACCAAAGATAAGTTCAAAACTTTTGATTAGTTAAGCATGCCTTCGTCACCCATGTATACCAGCGGCGCGAGAAATGTAGTTGTATTTCGCCAGACTCGAATCAGCGGTCTTCTATCTCGAGTGGGATATGTGTCCAAGCTATTCAGAATCTTGTTGGGAGACCGGCTTTGAAGATGTACCACTACACCATCCAGCCGTGGCGGTGTTTATGGTATCACCTGCACTCCCAAAATCGAAGTTGTACGGCGCACAGAGCCCAATTTGTAAAAATATTTACAATTATTCACAATATCACCTCTTTCGGGAATGTTCCCAAAGTTAGTATCATCTGGTCCACTTGTCCATAACTGTTGGAGCGGTAGTTATGTGTACTCTAATAATAGGTGGAATTGGTATTAACCTATTGTGATAGTGGTACAACTTACGCAATATTCTCTTGGCATTCTAATATGACACTAAAAGGACTAGAACAGATGGATAGAATGAATTTATGTGAATGTTATTGTATCGTTTTATTCAATCTATTTTATTGCCTTTTATTTACGCGCGTATACCGCACTGTACCAACAATAACTCTCCAAAGTCCATCACGAGCAGACCTGCAACCCAGATCTATGCACCACAATTTGTGGCCTCCGACAGGTTTCCATGTTTATGCGGGGGTGTTGTGATGGGAGACGAAGAAGTAGTCAAGGCCACAGCATATATCACTTGTGCATTGGTTAGGCAAGCATGTATATAGTATCATAGATTTACCCACAATAAAACGACAAAGGTTTAGTCTTGCACTTTCTGTTCAGATAACTACAACGTAATTATATATAGCCTCGTCAAATCAGCTTCTGGCCTCCTGTCGTGTTTATGAGCTATACATAAGCCATACTGCGGTGTGATGAGGAGTGGATGATGTTATATCTTGTGGTTGGCAGTAAATAGAGTAGTCATTGAAATAAGGTTGTACTAGCTCTTACTTATAGACTTTATGAGACTCGGATAGGGCTCAATCTCGTTGGGAGTGAAAATTGGACCTATTAGACTATCTTGAATCATTGCCTCGTGGGCCGACTTGTTAGGTATCGCGAAGTTTAATTCATGGCGTATGTGCTGGCTTTATTAGACTCGTTTCCCCCTGATTGCTATCTACGTAAGGAAGAATACTCCTATTTATACCTATAGCTCATCTATCTAATTGCAAGGAGAATATCCCATCTTGTGATTTGGATATTCTATCATATGCTATAGAATAGTCTACATTCTTGTCCATATTATCCGCATGCAACTACCTATGATGTCACTAACATCTTGTATAGATCTCCATATCATCTAATGCAGCTTGTCTGATTGGCTGAGCGAGCTCACATCATAGCAGCACCTCATTTGATCTTGGTGTCACGGCCTCGCCTGGCTCGCGCTACAGGTTTTTAAGAATTCTTCCCGTGCACGTAGCCTCCGTAAAAAATTGTGGCTCAATTCTACGACTAAACACGGAGCAGAATAGCTATTCATTACGGGCGATTCGTCAATGATCATTCGAGTAAAAAATGAACAGGAGCATTCAACGAATTACGGCTTGGACTGGAGAGTAGCCCAATGTGTTGGATAGCCACACTCCAGGAACCAATAAACACTTCTATAATCACAGCGGTTTTGCCGGCAAAGACGAATTCTTCACCTTCCAGTGGTGCCGGTAGAATCGCTCAGTTTACTCTGCATATCTGGGATAGCCAGGAAGAATCGCATCCAAATTGAAGTCGAAAGCAACCTCAAGCATATCTAAAATCGACAACTTCTAGTCAATATTTGACCTATCATTCTCACGCGAGTCCTCCCGCTCAATCTTACTACAAAACTTCGCCTCAAATACCGATAATGGCGTTACTCCAATTGCAATCGGCCATTTGCCTCATCAAAAATCGGCCATCTCCCACTACAAAATTACGATGCTATGTATAGCGGCGAGAAGGAAATCAAGTCACAATCTACAAAGCTCGGGTTGTGATTATGGGGGACTTTTACTCCGATAGAGCTCCAAACCTTGAGAGATAATAGCCAGCTGGGACGTGGGATGAATAGGTTAACATTTTTATCTTGATATCGACCCGTACAAACATAGCGTATAATAGTAACTCATATTGATACTCAGGATTGCGATGGATAGCCGAGATTGATGGTGTTTATGGCAGTGCGGGGTTTGGTAAATAGTGACAGGGATATGACACGTGTATATATGGCGCACTGACTCCTCTTTAACATTAGGACACTTCCGACTACATTCACAATGCCCACACCTACTCTAGGCTAATCACCCCTCACTATATCGGTCCTATCTTCTAATTAATGCCTTTTCACCCTTTTATCTTAAATGACAGGTCATGATATTCTTCGTCTTGCTGGCCATCATCAAGCTCAGAGTTATGGACAGATTCAATCTTTAACAGAATGAGTTAAGTGGTCGCAAATTAGTATACTGGAACTCGAGACTTTCGAGCGTTTTCGACTATGGCGTGATTGTGGGCGCCGAGACTACGTATTCGGATAGTGCTACAGACACTCTAAAAATAGGAAACTTTAGAAGGTGTTTTGGTCCGTCTCCTGGTCGTCATCTCCACCGATAAGAGTCTGGGTAGCCTAGACACCTACCTCACACAAGAAAGGAAAGACTGTGAGGCCATATCTCGCGCGGTGGCTACATACAACAAGTGGCCAAGGCATGCTAGGGTAGCCAAAGGTTTTTCTTGTTTTCCCTTTGGCGGATATTCACGGCTGAGGAAGGCTGAAAGTCCCTAGCAACAAGGTCTCGAGTGGTTCAAATGCCAAACTTAGTCATCGTCGTATTTAATAATAATTATTCCCTATCCTGATTTTGCGCCTTGAGGCCCATGCAGGTTTTTATCGGAAGATATGTACTTTAAGTAGGATGACTCAATTTGACGTTTAGAACACTCACACTCAGATTTCATTTGCAGATACCACTCGAGACTAACCCTTACGGCGTATAACCTCTTCCGTGCATACCCACCACAGGGAAAAGCGAGAGAAACCTGTGGCTATCCAAGTGTGCTGTCATCATCCCACAAGTACAATATTACCGCGAGAGAGAGTGGTGTGTGGCTCCGACTGGATTCGAACCAGCTTTCTCCTGTCTCGAATGGGGTAGATGTTCAAGCTACCCAGTATCTACTTGGGAGAACGGCCCGAATGGCGTACCACTGCACCATCCAACCCCATCGTCGTATATAGTCGCTGGGAAGGACGTGATTTCTACGTGTCATGCTCTTTGAGTGCAGGGATTGTGCCCGTTACGAATAAATATTTATATGGCGCTTTTAGTCCATCAAAATTTATCGAGTCGTTCAAAAATTTTACTCTCAATCTTAGGATTGACTTGCAAATACATGATGGTTCATGATATACTTGGAAGCTAATCCCTGCTTTCTCGACGACTTAACTGTTTGCTTCCATTCCTTCTATACCCTGCAAACTCGTACCACACCATGAAGTCTACAATAATTTCAAAGGCGGCCTTGCATTCCGTCTACTCCCATTATAGAAAATTTTTCCTTATAAAAGCAATGGTAAAATTCTAAAATGAATCACAACTCACTTTTCTTCGAGCTTCTCAACTCGTGAATGCTAGCTCGATATAAAATATGCCCAGAGCTTGGCTTGCGACTCGCCTTAAATTGCATGCATAACGCCTAATTAGTGAAATACATGGCCACGAAATCCACGAGATTTTAACAATTTAAAAGGTTAGGCTATCTTTTGTTAAGAAATGACAACAAAGATATGGTACCTGTATGTGAGTAACAGTGCTCCACACGTAATCAATTCTGCATTTGATTCTTTGTAAACTCCATTCTCTATCATTCGGAAGTGCCAAAATTGAAAATCTTTGAAAATGAAAAGTCCACGTCATATATTCAAAGGCCAGTCTCTGCGGATAACAGCCGTATTCATGATACTTTTAATCTCAGCCCACGCGTCATCAATTCAAGAAAGAATGATTGAATCAACCGAACCTAGATATCATTGTAAAAAGAAAACATATACGTTCAGCGAAGTTGAAACGGCTCGAAAAGCAGCGTGTAATGGATTCATATTAATAAGGAGTGATGCGAGACGACCCCTTGTTCACACTGAAGATGATGATGATGAAAAATTGATATATGAATGGAATTTTCCTTTATCTACATCGAAAAGTCCTCAAGGTAACTATTTTAATTTATTTACAAACTGTCTCAAATCTTCTTCATTGCCCTGATCCACTAAGTCTGGTTCTAGGTAAAAGAAGGAAATTTATCGAGAAAATAACTCTTAATAATAGCTGTGAACTCAAAGACGTGCTTTATTACGATAGTGAAACACAAAAATTTGAGTCTTGTATAAAAGTACCCGATGTCCCAACAATTACGAATTCTGAGATGGAAAATGTTTCCACTGAGCCTATCGTTCGTTGCGGATCATTATCATGGGAACAAACAGAGCTTCAACTTCACTCAACTCGTAACTTACCCCAATTCATGAGTGGTTTTGTCGAAGTAAAGGACACATCTAGTGAAGTTGATGGTCCATGGAGGAGAAATGTTGTGAGCAAACGAATGAAACTAAAGAAAAAAAGTAAGTTCTATGGATCTTTGAGTAAATAATTTTTTAATAATCCTCAAAGTACAAAATATCCCCTACGAAATTATTGTGAATAATCAGAATGAGGTTTGCGGCATAGTCGTAACTCATAACATAAGCCGAAAACCAAATACAGCTCATAATCCCGATTCTAGAGAGGATATAATAGCAACTCTTAAATCGAACAATATAAAAGGAACTATCAGAATCGTATGCCTGCTTGACAGGAAGTTTCCGTTTTTCTCTACAACACTAATATCGAGTCTATCGAACCCGAAAAAACGAAAGAGTCGTGGGTAGCCTAGATTTTGGGACAAAAAAGAGAAGCTTCTAGTAGTGCTGGTTTGACACTTGACACCAGGATAAACTTTCATCTGATTCATAGGTCTGGCGTAGAAATATACGGCCAGAATGAAGAAGTTATCGTCACAAAATCCATACGCGTAAGAGAGCTTCACGAAGGTAACTAGGAACATTTGATTATACAAGGTTAAATTATATTTCTAGGCCTATGAACCTATACAGTTCTTGACGCGCACTAAAACTTGCAAGCAGCACAGTATCTAGGGCATGACACCAAGTTATGGGTGCAATGAATGGTCACTGCGTCTTATCGTTCGGGTGTACGGGTTTGGAGACAATTCATGGCAGCATGGGAGCTTCGTTTACAAATACTAGTCGTATTGAATGAGTAAAGCGAAACATCTTTAATCTTGTGCTTCAAAAGACTGTGTCGCCAGAAAACTTGCAAATGCGAGATATGATTCAAGGTAGGGAAATGCTTTGTTCGGACTTCAGAACATGCGATGATATTTATCTAAACATACCTGATTTGTTTTACGAATTTACTCCTAATACAACTCCTGAGTGGGAAATGTTGGAAATGTAGACACGGAGTGTTTTTTTTTTTTTGCATCAGATTTTAATTGCGTATGTAGCTATCTAGCTATGACACAATATCAAAGAAAAGTACAGAATAAATACACTTGTACTCGTAGCGTACACCCCGCACACTGTTAACTGTAATCCGAACACGAGCCTCTTTTAGTCAAGTCCTTCTTTCGTTCCATGAAAATCGCGTCCATTTGATGCCGCGATATTTCCGGCAGGAAATAAGATATCATAGCCTATCATTTTGGATGTGTGATGCCTTCAATTGTTCAGACCTAGTTTTTTATTAACTATTTAATGCTAAATATATTTCTAGCTGTGACTCATGATCCGTGTGATTAATACATTTTGGATGAGTCTCTTGACGTTAGAAACACTCATCGTCCGGATTCCATTCGCAATTATTACTATCAGTAATGACTGCTTACACCAACAGTCGACCCTCCCTCAAGAGTGTTCACCAGTGATAAATTCAAAATCTTTCGTTATCCAAGCAAGCTCTCGTCATCCATGTATACCAGCGACGCGAGAAATGTAGTTGCATTTCGCCGGATTCGAACCAGCGGTCTTCTATCTCGAGTGGTATATGTGTCCAAGCTATCCAGAATCTACTCGGGAGACCGGCTTAGGAGATGTACCACTGTGCTGTCCAACCATGGCAGTGTTTAAATCTCGCAACCGAAGGTGTATGGCGCACAAAGCTCAATTTGTAGAAATCCATTCAAGAATTTAATATCTCACCAATTTCGAGAATACACTTCTCTCCCACGTCCATCTCGAAAGCCTACCTACTACATTTGCCCGGCACAATTTGTCTTCTCCCCTGGATATTGATATTGCTGTAGGCGTATGTGTGAGGTCATTCAAAGCCAAAGACTGGTTTTGCGAGAGGTCTATTCATAGAAATGAGGATATTATAGACCGTACTCGCAGACTTGATGCAATTTTGAACGAGATCGATCTTGTTGGGAGTGAGACATCGACTTGAATGGGAGTATGGAATCTGTTGGAATGAAATGATAATTGTGTTAGAATCTAGAATAATTGGAGCTATCAAGTAGGCTACGTTGCCGGTACACAAGAATTCTTCATCTTTCAGTGGTGCCGGTGTGATTGCTCAGTATCCTCTGCATATCTGGGATAGCCAAGAAGAATAGCATCCGAATCGAAGTCGAAAGCAGACAAATCTATAATCGGCGACTTCTCATCAATGTCGGTCTTGTCATTCTCACGAGAGTCCTCTACCTTAACCCCTCCACACACCATCTCGCCTCAACGACCGAGAAAGGCGTTACTCCAATTGCAAACAGGAGCTTGTTTCATTAGTTACCTGCCATAACCTACTACAAACTTACGACGCTACATATACCCACATGGAGGAAATTAAGTCAAAGAATACAAAGTTGGGGTCTTGGTTTACAGGGGGCTGTAGCTCTAACGGGAAGAACAACTTGAAGGAGAAGAGGCAGCTGAGGTGTGGAGCGAGAGGGAGACGAGGTCTTTGAACACCAAGCGGCGACTGACATTTTCGAGGGATTCTCAACTTTGGAACATTTATGGGTGCCAAGACCGAGATTTCTGCAAAAAAACCAGGAGGACTTCTTTTGCCAATGAGTGAACGGCACTCCCTAGCGCCCCGAACGGCACAGAAGAAGCTAAGCTAAGCTACCATACAGCAATCACGCTCTGTCAAGACTTTTCTGACATTTCAGCACGACCTTCGCGATGGAGTTGGAAGGAGGCTAGAAAGGCAGAGTGTGAATTCTCCGAGGTACCCACAAGTCTGCAGCGCCCAGCTGGCCGGCCTCTTCAAACGCTTCAGAAGTGTCACTATGACTTCGGACTTAGTCCTGATGTCGGTATTAGAAGAGCTCAGCGTGCAATAGTTTTTGCGATTTTTCCTGGCTGCCATACACCCGCAAATAGCCATGGGTTCGTTGACTGGAGAGGGGAGATAATGAAGCGCAAAGGGCTCCTCTTAGTGTATGATCGAATGAGGACCTGTGAGGGGTGGTACTGTTTGAGGGGAGCTGTATGGGAGGCATAGGAGGGGATATACTGCTGGTATAGGTATCCTTGGCCTGTAGGCAGAGAGGACCTGCATGTCCTGCATAGTCATAGACTCTAAAAGTAAAATAAAATAAATCAAGATCCAATGAATTTTCAATAAAAGATTCCCATCTCATATACATCATTCATAGTCTACGGGTGATCCTGCTCTGAATGACCAACACTAATGTCTTCTACTCGTGTCTTGAACGGAGCAGTGAATCTATCTTCTGGCCCTTTGCTAAGTATCCGATGGCCATCGTCACGTGACCTAGATCTTCCTTAACAAAACATCGAACGCAGACTTCCTGCCCACCTTGTAACCACTGACAATCGGGTAAATATGTGGCCCATTTACTGTTTACCCCGTAATAATACTGCATATTCTAGGTCTCAACAGTATCATTGTCTCGTGGGCCAACTCGATCGGTTTTGCGATTTATGACCAAACCTGGCTCTGGGAGAATATTTCACTCGCAAGTTCGTAGAGAAGAGCGCGTACGGATTTTCAGGCTCGCCCTCCTCGTGGCTAGATCATATAAGAGTATGTTAGTAAGCGGTTTTAATCAACCATGCTACCCTACAGTTTTCCAACTTCAATCTCATCATTTGTGAGGAAACTGGGGAGCCTCTCCCGTAGCAGGTGATGAGAATTAACGGGTACGAACAACCCAGCAGAAACCACTTTATTCTAACCTCGAGTATCGGCCCCCCAGAAGTTGTCTCTTCTCTCAGTGGATCGTGCGTTCAACTGGCCAATTTATAGTCCTCTATTATTGGACCCAATATAACTAAATGTGATCCGTACACCCAATATACCCTAGATGCTTCCTAATGTCTGCCAGATCCCCCCGCGGCTCAAACACTTCTCAGTCCTGTATATAACTAATATACACTAAATTGAGCATACGTAGAAATTCTGCGTGTTTCTCTTTACCTAAGGCTTTTGTCATAGCATCAGCAACCATTTCATGTGTACCTACCCATAAGACCTTAATCTTTTTAGACTGAGCCTCTTCTCTGAGCCAGTACTGATAGATATCAACATGTTTGAGCTTTGTCCGTACGTTGGGGTTTGCTGGGTCAATAGGCGTAAGAGCTGGATGTTGTCATTAAAAATTTCCACTTGTTGTTCAGGATTAATTTAATTCCGGAAGACACGCGATGTATCCAAATCAATTCTTTGGTTGCATGGGAAAGAGATTATAGCTCAGCTTCGGTCGATGAAGCTCTTACCGTTGCCTGTTTGCTTGAATTTCAATGAACCAGACCACCAAATAGTTGAAAACAAAACGCTGAACACTGCGACGTTCTTGCTTATTTCCAAAGGCTGCATCTGCTGAGAAATTGAGGAATTTTTCCGGGGAGTGTGGTCCAGAATACTCAATGCTTAACCCTTTTGTCTCATAAAGGTAGCGTTGGTAAAACACAAATTAATACAAATTGGGTGCTGTCACGGACTGACCCTGTAATATTGTGTTGCACCTGGCCAACAGTGTCATGAGTGTACTCAATATCACAGTTAATGCGTTGAGATAGCAGCAGTTACTACCCAAGATACTAATCAGTTGCTATGATACGGGTGTAGGCTATTGTTAGTCTCTACGAGTCAATTGAATAATGTATGAAGTAAAAGTAAAAAGTGTCAATTAATTCCTGGCTGCCATTTCTCTTTCTGATACTATCTAGATTATGTACGTCTAGAAAATGGCAAATGCTCTATCTGTCCCCAACTTGTCCCCATGAACCGAGTTTCTCATGGTTAGGAACGAGACATCTCTAGTGAGAAGATATAGAGTTCTTATTGCTACAGCCCAAGCGAAACACCTTTGTCCGAAACAAGTAACTCCAAGCTTTGTAAACCTTATTGAAAGGCTATGCTGAGCTGGAAAGACGTACCGTTAGGATGAAGGTATGGAAGGAGGTAGCTATGGCTTTAAGAGAAGTAAAGTTCGTGAGTTATACTCTTAGGACTTGGATCAATGGACGAACTTGAGGATATTCCCTAGTATTCTCAAGTGTGTAAATAATATGGAGATTTTTTGAATTACCTATTGTATGGATTGCTTAATTTATCTACGTGACAGGACCTTCTTCTATATACATGAATAAGGGGGTTCTGCACACTAGTGGATGTTCCAACATCTGTCCTTGTCTAAGCGAGAAAGGAAGGATGTGAGAGATCCTAGCGCCAATAGATACCATTAGGAATCTATTGGGAAATGCTATGTCATACCAATGAGTGATGATCTAGGTCAATCATATCCCATGGCGCATGTGCACATTATTCTAATGTGAACAGTTTATTGTAATGCAGTCATGTTACTCCCTCAATCACAACAAACCTAACACCTTAAACTCTATATTGATCGCTCCCAAGCTATCCACAGTTTGATACACCCCCCCCAGGGATATCTGAAATTAGTAACTGAAGATATTCCTGGAAAATTAGAGTAAATGAAATGAAAGTTTTCATGGAAACATAGAGCTAGTCTTATCCATGTGCTGGTCATCAAGTTTTATCTCGCGCGTGGGGTCGATGTAGTCGAATTCTGCCTAAAAGTCGAGTGGCTGTATAAAATGTGTAGTAATAGACACATAGCTTTGACGTTTGCAGAGCATAGTAAGAGTTATTTGGGCGCTGGTTTCCACATGTTAAGTAAGATGAATTAATGCCAGGCAAGCTTCGAGTGTCGATATCATTCTGTTGTGTAGAAGTACCTGTATGTAGTTTTCTCGGGACTGATTCTGCAGTTAATCCAGTCGATTTAGGTTCTGTATCGATTATGTTGTAATCACGTGAACTGTTAATCTCAGCCGCATGTTCAAATCTACCCCGATCTACGACTGCATTTGGAATATTCATCTCTAGAACAACTTCCTGGATGCTGAATTGTGGTGCATCTAACGCGCTGATAGTGCACTCGGAGGAATTGTGTTGCACATCGCAAATGTCGGGAATGTGAAGGAGGTGGATATCTCGAGAATCATTCTCAAGGTATGTCATTTGTGCCAGATAAATCAACTCAAGTATTTGTGTTACATTTTGATCCGGAGCATCAGCCTTACAGCTGTTATGATCTATGAGAGCATGCCAAAGCTTAATCGTAGGGATGGCTTCAAGTTGTGTCTTCAGCTCTGAGTGACAACTAAGCTTACCTTTTTGAATGACTTCGGCAGTGTTAAGAGCGTTCAAGTTCATAGTCGGTACGTCAGTTTCCGTTATGAACGATCGCGCTCTAATCATACTTTTTTCAGGTTTCTCCACAATTTCGTGTTGATTCGAAGCACATGCTGATATATGCTCGACCGTTATTCCACGTTTCGTGCCTCGTCGTACATGCTTTTCTAGCGTCCAATGTCTTCCCACTCGATCTAAGTTGCAGAAGTTCTCATGGTGTTTCTGCAGTTTTGTTGGATATTCGGAATTCCAATGCACACCTTTCTGGTTCAAAATATCCAGAGATACAAGATTGGTCTTGAATCCTGGTGCTAGGGCCACATTTGTTAAGTGAATATTCGCAACTCCGTTGCATGTTTTGACTTCGACCGTTACTGCTTTAATTAGATAGGAACTTTTTCCTGCGAAAATAAAATCGCCAGGACTTGCGATTCTCGTTGTAACCCAATCGATTATCGATGAATCGTTCCAGACATGAACATCTGATGCATTATCTAAAGTCCACGAGTAGTACAACTTGTAATCATCAGCATTGGTTGTATTCACCGATGATCGCGTTGTGAACACGCCTAATGACTTCGGTACAACAGGCTCGACGGCTTTCTCTCCCTCAGTAAAACTAGGTGGATTTTCGAGCCCATCATATTTAAACATATTCAGGAACCAGCTCTTAACTGGCTTTCCCACTCGGGTTTTCAGGGATTCGATCTTTCTATTTATTTCTCGAAAGATGTTATCATTACCTCTCCAGCTTTGTGGACGTTCCGATGGTGTGATATAAAAGCAATTTTTATACTTATGCTGACCTCCACACAAGCAAGGTTTCAAAGGTTTCTGATCCGAATCATTACCACCAACACTTCTATTTTCTTCCAAAAATGCAGAGAACGCTCCCATTTGGATACTGGACTTAAGTGCTTGGTTTTGACGATAATTATTCCTGAAGTCTTCGATCATATCATATAGCGAAGGAACACTCTTACCCGATTCTTCTCTGGTGAGTTGTCTTAGCCAAAATTTCTGGGCGGTTGCATAAGCTTCGTCAATGGTGTTCAAGGCGACGGCAAAGTCTTTCTGTGAACGATACTCCGATACTTCCGGCAGTCCAAGGGATACAGCATCTGCATAGGTTGTCTCCCATTCCTTGCACCATTCCTCAACATCAGTTTTTCTGTCATACTGCCGAAGCCTCTGATACTTATCAATAACCTCCAGTTTTCTAGCTTCGTCTGTTGGAGCTAATCGTTTTTTTAGGGCTACTAACATATCGTATATCGTATCTTTGGTTTCGATGTAAACTATATTATCTTTGCTAACTGAAGATACTAGGTGATTTCTGATTGTTTTAAGAGTTTCCATCTCCTGTCTTGCTATCGAAAGGCTTTCTTTGTATTCGCTATAGAGTAGCTTGAAGATTTCCCTCTCATCTGAGGAAAGGGTTGCGAATGTTGTATGCCCTGATATAGAACTAGCTTCAGCTGGTGAAGGTGCAACTGGGCGAGTTGGTTCTGGAATTTGTGATACGAGGTCAGGATAGATATATCTTCATACTCCACCACTTACTGCCATGGTCTTTATAACGAATAGCCATGGCCTCCAGTTGGAGCTATTGGTTAGAATTATTGTTGAGTTCATCTTGATAATCTGTAACCTTTAGAACAGAGAGTTTGTAAGCGTCTCTGGGTAACGAAAAAAGTAGTTCGTAGATGTTAGTGACTCCCATGTGAGGGAGCTTCAGTGGTTTTCCTTTGTAAGGGAAAATTTGAGTCGGTGGAATTCAAAGATCTTTTTATGATAATGCTGTTGAAGCTTTGTCGTGGAGTGATAGATATGAGAGTGAGGTTTATGGGTCACGATGTATGAGATAACTGAGGTGCGGATGTATGAGTTCCTTACTATTGTTGTTTTACTAGTTAGGGATATATTGTCTATATACATAAAAGGATTTCTCCATCTACAAGTGGGCCAGATCGCTTAGATCTGGCTAGCGGCTTTCGCCATCCTCTTCCTTCTCCCCCGCATGGCATCACGTGCTTTACAACTACTGCTCACCATGGAGTCCGAGGATGAAAAGCGTTAGATTACAACAAATGCTACCATGTTAGATGTTAGTGACTCCTTTGTGAACCTAACACCTTAAACTCTATATTGATCGCTCCCAAACTATCCACAGTTTGACAGCTATGGCACCACTGATCATGGTAGCTGCTCTCATGTGCTTAAGGGAGCTCCGAGACTGTATTCATACTGTCGCTTCTTGTCTTGTAATTTACCTACTTTCTTCAATCTTATCTTCGTCCTCGTCTTAGTCCACCGTCCGCGTGCCCTGACAGGTGCCGTCACGATGTCGGTGAATAAAGTCAATTAACTGGTATCTCGAAATACATCAAACGATGTCTCTCTCTTCTCTCTTCCATCGCCCCTTTCTTCCTCTACTCCAAGCGCCTCGCTAATGAGCAATGTCAGATCCCTTGCAGGGTCTTAACGACAATCTGAATACCGCAATTACATAGAACAATTCATACTGCCCAAATATGATCATTTTATCGACAGGTAGTAAAGACAACGGTTTACGGCTTCTTGATGGAGGGCCAGGGTTTGTCATAAACTTAGCTAGATGGCTCACTGTTCTAGATATATCAGTGAGCCTACTTTCTGTTGGTAACACTTTATATCTTCTGCCGATGCTTGATGTTCATAATTAGATAATTTATCACTGATGATGGGTGTTTTTACTTGACGTCCTGGCTCATAACAAGAGAATTCTCGGCATATTCTTTCGAGGTGTGACTCTTGACTGAGCCATATCGTATTCTTGGCTCTATCTCGAATGATATTGTCACAAACCATCTCTTGGATGTCGCGTCGCACCCAGGAAACCGAGTCATGATGTGCATACAATAACATGATTTAGGAATTGTAATGGTTACAGTGTCGTGATAGCAACAGTTGACATTCGGAGAACTAGTTAGTTGCTGTGCTATGGTTGTGGACTACTACACCCTTGATTATAGTATTGATGCTCGTGTACATAAGGAAGCTCTAGGACAAGATTTGTATTGTAGCTTTTTGTCTTGTTAACTACTCATATTTTAGAATCTAATCATAAATCTGAATATCTTGTCTTCATTATCAGCCTCTGTCTTCGTCCTCGTCCGTGACAGGTATTCACTACTAGAAACCATTTAAGTTCACTTAAGACTCTAAATTCATACCTTAGGGTGAGGTTATTGAGCAGTATAAGGGCATCAGCACGTCTTGCTTCTTGAAAACAGAAAATAAGATCATTGACAAAGAAAAAGATAATTATTCCTTTGTAATTGGTATAGATACACGGCTGACCAGGCACTTGACAAAAATTATTTTCCCTTAGTGTTCCAGAGAGTAACTTGAGCCATGACTTTGGTGACTTACGAAGACCGTAAAGTCCACGCATGAGAGGAAGAATATGACCCTTGAGATTTAATCCAGGTGGGTTGTATAGATAGATTTCATTATCTAAAGGTGAGTTATAGAAGGCATTCACAGCATCTGCTTGGATAGTCTCATGGTCAAAAAATACCACTAAAGTCATAAGTAGACGAAAAACTTGATGGGATAGTGTTGCCGCATAGTTGTCATCATTTGTTGTTGGCTAAAGGTCACCTCTGACACATATTCTGGCCTTGAATTTGAGTAGGTAGCCAGCTTCTTCAAACTTGTAAGTAAAGACCTATTTTAAAGGTATCGGATGCATTGAATCATCTTGCCTAACTTTTTCAACGTTTTTCTTACTTCATAATGCGTTAAATTCTACAGAAATTGCGTCCCTGAAAGCCTGTGAATATGAATGGCTATTTAACTGTCGAAAGTTATCTGGCGGGGGTGGTAATTCTAACTGATGAAGACTTTGGATTACTTTTGCTTGACCAATTACAAAAACATTAAGATCTGTGACTAGTAAATTTGTGTGCATGTCTTTTTGATTTGAATTCTTGGTCCGATTCCTTGGTCCTGTCACTATGCTTCTTTCGCCTATATTACTGTAGTCAAATGATGCTGAATTACGCAATTAAAATCTGATGCAAAAAAAAAGTTGCTGAATGATTTTTCTCGCCAGTAAACTTTTCATACCGATTTTTTGGTGATGGAATTTTCACTAGTTTGAGAGAATAATTATCTTCATTTCCCACAGTGAGGGTTTATCTGTATCTTTTAGGAACTTTTCATCATCATTAGAAAACCTATTCGGCTCATTATTCCTGATTGGAGGATCCTCAGTGTCGAAAGAAATTTCTGCACTGGCTGGAAGTTTAATTAAGTCGATAAACGGGATGGGAGACTCGTCATTTTGAGCTTCTATTTGTCCTTCAAAAAACAAAGTCTCATCAAATGTTACATCTCTAGTTCCAATTACCATTTCTTCATCAAGAAGTAAAATTTAGTAGATGTTGCGAGAATTATATCTAACGATGATTCCTGTCTTTGCTCTAGGTCTCATCCTCTGACCTTTTGTAATAGATCTATCCAGAGCGTAAGCTGTACAGCCAAAAGCCTTGAGATGGCTATACTCATCACGATCAGAGATACCAAGGGCCTGATATAATTTTGACAGGGGCGATAACCATTGAAGGGAAGCCGTTGGTGTTCGGTTTATCAAATACGCAGTAGTCATTACGTATTCAGGCCAATACTCAGTCGGAAGGCTGGAACTACTACCCAAGCATCTAGCTTTTGTCTACATCACTCCTCCAGCATGTTCAGACTGGCCGTTCTGTTCACTAGTGCCAACTGTAGATCATTCAACTTCCATATCGAGTTCATTTATCCAGTCGTGAAAGGAATTGCCAAGACCATTCTCTTAATCGCATCGAAACTTTTTGATATCACTGTTGAACTGGCGTTTGGTATAGGCGACGAAGTTTTTGAGGTAACGCAGAAGATCAGGTGCAGATTTATTAATCAAAACATATACAAAATTCATTGTAGTAATATCATCAGTAAAATGAAGCATATACTTGGATCCGTCAAATCCAATTGGCGAATACATAACAAGATCAAAATGAATGCGCTCAAAAGGATGTTGAGCACGATCAATTAGACGCTTTGATATGATATTTTTTGCCTTATTAAGCGCACAATCTTTGCATTTGAGAGTTTCAGGGCCCTTCTTATAAATTTTCACAGTATCACTATCACTGTGAGTTAATACTTGTGTTCATGAATGCCCAAATCTTTGATGCCATGACTTTTCGGAAGCAGCAGATTTTGTCGCATGAAAAGAAATGGCAAGAATTGTTGGATGCGTTTGATAACTCGAAGAAGACATTCCTGAAATCAGCTGATCGTTATTTTCTAGTTGGTTTTCATTGACTTCAATATATTTCAAAGCGACTTGACTTGCTTTACTTTAACTGATATCTTCTAGCAGCGGTACTGTAGTGAACATGTTATGGTTGTCACGATCTATTAGTTGGTAAATAAGCTTTCCACTTGTTGCAAATACAGTTTCCTTCACTTCTTTTTATCGACCAATGTGGTTGCATGCATCTTGCCTGAAATATATTTCTGAGTTTAGGTAGGAGCCCATACTTCTGATCCAATCTGACCCAACGTTTGAGTCTACTTGGATCTCATTCTTCCCGAACAAATCCAGTCATTAGTTTGCTCGTATTTTTTATTGCATGACCCAGTATTCTGAGTCAGTGGATAATTCTTTTCTGGTCTGGGATCTCACTTATTTCTGCAGTCGCGTCGGTTCCGGATAACTCTTCTTCCTTGTAATTCCACTGTATATATCATAATTCTTCTAGTCTACTAGTCAATTAAGCAAACTGAACTTCTTCTCCATTCTTAGGCAATTCTTTCTTCGAAGTTCTCTGCATACTCCAACACCATTAAAGGTCATTTTATTTGTGTCTGAGTTCCACTTGACACCTTTATTTCTGAGCATCTTCCAGGAGACAACTGATTTTAGAAATTGAGGCGCAAAAGCAACGTTTGTCAAAGTCATCTCATAGGTTCTTCCGTTGCCTAAATTAGCATGAAAAAGCATGTTACCATATCCTAGAATAGGAATAGAACCTGCACCTGATTGCACATGTGTCGCACTTGATGGTGGCGTAAGAGCCGAAATGGCTAGTCCAAGGTCATTACACACATTCCTATCTGCTCCATTATCTAGAAGTATCTCATTACGTAGATGATGAATAGTGTTAGTTGCAAATGCTGTCAGGTCAATTAAGGTGACGTTTATTCCGCGATTTTCGTTGTTGGACGAAGTATTGCTGTTTCCTTGCTTAGAATTATCTATCGGCCGTTTTTCCTTCACGAAGTCTTTTAGCCAGTTTGAAGTCCAGCTTGATTTTTTGACGAAAGTCTTAAATGAACAACGATGACATGCGTTTTGAAATTTCTTCATTACCTTTATGTCCATTTTGAATCCTAGAGGAGCCTTTCCTTCGGCGAGATAAAAAATATTCTTCGCCCAGGTGGTTGATTTCACAAAGACATGGTCTTAATTGATTTGTCTCATTTTGGTTCTCTGCTCATTTTGTATATTCTGGGCGTTTATTTTGGGAGAATGGGAAGGTTGCTGTATGTTTTGAAAAGTAGCAGCAAATTTAGAAACTTGAGCTCCGATTTATTTGGTATCTTTATGATTTCCATCCGTTTACTTGTTACCCACATTGGTAAGAGTGAGTTCGAAGCCGAAAGAAACTCTTGAATCAACTTATAATTACTGAAATCAGCAATTTTTAATCTTTTGAACATTATGTCCAACCTTTCCCATTCCATTAACCAATTATCAACGTTTGCATTTATGGGTGGTGTTCGGGCTTTGTTGTAATCTTCGACTAGTTTCAGTTGTTGAATGTCTACTATTGGCTCTATGACATGTCGAGATGTTCTAACCCAACTTCATAATAGACTTGAGCCAATAGCAGACATTCAACAACCGAAACTAGTCGAAGATTACAACAAAGCCCGAACACCACCCATAAATGCAAACGTTGATAATTGGTTAATGGAATGGGAAAGGTTGGACATAATGTTCAAAAGATTAAAAATTGCTGATTTCAGTAATTATAAGTTGATTCAAGAGTTTCTTTCGGCTTCGAACTCACTCTTACCAATGTGGGTAACAAGTAAACGGATGGAAATCATAAAGATACCAAATAAATAGGAACTCAAGTCTCTAATGTCTAGCATAATTTGCTTCACTTGGAGATATCAAACAGAAGCCTAACAGTTCAAACCTCTATAATTAACTCTCAATCTAACAGGAAGCTTTTTTTACAAATTACTTATAGACATTTACAGTGGGAACCCCTTGAGTCCGTAAATACTGCTCAGTCTCCCGATTGATTTAGTGAACTCCTCACCCACGCTTCCCAGCTTTTACACATCATTTTTAATAACTGCACTACAATTATACTAAATATACCCTGTTTGTTACAGGCTACTACCTCATCAACCTGGAACCAGAGTGTTGTGCTTTCGGAATAACACCCTTGACTTCGAACTCAAAGCACGCCTGTAATCTGTATCACAGAATGCCTGTCAAGTCGTAAAGTCTGGGTGTAAGTTGGTTTTCAATTCCCTATCCAAAAACTCCTTAATAATACAAATACGCTAATGCAAGTCTGCCTAAGTAAACGACCATGATATGTCAGGGCATCACCTGACCTGGATACACAGTGTATCCGCCTCCCTACATGCGTCATTCTTAATTTGGGTGTTATCATGTGATTGCTTATGTAAAGTCCAACACGACACGCTTTCTACACACGGGCAATACACATGTAGGATCGTCAACTCTGCCCCAACTCTGAGCCTTGCATTATGGATGGATGGTGCGGTATTTATGAATGGATCTAGTAGTAGTATCTCGAGAGTGGTTGTTATACATCAAATAAGTAAAGAGCCTCGGGGACTGGCTGAAAAAGTGCAGGTGCTATGCTACACGCAATCATGTAATTAGAGAATTGCTCTGCAAACCTAGTTAGGAAGTAGCAAGGGCGAAGCCACCAGGGTAGTAAGCACTGGCGTCTATGCCTCTAGGTAGTTTAGTGGGTAGTAGGGACCTAAGTCAAGCTTGGGGCCCTGACGGACGAATAGTAGAAAACAATACACAAACAAAGGGCCCAAAGCAGTTTGGCAATGCAAATACGAAGTGAGCACATGGGGCTTAACTCGTATTTACACAGAAGAAACGTACCCGGAGTATTAAGTCCAGGTTGTCCATGCGGCTACCAATCACAGAACCCAAAGCATATGATTATGTCCTGCCCCCAATGGTCAAATGGTAGAGCTGAGATCTGGAGACAAGCCAAAGATCGATCCTATGAAGCGATGTTAAATAATCCTGGAGATATAAAAAGGATAACACAGTGGATCCTAAACCATGGTTGGATAGAGCAATTCCAGATGACAAAAGCGGTCGAAATACTGCTGGGGGAAAGGAAAAGGTCAAATAATGCTGGGGGAGGATAGAGATGATCTGGTTAGTTTACATGGATGGCACTATAGTGTAACTGCGCTTCCTGAAGAAAATATGTGAGGACTATAGACAACAAATAGAAAGGTGTGGGAGGTTTTCACCATAAAGGTTTCCTCCCGGGTAAATATTATAGACTGTAGACACCTGCATGGGCCCATAGGGCGCCAAATCAGGATAATGAAATCAAATTCAAATACACAAACAAACAATTTTTTGAAATTCGAGTTTTCGATTCTTCAACCTTTCCTCCTCTCCATCCCCCTCGCGCTCGTCGCATTCCTTCAATAAATTGTGATCGAGTCGCTGGCATTTTTATCATGCCACCTGTTCGTAAAAAGCGTCACAACGCCATGTTGGACAACACGAGAGTCCGCCCGAGGGCTCTCAATCAATTATCTGGCCTTGTCCAGTCTCCAAAAAGTGCAGAGATGAGCAAGGCCTCAATGAAAGGGAAAGGAAAAGCCATCCCCGCCGTCGCTGAGCCCGATACTGACATGATCGGGTCAGTTGAAATTGTTGAGGAAATTCCTCAATGAGTCTCCATCCCCCACGGGATTGGAGAATCGTCCAAACCTCCTCCGACCACGCAAATACCCTCGGAGAACGCTGCACCCAAAGCAGCGTCAAAATCAACGTCGCAGCCAAAAGCTGCCACGAAAGCAGATTGCCCTCCGGAACTTCGTCCCATTATCGAAGCCGAACAACGACGCGCCGCCGAAACAGCGGCAAATCTGGCCCTCTGCTCCGCCGCCATCTCTGGCGTCGAGGCTACCCTTCTCCCTTTGACCAACGGGTCAAATAGACAATTCGTAGACTCGATGAGAGTCCACTTACGTGCCGCCATTGCGCAATACATGGCCACGGGCCCGGCCTCCATGCCACCCGTCCTCCCTCCTCGCCTGGCGAACCCTCTCCAAAGGGCTCCCGACGCCAGGAGCAATACAAATCCCGCCGTCCCAGTTCTGCCTGTAAAAAGCACCTGGGTTACGGTGGCCAGAAACGGACTGCGACAGAAAGCAGTCCCAATTGCGAAGGCTGTGCCGCGACTTGCGGCCAAAGCCTTAAATAAATAAGCTCCCAAGGCGAAAGTCGACAAACGACTGTTCCTTCGCCTGGGAAAGGAGCACCCTGGGCGCCTGCTTTCGACTCTCGGAACAAGGCAACAACTACAGATCAAGCTGGAGTACACCCTGAGTGACGCCTGCACTATACACCGTGTCAGAACCGGCTTTGCTATTCTGACAGGGAATGAGGAAATAAGGGAAGAGCTCCTAGAGGGTACACAGAAGTTGGCGGAATTCAACACCAAGGTCGAGGAAGCCTCCAACCTTGTCGCCTTTCGGATCGCGAACGTTCCAGTGACTATGAGAACGGTCGGCGGTATCTATACGATCGATGCAGAAAGGATAATATATGAAATACACAGGAAAACGCAGCAGTTTCCAACCCAGGTGCTACCGCACGGGACATGCCGTCCTGGAGCGCAGTACCGAAATTGCAAAGCCCTGTTCGTCCGGGACACCGCCCCTCGCACGGGCTTCCGTATTCTCGGCGAGTCTGGAGTGGCGACCATTCTAAAGCCTCGTCGAAAAATTGAACAGTGCAAACGCTGTTTGGGCTTCCACGTCACCCGTGGTTGCTCCCGTGCTCCAGCTTGCTGGAATTGCGGATCAAATATGCACTCGGAAGACGAGTGCAAGGCTCTCACCAAGTGTCGCAACTGTGGGGGACCTCGCAGATTAGATTCGCAAGTCTGCCAAGCCAGACCCAGAAAGTCTGGACCGGTGTCAAAAGAGCAGCTCGAGCGGATCCGTCACATCCAGCAAGGGGAGTTCGTGAAGGTGGCACGAGCTCGGGTAGCAGCTAAAAAAAGCCGATGAGACGATCATCGCCGTGGCGAAGGATGTCTCGATGGCTGAGGCAACAGATCTCGGAGCTCTGGAAGCTGAAGAAGAAGTTTGAGGACACAGCAACCTCGACGATGCCCCGGAAGGGACATCTACTAACCAATAGCAGGATACCGGCTGGATCAAAGGTGCCTGCTGACCCATCTTTTGCTCTCAGCGGAATTGGGCAAATTTGTCATTTGGGAGGTGTGACGGACGAGGGAATGTGTGAGGAGCGCATTGCTTGGGTCCAATGTGAAGGAATCTTCTGGTTTTTATTCGGAGTTGTTTTGATTTTCTTGGTTTTTTGTTTCAGTTTAATCAGCTGCACTTTTGGCAGAGATTCACAAGGTTGGAACGAGTTAGGCTGTAGGAAAGATTACAGGGAACCCTGTCGGCTCCACCGGTCCTTGACCCAATGTGGAAAAGATAGCGTTAGCTTAGGACCAAAAGTAAAAAAAAAAAAAACCAATACACATGTAGCTACGCCCTCAGGGCTCCAAACATGCAATGAGCAAGGCAGTGTAGGTGCTTGAACATGAAACACCTACACGTGACATGAATGCCAATCTAGTCTTGGCATTACTCAGCAAACACCCACACCTCATGTATATAGAGCTCGCTGTAGTTACTCCTATTTCTCCTTCCATAGCCAATCTATCTTACATTCTTAAGGCTGCCTCTCTACCATTTTCATACCTCGTGATTCATGTAGGTATTTCAACCCTTGAATAGAAAATAGATATCATTTTTGACATATGTCTGTAAGAAGTTGACGTATCGTCCTTCTACACTATATTACCCTCGGTAAACTTTCACCCTAGTGACTGTACCTCCTCAACATCCTGATAACGTGCAAAATAAGCTAAGTCATGAACTCTAACCTATGGTTAACACCTCTCAGAAAATCGAGGAAATAGAGTCACAGGAGCGAGAATATACGGAGGCCAATACACAATCTATATTTTTCAACTTAATCCATTAAAGTCCTTTTTTAGTCATCAGCTATGCAGAACAAATAATTTACAAAAGTCCTCTTTTCTCAACCTAGTTGATTACTCATTTTAATAAACAGTGGAATTTCCAATCATGGTTCACCAGAGGACTATACTATTTGTAGAGAAAATATGATGTGATTGTTGAAAAATATATTTACTTGTCATGCACTGAGCTTGTTGCCGAGGCGTTCCTAGTCACAGGCACACCTAAAGGCAGCTCAATATCACCAATTCTCTTCTTAATATCCAAAAGTTTCTTCTTTCCACCACGATAGGAAATGATTTACCTTAAACTCTCACACATAGATGTTATCTCCATTTCAGTTGCCTCGGCTTCAATCAAGAAAAATACTGACCAACTTCAACAAATCCTCAAGGGACTAATGGAAAAGGCAAGTAAACTATCAGTTACTTTTGAGACGGAAAAGACCGAGATGATATATCTTTCGCACCATAAAACGCCTATCGCCAAACAAGTCCTTCTCGAGTATCAAACCCACTTAGCGCCCAAAGAGGTAGTAAGATGGCTAGGGATCTACTTTAATAGGAAGTTTACATTTAAGACTCATATAGAGAAACGCCTTCAGCTAGTACACGGTGCACTTGAGAGAATAAAGTAGCTTGCGTCAAATACCAGAGGTCTTCCATTCAGTGCTTTACATCAACTTTACCTCAGCTATGTCCTTTCTGTGCTGGACTATGGCTCAGTGCATTGGTTTAGTAAAAGGGGTTGTGGTGCATTGAGTGACAAGTGCCAAAGGCTCCAAAACGAGGCATTAATCATAATAACTGGAGCTTATCACCTTAGCCCAATCAAGGCCTTGAAAGTTGAGGTAGCAATTCTTCCAACCAAAATGAGGTAGCTCAAGCAGACATAAAAATTTGCTATCCGAATTCTTAGACTGCAACAAACACATTCAGCAAAGGACAAATTGATCTTTCCACTCCAGGATGAGCTATTATTATCAACTTAGGTGGATATAGGAGTGTTTGAATACTTGGACAAAGAACTGACCCAACTAACAAGAATAGGCCAGTTATTGCAGTCATTGATAAAATATACTAACCTTGAAAACTTAGATGCCAGCTGGTCACTCTCGTGGCTTCAAACCAAATTGACCATAGAAATATCACAAATGCCAATGTAAAAAGCTGATTTGGGACACAAAATACTCACTGATTGTAAGGATTCCCTGTTTCATTCTTAATTTAATATTAATTTTTAATCTTTTTCCAAGCGGCTATGAGAATACCGTAGCTCTTGGCCCTAGGTACAATAGCGTGAGTTCATGTGGTACGTACACGTTAGCATATAGTCCCTGCCCGCCTCTTGATACTCCCTTCTCATAGCCAATCTACTTCTTTCATCTTTACATTAGAGCTGCCTTCCTGTCACTTCCTCTTCTTATGATTATAGCTTAATACACTATGAATAAAGAAAATAGGCGTGGTGCATCTCTCTGTTGCTGAGTCATTGTCTTGATGACTCAGCCAAATACCACAAACTACACGTTAGCAATTGTGACAGAAACCGAGTTGGTGATGAATAAATCGATTCATTAAACTGTATGAGAAGAAAAAAGAATTGTAGCTACCACTAACAGGTATTTATAAGATTTGATCCTCCTCGTGAATCTATAGACTAGTGACTTGTCTTTAGGCACAATACTTCCTACCAGCCACATATTCCCAGGTGTCACTAAGTTGTAATAACGCTCAGCCTCCTGACTAGTAGTGCCCTTTCGTTCAGCTTCATCCCTCCTCATGCTGCCTTATCGTAAGAATTCTCAATATTAAGCTCAGGTACCGGCCGAGGCTCAAACAACGGTCAAACCGTAACGGCAATGTTCTTCTATAGAGGCACCAGATTCATTACATACCTCACTTTTACACCTTTCGTTTTGCACGGAACTAACCCTAAGTCTACGAGCATTTAGGCCAACCGACAGTGGTATGGTATTCAGAATGATGCAGGCTTAGTATCGAGGGAGTGGTCAATTTGCATTAAAGTACTAAGCTGACTCAGCAGCATTTCCTTGCACGACTTGAAGACTGGATTCGAATCAAGAAGAACTCGAGCCTTGTTTAGGAAATAGGTAATCTACTTGGATCTGATGGCCTCTGGATTGAGAGTGACGCTTACTTCTGGTTTGTGAACTCTAGTAGTCGCATTAATCTTTATCCAAATATGTGAGTCGGATAGACTCAGGCAGGATTTTGAAAGTTTTTTTCTTCTACAGCGAGTATCTATCTCAACTGTATGTAAAGATTCCAAGTTCCCCCAGATCTCTCTCCATCCTTTGCCCTCGGCCCAAATTATGTAACTTGTCAGGATCCAATGATATCGACCCTCTTTCATCGCTGCTCCAAAATCTGATTGTGCCAGGTAATTGGGAGCCTGACCTGTGACAGGCGCAGTGTATGTAATTAAAGTAAAAGATAACTAAGTAAAAACAACTTGAATCCTATTTCTCCCGGAATTCTAGGAATATATCCATTGATCATGATTGACTTGATCTCTTGACCTCCGAAAATAGACATGCGCTAGGAATAGAATAGCCTGCAGTTCTAAAGACAGAATGCAAGCACTGACCGAAGCAGCCAACCCACGCACATATGGACAGTCCCATTGTTTGACCCGAGACATTGCCCTGTCCAACTTCTTCGGTAGTTATTCTTAGCCTTCGACAGATTCGGCTATTTGTCAATTCCCTCTCCCCTTCCCAGCCGTCCAGCAAGCCTCATATCCGGCCTCAGAGCGTTGCGCCTAATAAATTTACCAAATTAAATAATCGCTCACTAAGATTTCGCTCAAAGAGAAGGAGATGGATGACCATCTTTTAATGTAACTGTAATATAATCAACCAACATATGCTTGTGGCAAGAAATCGTTCCCATTTTCAAACTGCAGTATTTTGATCTCTCAAAGCGAACTAGATAAAATTCGATCGATTACCTTTCTCATGCTAACACTATTATGAATGCGCTTTTCACTCTAGTAGTAGGTTGTCATCCACGAAGTGTAGCGTGCAGAGCCAGGGAAATGCTAACAGGTTAGTGATAAAATAGATACCACCGATTGCTACACTCACCCATAGATCACTCCTAAAAGAGACTAGCTACGGCGCTATCTGGAAGTATGTGGGATCGGTTAATTATCATGTAGATAATCTGAAACATAACATGACAACACAATAAGATACCATTTGCATCCCATAACATTTATTGCCATAATCACTGAAGTATATTCTAAGCCCCGAGCAGTCACAACTATTCAGTTGAAGATAACAAGCGTATACGACCATATACATCACCACCCTTCAATAAATACTTCCCTCTACTATTATATCTCACAAACGACGTATTTTCTTGGTTTCTCCTGAATGAAATTTGGGTTTGCAACTGTTTTCCTAAAGAATCGTCTCATTATTCAAAATAAGATCTGAAACAATCAATGGCTCTCTAATGGTGACTTCTAGCCTTGATATTTGTCCATCAGAGCTCAAGGTTTCGAAACTTACTGGCCCGTACGTCACGTTTCTTGAGATGAGTCTGTATTCAGTCTCAGCCCTTTCACAAGTAGCCTTTGCCCGAGCCAGGGCTACGAGTTGCCTTTTAGTAGCGGTAATTCGTTTCCTCGCTTCCGCGCCAGTTCGTATGGGCATTATCAATTCGTCTCGATTGTTGGGCCAGGTTGGCTCAGCACAGCTGCAATATCGCGTGACAAATTTATTTTCCGCTTCGAAATTTACTGCTGAGTAGCATTTACAGCAAACTGATGCGTGAAAAAATCAAATGTGGTTCGAAAGACGATATAGCGTCTACACTGCTCAATGGAGCAGCGTGCGGGATCTCGACTTCAGGGTTTTTGAATGATCGGAAGCTTGGCTGTACAGTGCATTCGCCAGAGTAAGGCGACGACTGCGTCTGGCAAAGCAAACTTGTCATGGGACGAGCCTCGTCTCTGGACTCATCTCAACATTAAAATTTTGCCCAGATTGTGATTCGCTAGCTCAATTTGTTGAGTGCAACCGAAATAATCGTGATCGAAAGAGCAACAGGATAAAATATTTTTACTAGCCACGCTGGTTGAACACCAAAAAAGCCAATTCTGGTGGAGAAAAGTCAGAATTCGTTCAATAAATCGACGTGATGCTAATTCATGCCAAGTTGAAAAGCTGCGTCAGTGATAGCGACGTCTACTGCTAATTTTAAAGGCGTCCCGCGCGTAGGAGTGGTCTCTTGCAATTATAGTGTTCGAGGCGTGCTGAATGATGGAAGGTTTGTAAGATATACCGCACTGTTGATGGGCGAGCCATTTCGAGCGCGATACCTATTAAGCCACTAAAGCACAAGTGCTGTCCGTAAGCAAGAGTTGAAGTTTTAAACAAGATAAACTGCTGTATTTTGTTATCAAAAGAGATTTTGCCATATCAGGAGTAATTGATGGAGGAGTCAATCCCAGACCAGAGTGGGTGCGCTGGATGGCGCCACTGATGGATAGACCTCGTTGCGTCAAAGAAACTTTTATGTTTACGGGCAAAGACTTTTGGAGGTGCTGCCACAGTACCCTTGATAAAAATGTGTAAACTGGATAGCTGAGCCGTGCTCCAGCCTGACGGTCCTTTTCGGCCTCCGCGTTATAACGAATTTTAGCGGTGTACTCTGATTCTCAGTGATGTTTATCTCTTTATTCTTTGAACTTGACGGGGCATTGGTTTCTAATTATCATGAAGAAGATAGGATCGGCCAGGTGGTAGGTATGCCTATGAGTACGATTTTGGGACAAGTTTTAGTGAAGGGACTGTTCACATAAGCTATTCGCAAAAAAGTGTGTCGTAAATTTAATTATATTCTGTATAAAGAAATAAGTACTACGAAGACTACATGCTTGTCTACTCAATATGCGCGTCGCGTATGGATTTATGCATGATTTATCCTTTACACAACTCCTTAATCCAGCCAAGTCATATTCTCGAAGACTTCTCGATTAATGAACCGGATAAACCCTGGTTATGAGTGTTACAGGCACTAGCCTGTAACAGTTTTTTATATCATTTATTATGTACTCAGCTTTCTAGCTTTAACACATGATCGGTGCTAGGATTAAATGATGGATGACTCTTGACGTTATAGACACTCATACTCTGGATGACATTCTTTTTTTTCAAATGGATGACATTCGGAAGTACCACTGTAAGGTACGTTCGCTTACACTGTCGGCCCTCCTCCGTGAGTACCCACCAAAGGGATGTTTCAGAACCTTTGGTTATTCAAGCAAGCCTTCATTGCCCATGTAAGCTTTCACCGCGAGAATTGTGTTTGTGTTTCACCAGGTTTGAACCAGCGATCTACTGTGTCGAATGAGATAAGTGTCCAATCTATCCAGACCTTACTTGGGAAACGGGCCAAGACAAGTTACCACTGCACCATCCAACCTTGGCACGCACGAAGCTCAATTGGTAAAACTCGTTTCAAAGTTCTAAACCTGGCCCCTCTCGAGATTTTATCCAACGTTGGCATCATCATGTCCACATCTCTTCAATATCCATCTCAAATAAAATCTATCTCTTAGGTTTGTGCATCATAATTTGTGCCCTCCGACGGGTATCAATCTTATTGTAGGCGTGTATTTGGTGGTCAGCTGAGGCCAGAGAAAAATCGATGAGAGATGTAGCCATCGGAATGAGGATGTATTAGGTCGTACTTGTAAGCTTTATGAGGCTTAGGTAGAAGTCTATGTCGTTGGGAGTGAAAGATTGACAAGGCGAAGTATCTTGAACAATTGCCTCGTGGGCCAATCTCTTTGGTATTGCGAATTTGACTGGACTCGGCTCTGAGAGAATATTTCACTCCTAGGTTTGTAGAGGACACCGCGTACAGGTGTTCAGTCTTACCCTCCACTATTTTAGTTGTCATCACGGCGATGAATAGTACTGTAGTTCCGGTTATTGATAAGATAGACATGGAAAATATTTTTATGATAACTATGGATTTAATCGCCATCTCCTTGACGAATGACTAATTTCTTCCTGTATGCAAGGACTCTACAGCATCACTTGCATTTTGAGCCTATATACGCCTCAAATCATCTATACTAGTTCGCGCTGTGCTTATCCCTCATCCCGTCAAGATTAAATGCCGTCTACTACACTACACATGTGCTGTACCTCTATCAATTACATTCTGACGATTTCATTGGGTTTTGTCTTACAACTAACGACTGTTCCATGTGCACTAGACATACTTGGTTATCTTTCGGTGGCATACAACATGAGACAGCTAGAATTATTGGTATCCAAGGCAAATTATTGAGGAATTAGACGCGACTCTTTTTTGGGATGCGCTCAAGTCAGCTGACATATCACAGTGTTTGATAGTTAATCACGTGTCTAGTTGCAGGTTGGCGTGTCGCCCTTAAGGCTGACACGCCTGTATCCAAGAAGAACAAGAATCATCTTATCATCGAGAGACCCATTGCGTACGCAAATACGTATATATCACCAATCTTCAGAATGGATAATATTTGACAGCATAAACCTCACTAAATGTTGCTCGCGGATATTTACTCGACTCATGCGAGAAATGCATTGCAGGAAATAATGCATTATGTGATGTTCATATGCTACTCACTTGTTTGCAATTTTTATGAAGTGTATACCAGTAGATTCGGGCGAATGGCGTGAAGCAGGGGCCAGCCGTCCCTGACAAAAGAATCATTGCTCTTTCAGATTTGAAGTTGCAGTCCGTGACTGCTGATCTAGATTGAAGATGATGTGCGTGTCGAAATCCTTTGCTCCCCGTGAAAATGTATGATGCGAATTTCCAGCGCGCAGATGTGAATATTTCAGACGACGAGCTCACACACCAGGGATTTAAGTTAAGGGTTGAGCACTCTTCTCTGACACCGATGAAGGTTTGAAACAATTGTGGGGAGACTACCATTGTCTCTGATCAGTCCAAACGTTATGCTATACTCCGCGAACGACTCGAAATTATCAAATGGTCTATTGAGTTTTGCAGACGCACTGGCCCTAGACAAGAAATGTTTGTGTGGCCTGTGACCCTTCGTGCGACGCCAGTTTATCATTCGATGAAGAAAAGTGCTCTAATGTGCGAGTAACTAGGGCTGGATAATGAGCCGGGTTGCAACTCTATCAGTTCAGACTTATTTATAGGAGGCTCAACCTACACCCTGTCTGCACAGCATTGTATGAGAGATGGCAACGCTCATAGTTCAATGAGCTATTGATGATTAGTCAAGCTTGTAATGAAGCGTATGACGCTCGACATTGATGTCCCCACGCGGCTGTGTCTGCGTGAGCATCGAAAATCTCAATGGCGCCGGTGATGAGTTAGGTAGGACCTCGGTGTGGTGGGCTGTGCGGATGAGTAGGGGTGTAAATGTCAGGAGTGACCTGTATAAACATTATGGTCGCAGGAGTCTCGTGCCCACATATTTGTCGACGTGGCTGATCAAAATGACGTAGTGATGGTGGATGTCCGTCTGCACCTATGATCATCAAGCGGGTCGAGCAAAGCTGGAGTGATCTGGGGTAAGTGAAGGTGATGGGAGTAGCCCGGTAGAGCCTTAATGAGACCGGAAGAATAAGCTGAGGGATGGAGGTCGCTTTGGATTCCTCGTCCTTGCACGTTGCGAAATCGATTTGCGAAACGATTGATCCGAGATAATGGGGTGACTAGGTCTTGTTGGCAATATGTTAGACCACGGATGCCGGGTAATGTCAGTTGGGGCAAGAGATGCAGAAGGAGAGGTGACTTCAGCGCACACTTTGCCTGAGGCACACGAGCCCCAGGAGACTTAGCGAGGGGAAATGTGGGTATGACGATATGAGACGAATGACCCGGAAGAAACGGCGTAAACTAGCTGTGAATCAGAGACAAATTAGAGACAAATTAGAGAGTCGGCCAGTTAACAAGAAGAAGTGGCGCGGTAATCTCTGGTCACACTTTATGGAGGTAAATCTCTCATGCTTTATGGCGATGGAGACGGCAGAGACCGCTTGTGGGGTGTAGCAGTGTAGTATTAACCTTCGATATAGCCTGATTTCTTTGCTATTTCTAGGACTAGCCCGAGACATGACACTCGTGCGATGTATTTGTCCGACCATTCTGACGCTGCGCTAACTGGCCGGGTAGTGTTAGGATATCATAGCATGAAGAGAAAATATTTCAGATGAGAACAGCCTCCATTTCTTACCGACTATGCCATGAGTATCACTGCGCGGATGTCTCATTTTCGCTGCGTCGCCAAGCGCATGGAGCCAAGGGCGAGCGCACAGAGAAGCTGCCGACGCAGACCATGTAGGACTGGAAAGCTTCTGCACAGCGCTGAAGACGATATGCGAACAGCCAGAATAAGGCCTTCCAGACTTTGAAATCCTAGCTTATAAGCTGGACGAGCCTCCATCTTTCCAGTTTTCTTGCTGCATCACAGCCCTTCAAGATGTCTGATCTTGTCATGTGTTGATTTCTCGCTCTCTCCAAGCTACAGCAAGACTTTACCTCCCTCACACTATATTCCAGCCGAGTGACTGGTTCAGGCCATGATCGTTAGAAGACCGGACGCATGGACCTATGACTCGTATTTATAGTGTCAGTGGATGTTACTTGCACCGATCTCATCGGCCAACGCTTTCTCTGCAAATCCTCCAGCTCATCACGCTTCTACCCACGACAGAAATTTTCATGTTCTTGTCTAGCAGTTTTAGTGGTGTAATGGGTGTATATAGTGCTCAGTGCGTGTATGTTAATGGGCTTCATGGGGTCAAAGCGCCGACTGGTTAGGGGAGATGAGGCAGATGATATTTTTAAAAGGAAAGCATCGCGTGATAATATCCATTCACACAGAGTAGCCACAAATTTAGGGAGAAAATATGTTGCTGAGATTTCAAGGGAATGAACCATGGCATCGTCTCCCAAATACTCAGTCTGTGATTTTGCAGGCCTTCATCGATTGTGCAAATAATTTACTTGGCATTAAAAGCCAAAGAGAGTGGGATCTGCATTTAGGACTTAGATCAATCTTACCTTTGGTGCCGGTAACCGAAGGGTACTTGATTATAGAATCCTTGGGAAGGTTGTTTCTTTGGGTAATAAGGCGGATGCTTGGATGTTAGCCGCCGCCGCCGCAACCTCAATCCTCCCTCAAAAGCCTATTCATAGCAAATAAGACCATGAGAAGTCACTGTTCTTACTATCGTAGCTCGGGTTGTTTTATCTAGCCAAAACTAATAATCTACATTGAAAGTTATCTACGGACCACGAGTCGCTTTAGCTGTCGATCAAGACAGTCCACAGGAAGCAGATGCAAGTTATTTGCAGTTGTAGCTTCGCTGGTTAAATACACATCGCGGCTATGACGACGAGACTTCACGGATTCGAGACAACCACCATCTCACATTTACCCCGAGACGGGCCGGACGACGGGCAATAGAGCTATCCGGCTCGCCGTCATAGCCGCTTCTTTCCATGTTACGAGACACGGAGGCCGGCGGATCGCATCTGTCTGAAAGAGTGGTTATCGCGGTCTGAGAGTCTCCTCGAGGTGGTTCTGTGGTCCAGCGACTCTGCGGTGATCAAGACCGCAACGGAAAGAGTCGTAACTTGTAATTCATCTCAGGGCAAGGGGGTTACCCAATGGTAACATTTTCAATTTAGTTCCCTTTTTACCTGCTTCTCAGGTAGAACTTGACACTATTTCCCCGCTAGCTCCTCTCGATAAATTAAGGGCAAAATAGGAGAGGGCTAAATTTGTTTTTCCACGCTCCGAGGGCCCGGATGAGGTGGGCAGAAAACATGCAGAGGTGGTGAGACAGGATCTCGTCTGCCTGCTTCATCCGCAGACAGTCTCGAAGTCCGGCGGGTGTTTGTGTATGATTCATTGCCTTGCAGGATGATGGCGGTGCCTCGGAGTCGAATTTCTTTGTCCCGACAGCCCAACAAGTACCGACCGTTATGCAACGCTCGCACGCAACCTATACTTTCCTGCCAATACACTGCAATTATATTCCTGGTTGATTGGTTGGCCGGCTGGTGAAGCTTTGCATCATTTAGGGAAGATCGGCGCGCACTTGACTTCGCTTGAGCTAAAAAAGGGTTAGATTGACAGTTGTCATTAGTGGGTGGAGCGGTGATGGGGGGCCCGGATGCAAGCTGCTGTGTGTCGATTATTGCATCTGAGCCCCGACTAAACTGAATGGATTGCCCTAAGACCATCCTCATGCGAGCGACAGTATGGAAGAGTAGCCAGGTCCCCTGATCACCCCACATCTTAATTCCCTCCCACTCTGTCATGTCAACCCGGATCCCCTGGCCAAACGATAGGTAGTCGAGGTTTCCTCGACGTGGGTTGTTGCGTGGGGAGGGATATGAGGAAGAACAAATGAGTGGAAGAAAAGACTGAAAAAAAAGGAGCTTGGGCGCGCCTCAGTCAACCCTCGTCTACTCAACCGAGCGGCTGTGATCCGTTGGATTCCAAGCTACTGCTGCCCTGCTTTTAATCCTCCACATCGTCCGCCGCCTTGCTCAACCACCCTACCGCCACCTAGTCGCCAACTTTGCTTTTGTGCAGAAGCTGACGAGCGTCGTTGAGCCACCGACTATTTACTCGCGAGCGCCAGCTTTCTCTCTTATTCGGAATGTACTTCTACAACTCATTTCGATCGTACGCCCGATCAATGCAGCAGACCCATCGTTTCGTGCTGCTGCATGGCCGCGATGACGCTGAGCACGGCGCTTCGTCGAGGGGAGGGGACGATATTGGACGCTGTAGCCATTTACCAGTGTAAGCCACCTCTGGAACCTGCACCAGACCATAAAGCATTAGTCCCTCGGATCTCATTTGTACTGCTTGCTGATGCGGGTAATTGTTTAGTTGGGATGAAAAAGATAAAGTTCATGTCGATAGCTGGTTGGAATCTTGCGATTCAGATACCTCTCACGGCAAGAGCACAACCGACGCTCGCAACCACTTTCACGCTCGTTTCTGTCCCAACAACAGGCGAAAAGCTCTGGCTAAAAAGCTGCGGAATCGTATCGGAAGCCACTTGCCCTCTCTCCCGCAACGTCTCCTTCGACGCTCATCCATCACTGTCAACGCTACATGCTTCGTACATCACCCTACAGCAAGAGAAACTGGCACAATGTCAAACTGCGCGGTTACACCCGTAGCCAGTAGCTCTAAAACAATTGTGGCAGAGATTGCGCGCAGCAACTCTTCCGCACACCGGGACGCCCGCAACAAAGTGCGCATCCGTCTACCCTCACTGAAAACTTTACTAATACCATTAGAACCCGGCTCCCTCGAATAAGTCTGTCGATGATTGGTCTCCAGCAACCGTAACAGTCATGGATGAATCCGAAGTACGATTATCGCGGCCCGCCAAAAAACCACGCAGGGTAACCCGATATCACGCGACCAGCGTCACCGAAAATCGCCCCTCCCGTACCACGACAACGACGACGACAACAACAACACTCTACCATGCTGCACCTAAAGAAAAAGAAGAAGGCTGGAGATTCACCCGTGGAAGACCGGTAGTAAACACAAGACCTATGAATGAGAAGGCACAGTTTGGACGGCATCTCGAATGGCTGAAGTTCTTGGCGTAAATGTGTTAATGACGAAAAGGAGCTTTTGTCAGGGAAATTTCGGCACGCAGGAATCACTGAAGTCTTTTTTCTAAAGCCGGACTATAGTGTAATGACGTGTTTATTAATGGGGAAGCGGCTGGGCACGTTGGCGTCTAGGATCAATCTGGGGCTTGAAAGGCGGTGGACTTTTGGGATGGGCTTATTCACATCGTCCCTACGCGCTCACAGGCGAGGGGAATCACTGTTAATAGGAGATATTCGCTACGGATAGGCACGGGAAGCACTGTAAGGCAAGGATATACATGAATAGATAGAATGTCCCAATTGTACACCTATGTACAAACGCACGCGTGTGCAAGCAAATTTACTGGTTCATGACTACAGCCTACCGATCAGACAGTATCACTCGGTCAGGACAAGAGAACTACGATGCTTGGCCTTATTTGGTGGCTAGAGAAGATAGTGTCCCATCTCGCCGGGTGCAGATGCGCCGGACCTGCCAGGGCCACAGGTGCAGGCAAGTTCCCGGCGCCCCGGACAAAGTGCAGTCGGCGCAAAGACGGGGTTGATGAAAATTGCGAGGTGTACGGCAGTTGGAAGGGACAGCAATAACGATGCAGCTGGCGCTGAAATAGTCCTCATCTACTTCAGCTGCAGTGGGTAGAACTAGTGAGTGTAAAGGGCGCTGTCAACGCCAAGGCTGATTCCGCAGCAAGAAGGCTAATCCTCGTCTGGTGGTGTCTGTAATCACGTGAACCCAGGGCGAATACCGGGATATATGCGACGCGGCTTCTGGAGCCGAGAAGCTTCCGGCTCAGCGCTAGCGTCGAGGCTCATGGACTCGCCGGGAGGGCCCTGATAGATATTATTTGCAGCTCTCATCCGACTTAGGGGCGAGGATTAGCACCAGGGCTCGTCGGAAGTGGAGCTGAATCCGCCTCCCGGGCCACGGCTTGTTGAGAGGATGGCGGGGCACGCACTGTGTGGCGGCCAATTTGTTGGGAGCGGCGAGTTCGACGCATCTTCGCCGTGCTTGGGTAATACGGGCTCCTCTGATCGACCTAGATCCGACTAGGAATCCTAGCCGGCGCCGGCTCTCGTCGCCGCTCGCCCTCTGCACCTTGTAGTGGGGCGAGAGGCGGGTCCCGCGTCTCTTGGCCGCCGCCCGCTGCTTGTCCGACAGATTCCCAGATCCGTTACCGGCCACCATGCCATCGCGGGCAGGAGAAGTGTCTCGCCGTCGATATAAAATTTAAAACTACACATGACGGGGTAGGTGTGCGAGATGAGAATCAGTTTGGATGATAAACAATTGATACTTTTCATTCGCGAAAGCCACATGACTGGTAGCTGTGGCCAGATAGCCTTGTGTCGGTATCCACGGACGAGGCTTGACTTGGGGGGAAGAAAAAGTCACCACAACTTCGCAGTGATACTTGCAAATATAATCCGAGCCATCAGTTTTCTCACAGTATATTGAATCATCTATCCTGTGCTTTGTCTCTGATATGGTGTCGTAGCCAGACAGCTGCGTAAGCAACTGAAATGCCTTACCAAAAATTATTATGATAGCTGGACGCCGACTTCTATCATGAGGCCTAAATCGGCAACATCCTCCGTTAGATGTGTAATGGCCGTGTCGAATCTTCTCCCTCAAATAATCACTGCCTTGACAGCCGAGTCATTGAATTCTAGCGGCGAGGCCAGACGGTGAAGATATTAACATGAAATAGGGTTAAAGACCGCATGACTCTCCCACCTACCCTGACTGCTACGAATCAATTGCCACGAGCCGGTAAAGAGGAATTCTTCAACTTCCAGTTATACCGCTGTAATCGATCAGTATGCTCTACATATCTGGGGTTGCCAAGAAGAGTCGCATCCGAATCAAAGTGTAGAACAACCTCAAGCACGTTTCCATTTGACGACTTCTCGATAATGCCTCTCTTACCATTCTCATCGGAGTCCTCAACCTCTCTCTAGCCACGCATTATCTCGCCTCAACTACCAATAAAGGCGTCACTTCAATTGCAAACGGGAGCGTGTCCCATTCATATCCAGCCATTTACCACTACAAATTTACGACGCTATTCAAAATATGTAAATCCAGGGGTCCTCGTTTGTGGAGGACTGTTGCTCTAATGAGGAAAAGAACTTGAGGGAGAATAGGTCTCTGAAGACTTTGCTGGGACCGATACTTTCGAGGGGTTTCAACTATGGAATGTTTGTGGGTGCCAAGAGCGAGATTTCGGCAAGTTAGCCAGGAAGACTCCTTGTGTCGATGAGTCAACAGCACTCCTCAGCGCCCTGGATGGCACAAAAGAAGTTCGGGTAAGGTAACACAAAGCAATCACGCTCTGTCAAGACTTTTCTCACATTTCAGCACGACCTTCGGGAAGGAGTTGGAAGGAGGCTAGAAAGGCAGAGTGTGAATTTCCCGAGGTACCCACAAGTCTGCAGCGCCCAGCTGGCCGGCCTCTTTGAACGCTTCAGAAGGGTCACTATGTCCCCGGACTTAATCCTAATGTCGGTATTAGGAGAACTCCGCAATCAGTGGGTTTTGCGATTTTTCCCGGCTGCCATACACCGGCCAATGGACATCGTATCGTTAGCTGGAGATGGGAGATAATGAAGGGCAAAGGGCTCCTCTAAGTGTATGATCGAATGAGGACTTGAGAGGGTTGGTACTGTTTGAGGGGAGCTGCATGGGAGGCATAGGAGAGGATGTACTGCTGGTATAGGTATCCTTGGCCTGTAGGCAGAGAGGACCTGCATGTCCCACATAGTCATAGACTCAGACAGGACAATAAAATGAATTAATAATAACGGTTGGGGGAAGGGTGAAAGTCCCTAGCGCAAAGGTCTCGAGTGGTATTGTGACGGGCTGAGACTTTCGGCCAATGCACGAAAGCAGTGTCACAATTAAATGTATAGATTTTCTACGAGGAATGCAAGAGCGGGTAGCTAAGGCTCTTTACAACTAAAATGCCCGTTCCAGATCCCCTGGCCCTTGACACGTGATCTGAAAATACTCCCGAATAATGAGTAGATTTACAAACTCGCTTGCGCCTACAAGATCTGGATGGCCTCTATAGCCTTAAACAGACCAGCCATAACAAACCGGGCCTAGCCCATAGCAGGTAGAAGCTAATGCATCCACTGCACGAGTAGTCCAAATGTCGTAATTAGTTATAGTTGTATAAGGTCGTCGGCGAAGGACATGTTTTCTCTGCGCTATACTCCATGAGTGGGTGTTTATTGTCCTAATGAGTCTATAACTGTGTAAGGACATCTAGGTCCTTTCTGCCTAAAGGCCAGGAGTATCTATGCTTCAGGTAGTATACTTCCTCCTGTGCCTCATTCACGTCTTCTTTCTAGCAGTATACTCTATGAGTGCAAGGCTTGTGCCCGTTACGAATAAATGTTCATTCATTCATCCGCAAGAGATCCATCTCCTACAATTCGCATAGTCCTACTCACACAGCCGTCGTGTTGAGACCAAATGTCCTCCATACACCGCACTGGCACAATAACTAACTATGCAGCAACTACCAGGCCTACCATTTCTACGCTGTTGAGCAAAGCTAAAATTCTTTTAAATTTTACGGCACTAGGGCTTCATGAATGTTTTGGTTATATGCGCCGTGTACCTAGTAGGGTTTAATCCACACAACGTCGGGACAGATTCATGCGTCTTTGGATTCAATGCTAGTCTCTGGCTTGCACTAGATACGGCGGTTTTGGCTGAATAAAATTGTCGTGTCACTCAATTAACCTTTTTACTCTGTCCTGGTTAAAATTATTTATATTAGAATATGATTCCTTTGGACGGGTAATGCAGTAGTACTAAAAGTAGAATCGATAAAGTATAGGGTTAACAGAACGTGCATATTACTCTGCTTTCACAGCAATCTCAATTGCTGCGACCATGCTCCTACTAATTTGTGTCTACCAGTCTCGTCTTCACGCTAATATAAAACTACTATTACAGTGTAAAGGGCCCAAAGCAGTCTAGCGATGCAAATACAAGGTGAGCACATGGGGCTCAACTCGTACTTTTGAGGATCCAAGATTGACAGACCTCTAAATTAGTATGAGGCTCTGATAAATTGTAATGCTTATATAATGTTGTTTACGTTGGAGTCCGGGCGCAAGATAAGGAATACTGTACTTATATAGACGATACCCTGTATTGATAGAAAACCAAGTTACATCTAGTCTTAAGCTCTACTATACATGTTCGTAGCTTGGAGCCACGAGACACCCGTAACCCTAAACATCACAAAGCTAAGTTTATCTCACTTTTCAAACATACTAATCCATCAGGAACCTCACTTATACAGAAGAAAAGTACCCAGAGTCTACAGTCCAAGCTGTCCATGTAGCTACCAATCGCAGAGCCCTGAGCACATGATCATGTCCTGCCCTCGATGGTCAAATGGGAGAGGAGAGATCTGGAGACAAGCCAAAGATCGGTCCTACGAAGGGATGATAAAGAATCCTAGAGATATAAAAAGGATAACACAGTGGATCCTAAACCATGGTTGGATAGAGTAGTTCCAGATGACAAAGGCGGTCGAAATGCTGCAGAGGGAAAGGAGCAGGATAGGCCATTCTTGAGATCTAAAGAGATGATATGATTGGTTAACATAGAGGGCATTATAGTGTAACTGCGCTTCCTGTACGTTAAACCAGAAAAAGATAGACAATGAACGGGAAGGTTTGGGGGTTTTTTACCATAAAGATTTCCTCCTGTGTAAATATTAGAGTTTGTAGACACTTGCATGGGCCTGTAGGGCGCCAAATCAGGATAACGAAATCAAATTCCAAATACAGGGTTTATAAGATCTCCAAACGCCTTACCCGTGAGGATACCTGATCATAAACATTGTATTACAATTTGTCCTGTGTACCCCAGTCTTTAGGCATTATGCGTACTGAGCTACAAATCTGTATATACTAGACACATCCTGTAATTTTAGAGGACAGTCATATACCGTCTGAAGGATTTCACTACATATAAGATATTGCAGAAATGCAGAGACACTGTTGACCTATGATTTTTATATATCCACATTTTACCACCGTACCATCCTAGGAAATTATAACCTCACCCTTTTTGCTCTTAGGTAAACAATAATCAGGAAGGGCAAGGCTGGACAATTGTGCGCGGTGTCCCCAACGTACCTGGGAGTGAAATATTCTTCCCAGGCTAAGTTAAATTAAATTTCGCAATATCAAAGAAGTTGGCCCTCGAGGCAATGATTTAAAATACACCACTACGTCAAACTTTCATTCCCAAGAAGATCGACTCCTACCTAAGTCTCATCAAGTCCACGAGTGCGACCAAGTATATCCTCATTCCAATCATAACACCTCTCGTCGACTTTCTCTGGCCTCAGCTGGTCGCTAGATACACACCCACCGATATTTACACCCAACGGAGGAAGCAAAGCGTGGCGCACAAATCTGGGAGACAGTTCTTTGGGATAGACGTGAGAGGGATAAGGACAAGTTTACGATATGATACAAAGGAAGGGTACAATCTCAACAGGTTTAGAATAATGAATTTTGGCAAGGAGTATTTACAAACTGAGCTTTGTCCGCGCCAAGACTTCGCTAGCGAGAGTGCAGCTGACACTATAAACAAAAGACAACGATGGAAGGTGTTGTGGTCCGCTTCCTGGTGGTGTTCTCTGGTTTAGCCTGAGTAGCCCGGGCACCTACTTCACTTGGGAAGGAGACTCCCAAGACCATATTTCGCGCGGAGGAAAGATAATGGATGATGGAGGCATGATTGGACAACTCAGGGGTTTTGAGACGTTCCCCTGGGTGGGTACTCAAGGATGATGGTTGACTCGGGGTGAAGAAAAAGCCACCATAACTTCGCAGTGGTACTTGCAAATCAAATCCGAGGCATGAGTGCTCTTCTTGTAAATTGAGTCATCTTTTCTGTACATTTCCTGCGATATGGTGTCATGGCTAGATAGCTGCATACGCAATTAAAATCTGATGCAAAAAAAACAATGGTCACAACCATAACTCTATTATGTTAAGGCAGAGGGAGGGTTATGCCTGACCAACACTCTTATAGTTTAACAAATAACTCATTTTATTGTCTTTTCTGAGTCTATGACTATGTGGGACATGCAGGTCCTCTCTGCCTACAGGCCAAGGATACCTGTACCAGCAGTACATCCTCTCCTATGCCGCCCATACAGCTCCCCTCAAACAGTACCAACCCTCTCAAGTCCTCATTCGATCATACACTTAGAGGAGCCCTTTGCCCTTCATTATCTCCCATCTCCAGCTAACGATACGATGTCCATTGGCCGGTGTATGGCAGCCGGGAAAAATCGCAAAACCCACTGATTGCGGAGTTCTCCTAATACCGACATTAGGATTAAGTCCGGGGACATAGTGACCCTTCTGAAGCGTTCAAAGAGGCCGGCCAGCTGGGCGCTGCAGACTTGTGGGTACCTCGGGAAATTCACACTCTGCCTTTCTAGCCTCCTTCCAACTCCTTCCCGAAGGTCGTGCTGAAATGTGAGAAAAGTCTTGACAGAGCGTGATTGCTTTGTGTTACCTTACCCGAACTTCTTTTGTGCCATCCAGGGCGCTGAGGAGTGCTGTTGACTCATCGACACAAGGAGTCTTCCTGGCTAACTTGCCGAAATCTCGCTCTTGGCACTCACAAACATTCCATAGTTGAAACCCCTCGAAAGTATCGGTCCCATCAAAGTCTCCAGAGACCTATTCTCCCTCAAGTTTTTTTCCTCATTAGAGCAACAGTCCTCCACAAACGAGGACCCCTGGATTTACATATTTTGAATAGCGTCGTAAATTTGTAGTGGTAGATGGCTGGATATGAATGGGACACGCTCCCGTTTGCAATTGAAGTGACGCCTTTATTGGTAGTTGAGGCGAGATGATGCGTGGCTAGAGAGAGGTCGAGGACTCCGATGAGAATGGTAAGAGAGGCATTATCGAGAAGTCGTCAAAAAGAAATGTGCATGAGGCTGCTTTCCACTTCGATTCGGAAGCGACTCTTCTTGGCAACCCCAGATATGTAGAGCATACTGAGCGATTACACCGGCACCACTGGAAAGTGAAGAATAAGTATTTGCCAGCATTGCTTTGTCCGAAGATCTTCTTGTAAGGGGTTGTTGCTTATCAGCTTTGTTAATAGCTTCTCTCCGCTGCCAATTTTACATGATTATTTGACCAAGAGACTCCCTGCTCCACATCAACAGATCAAATGTAGTAAGATTTCACTGCCGACCTTGAAATCCACAGGAAAACAATGATAAATAGTCACACATTTTATGATCGTGTATAATTCTACATTTAATCACGACTGATTGTATTTTGGGTTGCTCACTTCGTGAAGACTGGCGCAACACGATCTTGCACAGAGCATGACTTGTGAGTCACATTTCCTACGACGGGTTTGACGCCAAGTTTCCGAAATCTAGAAGGCCAAGAAACCACAAGCCTTCCATAATTTTAAAGTCGAATAGTACTTTACAAAAGATGGACAAGAAGCATTTAGTATGCGGAAGACACTGATGATAGTCATTGAGGAATAATTATTCTCTTGATTTACTCTACACCATCATCTCAAACACACCTAAGTAACGACTTGACATTTAGCGAACATGAAATTCCCACACTACACTTTCAAGGGCCAATCTCTCTTGATTAAAGCCCTGATCTTGATACTTCTAAGTTCAGCTCATGCATTATTACTTCAACGTGGGATAAGCCTATCAGATTATCCAGGATACTATTGTAAAACTAGAATAGTATCATTCAGTCAAGTTGAAAAGACTCTTGAAGCAGCATGCAATGGGTTCATATCAACGAGGAATGATGCGAGACGGCCTCTAGTTTTCATTGATGATGAGGAGGTCGAAAATTTAATATTTGAATGGATCATTCCTTTAATAGATACCAAACCTTCAACCGGTGACTTTCCAAAATCCCCCTCATACTATAGAGTCTATATCTTCTTACATGCCGTCATTTACTGAGTTTGATCTAGGAGAAAAACGGAAATTTATAGAGAAAATCATTTTTAATAATAGCTGTGAGCTGACAGATGTGGTTTATTATGACCATATAGAAAAAAAACACAAGTCTTGTCAATTAGTACCCGAGGTCTCAACAAGTACAACTCCTGAGAAGAGGCTAGATCCCGATAAGTCTCTCATCAGATGTGGATCCTTATCGTGGGACATTGTAAGTATCCAACACGACGCCTTCCGCTACCTCTCCTATTCCCTGCAAGAGTTTGTTCATGTGCAGTCAACATTCGGTCTAGTTGATGGTCCATGGAGGAGGGCCCCAATGAAAAAAATGATGACACAAAACAAAAGATGTAAGTTGATCCAAACGATTTGCAAGAAAATTTCTGAAAACTCCTTATAGCGCATAATGTATCCTACCAAATTGTGATAAACAAACATATTGAAGTTTGTGGCTTTGTTGTCAGGCACCATATTATACGAAAAGTACACGTCGCCGTTAAACCTGACGAAGGCAAAAAGAAACGGTTATCTTCAAAAACTATTCAGGAAAAGCAGAGTATTTCAATAGTATGCTTTACTGACCAGAAGTTCTTGCTTATTCCTCCAAATTGGAAATCAGAGGACTTCAATCCTCTCAAGCGTAAGACTCTCGCATAGGCTAGACAGGATAGAAGAAAGGAGCAGTTTCAATTCGAGTTGGTTTGATAATCAAGTCAAGAACTAACTCCAGTTACCAAATTTACTCTTTACTAGCTGAATATCTCGATGGTAGTCAACGAAGCAGCTAAGAGCACTTGAATTGTTAAGCAATATCTTGGTGATGAGGACTTGAGGTTTGAAAAAGGTCGAAGCACTTGCGACATAATGAATCCCAGCTGAATTTAGCTGATGCTAACCTAGATTAGCCAACAACATAGCATTTAAAACCCGAGAATGTAATATAAGATACACGGATGGTCGTTAAATTTGTATGCTCAGGTGTGCGGGCCTCGAGACACTCAATTGGGGGATTGAAAAGTATTATGGGGACAAGGTGATCAAATAACGCTCATTTTGAACGTAACTGGCGAATCAGCGTTTTATTTTTGCAACTCGTTGCGATGGCTAGTAAGCCGATAGTGTGCTTGCAGCCAGTGATATCTAGTCAGGTCATATTCACAACGTTAGCGCCTGATAGTTATAATGTGAACTCTATTAGTCAATCAGATAGACTGTATTAGATAATATAGAGACCTACACAAAACGTGGTTAGTGTAGGGATATCATAGACAGTCGCATGTGGATGATATGGACAAGAATATAGACTATTCTATAACAGATGGCAGAATATCCAATATCGCAAGATGAAATAATCTACTGGCAAGTAGATAGATGAGCTACAGGTATAAATAGGAGTATTCATCTTCACGTAGATAGCAATCATGGGGAAACGAGTTGTATAAAGCCAGCACATACGCCATGAATTAAATTTCGCAATATCAAAGAAATTGGCCCTCGAGGCAATTATTCAAAATACTCCGCCACGTCAAATTTTCATTCCCAACAAGATCGACTTCTACCTAAGTCTCATCAAGACCACAAGTGCGAACAAGTACATCCTCATTCCAATCACAACACCTCTCGTCGACTTTATCTGGCCTCAGCTAGTCACATAGATGTAGTTTTTATTATTTTTATTTTTAGTTTTATTTGAATTTGAATTCATTATCTTGATTTGGCGCCCTATGGGCCCATGCAGGTGTCCACAGTCTATAATATTTACCCGAGAGGAAACCTTTATAGTGACAACCTCACACATCTTTCTATTTGTCGTCTATAGTTCTCACATATTTTCTTCAGGAAGCGCAGTTACACTATAGTGCCATCCATGTAAGCCAACCAGATCATCTCTATCCGCCCCAAGCATTATTTGACCTTTTCCTTTCCCTCAGCAGCATTTCGACCGCCTTTGTCATCTGGAATTGCTCTATCCAACCATGGTTTAGGATCCACTGTGTTATCCTTTTTATATCTCTAGGATTCTTTATCATCCCTTCGTAGGACCGATCTTTGGCTTGTCTCCAGACCTCAGCTCTACCATTTGACCATCGGGGGCAGGACATAATCATATGCTTGGGGTTCTGTGATTGGTAGCCATATGGATAACCTGGACTTAGTACTCAGGGTACTTTTCCTCTGTGTAAATGCGAATTAAGCCCCATGTGCTCACTTCGTATTTGCATTGCCAAACTGCTTTGGGCCCTTGTCAGGTTACAGTGTAGGAAGTATGGTGAAACTTGAAAACCCAGTTTTTGCCGTCCAGACTCTCTACTTTGGTAAAATGTGGCCGCTCTCCAAGTTTCGGAATCTGCAGTTGCTAACTGCCGAGGCTTCTGAGTTTGTTTCTGCTTGGCCCAGGATTTCGCCCACTCTTGATATGCCATAACTTTCACTATCTCTGTGTGTGTCTTCTTGGTTTGTTGTTCACCGCACATTCCCGTCCAGTTGGCAAGATTTATCCTCCTGTTAACTGTTCGTATATCTTCTCTCCCTTTTCTGGGCAGCTTGATTTCATTACAGGCGGACTGTTTTGTCTTCTGGACAGGTAAGTCCTTTGTGCGACCTGAATATTGAAGCCTTTGTTGCTTCAAGAATATTTCGATCGGAAGGGTGGCTGTTTCGTGTTCCAGCACTCTCGTGCTCGTGGACTTGTATGCCCCGGTGACAATTTTCAGACAATTCCTCTGTATGCTTCTGAGAGGTCTTACTATCCTCTCTGGTATTTTCCACCCGGCCCGACCTCAGCCCAAACCTGTGACCCGTATGTTAGTGCGGGCCTCACAATCGTGCTGTAGAGTATCTTTGACTTGTGAAATGTGGCTCCCCACGTTGATTGAGCTAGCCTACTGAGACCCTGAACCTACATCTCTACCCTGAGTTGAAGGCTCTTGATGTGAGCTCCCCAGCACAGCTTAGGATCAAAGTAGAATCCGAGAACTCGTAGGGAAGGCTGTGGGACTGAGGTAAGGCCTTGGATTTCAATTGTCGCTTTGATTTGATTTTGATTGAATTTAACGTCGTGCCTATCTACAGCTCGTGACTACTGTCACGTACTGGATGGCCCAGTCCCTACAGAACTACCCGACGCTCTAGCGCGCACTACAGCACGTAAAAATTACAAAAGAGTCCGACCAGCTGTCCGCCACTCTGCTTTCCAATTTAAATGTAGCAAACTTCCCTCTACCAGGAACTTTACTTTTTTTTCTTACGAGTAGTTTTAAATTACAACCGCAGAACAAGAAAAGAAGAATAAATCCTTCCATTTAATATTAGCCCCACGCTAGATCGCAAATGGAAATATCTGATGGGCTCTTTGGATTTCGTCGAAGAGCTTCGTCAGCTCAACCCGTTTTCTGAAGGCGAGGGCATCTTCAGGCGTGCCAACAGAGGCCCGGGGTTTTCTGCTTTCTTCGGTTCCTATCTCGGACCCTCATAGTGACTCCTCATGGGAAATCAGGGGAGCAAACCTAGATGCCGAGCCTATTGTTAGAACAGGAGCTGGAATCGTGGTGCACGAGGGTTGTGTGGAAGGAGACCCAGCGGGGGGTTCCGGAGCGGGAGGCGGAGGGTTAAGAGCCAGCTAGGACTTGTGTCCTTCCTTGCGCATTACCCGCATTCTCTCCTTGTCTGGGCGAACAAATACTCCGTTAGCTCGGAAGGGTCTTGCGGGGCATCCAGTGGAAGAGGCAACGTGCGGGCCAGCACAATTAAGACACTTTATCGGTGTCATACATGGGCCGTTGTGTGAGTCTGAAGCACAAAATCCGCAACGAGCTCTCCTGGTGCAGGCATTGATGTTGTGGAATCCATGGCAGCGCTGACAGACTTGGAGGCGTGGGCGATTGTCAGCCGGTCGAATTTTGGCGGACCGGGCAAATAGGCGGACGCTGGAGGGGAGTTTATCTGCAGCTGGCTTTGCAACTACCAGTCGGAGAGTGCCTTCCCATTCTGGGGATGCCAGAGAGTTACGTGTCCAGCTTATAGAAAAAATCGATTTTGTATCAATTTTTGCTGCTGCAAGTTCTTCCCGGATGTCTGCAACGGAAAGGGCTTCAGGAGATCCAGAAGCGTTGTACCCGTATTTGGGTACTGGGCTAAGAAGAAAGTTCTCTCGTTTTTCCTGTCTTTCGATAGGCACAACTCCTGTAGCGGGCTGTAGAGCAAGGGCTGCTTGCATGAGTTCGGGGGCCTGATCGGATGAGGGGGCCACGAGGGCTATCCCAGAAGGGACCGACCTGATGTCCTTGATTAGTTCCGGTTTTTCGAGAAAGCTTCTCAGCTTTGTACGGACCAGAAGAGAATCTTGGAATCTCAGAGGGTGGTCGGGCGCTAGGCGTATCATAACTCTAGAGTCCGGCATGTGTTTTTTCTTTGAACTGGTAACCTTGGGCGTAGCCTTTGGAGGGGGTACAGGTACGGTCAAGTTCTTCTTCGCAGCATTTGCGTAAGTAGAACTTACGGGTGGTTCTAGTTGTGGGGCTAGCTGTGCGCTAACTTTTATGTTTGCAGTAGTTTGAGACTGCTCGAAGACAGGGAGGCCTGCAATGACTCGTGCTGCACTTCACGTCACGATAGCTTTGAGGTCCGCAGCGATTGTTGGCGGTAGACCACGTAGATGTTGGGCTCCCGCATTTTGCCAGGCCAACAATGAAGCGGCTATGTTATTTGTCATAGCTGCCGAGGGGTGTCCGATGATCCGCGCTGTTGTACGCGCGCTAGATTGCGGGAGAGTTAGAGTAGGTTCTTGCTCAATTGCAACGTTGTCTTTGGTGGACGCGTGAATGGAGCTGGAGGTACCCTGATTAGAATCTCTTCGCAGAGGATTTTTGGGCGGTTGCAGTTGGGTAGCTGTTGCCGATACGGGAGCTGGCGTTGGAGAGAGGGAAAGGTTTTCAGAGGAAAAGTTGGAAGGACATTCGTTTTCCAATCCGAGGTCCATGAACTCGTCTTCAGAGTCCATGTAGATGGGTTCAGCTGGAGATTGTTGCTTCTCAGCTGCGGCTGCTAAGATAACTTCCTCCTGAACAGTTGGGAGCGGAGGGCGAGGCCTCGCACGTTTGACTGCGCGCGAGACAACTCGAGCAGGAGACACGAGTGTCGTGGGGATTTTACGCCTCCCTGGGGGCATCTTGATGTCTTGAAAATGGAATGGACTGAATTGTCGCTTTGAGGTTGTGTCGTTTCCTGGCTCGGGAGAAGTGCATCAGCTGATACTTTTCAGTCGCGAATCTGACCCCATGTCTTCTTGCCCACTGTTCACATACTTGGTGTTTTTCCTCCAACTTTCGGCAATTTTCTTCGGTCGAGTTTGACCATGTCAGGATGTTAGTGTCATCTACGAATCCAACTGCTGTCGTAGTTCTTGTCTCGAGCATCGGGAGAAGTGTGCTAACAAAAAAGAGAAAGAGTATTGGCGAGAGAGCTGAGCCTTGCGGTATCTCGGTGTTGGTTGACATTCGGTCCCCTTTGAACGATCCCAACATTATTGATGTTGTTCTTTCTTCGAGGAAGGACTTTATGTATAGGCTCATCCACTTTGGATTTCCTTTTTCCCTGAGATTATGAATGAGTCGTTCGTGTGACACATTATCAAAGGCCCCAGATACATCCAAGCTGATGAGAGATGCCACCCTCTTTTTATCTTTGCCCCAGATTGTGTGTATCTGTTCTGTTAGTAACTCGACTGCAGATATTGTAGATCTCTGTGGTCGAGCTCCCATCTGCTTGTCGGGAAGGAGGTTGTGGTGTTCTGCTGCTTTTGAGAGGCGACCTGCTACCAATTTTTCGAGGATTTTACCCATAGTATTGAGGAGCGCAATTGGTCTATAAGCCTTTGGAGTATCGTATCTGGGGTTTTGAGGCTTCCTCAGAACAATAGTAGTTGATTCTTTATACCCTTTTGGATGATAGCCTATTGCGAGGCAAGCATTGAAAAGGATAGTGAGTAATTTACTTGAGGTTTTCCTACATTGCTTTAGAACTCTGTTAGGTATTCCATCTGATCTATTATTGTTATTATTATTATTTAACGTCATGCTAGCTCACAAAACAACCACAATTCTTTGAAGTTCGAATTTTCGAATCTTCCATTTTCCCCCTCTCCCTCACTCTCGCGCTTGTCGCATTCCCTCAAAAAATTGTGATCGAGTCGCTGGGGTTTTTATCATGCCAACTGTTCCAAAAAAGCTCCCCAACGCAATGTTAGACAACACGAGAGTCCACCCGAGGGCTCTCGATCAAGTACCTGGCCTTGCCCAGTCTCCGAAATGCGCGGAGATGAGCTAGGTCTCAATCAAAAGGAAGGATAAAGCCCTCCCCGCCGTCACTGAACCCGATACTGACATGATCGTGTCAGTCGAAATTGTTGAGGAATTTCCTCAACGACCCTCTGTCCCCCACGGGATTGGAGAATCGTCCGAATATCTTCCGTCCGCGTCAAAATCGTCGAAAAACGCTGCACCCATAGCAGTGTCAAAATCAACGTTGCAGCCAAAAGCTGCCACGAAAGCAGAGTGTCCCCTCGAGCTCCGACCAACTATCGAAGCTGAACAACGACGCGCCGCCGAAATAGCGGCAAATCTGGCCCTCTGCTCCGCCGCCATCTCTGGCGTCGAAGCCATCCTTCTTCTTTTGACCAACGGGTCAAACAAACAATTCGTAGACTCAATGAGAGTCTACCTACGCGCCGCCATCGCGCAATACATGGCCACGGGCCCGGCCACTACGCCACCCGTTCTCCCTCCTCGCCCGGCGAACCCAAGCTCAAGGGCTCCCGACGCCAGGAGTACAACAACTCCCCCCGTCCCAGCTCTGCCCGTCAAAAGCACCTGGGTCACGGTGGCCAGAAACGGACTGCGACAAAAGGCAGTCCCTACTGCCAAGGCTATACCGCGACCTGCGTCCAAAGCCCAACAAAAAGAAACCCCCAAGGCGAAAGTCGACAAGCTACTGTTCCTTCGCCTTGAAAAGGATCACCCGCGGCGAAATCTGTCCACAAGTAGCGTGAGAACTATGTTGGAGTATACATTCGGCTACTTGAACCAAGAAATAACCTCACTCCATTAAGTGAGGACCGGCTTTGCTATACTAGCAAATAACAAAAAATCACGATAAGAGATGCTAGATGGCTCTTCAAAGCATTTTCAGATCTTGTAGCCTTAAAGATACCGAACGTACCTGTAAGTATAGTTACAGAGCGAGGCCCCATGGCGATCGATTCTGAGTGGGTCATCGACAAGATCGCCTTTACGACCGGCGCGAGACCAATACATGTCCGACCTCATGGGACGTGTCGACTTGGGGCACTGCACCGAAACTGGCATGCCCTTTTCGACCGGGAAGTCGCCCCTCGTGCGGGCTTCCGCCTCTTCGACGAGTCTGGTATGGCTACTATTCACAAGCCTCGTCGCCAAATTGAACAGTGTAAACGCTGTTTGGGCTTCCACGCCACTCGTGGTTGCTCCCGCGCTCCAGCCTGCTGGAACTGCGGATCAACTATGCACTCGGAAGCCGAGTGCAGGGCCCTCACAAAGTGTCGTAACTGTGGGGGACCCCACCGATCGGATTCTCGGGACTGCCAAGTCAGACACAAATAATCCGGACCGGTGACAAAAGAGCAGCTCGCGTTGATCCGCCACATCGAACAAGGGGAGTTCTCAAAGGTGGCTAGAGCTAGGGCTGCTGCCAAAAAGGCTGAAGAGGCGATCCTCGCCGCGGCGAAGGATGTCGCAATGGCCGAGGCAACAGGTTTCGGAGCCCTGGAAGCTGAAGAAGAAGTCTGAGGACACAGCAACCTCGACGATGTCCCCTTTCTGGGCATCTACCAACCAATAGTAGGATACTGGCTGGGTCAAAGGTGGCTACTAACTCATCTACTGCTCTCAGCGGAGATTGAGTAAATTTGTCATTTGGAAGGTGTAACAAACGATAGAATGTGTGCGGAGCACATTGACTGGGTCCATTATGGAGAAATCTTCTGGGTTTCGGAGTTGTTTTGATTTTCTTGATTTTTCGTTTCAGTTTAATCAGCTGCACTTTTGGTAGCGATTCACGAGGTTGGAACGAGTTAGGCTGTAGGAAAGATTACAGGGAACCCTGCCGGCTCCACCGGTCCTTGACCTAATGTGGAAAACATAGCTTCAGATTAAGACAAAATAAACAAAACAAAACAGCCACAATTCTTCGAAATTCTAAATTCGAATCTTAACATTTTCCCCCTCTCCTTCCCTCTCGCGCTCGTCGCATTCCCTCAATAAATTGTGATCGAGTCGCTGGGATTTTTATCATGCCACCTGTTCGAAAAAAGCTCCCCGACGTAATGTTGGACAACGCGATAGTCCGCCCGAGGGCTCCCGCAAAAACACCAGGTCTCGCGCAAAAACCTTCAAGCATGTTTGCGAGTGAGGCCTTCATCGAAGAAAAGTCTCCAAACCTTCCCGGCGAAGAGATGACTGATTCTGAGCCAGTCAGGTCAGCAAAAATTGGTCCCGAGGCCAAAATCCCCATCGAGCTTACCTCAGGCGAGCACCTCAAGGAAAGGAAAGGAAGTCGTCCGAGAGAAGACGACGGAATACGCAGAAACGTCTGCAAGAAAATTCGCTATGCCAGCTTCCAAAGGCACAGCTGCGGCATCAGTACTGGAATATCCCCCGGAGCTTCAAACTATGATGAAGGCCGAAAAGCGTCGCACGACGCAAATAAACGCCTGTCTAGCAATAAGTTCCACTGCAATAAGTAGTGTCCAAGCAGCACTCTCGCCTCTCTTAATTGGCGAAGAAAAAGAATTTGTAGACGGTATTAAAGTCTACCTTCGAGCGGCCATTGGCCAGTTCGTACAATTAGGCCCAGGGAACATTCCACCAGCTCTCCCTGTTCGCCCCAGCAACCTTCCTAAAACCCAGGCTCCGGCCCAAAAGACAACTTGGGCGAATGTAGCCCGAGCAGGCCTTGGCCACAGCACTGGGCCATCAACAACAAAGGCAGGCCCGCCCGCTCCAAAATCAAAGGTAGCCAATACAAGGACAGCAGCCGATACGCGACTGTTTCTACGTCTCGCCCATGACCATCCCCACCGACTCCTAGCACCAGCTGTCTCAGAGGTACTCGGTACCGCAGCCAATAATATCACGTTGGTTCAGCGGGTAAAAACAGGCTTTGCACTAACAGCAAAGGATGAACTCGCTCGGAAAGAGCTCCTGGATTCCTCCGCGGCACGGAGGGAATCTAGAATCAATCTGGAATCAGCATCAAATCTGGTTGCCCTTCAAATTTCCATCGTCCCGCTGAGAATTAATACACTCACAGATTCCGTTTTCATCGCGGAAAAGATGGTCGCAGATGAAGTCACGCGAGTGACCAAATCAGTTCCTTTTCTTGTTCGTCCTCACGGGACCAGCAAACTCGGAGCGCCATACCAGAACTGGCAAGCGCTCTTCCCCCGCGAATCCTCGCCCCGACCTGGTTTTCGCCTCTTCGATGACTTCGGAGCTGCAAAGCTCTTCCAACCTCGTCGAAAAATACTTCAGTGCAATCGATGTCTTGGCTTCCATGCCTCTCGCGATTGCTCCCGCGCTCCGGCTTGCTGGAACTGCGGATCAAAAACGCACTCTGAAACGGAGTGCAAAGCCTTCACACGGTGTCGAAACTGTGGGGGACCTCATCGATCGGACTCGCGGTACTGCAAAGCCAGACCCAGCAAGTTCGGCCCGGTGAAAAAAGAGCAGCTTGCGATAATTCGCAAGGTCGAGCAGAAAAATCTCGCAGATTATGCTCGTATCAAAGCTGCAGCCGAAATAGCCATTCAGGCGATTCACGGCGCGAAAAACGACGTCTACATGTCAGACGGATCGGGGTTTGAAATTCTGGAATCCGAAGAGGAGGTTTGTATTGTGATGTAACTGTCATAGTTGGTATGAGTGCACCCATGTCCGAAGTACAAGTGCTAGTATGCGATAAAGGGATTAAATAGTCCCAGCACAACTTATTACGATCAGCGCTTAGAACTGAGTGTTACTAGTACAACGCAGTGCAGAATATGTTACTCCGGTTACGTGAAAATGGGCTTTGTTATGGGTGTAGATAATGTACATATATATCATTCCTATCTGTGGGGCATAAACTATCATTGAATTATCATCTCTCAACTGGTCTCACATTCTCAGTGTCCAATTATCTCTTTCTGCTCATTCGCCGTTATCCCTAGCTTATACATTATTCTATATTTGCTCATAACCTTGTCACAACAGTTTGAGGTTACGGCCAGCCACAGTGAAGTCGTCAAAGCTTCAACACACTAAAAGTAGGACACCAGATGGAAAAAGGGTGCCTACGAGCTCATCTTCTGCTCTCAGCGAAGGTCAGAAATTGTCACTTGGAAGATGCGATAGGAAAGGGAACGGGCGAGAAGCGCGGGATCCGGACCTAATTGGGATTTCTTCTCAATTTGATTTATGTTTTTGATTTTTAGTTTTGATTCTAGTTTTGCTGTTAACACCAATTTATGTGGAAGTTCACGCGGTTGGAATGAGTCGAGCCTGTATACAGTGATCCTTACCGGCTCCACCGGTCCTTGACCCATTGTGGAAAAATAGCATTAGCTTAGGACAAAAATAATAAAACAAAACAACCATAAGGTCTCGTGTTGGCCAGCTCAGTCTATATAAACTACCTGACGTGCCATAGATGTAGTTGGTTACGTAATGTGGCTATGTAATTAGAGCTAGTAGTGTGATAGTCCTATATTTACGCGTCGTAGCTAGGAAAACGATAAAGATCTTGCAATTCCCCAAACTTCCGAACCCTAATAGATTTCTGGTGACCTGCGCAGGGGACTCTGGAGTGTTAGTATATACAGGCCGCAAACAACGAAGTTAGATAACGCTCACTTTTCCACACGCTGTAGAACAAATATTCGTGAGAAACATCGCGAGGACTCGAGGCGAGATTCTGGAAGCAACCTACAAGATATCATCGAATTGTCAATTGATTCAGTTGAATCCTGAGTACACAATCTCTTTACTCTTTGAGAATAAGCGATCGCAACTTTATCCTTTGTTGCAGAACAATACTTATAACGAAAACTCTTCATCCATACTGCTCGGTTTACGAAATTAGGAACACATCTTTGCGCAACTTAGATCAATCCTTGGACCTTTATTTCGAATAATAATGTAATAGCATACAGGACTCCAACTTGAGATAAACTACACAAATCTCAGAGTCTACATTTTTTTTGGTTTCTCTTTTTACTTTGTGTCCTTTCTATTTGTCCTAGCAAACCTTCGAAGGACACGCTTATTGAGGATTGCTAGCTTTGATAGCTCATCGGAATCATCTGAGGACTTTTTTACTTCTTTGGAATCTACCGAGTTTAATTTAAGGATCCGGGAACTGCTCATCCAACCTATCAAGCCACATTGTTTTTATCCTCAATCTAAAGACCATATCCTCCATACAGTTCCAAATACAACTACTAAAATGACCACAGTTAACATTAATTTTGTCCAGTCGTTAGATGGCACTGTGACGGATTTTTCCCGATGTTTGTTGGCTTGGCTGACTTACGGGCCCAGCCTTGCATGTAAGTGGGATATGTTGTGTTCTAACACTGTTCAATCTGCGGACTTTGTGGTTAGCAGTTATTACATCTCACGTGATGGAACACGGGATCGAAGTAAAAGAGGGGACAGCCCACTAGCCAAATCTAAGCGATTACGGGCACATGTAGAACTGTAGCACATTCTCTGTAGATAGACATAACAAGCAATTATCATCAAATAATTGAATCAACCTCCACACAATTGAGACCCGTAGAAGTGCCAAACTTTCATACAACCCTCTGTTATGACACGCAGAATATGGCAAGCAAGAACTCAAGGATTAAAAGATAACAAAGCTAAAGAGCAAGGCTATGTCTACAAATTACATGTATCCAAGTGTATGAGATTAAGCGAATAGTGATTAATAAGTCGTCAGTGCTTCCATAACGCCAGACCACCGTAGGTATCCTAGTCCAACTCCTTGTCTGTACACATTGTCCCTAACCATTTAACACCCTCGATTGTATTGTCGCAATCGCATCTGTAACGAGCCACCACTGCATTCTAGAATACACTCTCTAACTGTGATAAGCTACACCGCCAGGTCTAGCAAACAAATTACAACAGGATATGGCAAATGGGTCTGGCTATTGCACCAGGTTAGACGCTTAGTAAGTGCTTATGTAAGGTGATTATCAGCACACACCTTACATTGGCTCTGTCCCACTGGAGTGTTCTCTTCATAGAAAAATATAGATTATTTTGTGGCTGCCTTTGCGTGCAGCGTCCGTGATTTTAGTCCTTGACAGAAACGCTGACGGAACGATTTTCCCGCTTACTGCATGACGCTTTCGATGAATCTAGCATTGAGTGGAATCCTGCTTAATTTATCAAGGCAATCGACAGAAAGGGCAGAGGCATAGGTCGTGCTAGAACGTGACGTGAGATGCCATCAATTGATGAACGATGCGTGAGATCCGCTATAGTCTATCTCAATAGATGACATCAAATACATTGAGCTCCAATTATCGAAGCATTTTCCAGCCAATGAAGAGATTAAAGTGGTTCAGGATGAACTTGTCGAGGATCTAGCTTCAGGCCAGGACGAAAAACTCGAGGCCTACTCTCTTCGGGTCTTCGTCATTTTCTTGGCATTTAATTTGATAGATGGCACAAAAAAGAGTCAGGCGGAAAACTTCATTTTGAAGGTTACAAATGCCTTTGGTAAAGGATTATACAACAGCATTCTCGGAGATGAAGTTCGGAGCAATCGTGACTAGTTCATGTGTGATACGATATCTACAGCGACTCAGGTCGTTCAAGTAACCAGCAAATTCTTGGAAGCGGAAGCAGAGAAATAAACTACAAGGTTTCGATAACTCGAGATACTCGAAAGATTGAATCAAGAAATACTCCCACAACGAGAATATGATGCTTATCGTGACTCGCTCAGGAAGCCGAAACAGCAAATACAAAGGCCCTATAATGCTGCGAATTCTAGAGCCATCCAGCTAACTACACCACCTCCGCAAGCGTTACTAGGCCATAAAGTTCCGGCTCAATATAACCTAGCACAAGCTCCATTTGAAAACCTAGATCCTATCCCAGAACTAACTCCCAAAGGTCTCCAGCTACCAGATCCAAGAAGTTTCGTCATCCCTTGATAAACGGCCAGCGAGTGTACAACTGAGAAACTTGTTGCTACTTGTGTGGCTAATTCGAAGTAGTCGGGGTACATCTAGGGAAAAATTGCAGGAATCAACCGATTTCGCACTGGGAACAAGCTTGCATCAGAAAGTTACGAGATCCTCAGAATTCTCGTACCATCGGCTCATTTATTGCTGAGATAGCCCAAAACGAGGATTTATGGAAGCAAGCAATATAGGGAATGCAGGAGGTGAATTAGTCGAGTCTTGGATACAAGGATGAGCAATCCCGGCAAAGTCAAACCCAAGCATTCTCGGGAACTGGCTTAAATAAAGTTCCGATTGTCCCTCCATAGATAACTTGGGAGGATTTGAGATAGATTAGAGGAGACTAGGTAGACGTTGATGCGGTGCAGGTAAAAAAGAGGAAACCCAGAAAGTTTGATGCCAAGTCAGCAAAACTTACCTCAAAATTTTCGATGAATTATGACTCAAGCTTTTCAGATATAGAGTTGGAGGCAAATCTAGATGCTTTTTCTGTAAGAGCGAAAGTCGTAGTTTCTAAAGGAGACCAAAACACCGGTAGGGTTACACGGTATGGTGAAAGAAAGAGGGTCGCTGTGACGCAAAGCGTTGGTTCGGCAGAGGACCATTACGCTAACGCGAGGCACGAATTAGATGGCCGACGTTGTAAGATTCCAGCTAAGGTCTGAGATAGATCAGCCCCAAAAGTTCATTTCAAGCGTAAAAAAAAGCCTCCGGTTATCCCTTCAATCACAGAGATGGATCAGATAGAGAAAGATTCTATGACAAGGCTAAATATCACCAATAACGTACTACCTGATATTTCTCACAATGAGAAATTTCCGGACGCATCACACACACCAGATGTTACTAAATCACCAAAAGTATTATAATTTCCTAAGAAGGATGTAATAAGCGATCGAGTGCCTAAGATAGTGAAGAAAATCAAGAATGCATTGAAAAACACAGCAGGTAAAAAGAGATATCTAGAACTTATAAAATTGCATAAAATTCAGGAAAGTGACACCACCAGCTGTGATTTGAAGTCAGTTGAGTTCACAGCCAACTTCCCACCTAACGAGAGCTTCACGAGACAGCTGGATGCTTTCGCTGCACAAATAGTAAAGGGTGAGACATATCCTAAATGTCAAAATTCAGAGTGGTATTGGGAGATCTGGATTGTACTCACAAGGGACTCCTACCCTTTGAACTTCAATCGAGTACAGGTTGCTAATTTACGAATACAATGCACAAATTTCGAGGAGATCGGGAACGATTTATTTTTTAAGATGAGAGGGGCGCGGACGAAGTGTATAACACTTTAAGAAGCCTTGGATATAATGCAACATACCCAAGACAAGAAAAGTCGACGGAAAATCTGCGAAGAAGAAATCTCATCTCGCATATTGAGGACCTTTTGTTATGGCTTCTATGCAAAATTTCACCATATAAGACTAGTTGATGGGAATGCTATACCGAGAACCTAATACTGGGACTACCTCAAGTTATTCAAACCTTGGGAAAGTCATTCAATCACCAGTCGAGAAGGGAAAAAATCATTCTATCAGAGCCTGCGCACAGGAATAGCAAGCCATAAACAACCTGAAACCGTCGGAACCGAAGACACAGAATGAAGTGCATAAAAATTATTGCAGCTACGGGATTAGAAATATAGCTGGCTATGTAATGTCGTTATATAATTAGATATAATAGCGCGATGCTCCTGTATTTACGTGTCGTAGATGGTAAAATAATAGAGTACTTGCGACCTCCCACAGCTCCGTACTCTAACGAATTTCTGTCACCAATACACGCACACGCCGATATTTACACCCGACGAAGGAAGCAAAGCGTGGCGCACAAATCTGGAAGACTGTTTTTTGGGATGGACGTGAGAGGGATCAGGACAAGTTCACAAGATGATGCAGAGGATGAATACAGTCTCGACGGGCGTGAAATTCCGAATTGTGGCAAAGAGTTTTACAAATTGATCTTTGTGCGTACCAAGGCTTCGGTTGCGAGAGTGCAGGCGACACTGTAAACGCTGCCAAGGTTGGATGGTGCGGTGGTACATCGTCTTGGCCGATCTCCCAAGTAAGGTCTTGAAAGCTTGGACACATCTCCCACTCGATACGGTAGATTGCTGGTTCAAATCTGGTGAAATGCAACCACATTTCTCGCGGTGCTGATGTACATAGATGACGAAGGCATGCTTACATAACAAAAGGTTTTGAAACGTCCCTTTGGTGGGTACTAACAGAGGAAGGTCGACTGTGTAAGCGAACATACCCCATAGTTGTATTTCCGAATGAAATACAGAGTATGAGTCTCTCTAGCGTCAAAAGAGTCATCCACTATGTAAACATAACACCGGTCATGTATCAACTATACAGCTGCATACACATTAAATGATTTTCGAAAATAAAAAGCCAACACATATCATCTTCCACTTCACAACAGTAACAAGCACATCATATTGATAAAGCTACTGTTTGTATACAACTCCTCTTATTTCCACAATGCCGGTTTCATTGGAATTCGAATTTGGATTCGGCTAGTGCGCGCAGATTCAGGAAATGAAGACTCAACACTTGTCTGTAATGTCCCCTACGAGCCTTAAGCTCTCACTGTAGAATCTGCAGAGCCGCGGCTGAGTAAGTATTCTAATAACTGTTGTAATTAAGGGAGTAACATGACTGCATTACAATAAACTGTTCACATTAGAATAATGTGCACATGCGCCATGGGATATGATTGACCTAAATCATCACTCATTGGTATGACATAGTATTTCACAATAGATTCCTAGTGGTATCTATTGGCGCTAGGATCTCTCACATCCTTCCTTTCTCGCTTAGACAAGGACAGATGTTGGAACATCCACTAGTGTGCAGAACCCCCTTATTCATGTATATAGAAGAAGGTCCTGTCACGTAGATAACTCAAGCAACTCATACAATAGGAAATTAAAACAATCTCCATATTATTTACACACTTGAGAATACCAGGGAATATCCTCAAGTTCGTCCATTGATCTAAGTCCTAAGAGTATAACTCACGAACTTTACTTCTCTTAAAGCCATAGCTACCTCCTTCCATACCTTCATCCTAACGGTACGTCATTCCAGCTCAGCATAGCCTTTCAATAGGTTATGAGCCCGGGTTCGACGCAGCTCCTGCGACTCACTTCAAATACGCTCAACGCTTACATCATTAAAGATGCATACCTCTACCTCTGTTCACGTCGGCACCATCAATGCAACTGTACCAATTCTCACCGGTCGTTCCAAATTTCGTCGCTGGTACAACTCTTACATTGTAATTTTGCGTGGTGCCCGATACTGGTCTGTGGTAAATGATGGCGTTGATAAGGAAACCCGTCCCGTTCATATGAAGGGTGAAAGCATTGAGGATTTCACCAAGCGGCTAGAAAAGTACGATGAATGAAACGACGCAGCCCACGCTGCACTTCTCGCTGGAGTCTCCGAAGATCTCCAGGATATAGTCAGCGCCTGCGTTTTGAAACCAGAATCTGCCCGTGTCGCAATGCGTTTATTGAAAGATAAATTCGACCATGAGACGACAACTTCCACTCTTCAGTTCTTCAACAATTTTTTTGAGTTAAAGATGGAAGAAGGAGATGATATTTCCGACCACATTTCGCGATTCGAAACAACATTCTCCCACATCCATTCCCGCTGTTCAGAATCGTCACGTCCAGAAGCCATCGCCTTAATGAACTTTCTCTCAGTTGAAGAAGTTAAGGTCATGTGTCTCTTTCGCTCTCTTCCTCCCTCGATGTACAACATTGTCGATAATTTGTCAAGTAAAGAAAATTTATCATTTAGCGGGATTAATAAACATCTCCTAGATTATCAATTGAACAGATCAACTATACCTACATCGACGTCTAAAGCATATCTTGTCGAATCTCAATATTCGCCAAAGGTTTATGGAAAAGGAAAAGAAAAAGTGAAAGAATGCATATGGTGTAAAAAGCATGGTGGTACATATCTGGGACATTTACAAAACAATTGCCGGAAACTATAGACCCATCTTGAACAAACATCCAAAGCAAAGGGTAAAGGAAAAGGTTACAATGGAAAAGACAAGGCACATGTCGCCGTCAGGAATTCAGCTGTTCCTTCACATGATAAGTCTTACAGCGACACCGAAAAAGATAAGGCCTTCATTGCTTCAACATCCTTCTCACCTCTACATTGGATTCTTGACTCAGGATGCTCTGCTCACATGACATCTCGAGAAGAACTACTCGCCTCAATAGTTCCTCGTAAAGGCTTAGTCACTCTCGCAAATGGCATGGAGGTTCCCGTCAAGGGGTCAGGAACTTTACACTTAAACTTGCAAACAAGTACCGGCAGAAATATTTCGGCAACTATTCACAATGTTTTGTACGTCCCTGATCTCAAAGGTGGTAACTTAATTTCTGAAAGTAAATTTGAAATGGAGGGAAATATGATCATATCGCAAAATGGTCGACGACAGGTGATTAAAGATGGGAAAGAATGGATATTTGCGGCTTTTGATTCTTCAAAACAATTTGTAATTCATGAACAAAAATATAAATCTTCTTTTGCCTCTTACATGGAAGCCCATAAATGCTTTGGCCATCCTGGTCAAAATGCCATGTTGAATTTGAAGAAGAAGTATCCTGACTTAATTCCAAATAAACCTGAAGGATTCCACTGCCCATCATGCATTCTCTCCAAATCTACTCACCATTCAAAAAACTCAAGACAAAAGCGAGTTCAACAACCGTTTAAAGTCGTTCATTCGGATCTCTCTGGAAAGTTCTCTGTCAAATCACTGGGCGGAAAACTATATTACATCACAATTATTGACGAATTCTCTCGATATGCCTGGATTTACTTCTTTCAGAATAAAAGCGACACATATCAAGCCATTCGCGATTATGTAATGTTGATCAAAAACCAGTACGAGAAAACCATCAAAATTATTTTTTTCCGATAATGGAGGAGAATACATTGATGGCCGAACTAAACAAATTTTTGCTGAAAATGGTATCAATCATGAAACTTCGCCACCATACGAACACGAATCAAATGGTGTTGCCGAAAGATTCAATCGAACGATCGTTACCAAAGCTCGAACTCTGCTTCTTGACTTTCAAAAACATCTCTGGGCAGAATCTATTGCCACCTCCGTCTACCTATACAACAGAACCCCTCATCGGACGAACAAATACCAGTCTCCGATCGAACTTCTAGACGGAGTACCCTCACCCATGGTATCACACCTTCACGCCTTCGGTTTAGAGGTCTACGTTCATATCCCAAGCGAGACCAGACCTAGCGGGTCCAAACTACAACCAAGAGCGATTAAAGGTATATTTGTAGGCTACACCGGATCATCCAAAATATTCCGCATATATATACCAACGAAAAATATAGTCCAAGTAACTCGACAAGTCCTTTTCCCACCTCCGAAGTCAGGGGAAGAAACTATTGACGTCTAATCATCCCTCTCCGAAAACGCAACGCATCCAAACTCTTCATCAGCAGATCAAAATACTCTGCCTACCTCCAATGCAATCCATACTCGTCCAATATCACCTGTATCATCAAAATTGCCTGGAAATTTTATAGAAAAACCTAGAATGTCTCGAAAAATTTCACCCGTTACACCATCACTACAAGATAGTAGTCGTATTTCACCTGGCGCTCCTAAAAAGCCTCATGAAAACTTTATTCTCCAAGGATTGCCTCCTCTACCTCCAATTAATCTGGAAGCTACGCAACCCTTTGAGCAAGATAGTTCCCATGATCAACTTCCTAGGAGAAGTACACGAGAAAAACGACAAACTAACCCTGGTCCAGGAATGGTGTCAAGCGATCAAAGATATCAAGCTAACGCGGTTAAATTAGAACCATCGGCGTTTCAACAGGCAATGAATTCGGACGAACATGAATCGTGGGGGGAAGCAATTGAAGAAGAGATGAATGCCCTCAACAGAAACAATACCTGGGAAATCGTACCTCGCCCTAAGGATCGTAATGTCATAGGATGTAAATGGGTATTTAAAGTAAAGCATAAAGCCAATGGATCAGTAGAACGGTATAAGGCTCGACTTGTTGCCAAGGGATTCTCTCAGCAGCCCGGCACAGATTTTGATGACACTTATGCGCCGGTCGCACGCTACGATTCGTTACGCCTTTTGCTCGCCTTAGCAGCCCATAAAGAATGGATACCAAGACAACTGGACGTAAAATCAGCGTTTTTACATGGAAAATTGGATCGAGAAATATACATGGAAATTCCTGATGGGTACAAGGAATCTGGAAAATGTTATTTCTTGCGGAAATGTATCTACGGGTTAAAACAATCCCCTCTTGTCTGGTATGAAACACTAACTGCAGTACTAAACAAAGACGGATTCGTTTCAACAAATTTTGGCCCATGCGTCTTCATAAATTCCGAAAAACAAGTCTTTCTCGCAATTTACGTCGATGACATTCTGATACTCGGCCCAAATCCCAAGACAGTATCTGAATTAGAAGAATCATTACATTCAGCATTTGAATGTACAGATCTCGGTACGGCTCACTACATTCTCGGAATTCAGGTCGACATCACAAAGCTAGGCATATCGTTAAACCAAAAAGCATACATCACAAAAATCCTAGATCGATTCGGAATTCTGAATTGTCACCCAGTTGACACACCTCTTGAACCTAGTGCCCAAATTCAAAAAGGACAACTGTAAGATCAAATAGACGATCCAACCATGTATCAATCAATCATTGGATCCTTAATGTATGCTTGCATAGGTACACGACCTGACCTTGCTCATGCAGTCACTCTCCTCTCTCAATTCTCCTCATGTCCCAATCATAAGCATCTCGCAGCAGCAAAACGAGTCCTTCGGTACCTAAAGGGAACATCTGACTGGACCCTTCATTTCCCACGCGCAAACGACTCTGTCCTTCACGGATTCTCTGATTCTTCATATGGAAATTTCATTGATGATCGAAAATCATGTTCAGGATACGTCTTTCGCTTAGGGGAAGCAAGTGCTAGTTGGAGCTCCAGAAAATAGAAAACGGTTGCTCTTTCAACAACGGAAGCTGAATATATGGCTCTGTCTGACGCAGCTCGTCATATGATCTGGATGCAAAACGCCCTAACCGAACTCGAACAAAGCTACGAAATGCTAATGCATGCGGACTCTACTGGATCAATTGATCTGGCTAAGAATCATAAAATATCCCAACGCTCGAAACATATTGACATCAGATATCATTTCCTTCGTAATCATATCGACAATACATTCAAGATGGAATATGTTCCATCTGAGAACAACTTAGCCGATATCCTAACAAAGCAATTAGCTAAGCCGACTCATCAACGTCTCGCGGCTATTGTAAGATGCAGTCCTGAGGGGAAGTGTTGTAATTAAGGGAGTAACATGACTGCATTACAATAAACTGTTCACATTAGAATAATGTGCACATGCGCCATGGGATATGATTGACCTAAATCATCACTCATTGGTATGACATAGTATTTCACAATAGATTCCTAATGGTATCTATTGGCGCTAGGATCTCTCACATCCTTCCTTTCTCGCTTAGACAAGGACAGATGTTGGAACATCCACTAGTGTGCAGATGTGACAGAAACCGAGTTGGTGATGAATAAATTGATTTAATAAACTATATGAGGAGAAAAGCTAACTCTAGCTACTACTAACAGGTATTTATAGGAGTTAATCCTCCTCGTAAATCTACAGACTAGTGACTTGTCCTTAGGCACAATAATTCTTACCCAGCCACGTATTTCCAGGTGTCACTAAGTTGTAATAACGCTTCAGCCTCCTGAGTAGTAGTCCCGTTCCCTCAGCTTCATCTCCCCCTCATACAGCCTCATAGTAAGAATTCTTAGTAACAGGCTTAGGTATCCACCTAAGCTCAAACAACGGTCAAACCGTAACAGCAGAACCCCCTTATTCATGTATATAGAAGAAGGTCCTGTCACGTAGATAACTCAAGCAACTCATACAATAGGAAATTAAAACAATCTCCATATTATTTACACACTTGAGAATACCAGGGAATATCCTCAAGTTCGTCCATTGATCCAAGTCCTAAGAGTATAACTCACGAACTTTACTTCTCTTAAAGCCATAGCTACCTCCTTCCATACCTTCATCCTAACGGTACGTCATTCCAGCTCAGCATAGCCTTTCAATAGTGGGTGCATTCCTTGATACCACCCGAGACCTTGGTGCTAAGGACTTTCACCCTTCTCTCAAACGTTAATATCCACCAAAGGGAACACAGGAATAACCTTTGGCTACCCTAACATGCCTTTGTCATCTTGTATATAGCCACAATACGAGATATGGCCTCACAGTCTTCCATTTCTCGAGTGAGGTAAATGTCCAGCCTACCCAGACTTTATTTCGGGAAGATGATGACCAGGCGGCGGATCAAGACACCTTCCATCGTTGCCTCTGCGCCCATAGACACCCTTAAGTCGAAAACACTCGAAAAATGTGCGTCCCAGCATGCCCATTTGTGACCACTTCACTTGTGCGTTCCACGTCTCAGCTGCCTATCCTCCCTCAAGATGTGAAGCCCCATTAGAGCAACGATCACCCATAGACCAAGACCCGGGTTTTGTAGATTACGACTTGATTTCCTCCTCGCGGGTATCCATAGCGTCGTAAATGTGTAGCGGGAGTTAGCCGGTTTTTGATGAGGCAAATGCCCGATTGCAATTGGAGTAAGGCTATTATCGGTATTTGAGGCGAGGTGGTGTGGTAAGATTAAGGTGGAGGACTCGCGTGCGAATGATAGTTCCGAAATTGACAAGAAGTCGTCGATTTTAGATGTGCTTGTGAGTGATTTCGACTTTGATTTGGATGCGATTCTTCCTGGCTATCCCAGATATGCAGAGCATACTGAGTGATTACACTGGCATCACTGGAAGGCGAAGAATTTGTCTTTGTAAGCTACATATTTTGATTTTGATCTCATTTAACCAGATCAAGCAACCTATAGGGCCATGTAGGTGACTATCTTCACTATTTACAAAGGAGAAAACCAGTTTGGTGAAAACCCCCTGATCCTATCTATTTATTTTCTTATCAATTTATTTAGTTTACCTTCAGAAAGTGCAATGTACACTGTTCAGGCAGTGTGGATTCTGTCCTCTCCCCTTCTAGATCGTTTTATTATATCCGAAATTGCTACCTCGACTTCCTCTGCAAATAGAAATTGTTTTATCCACCCTTTGCTTAGTATCCACTGTGTGATTCTAGCCACATTTTCTGGGCTGTTCATCATGGCATCAAATAACCTGTCTTTAGCTCGTCGAAGAAAGTCGCCTCTTCCATTTTGCCACTGCGGACGCGCCAACACCATGTGCTTAACATTTTGCAGCGGATATCCACATTGAAAGCTTGCCTTTTCTACTTAGGGAACTTTTCTTCTGCACAGGTAAGGATTGAGTTCGATATGATCGCTTCTTAGCTGAATGGCGACAATACTTTGGGCCCTGGTCAGGTCACGGTTGATTTTTAAGAGTGTATCTTTGAAGATCAATTTGGTGCTGCCTGTATGTTCATCAGTAAATATATTTGCCGCTTTCCAATGTTCTGGATCGGCTGATGCTGATCGGTCAGGGCGCTGTTTCCTGTTCTGGCTTGTTCTTGAACCCTTCCACTCCTGAAAGGCCGCTATCTTTCCAGCTTCTTTCTGCTTTCCCTTCTCCTTTTCTCTTTCGCAAGTTCTTGTCCATTCGGCGATATCTTTAATCTTTTTCAAGGCATGTGGAGATTCTCTCCCGTTTGCATTCAGCTTTATCCTCTTACATGTCGATCGAATTGTCTCCTGAACTGGTATTGTATCTGATAGTCCGGCGTGCTGGACCCTCCTTTGTTTTAGGCATATCTCTATAGGGAGGACGGAAGATTCGTGCTCTTCCACTCTGCTGCTAGTAGAATTGTAGGCACTTGCAACAAGCTTTAAGCATTTTCTTTGAATACTTCTGAGGGGTTTCACTATCCTTTCAGGTATCTTTGCTGTTGGCCCAGCCTCGGTTTAGATACATATTATTGCACTTTTTGTAGTCCAAAAAAACTTTTCCTACCTTGAACCATATCTCGTATTTGCATATTGTTCAGTAAGTTAGTCTTTTTTATGCATCAGATTTTATTTGCGTATGCAGCTATCTAGCTATGACACAATATCAAAGTAAAGTACAGAAAAGATGACTCAATTTACAAGAGGAGCACTCATGCCTCGGATTTCATTTGCAAGTACCACTGCGAAGTTACGGCGGCTTTTTCTTCACCCAAAGTTCACCCTCATCCGTGAATACCCACCCACGGGAACGTCTCCAAACCCCTGAGTTATCCAGACATGCCTCCGTCATCCATCAACTTTTCTCCGCGCGATATGTGATCTGAGGTGTCTCCTTCCCAAGTGGAGTAGGTGCCCAAGCTACTCAGACTAGACCGGAGAACACCACCAGGAGGTGGACCACAACACCCTCCATCGTTGGCTTGTGTTTATAGTGTCAATTGCACTCTTGCAAGCAAAGTCTTGGCGCGCACAAAGCTCAATTCGTGAAACTATCTACCAGAAATCGAAATTTCATGCCTGTCGAGTCTGTATACTTCCTTCGCATCATCTTGCGATCTTGTCCTGAATCCTCTCACATCCATCCCAAAGAACTGTCTCCCAGATTTGTGCGCCACGCTTAGCTTCCTCCGTCGGGCGTAGATATCGGCGTGGGCGTGTATTTGGCGACCAGCTGAGGCCAGAGAATAGTCGGCGAGAGGTATGGTCATTGGGATGAGGATGTTCTGGGTCGCTAATATAAACTTGATGAGGTTTTGGTGTGGATAGATCTTGTAGGATTGGAGAATTAAATTCGTAAGAAAGTCTTGAAGTATTGCCTCGTGGGCCAACGTGTTCGATATTGCGAGATTTGACTGAATTTGGCTTATTGATAATATTTCACTCTCCATTTCGTGAGAGAGCGTGCAAGGGTATTCAGTCTTTGCCCTCCTAAATTCTACAATCTGCCGAGGATCAACTTGCAAATTCCTGGTGATTCATGAGACCCCTGGAAGCTACTCCCTGCATTTTCATTTGCATGACTGTTGGCTTCCGTTCCTTCGCTACCCGGCAAATGTGTACCACACGATGAAATCTACAATAATTTCAAATGTGGCCTTGGACAAATTCTACCTCTCTCGTAGAAATATCTTACACACAAAAGAATTGGTACAATCTAAAAATGAACCATAACCGACTTTCATTCGGGCGTTCCAATTTGAGAACACTTGCACAGTATGGACAAGCCTAGAGCTTGGCTTACGACTCACTTTAAATGAGACCCTCAATGTCCATTTACCGAAATACACGGGCGCACGGTCCATATGATATTAAGAGTCCTCAAACTTTGAGAATTAGTTGACAAAGAATGACAACTAGGATAGGGTATTTGTAAGTAATTGATAGTGCTCCATGTGCAATGAATTTTGCATTTGACTCCTTTGGAAAGCCGCATCACTATCATTCCGAGATATCCAAATTGAAAATCTTTGAAAATGAGCAGTCTACGTCACATCTTCAGAGGCCAGTCTTTATGGATAACCGCCGTATTCATGATACTTTTAATCTCAGCCCATGCTTCATTGATTGAAGGAAGAATGGTTGAGTCAACCGAACCTAGATATTATTGTCAAAAGAAAATATACCAGTTCAGTGAAGTTGAATCGGTTCGAGAAGCAGCTTGTAATGGATTCATATCAATAAGGAAAGATTCGAAACGACCCCTTGTTCACACTGAAGATGATGATGATGAAAAATTGATATATGAATGGTTGTTTCCTTTCGCCTTATCCAAAAATGCTCAAGGTACCTATTCTAAGTTTTTCTCGAACTGACCCAAATCTTCCTCACCGACCTGGTTCGCTAAGTCTGGTTCTAGGTAAAGAAAGGAAAAATGTCGAAAGAATAATTTTTAATAATAGCTGTGAACTCTTAGACGTGCTTTATTACAATACACAAACACGTGCATTTGAGTCTTGTACAAAAGTACCCGATGTCCCAGCAATCACATATTTTGAGATGGAAAATGTTTCGGCTGAGCCTATCGTTCGTTGCGGATCATTATCATGGGAACAAACAGAGCTTCAACTTCACTCAACTCGTAACTTACCCCAATTCATGAGTGGTTTTGTCGAAGTAAAGGACACATCTAGTGAAGTTGATGGTCCATGGAAGAGGAAAATTTCGAGCAAACGAGTGGTAATAAAGGATAAACGTAAGTTCCATGAAGCTTTGAGTGAATTTTTTTAATATTTCTCAAAGCACAAATTATCTTCTACGAAATCATAATAGATAATCAGAACCAAGTCCGCGGTGTAGTCGTTACTCACAACATAAGTCGAAAACCATCTGTAGCTCATAATTCTAATCTTACTACGGGTAAGACGCCAACTCTACAATCAGCCCAGAAGAAAGGAATTATCAGACTCGTTTGCCTGCTCGACAATACATTTCCGCTTTTTTCTTCAACACCAATATCGACTGTAACTAACCCGAAAAAACGAAAGAATCGTGAGTAGCCTAGATTTTGGGACAAAGACGAGAAGCTCCTGATAGTGCTTGTTTGATATCTAACACAAGGATAAATTGTCAATTGATTCATAGGGCTGGCGTGGAAAATAGAGCTAGAATGCAGAAAATATCGTCACAAAATCCATTTGCGTAAGTGAGCACCACCAAGGTAACCAGGAACATTTGATTAGACAATGTCGAATCGTATTTGTGAGGTTATGAACCTATACATGACTTAGAAAAAGCACTCTAAAAATTGCAAGCGAGACTGCATCTGGAGCTTGACACCAAAATATGGAAGCAATAAATAGTCACTACATCTTCCCTTTTGGATGTACAGGTCTAAAGACAATTCATGACATCGCAAAGCAGCATGGAGACTGTGAAGAAATAAAACATCTCGTGACAGGATTCACCCAGATCAAGACTCGTCACTAGTAACACACCATCTTCGAGGTTAGGCTATGGCAGAGCGACGCTCCTGGAAATTCGAATGGGGCGCATGAGGAGGTATCAAGGGGGTTACTTACCAGACGGAGAGTATGGTAAAGAAGAGGTGAGTTGGGTAAACAGGATGATTCTCAGATATCCAAAGAGGAGAGTTAATACTAGTCTACGCAGAGGACACAAAGGACAGAATACGATGCAGTAGATTAGCTTCGCGGAGAAAATTATTCATTCCCATTGTATTATCGACTTCAAGTACTACTGAGTTCTTTAGACCTTTTACACCTCTTTCTGAATGAGGAAAGCGAAATATCACTAATCTTGTGCCTCCAAGGACTAACTCACTAGGAGTGCAAGACTGAACACCTGTACGCGGTGTCCTCTACGAACCTGGGAGTGAAATATTCTCCCAGAGCCAAGTTCAGTCAAATTTCGCAATATCAAAGAAGTTGGCCCATGAGGCAAAAACCCAAATTACTCCTCCATGTCGTTATTTCGCTCCCAACGAGTTTGACTCCTAACTTCGTCTCATCAAGTCTACAAGTACGACCAAGTACATCCTCATCCCGATGACCACACCACTCTTCGACTATTCTCTGGCCTCAGCTGGTCGCCAAATACACGCCCACGCCGATATTTATACCCGACGGAGGATACAAAGCGTGGCGCACAAATCTGGGAGACAGTTCTTTAAGATGGACGTGAGAGGAATCAGGACTAGTTGACAGGATGATACAAAGGAAGGATATTACCTCGACGGGCGTGAAATTCTGAATTTTGGCAAGGAATTTTACAAATTGAGCTTTGTGCGCGCCAAGACTTCGCTTGTGAGAGTGCAGCTGATACTTTAAAAACAAGCAAACGATGGAAGGCGTTGTGGTCCACCTCCTGGTGGTGTTCTCCGGTATAGTCTGAGTAGCTTGGGCACCTACTCCACTTGGGAAGGAGACACCAAAGACCATATTTCGCGCGGAGAAAAGTTGGAAGATGATGGAGGCATGTCTGGATAACTCAGGGTTTTTGAGACGTTCCCCTGGGTGGTTATTCACGGATGAGGGTTGACTTGGGGCGAAGAAAAAGCCGCCAAATCTTCGCAGTGGTACTTGCAAATGAAATCCGAGGCATGAGTGCTCCTCTTGTAAATTGAGTCATCTTTTCTGTACTTTTCTTTGATATTGTGTCATAGCTAGATAGCTGCATACGCAATTCAATTTTGATGCAAAAAAAAAGGGATGGAGCGGGTTACGTAATGTGGTTATGTAATTAGATCTAGTAGCGCGTTGGTCGTGTACTTACGTTTCGTAGGTAGAAAACAAGAGAGTGCTTGTGGCCTCCCATAGTTCCGAACCATAACGTATTTCTGGCACCGCACCTCGAAAATGGGGGGTTTTTTTCGCTTGCTCCTGGTTCCTTTGCGGCAGTCATCTTGGTAGGAATGAATCACTCGGGATCAACTACGCGTGTCAAATAAAATGCAGGGCTTGTGATTGACAGGTTAAAATTACCAAAAATCAAACTCAGTTTCCATAGAGTCCACAGGATTATAGAGTGCCGAGACCTTGTCTGGCACTCCCGGAAAGTATGTTACAGTAACAAGAGAACCTTTCAAAATAACGCTTGTACTACCAGGGCCCATCAGTGTTAGAGAAGACAGAGCTCATTTCAAGAAGCTGCATGGGGAAATACATAGACCATATCACCCAACACGTTAACCTACAAAAATAAGCTTGGTGGTGGGTAGCGTGCTCCTCGAGAACTGCAGTAGTCGCCAAATACCAACCACGCTATTACATAGACAATCGATTACGGTGTGATTGTTAACCACGTCAATCGATTATTGCCATGTCACATCACAGGTCATGGGAATGTCAGCAGTTTTGAGCAGTGGAGGACAGTATTGTCATCTTGAAATTCTTTTGGAAACATGCTATGCATCTTTTTCACCAATAGTTTTGCGCGAATTTTCAACACCAAATACTGCCATAATGCGGACTTTTCATGCCACATCGAGAATTGAGCTAAAGCATAGTACACGCACGCCATCCTCTTTTCTCAGATCTCCACATTCTTATCCTTGGCTCTACACTAACAACTTGGACCAAGTAGATCCTAGGTTCTAGTTTTGGAGAAGAATAGTTAGTGACAATATAGTCGCAGAAAAAGGCAATCTAACCTCTAGAATTATTAGTTCCATAAAAACGATGTGCCCGGTATACTTCATAATCTGGACTTTTAGGGTCGCCATTCAGTACTTGGCCCGAACCAGCTTGTCTTGCGTAAAAATCAGCAAGATCTGATGAAAATTCTTCCCCAGGTCCACACCAATAAGTAATCCCTCCAAGCACAGAAGGCACTAGGAGAAAGAGATAACCCAATGCGGCCGTAGAAGCTGTAACAAGAAATCTCATTTCGAGGATGTCTTCCGCACGAAACTGGACAATGCGCAAGGGACTGTGAGATATTTGATACTTTGAACGACAGACTATTTATGGTTTGTCTCCGGGGGAAGTAGATATCGCTAGTGAGATTGGCCTTGTTTTCCGCGCTGATGTATCTGTTGATGAGTATCAAGGTGATATTGGTGGAATTAAGTGTGAAATTTACTACTAGGGATGAGACTCTGTACTTGTACTCTTTGAAGAGGTAAATATATGAATGTATCAATATGTCAATTAAGATATACAAGATTCCGTAGCTTCCTTGCAATATATAGTGCCATGTTCCTCCGAACATCCAAATTACTCAAGCTCTCCTCAAACGGTCTCTATTAGATTACCAATTGACTAGGGCAACACTCATTTTAAAAGGAGACATTTTTGATTCGGCCAAGAAAGTTGCGTGGATACACTTTGTAATTTACAATGTTTCGTAAGACGAAAGATTAATTTGGTGCTAATTCGGGTTTCTTTTCCATTGCTTAGCCATCCTACACAGCTCGAGTTGACGAGTCGTCAGGTGCAATCCTCTTGCTTTATTCATTACTAACCTCTACCAGACTCGCCCGTACCGTCAAATCTATGCGACCTTCACCATTGATACAGCCCACTGTGAATGCACAAATGCACGAGACCGTCCTCAGTCTCGGTCCCTGAGGATCAACCGAGGCAAGCAGCTGAATGGGACATTGTAGTGGCCAGCGAGCACAAATCAAAACATTGGTAAACGCAAGGGGGCGGGGGGTTAAGATTTACGAAGCTGTTAATCCGCAGAGTCGAGTCAGTTTCGACAAAGACGACTTATCAAAGGTTACTAATTAAACGCAAAAAGTCGAGTAGATTAATCAAAGATCGGATTACCAAGGATTACGAATTCAAGTGTTATCAAATGTCACGGAATTCGGTCGTGATCCAATCGATGAATCGAAACATACAAAGTTTGATATGATTTTCTAAAATTACAAGACGAGAATCCCCTGAAACCAGGATAAGAGTAGAGCGCGGACTCGTTGTAATGATATTCGATACGACGTTGTAGCCATCGCCCTGTTATCGCTAAATTGAATAACTCTCACATGACGTAACCATTGTCATTGGCTGAAGCCTGATTAAATTTAGAGTATTGCCTAATAATCAAGGCTGTAAACACTGTTTCACAGCTGAATTCCAAATTTGTCATGCACTTCCCCGCACGACTCTTTCGGCTTAGTAGAAGTCTGGATCTACCCCATACAAACGTATTCTTAAATGGCCACTAAGATTATAGACACGACGACGCGACTAATGAGGTGGGGGAAGAGGAGTCACGCTTATGGATATCATTGCCGCACATCCTTTGCCACGACAGGAGGAGGACGGGGATGAGGAGGCAGCTGAGCCGCCTGCTACGATCAATCAAGCACTAAATGGCCTCGAGCGCCTGCTCAGCTTCAAGGAACATGAGCCGTATGCCAACTCCATGGAGCTCATGACGCTCATGCGTATGAAAAGAAGCCTGCAGCAGGCAGAGCTTAATAGAAGTCAAGGGACATGAAATGGCTGTTCTAAATAATACATGAAATAGAACTATATCCCGTTTGATGCGCGAGGAAGCGTGAAGATTTTTTTTGCATCAGATTTTAATTGCGGATGTGGCTATCTGGCTATGACACAATATCAGAGAAGTATATAATAGATGAGTCAATGTGGGTTTGAGAGGGGTAATTCACTTTGTGTAGCGGATGTGGGCTCAGTAAGAGTGCTTCTATCCTCTCTCGAGCTTCGGATTATATTACTATTCAGAAGCCGTCTATGCCAAGGCGCTAGCCAGTATTTTGCCTCTATTCACCGCCCACATGAGACAACTATTTGTACGACTATTATTTCACTCAATTAAAGATACGAGCACTCATGCCTCGGATTTCATTTGCAAGTACCACTGCCAAGTTATGGTAGCTTTTTCTTCACTCCAAGTCAACTCTCATCTTTGAACACCCACCCAGGGAATCATCTCAAAACCCCCGAGTTATCCAGACATGCCTCCATCATTAATGTTTCTCCGCGCGAAATATGGTCTTAGGCGTCTCCTTCCCGAGTGGAGTAGCCACCGAAGCTACTCAAACTTTGCTAGAGAATACCACCAAGAGGCGGACCAGAACACCTTCCATCGTTGGCTTGTTACTATATTGTAAGCCGCACTCTCTCAATCGAATTCTTGACGCGCACAAAGCTCAGTTCGTGAAACTATCTACCAAAAATCAAAATTTCATGCCTATCGAGATTGTATCCATCTTCTGCATCATTTGGTGAAGTCGTCCTGATCCCTCTCATGTCCGTCCCAGAGAACTGCCTCCCAGATTTGTGCACTACGCTTTGCTTCCTCTGTCGGGTATAAATATCGGCGTGGGCGTGTATTTGGTGACCGGCTGAGGCCAGAGAAAGTCGACGAGAGGTGTGGTCATTGAAACGATGATGTACTAAGTCGTACTTGTAAATTTGATGCAGTTTCCGTGGAGACCGATCTCCTTGGGAGAGTTTAATTTCGTAGAGTCTTGGATCATTGCCTCGTGGGCCTACTTCTTCGGAATTGCGAATTTGACTGAACTTGGCTCTGGGGGAATATTTCACTCCCAGGTTCGTAGAGGACACCGCATACGCGTGTTTAGTCTTGCTCTCCGCACAGCTGAGTAGTACCGAAACCAAAAACGAGGAAATAAAAACAACTGTTGAGGTAAATTCAGTATGTGGTTGATTATTGATTAATTATTAGGAATTCTTAAGAAAGATACGTGGGACACGGTATTAAGTTGTAGATGTTGACTAGAGAGCCCTACTTTATTTATTTATAATATTTAACGTCATGCCCGCGCACATCATGTGAGTTCCTCACGTACCGGTTAGCCCAGTCTAAATTAAACTACCCGACGAGTTGGCGCCCTCACAGACCCACCGAAGCAGACAATAGCTAGGATTTTGTCATCCTACGCTCGAAGATT